>CM053597.1:20158573-20176120 GCA_028646575.1 Pseudocheirus occidentalis | reverse complement strand
TGAATCAACTCCCTTGTAGGGAAACTAGGTCATTCCTTTGTTAAGTGATTGATTGGATCTCTGATTTTATTGACTGAATCTTTAAGTGTTAAGCTCGTTTCTCCCTTAGGGAAACCAGCTGATTCTTCTTTTGTTCCTTGTTCTAAATATTGTGTCTTTCTGAAATAAGATATAATATAGAGACTTTCCTTGTTCTGAAGATTATATATAATATTGTGAACTGTTGAAACTGTGAACATTGTACTGAATAAAGATTTGGAATGGAATAAACAGAGTGTTCACTAATACTGTGTAATCCGAATCTTAAAAGCTCTTCACAGTAGCATTCTCTCAGGAATCTACTGCTGATTGGATTTACATATGTGTTTCCCTTTCTGATTTCCCATTTGCTTTTCTTCTTTTCCCAGCTATTTGTAAGGCCTCATCAGGTAGCCATTTTGCTTTCTTGCTCTTCTTTTTCTCTGGGATGATTTTTGTTGCTGCCTCCTGTACAATATTGTGAACCTCTGTCCATAGTTCTTCTGGCACTCTGTCTACCAGATCTAATCCTTTAAATCTATTCATAGCTTCCACTTCATATTCATAAGGGATATTCTTTAGGTGCTTGTTGTTATCCGCACAATGCTAAGAGAACCAGAGGAAGACCCCTAGTATGTTGAGTGGATTCTTATGTAAAATTTATGAGAGGTCACAGACAAGAATTGCAAAGGATGGGCTGGGCTGGATGATTTTGGAATACTCATATAAATGAGGTTGATCACAGATCCAGTATGATATTGAAGTATTGGACTCACTCCTGATGGCAGAGATGTTTAAGTACTTGTTTCCTGAAAAGAGAGGAAGTCTAACACCAGAATAGCGGACTGGAAAGGCTCATGCAAGTTCCAGGAAAGCTGTTTTTATGGTATCATTCAAGACACTTTAACAAAACAAAGGGGAAGGCATAAAGATAGATAAGCTCAAAGTAGAGCCCTTTCTCAAAAGGTAAATTGAACTAACTGTTTAGGTCCTTTAGAAAAAAAGTAAACAAAATAGAGGATAAACAGGACTTGGTGAAAGTAATTGACTTGGATTTTCCAAGGGTTGTGATAAGGCTCTTCAGCAGAGAGGCTGTTCAAGGGAGCATAAATTGCTGTGGGGGAAGGGGTCCAAGCCCTTGCAGATGAGAAAGTAGCTATTCTCAACAGTACCAGAATTGCTACTTTTCTGAGTGAAAGAAGCATTAGTCAGGAGGTTTTTGGGAGAGCATCCTGCCCTTAGGATTGGTTGTCATATCCTCTGGGCAATGAGAAGCCAGGAAGGTGATCATATTATATGGAAAACTCTCAGCCCTAACTTGAGAAAATCATAGAAAGTTAGGAAAAACTCTGGGAGTAGGAAGTCAAGTGAGTGATTGAACAGCTTTGAGGACAGATACTATCTGTTCCTATGGTCATTTCTCCTTGGATAATGACATTAGTTTTGGAACTGAGAAAGAGAGTTAACATTTTCATAAGTATAAGATTTGTTTTGGAGGAGAGGTACTTCTCTTTTATTGAATCGGGAAAATAGCATGAGAAAGATACAGGAGGACTGCTCCATCTACATGACAGAGCTCTCTATTGGTAAGGGCTGGAACAAAACCCAGACCTATTCCCAGCTAGATCATTAACAGCAGGCAATTACAAAATCTGCTGCAATGAACAGCCAAGGTTATGGCCCCCATATAGTTTAATTTGCATTATGAATATCATGATCATCAGTGTGTTAAGAGAGAATGTAAAGCAGGTTCTGTAAGAGCTGAATGGCTAAGTCCTGGTGCATTTTGAAATTCCTTTGGTACAAAGGCCAATGATAAATTGAATGGTTTGATTTTTTGGTATACCCCAACCTTCACGTTATCTAATCAATTAGTCTTTACTCAAGTAAGGGTAGAGCCCAACCATGCACATGGTTTACCAGATTTTTTTTTTATAAATCTTGTCTATCGCTATGAAAGGAAATGGACAGTAACATGACCAGTCTTATATGGAAGAGAACTGGATTTTGACTGTGGACCTGGGTTCAAATTATTGTTTTGCTATCTGTGTGACACATCATGTTGCCTCTCTAAGCCTCAGTTTTCTCAGCTATAAAATAAGATGACTATGTTGGATTACCTCAAAGACCCCCTCCAAACACCAAATCCTTGTCACCTTATGAACTAAGTGAAGATAAACATGCATTGCTGTAGAATGAATGAAGTTGCTGTGATGGGAATCATAATAAGAAGGAATCATGGGGTCATTGATTTAGTGGTGAAAAGAACCTCAGAGGACATCTAGTCCAGTGTCTTGTATTATAGATGATGAAACCAAAGCTCAGAAGCATTAAAGGATTTGCCTAAGCTCCTACAGAACATAAGTAGCAGAGACAGGATTCAAACCCAGTTCTTTGACTCACAATCCAGAGGTTTTTCTGCCCCATCACTCTGTTGGTAAGAGGATGAAACTGACTATGCCCATTTTGATGCACTCAAATTCATAGGTCTGACTAGTGGTACTACTTAGAGCTGGCATTATTTAGTGACACTTTGGAAACATGTTATTTGATTACTAAAAATCCTATCACATCATAGCTCATACCACTTTCCCTAGTCTTTTCCACACTTACCAATAACCTTTGTGATTTTCCACAGGTCCTTGAGACCACATTTTTAGAGTTTCACAATAATGTGCAAAGAATTTAAACTTCCTTTTTGCTTATTGTTTTTGTCCATAAAAACGCCTTTGTTTCAGTACAAAAGAATTCCTCTTTAAAAGCTGCCCTCCAGCCAAGCATCAACTACGTATGTATTAAAATCATAAAAAATTCTGTAATAGTTGTAAGAATAGAGATAACCTTATTCCATGAGCCTCTGCTTATTAATATTAGGCAGGGCATAAAACAGGGAGATAAGAGCTTACCAAAAATGTTCACGCCTGGAATGAAGTATATCAAGCTCAGTGTGTTGAAAGGCTAGAGGGATTCCCTCTAGATTAGGAATTTTTAACCTAAGGTCTGCAGGTCCCCAAGAGGCTTTATCATAGACTTCGTGGGGTCTATGAACCTGCTTGGCAAATAAAATTACACCTTTATTTTTACTAAACTCTAATTGAAATTTAACATTTATTTCAGTTATTTTGAAATATTATTCTGAAAAGGGGTCCATAAGCTTTACTAGACTCAATAGGGTCCATGATGTACAAAAAAGTTAAGAATTCTTGCTATAGATGAGAAGACCTTCCAGATATCCCCATTTTCAGGTGCAGGTGTGATCAGCAGATTGAACCCTAGAGTATTACATAGTCTCTGAAATCAGTTCCATCATCACTCAAAAGAGTTAAACATAATACCAAATGGAAAAAAATGTGGATAAACATTCTGTATAGTTCAGAATTATTTTAAGCTTAAAACTGCTTATTTGCACTAGGACTTTTGGGATGCCCTATATATATTTGTTGCATCAGTAAGACCAGAAAACTGGTCTATTAGTCAATATATCTTTGACAGATACTATGCATAGAAATTATGGATAGAAACTGCTCCCAGAATCATGTAAAAGAAAGTGAACTATATTAAATTTGGAAAATTACTCAGCAGGACCCTAAAGTTCTCTCTGAAATGAAAATTCTTTAATATCAATTCTCATCTGTTGATACTATGTAGTTATGAATGACAGACTATGATAATCAATAAGAAATTTAAAAAATTGTGGTTACTCAAAATCCAACGGAGACAATATGACAGGTTTAAATACATTGCACATATTGCTAACACAATGTAAAAGATACCGTCAGAGATAGGCTAGTCACGTAGAAAGAATGATGAACAGCAAATGAACAGTCTGTTTACTATATTGGTTCTAAGAGAGTGTCAAGAAACAGAGAAAGATCCAAATTCTTTCACTGACTATTTCTAAAATATGTATTTCTCATCTTGCACCGCAATTCCATCATGTTTCTGTCAGAATATGGGTAGCATGCTTTATCATGTCTCCTGGAATCATCATTGGTCATTGCATCAAACAGAATTATTAAAAAATATTTTTAGAATAGTCTTCATATGGTATAAATTGTTCCAATTGTTTTGCTCATTTTATTCTGCATCAATTCATAAAGTGTCCCCAAGTTTCATTAAAACCATCCTTTCACTTAATAGTATTCCATTGCACTCATATGTCATACTTTGTTCAGCTATTTTCATGGGCACTACTTTCACCTGTAATTCTTTGCTCTGTAAGAGCTGCTATAAATGTTTTTGTACATATGGATGCCTTTCCAATTTCTTTGACCTCTTTTAAATACAAGCCTAGTAGTGGTATCTCTAGGTCAAAGGGTATATGCACAATTTAGTGACTTTTTGAGGCATAATTCCAAATTGCTTTCCAAAATGGCTAGATCAGTTCACAAACTGATAAGTGCAATCTGCAGAGCAAATGTGCCTTTTTCCCCCACAGCTCCTAACATTTAAGTCAGCCTTGCCAATCTGATGAGCAAGAGGTAGAACTTGACTTTATTTTTAAGAACTTTCTTTAATTTTCATTTCTTCAATTATTAGTATTTTGGAGTATTTTTTATGTGGCTATCAATAGTTTGGATTTCTTTGAAAACTTTCTGTTAATATCATTTGGCTATTTATGAATTGATGAATAGCTCTTGTTCTTTTAAATTTGAATAAATTTTTTATATATCTTGAAGATGAGACATTTACCAGAGAAATTTGCTATAGAGATTTTTCCCATATTAACTACTCTCTAAGTGTTTATCTGTGGAAAAGGCATTAGAATTGTTTTGCTTGGTCCCAAACAGTAGAGATATGAGCAGAGGGTGAAAGTTCCAGAGAAATAGGCTTTGTCTACTTGTCGAGAAAATCTCCCAAATAAATAAATTTACCTTGAGAGGTGTTGGGATTCCCTTCACTGAAAATTTTCAGGCAATGGTGAGATGTATCTGGTCAGTACATTGTAAGGGCATTTCTTATTAAGGTTTTCATTGTGATAGATGCCTCTGAGGTACATTCTGAGTAAAAATGTAAAAGTCAGTGATACCCAAGATGGTGTTCATGGTACTAAATGTTAACAGTCTTAAGAATCATGATATTTATCCTTAAATAATATTTTCTATAGTTATGCAAAGTCTGCTTTGCAACAGCTCAATTTCTTGCCTAGACTGGCCTTTTTCTTTTCAGTCTTGAGCCTACATTCATTAAAAATCATTGCTCTTCTACATGACTGCAAATAGCTCTGAAACAGAATTGCTTCCATAGTCACCTCCAGATGTTTAACCAACACCTTTAACTAAGTGCATATAGGGACCTAAGCTGCCATTGAGACTTCCATGGCAGGAGTCAGAGAAATACAGCTGGTAAGAAGGAAATGATAAAGGAAAAGTAACCAATCAGGTAAGTTGAAATATTCATGTAATAAAAAGAAAAGTTGTGGAATAGGTTAGTGTGCCATTTCTTTTCCTAGTAGGACCTTAAACAAGTGTACCAATTGAAGGACTCTACCTCTTGAGGATGAATTGGACAGTGATGATCCTGGAGTTGTGCCTTGTTGTTTGTAATGCCATGCACAGGCATCTTTCCAGAAGAATGCTGCTGTAAACAGCTTTTAACATTCTGATTACACAGTATAGTGAACACTCTATTCCATAACAAATCAAAGCAAAACATTCACAGTAAATCAAAGTACAGCAGTCACAGTGTTACACCTTATCACAGAAAATCAAAATATAGCGTTCACAACAACTTATCACAGAAAATGGCCACATAGTTTTCACCACAGTGGTCACAAAGTTTTCAACAAAGAACAATCATTTAGTAACTCAATCATTCAATCATCCTTAAGGATATTTGTCTCCTCAAGGAACACAAAGTACAATAGTCAAAGTTCTCCACTTATAGGGCACATCAAGTTAACTCAGTCACTTATTCAGTCATCAGTCACTAAATACAATCATTTAGTCAATCAATCATTCAATCATCCTTCCTCATTCATTATTCAACCATCAGAAAATACACAGACCCTCCACCCCTAGGTCACTAGTAAATTTACAATTTCTCAGTCAGTATGCAGTATACAAGTAAAATCTTCTTTCAGCTTGACTCAGGGTAGTCTCTCAGATTCCCTGGATCCCCTTCCATAGTCCCAGCTCCTACCTGTATTCATCAAACTGTTACCTGAGTTCAAAAACGGCTCCCAGGTCCTTGTCCATCTCTCTGTGTAGTTTCTCCTCCACATTGGAGCTCACACTCTCTGTTTCTTCCACAGATTCTTGATTAATTAATTAATGGATAAATAAGGGATCAAATTGCATTACTATTACAATGTAATGGTAATATAACTTGAATTTGAAGATCCCTTTGTATAGGCAAAGGTAACAGGCACTTAGCACTTAGTAATTAATCAAGCCTCTGTTAAAGAAACAGAAGGTATGAATCCCTGTTGCTAACATAACAGGAAGGGGCTGGCTGAAACAGGAAGCATCTGATGCCATCTGTATATAAGGAAAAGCCCAGAGAGGGAGAGTCAGATTTTCTTTGATCAAGCTCTGTGGAGGCAGAAGCCGCTGCTGCTGGAAAGGCTAAAGAAGAGCCAGAGAGGCTGAAGAGGAAATCCTGCTTCCCCTTTTTCCCCCTAAGGCTGGAAAGAAAGATTTTGATTTTGAAAACCTGGATGGAGTGGTTTTGATTCTGGAAACCAGCTGAAACTTCTGCTGAGTCCCAGGGCCAGCCAAAGCTGCTTAGAATTTCTGAGGGCCAGTTGGAGCTGCAGAAGTTGTTGAGGATTTCCAAGGGCTAGTCAGGGGTGCTGAAGACTGAGGAAGCATGACTGTGCTGCTGGTACTATGTATGAACCTATTTGTAGCTTTGTTAAGCTTTGACTTCCTGGGAACAGAAACTGCGAGGAATTTGGGGTGGACTTAACACTGTAAGTTTCAGAATGGATCAGAAAGTGCTCAGAGAACTGGACAAAGAGCTGGGAGCTGTCTGCCTTTGAACCCAGGTGACAGTTCAGTGAATCCAGGTAGGAGCTGGGGACATGGAAGGGGATCCAGGGAATCTGAGAGACCACCCCAAGTCAAGCTGAAAGAAGACTTAATTGGATACTGTGTACTGACTGAGAAATTATAATTTACTAGTGAACTAGGGGTGGAGGGTTTGTACATATTCTGATTATTTGAATAGTGAATGATGAAGGATGATTGAATGAATGATTGAATAAATTTTTGTACTTAGTTATTGATGACTGAATAACTGACTGATTTGTGACTTAGTGTCCCCCTGAATGGAGAACTTTGACTATTGTACTTTGTGTCCCTTGAGGAGGTGAACCTCCTTAAGGATGATTGAATGAGTGAGATGACTGAATGCTTGAGTTCCTAAATGATTGTTCTTTGCTCAAAACTTTGTGACCACTATGTTGGAAACTGTGATCATTTTCTGTGATAAGTTGTTTGAATGCTGTATTTTGACCTTCTGTGATAAGTTGTAACATTGTGAATGCTGTACCTTGATTTTTTGTGAATGTTTTACTCTGATTTGTTATTGAATAAATAGAGTGTTCAGTATACCATGTAATCAGAATCTTAAAAGCTCTTCACAGTAGCATCTTCTGGAAAGTTGTTCATGCTTGGCTTTACATTGTTGTGGAGTCATTCAATCATGTCTGACTCTTCATGACTCTATGGACCATAGCATGCCAATACTTTCTATGGGGTTTTCTTTGTGAAGATACTGGAGTGGTTTGCCATTTCCTTCTCTAGGGGATTGAGGCAAACAGATGTTAAGTGACTTGCTCAGGGTCACATAGCTAGTAAGGATCTAAGGCTGGGTTTGAACTTGGGTCTTCCTGACTTTAGGCCCAAAGCTCTTATTCACTGAGCCACCTAGCCACCTTGAGTTTCTCCCTACTAAAGGCAATTAATAAGCATTTGTTAAATTACTGACTAATTAAATGAATGAATTATCCATCCAGATTCAGGAAAAATCATGATTCTTCTTCAATAACACAATACTACGTTCAAATAAAAGACTAAAAGAGACCAAATCATTGACTTAGAGAACCCCCATCTACTCATTACAACCCCCATATTCCCCAGACAACTCTCTATAGCCAGAGCTACTTCATCCCCAGAGAGATATTGGTAGCAAGCCTCCGGCAACATGATAAGCAGATCACAAGCATAATTTTTGCCCAGATGCCCGTCCTCACTGACACAAAAACAGTATACCTTTGGGAACAATTATGAGTGCCTTCTCTTGACTCATGTTTCTCCTTCACTTGCCTCTGGCTTGTTTGTTCTGATTATAGCCTTCCACCCCATGAATCTGTACATCTCTTGATTCTTATAGACGGTTCTCCATATACAACCTGTTCTGTGGCCTGCCTGCTTTAGGAAAGAATTACTGCTTATGGCCCTGGCCCTAGCCCAGTCTTCCACATCTACCCAGCTGACCAAATCCTGCTCTATATTGCCACCCCTGACTTCTGGGTCTTGCTTGACTCCTTTGTGACTGACTAAATTTTTGCCGGTCCTTTCCATTTCAGAAAATTCAGTTTTTACAACTGTCTTCTTGACCCAACTGAAGTCCAGCCTTGTTTGAAGGACAGTAGAGAAATCTTTGATTATGGTCTTGACCAGATACTAGACTCACCTGTGGCCAATAAGGGCACATTTACTATGCTGTTAGATGAATTGACATGCTAGAAAATACTGTCTCCAAGCCAGGCTACTTAATTTAGTAATCAATATGGGTATAATTAATTAAGGCAAGTCATTGTGGTCTATGGATAGAGAACTGGCTTTAGAGTCATAAAAATCTGGGTTTAAATCGCACCTCTGGCATCTACTGACTAACTCTGGATAGATCACCTAATGTCTCAGCATCCCATGCAGCTCTTTAAGACAAGTTGCAGAACATTTGCTGATCTGCATTGATAGAGGGGGTTTCCTCACCAGTAATTTCTTATGCCAATTAAATCACAAGCTTGGAACAATGATAAAAAACATTTAATTACTCATTTTTATGTCTGATTTAGAATTCTAGCTGAGGTAACTGAAGACAGGAGCAGCCAAGGTGATATAGAATGTTAAGAGACTAGGGACTAGAGCCCAGTTTCTTAATTCTTCAGATTGGTAGTCTTGCCATTCAAGTCCACTGATTCCCTTGAACTTCCCTATACCCCTCTTCTCATTTTGATTGTTCAGGCCAGCTAGTCTAACCTGCACAATCACATCCCATTTGGCCCATAGCATACCAGCCTAGTAAAAAAAAATCTATTAGTAAATTATCCAAGAGTCATCTATTGATATGCATTAGGAGATTCTTGGGCTTTGCAAAAGGAAAGCAACCACATAGATATTCAGAGCTGTGTTTGTGCTTGCTGATACCTTACTGTATCAGCAAGCCCCCTAGCATACCCAGGGTGGCTGCTAGCACAGGTTCTTAGATCTGTTTTTCTAAAGGAAAGCAACTCAAAATGGGTTAACAATCTTAATCAATCAAATATCATTTACCTAGTTCAGAGGAAAAAGTCAGCACCCTGAACTTCAGAGAATGCAAACAGAATACAAACAGAAGCTACAAGGAGACAAAGAAACAGATCAGCAGATGGGCTTCCAACTGTCTGACCATTAAATCCATAACTATTCAGTTACCAGAGAGGAGAGCAACAACATCTGGGTTTTTCAAAGCTGGGGTGGGGGGCTCAACAGCTTCCCAGAGTCTCGTCTGGTCAAATCACACAACTCTTCTCAAAGTGAGCCCCGAAGGAAACCTCACATCAGGGTATATATAGCCTTCTCCTGGATGAGAGAATGTCACAGCCCTCTTGACCCACTGCCCAATCACAAAGTAATAAGGTGTGGGCATTCCTGAAAAGCAAGCCTCCTGCCACAGGTTCCATGTGACCACATCCAGCCTATTAGGAGGCAGAGTATACTTTTAAATCAGAGAAGATTCTCAGAGTCAGCTAAGCCTATCAAAGGGCCTAGGGGCAGGGAAGATATTCAGATTCCCATAGCACATACTTTCTTGTATTGTCTTCTCCAGTGCTGCCAGTTGGTTGACACTTAGTTTTATATACCTGGAATGGTATCGCAGGTTCAGCCTTCCTGGCAAGAATCCACAGTGACCAATATGAAATTACTTCTATTGCAGAATTTCTAACTCATCAAGAAAGAAAGTAGTCCCTCCCCCCTCCATTTGACCTCTACCTCAATTCCCTAATTTGCCAAAAAATAAATCCTTCTCTAGAGGTTTTTGCTAAAGAACAGCTGATTAATTAGTGGTGTCACAAAGGCTAAGCAGGGACAGGAAGTTTTTCTCACATAGTTCAATAGTACTGGTTTCCATATCTACAATAGTAGCCTCTTCTACCCCTTCTGTTCAAGCATCACTCTCACCCCCTTGTGCCACACCTGATGACATTCAAGCCTCATCCTTAGTGATGGTGTCAGACAAGTTAATGCCTTTGTCATTATTGACTGTGTTGATTGTTAATTTTCCCTAAAGGAACATTTGGGGTGAAATTAACTGCCTTCAGCCGAAAGAGAGATTGTAACAAAAATATCCTTCCTTCTCCACTTTCAATACTTTGTCAAATTCCATTGAGCCTTCCTTTATTGATACCTTTGGCACTGCATCTTCATTTCAATATTTCCAACTACTACACTGTCACATGCAACCTTTTTTAGTTTGATAATTATTTAATAATCACTTAATAATTACATGTAAAGACAATTAACATTTAAAATTTTTTTGAGTTCCAGATTCTCTCCATCGATCCATTCCTTCCCCTCATCAATGAGAAACAAGCAGTTTGATACAGGTTACACATGTGCAGTCATGCAAAACATATTTCCATGTTAGTCATGTTGTGAAAGAAAATACAGACCAAAAACAAACAAGAAAAAAGAAAGAAAAAAGTATGCTTGCATCTGCATTCAGACTTTATCAGTTCTTTTTTCTGGAGATGGATAATATTTTTTGTCATAAGTCCTGTCGAGTTGTCTTGGATACATGGTACCTTTTGACCATCCTACTAATATATCTTCTAGCCTCTAGTCTAATTCACTGTTTTTCCCAAAAGAATAGACCTGATCACATCACTTCACTTCTCAAAAAACAGAATTTACTTGACATTTTCCCACTACTGTCTCTTTGTTTATGTCATTCCTTATCCATTTAACCTCCCCCCATATTTCTCTATGTGTTTAAAATATACCCATCCTTTAACACTCGGATCAAAAGCTGCCTTTTCTCAGGAGCCTTCCTTGATTTCTCAGCTAGAAGTCATTCCTTTCCCATTGGGCTTTCACAGCAGCTTCTTTGTAGCTCTTCTTTACTCAGAAACTATGTTGCTTTATGATTATTTACATTCATGTCTTGTCTTCCCTAAACCCTGAACTCCTTTATGTCACAATTTCCTAGAGAGACCATGACCTCTTTACCTGCCTAATCAACTCAGCACGAAGCATCACACTATGCACCAGCTAGGGGTTTGTTGAATCTGAATTTGTAGCACTTGCTTCAGAAAGAACTTTGATATTTGCACATGATTTTAGATTGAAACAAATCACTCCAAGATGGGAGTCTTCCTTTAGGCATCTTAAAATTTCCAAGTTACAAACATTTGGGCTATTCCACTTGAATGATACATTTGCTCTTGAATAATAAATAGACAATTATTGATGATGATCATAACTGTTATGACACCATGTAGTCATAGACCTAGAGATGGAAGGAATTTTGGAGGTCATCTTGGACTTATTTCACATATGAGAAAACTTTGGCCCAGAGAGGGAAAGAGATTTGTCTATGGTGAGATGGTGTTTTTTAAACTTTATTTAGAATTTGTCAAATTCCTTGTATATATCATCTTTTTTGATCCCTATATCAACCATGTTATGGAGATGCTATTATGATCCTCATTTAAGAGATGAGGAAACAGAGGTGGGGAGTTTAAATTACTTGCTCAGTGTTACAGAGGTAGTAAGTGTCTGAGGTAAGAGCTGGTAGCCAATTTTTCCTGGCCCTTCAAAGAATTTGCACATTAATAGATTTTGATGAAGTACCTACTGAGTGTCTCCTCTAGGGTTTACTCTGGGAGCTATTGTGGTTTAGCACATGACCCCTGACCACAAGGAATTTGAAGTTTCACTTATCACTGGGGAAATGAAACTGGTAAACTATGGGGGTAAATGGGTACAGAACTGAATGTGGCATTATCTTTAATTAAGGGAAGGTGACTTAGAATCTCCCAGGAGTGGCAAATTACTATATCACAGCCTTGGTTGGCCCTTGAAGTCTAGTTCCAAAACATTAAGCACCCACTATGTTCCAGCATTGTGCAATGGGCAAAGACAACAGTGGAAAAGTCTCTGCCCTATTAACTATTGATATTATTTTTAAGCAAAACAAATTCAACACATTAGTTAGAAAGTTATCCTCTTTATCTGCCTTCCTCTGAACTTTCTGTTCACTTCTGTGCATGAGAAAAAGTTTCATTGATACTCTTTTTTTCTTGCATCATTATTGTTTTGTTTTCCTTTCCTCCTCCCTTCCCTCAAAATCTTCCTCTATAACAGACACGTATAGTCAAGTAAAACAAATCTATAACTGGTATGTATGAAAATGTATTTCTCTTTTTGCATTTCTCTCCAGGGACAGGAAGCAGTTTTCATCACTGGTTTTCTGGTGATGTGCTGAGTTATTGCATTGATTGGATTCTTTATTCTTTCAAGTCTGTTTTTTCTTTACAATGCTGATGTCCTGGTTCTGCTTACTTCACTCTGCATTGGTTCACACAAATCTCTTCCAATTTCTCTGAATCTGTCCCTTTAGTGATTTTTTTTACAGTGCTATAATATTTCATCATACATTCCACAGCAAAATTTGTTCATCTCTTTCCCAATTGATTGACGCCCCTTTTATTTTTATTTCTGTACTAAAGTAAAAATTGCTGCTGTGAATATCTTTGTACTTATGTATTTTTTAATCTTCTTTCTTTGATCTCCTTAGGGAATAGACCTAGCAATGATATCACTAAGTCAAAAGGTATTCAGTTTTATTTTAAATAATTAATTAATTTTAGCATTAATTTTTTAATAAATTTTGAGTTCTAAATTCTCCCTCTAGACTCTTCCTCAAACACTGAGAAGGCAGGTGAGATGATATCAATTATACATATGAAATCATGTAAAGCATATATCTATATTAGCCTTGTTGGTAAAAAAAAAGGCAAGAGAAGTAAAGTGAAAGAAAATATGCTTTAGTCTGTACTCAGAGATGATCAATTTTCTTTGTGAAGGTAGATAGTATTTTTCATCGTGAGTCCTTTAGAATTGTCATGGGTCATTGTATTAATCATTGTTACAGTATTGCTGTTACTGTGTACAATATTTTCTTGCTTCTGCTCTCTAACTTTATAGGTCTTCACACATTTTTCTGAAACCATCCCCCTCATCATTTCTTATAGCACAATAGTATTCCATCACAACCATATGCCACAACTTGTTCAGCCATCTACCAGTTGATGGACATTCCCTCAATTTCCAATTCTTTGACATATCAAACAAAACTTGTGTAAATATTTTTGTACATATAGATTCTTTTCCCTTTTATTCAATTTCTTTAGGATACATACCTAGTAATGGTATTGCTGGGTCAAAGGATATGCAGTTTTATAGTCCTTTGGGCATAGTTATAATTTATTCTCCAGAATGGTTAGACCAGTTCACAACTCCACTAACAGTGCAATAGTGTACTTATTTTTCCACATCCCCTCCAGCATTTATAATTTTCTATATCTGTCATATAAAGCAATCTGATAGAAGTGAAGTAGTATATAACAGTTGTTCTAATTTGCATTTCTCTAGTCAATAGTGATATAGAGCATCTTTTAAGTAGCTCTTGATAGCTTTGATTTCTTTTTCTGAAAACTGTTGGTTCAGATACTTTGATCATTTGTCAATTGAGGAATGATTCTTATCTTTATGATTTGGCCTTTTCCCTATATACTTGAAACATGAGGCCTTTATCACAGAAATAAACTAAATTTTTTCCCCCAATTTTCTGCTTTTCTTCTAATTTTGGCTTCATTAGTTTTATTTGTGCAAAAACTAATTTATTGTAATCAGAATTATCTATTTTACTTCCTTTGATCCTCTCTACCTCTTGTTTTGTCATAAGTTTCACCCTTATCCATAGATCTGTTAGGTATATTTTCCCCTTTTCCCTTAAATTGCTTGTGATATAATCTTTTATGTCTAAATCTAAATCAATGTCTAACATTGATATATATTATGTGAAGTGTTGTTCTATATCTAATTTCTACCGAACTGCTTTTCACTTTCCTGGCAATTTTGTTAAATGTTGACTTCTTACCCCTAAAGCTTAGATCTTTGGGTTTATTAAACACTAGATCAGTATGGTCATTTATTACTGTGTATTGTGTATCTGATATAGTTCACTGATCTACTATTCTATTTCTTAGCCATTACCAGATTATTTTCATGATTACTGCTTTATTATACAGTTTGGAATCTGGTACTCTCTCTTTACATAATTTTTTTCCATAGATTCCTTTGATATTCTTGTTCTTTTGTTCTTCCAGATGGATTTTGTTAACACTTTTCTAGATCTATAAAACAGTTCCTTTATAGTTTGATTGGCATTGCACTGAATAAATTAACAGGTAAAAATCATCATTTGTATTATTGTATTGCCTTGGCCTACCCATGGGCAATTAACATTTCTCCAACAGCTTTGATCATTATTTGGGTAAAAAGTGTTTTGTAATTATGTTCATATAATTCCTGGGTATCTTGGTAGGCAAACTTCCAAGTATTTTTTTATTGTCTACAGTTATTTTAAGTGGAATTTCTCTTTCTATCTCTTCCTTCTGGGTTTCGTTGGTAGTATATAAAAATGATGATTGATTTATGTGGGTTTATTTTATATCCTACAGCTTTGCTAAAGTTAATTGTTTCAACTAGTTTTTAATTGATTCTCTAGGCTTCTTAAAGATTATCACTATATCATCTGCAAAAAGTGAAAGTTTTGTTTCATCACTGCCTATTTTTCATTAAATTTCCTTTTCTTGTATTATCACTATAGTGAGCATTTTTAATATAATATTGAATAATAGTGGTAATAATGAACATCCTTGCTCTACCCCTGATCATATTGGGAAGGCTTCAAGTTTATCCTTGTTACAAATAATGCTTACTCTTAGTTTTAGATAGATCCTACTTAATCATTTAAAGAAATACTCCATTTATTTCTATGCTTTCTAATGCTTTTAATAAGAATGAGTGTTGGGGTGGCTATGTGGTGCAGTGAATAAAGTACTGGCCTTGGAGTCAGGAAGACCTGAGTTCAAATCCAGCCTCAGACACTTAACACTTACTAACCATGTGACCTTGGGCAAGTCACTTAACTACAACTTCCCTGCCTTCCCCCCTCCAAAAAAAAAAAAGAATTAGTGTTGCATTTTGTCAAAAGTTCTTTCTGTGAGATAATCATATAATTCTTTTTTTTTGCTATTGGTAAGGTCAGTCATGCTTATAGTTTGCCTAATATTAAACCAACCCTGCGTTCCTGGCATAAATCCCACTTTGTCATAGTGGAAGGTCTTTGTGATATATAGTGTAAGATCTTTGTGATATATTGTTGTCATCTCTTTACAAGTACTTTATTTAATATTTTTGCATAGATATTCCTTTGGGAAATTATTCTCTAATTTTCTTTCTCTCTTTTTGTTCTTTCTGGCTTTGTCATCAAAGCCATATTTGTGTCATAAGAGAAATTTGGTAGGATTCCTTCTTTACTTATTTTATCAAATTATTTATAGAGCATTAGGATTATTTGTTCCTTAGATGTTTGGTAGAAATCACTTGTAAATCCATTGGGGGATTTTTTCTTAGGGAGCTCATTTATAGCTTGTTCAAGTTTTTTTTCTAAGATAGGGTTATTTAAATATTGCATTTCTCCTGTCAATCTAAGCAATTTATATTTTTGTAAGCATTCATCTATTTCACTTAGATTGTCAGTTTTACTGACACATAATTGGGCAAAATAACTCCTAATAATTGCTTTAATATTGTCTTCATTGGAAGTGCAATAGCATTTTTGTTTTTGATATTGATTTTCTTCCTTTAATCAAATTAACCAATGATTCATCTACTTTATTGTTTTTTTCCCCCATAAAACCAGCTCTTCGTTTTATATATTAGTTCAATGGTTTCTTACTTTTGATTTTATTATTTTTGCTTTTGACTTTAGAATTTCCATTTTGGCGCTTTATTGGAGATTTTAAATTTGTTCTTTTCTAGTTTTTTTCCCAGTCACATGCCTAATTAAATGATCTGCTCTTCTTCTTTTTTTAAAATTGGCGTAAGCATTTAGAGATGTACAATTTCCTCTATGTATTACTTTGGTTGCATCCCACAAATTTTGGTAAGTTGCCTCATTATTGTTGTTATCTTTCATTCAAATACTGATTGTTTCTATGATCTCTTCTTTGACCCATTCATTCTTAAGGATTGGGTTATTTGGTTTCCATTAATTTTAATTTGTGCTTCTATAGTGTTTTATTGAATGTGATTTTATTGCATTGTGGTCCAAAAGAAGTACATTTGATGTTTCTGGTTTTTTGCATTTGTTTGTGAGGTTTTTATACCCTAATACATGGTCAGTTTTTGTGATGGTGCCATATATAGTTAGGAAAACGTATACTCTTTTTTTATTCCATTCAGTTTTCTCTAAAGATCTATCATGTCCAGTTTTTTCTAAAATTCTCTTTACCTACTTAAATTCTTTCTGATTTATTTTATGGTTAGATTTATGTGTCTCTGAGATCAGGAAATTGATGTTCCCCTACTAGTATAAATGTATTGTCTATTTCCTCCTGTTATTTATTTAACTTTTAAGAGTATGATTGCTATATCATTTAGTGTACTTATGTTAAATGTTGATATTATTTCATTGTCTATGGTAACTTTTAGCAAATGCAGTTTCCTTGATTATCTCTTTTAATTAGATCTGTTTTTGCTTTTGCTTTGTCTGAGATCATGATTGCTACCTCCTGCCTTTTTCACTTTAGCCAAAGCATAATAATAAATTTTGTTCTACATTCTTATTTTAGCTGTTTTTGTCTTTCTGTTTTAAGGGTGTTTGCTGTAAACAACGTTTTTACCTATCCTCATGCTAAGAAAAGTTTCATAAGTTACTATTATCATTTTTCCATATTGGCATGTAAATAATTCAAATTTGACAAGTTCCTTATGGTGTCTTTCCCATGATTACCTTCTCATGCTTCTTGTGTTTGCTTGTCAGATTTTCTGTTCAGCTCTGGTTTTTTCAGCAAGAATGCTTGAAAGTCCTCCACCTCACTGAATGACCATACTTTCCCCTGGAGCAATATGCTCAATTTTGCTGGGTAGTTGATTCTTGGTTTTAGTCCTAGTTCCCTTAATCTTCGAAATATTGTATTTCAGGCCCTGCGATTCCTCAGTGTAGAAGCTGCCAGATCCTGGGTTA
>CM053597.1:20130098-20148492 GCA_028646575.1 Pseudocheirus occidentalis | reverse complement strand
GGGGGGGGATACATTCCAGACTGAGAAGCTTTTCACTAATTTCGTGTCCCACACAGAAGGGTCCAGAGAAGAAGCAAGGAGGGCCTGTGGGGCCATAAGAATAGAAGGAGATGTCTATGAGAAATGCTAAGGAATAATTCCCCTATTTCTGCGGAGGATCCCACCATGCTTCTAGTAACCCAGATTCACAACCTTGAGGTCACCCTCAGGTCTTCAGCTGCCATACTTAACCCTCACAATCCCCTAAACTATATCCAATCCATTGCTACATCATTTCAATCCTACCTCCACAGCATGTCTCCCATGTGTCTCCTTTCCTCTCATACAGCCACCATTCAAATTCAGAACTTCAGCAGCTTTTGTTTGAACTATTTAAATAACCTTTTAAAGTGTACTCCCTATGTACAGTCTTCATTGTCCACACAACTGCCAAATTGATAATTCTAAAGCAGAGGTCTATCCAAATCACTCCCTCACTCAAGAAACTTCAGTGACTTCCTCTGGCCTCTAGAATAAAATGCAAACTTCTTTGTTTGTCATGTAGAGCCCTTCACAATCTTACCCCATCCTCAGGCTTATTCTATTCCAGGCAAACTGTCCCATTTGATGTTCTCCATGCCCAACATTCCATCTGCCCACTCTCTTTGTCTTTGCACATGCTGTTTCCCTCCGGCATGGAATGCATCCCAACTCTACCTCTGCCCTACAGAGCACCAACTTCCTTTAGAGTTAAGCTCAGGAGTCACTTCCTACATGAAATCTTTCCTGATGCCCCCTAGAAAATGCCTCTATTTCCTTTATATAAACTTTTATGTACTTTACTGTGTGTATCTTGTTTTCTCCTTCCTCCAAAGAATACAAGTTCCTTGAGAGTCTTGCTTTTGTCTTTGTATACTCAGTGACAGGCACAGAGTAGGTATGTAATAAATTCTTGTTGAATAAATGAATGAATTGTGGTGTTCTAAGATTTGTAAATGAATGGCATTGTTGAGAAAATATTTTTAAAAAAGATTTTTCAAAGATGTGACAAAACGTTTTTTGGATGGATGTGCATGTGTGCATGTTTGTGTGTATGTGTATGTATGTGTAGAGTAGTCTGATACCACTGAAAGTACTGCCTCACTTCCCAAATATGAGGCAGTTCTTCTTCCTTCTATCTGTTCTGGGCCTGATGAACTATCCATTTGCAGTGCTCAATGAGACTTGTCATTCCACTGTTTCTCATAGTCTGATCAATGGGCATCTATTAATCATTTCATTTTCTCCCATGTGGATTATGAGGCTGATCTTCTCTGAGTAACCACGGATGTCAGTGAGGAGCCCTTATGGTATTCTTGGGCTTGATGCAGTCAGTACAATGTCACTGATAGACAGGAGTGTCTGGAAAACTTCACTAAGAAGAGGGAAACCTTCTGTTGGAGGAAAAATAAACAAAAAGCCCCTTTCTCCCAGCAAAAGGCATTTGTATTTCTTGAAAAGTTCAGTAATGTAATTCCATCATTTCTACATTAAAAATTCAGTACCTAATTCACTCATCATTTCAGTAATTAGATTGGAAAAATCTCCATGTATTCCAAAATAAAGAATCATAAAGTTTCAGAATTGGAAGGGTCCTCAGCAGTCATTTAGTGCAACCCATGAATCAAAGGAATCATCCACCATTACATCCCCAATGTAAAAGCATATTAAAAACCCTCTTTGTAGTTCAGCTGAAAACATTAAGAAATTTATATTTCTCTGGTCTAAAAACTCTTTGCAGACTTTTCCCTATTTGGAAATGTGTAAAAGGCAAAGAAAAAAGGCCAAGATTCCAGGAAATGGATCAAGGGTAGAAACCAAATTTAATTCCTGTCTAGTTAAGATCATCATCTCCCCTCCTCTGTGAAGTGATTGGTGCCACGACCTGCTTAAAAAGAGTGACTTCTTTTCATCCAAAGATTCCATTCACAAGAAGGAAGCCTTTTTAATCCTTAAGGGGAATAGATGAAGGAGGAATTTAGTATTTGAGTAATTTTCAGCAGATTAGATGACTTTTGTTCTAAAGTGTTAACCCCAAAATGCATCTGAACATATCATTATAACCTTTTCCTTGTTCAAGATTCCTACAAACATTTCTCAAGCCATCTCAGAGTAGAAACATGTTTGAGGGCATGGAGAAATGGAGTGGGGAGAGGCTTTGCCATTTAGGATATTTTTCATAGCTAGAAATAATTGGATATCAGAATAATGGCAAATTAAATAAAAATTGTTTCCAGGAGACCCTTACCTAAAATGCAGAGTGCGGTATTAATTTTTTTCTTAGACATAAAAAAGATCATTAAGCTTCTGCCTAAAGTCTTTCAAGGAGGGGGAATCATTACCTCTGGAGGAATCCCCTTCTACCTTCATACAGGCTCTAATTTCCAGGAAGTTCTTTCTGATATCAATCCTAAATTGGCCTCTTTGCAACTTAGACCCATCACTCTTGATTCTGTACTCTGGGCCCAAATAAATCAAATCTAATTCATCTTCCACTTGAGAACCCTTCAAATTACTTGAAAATACCCATTGTGTTCCCTTGGAGACGTTACCTGGCTAGGCATCATTGTCATCATCATCATCACCACCACCACCACCACCACCACCACCACCATCATCATCATCAGACTTATTAGAATGAATTAGAAAATAGGAGTTTGGGGAATGATTTGGAAATGATTGGGAAGTGATGTGGAGGTCTAGTTCTGGGTAAGATAAAATGAAAATTTACTAATTAGAGCCCAGAGACCTAGGGACAGAGTTAAAATGGTTCTAGGAGGTAGAACTGAGGAGGATGGCTGGAGTAGAAGCACTGTGGTCTGGAATTGTTCAGGAAATGACCTGAAGGCTAGAAGAGAATGCAATAGCACCAGGGCAAGCACAGTAGTCCTATTACCTCCTTCTTCAGTCAGTCAGTAAATACACATACACTAAGCACTTAGAAGTGCTAGGGATTGTGCTAAGGGCTAGGGATAGTCAATCAATACTTATCAAAAACCTACTACCTCTGAGGCACATAGTACTAAGTGCTAGGGTTACAGAAAGAGGCAAAGCTCTTCAGCAGAGGGAAATAACTAGCAAATCAAGATATAAGTACAAATTATATGTAGGATAAGTAGGAAGTGATTAAAAGAGGGAAGGCACTAGAATTAAGAAAGGTTTAGAAAGACTTTTTATAGAAGATAAAGTTAGTTGAGCTTGAAGGAGGAAGCCAAGGAGATCTCTAGTCAAAACAGAAGAGGGAGAGGATTTCAGGCATGGGAGAACACCCCAAAAAAGTGCCTGGAGCCAAGAGGCATATTGTGTTGTTCTCAATATATCAAGGAGGCCAGTAGTACGGGGTCCGAAGAATGTATGATATGGAATCAGGTATAAGAGGACTAGAAAGGTGGTGCTCAGGCTAGGGTAAAACTGACTTTAAATGATCTATTGATCACTTTCTCCTCCTTGATACTCTCTTCTCTTGAGGTTTTTGATACACCTCCTGGTTCTCCTCTTATCAGACTATTCCTCCGTCTTCTTCGCTGGATCCTCATCCAGGTCACATTCTCTAATCACAGGTACCCATAGGACTCTGTCCTAGGCCTTCCTCTCTTCTCCCTCTATATACTTTACTTGGTGATCTCATAAGCTTAATATTAATTATCATCTCTATCATCATTTTTTCCTTTCTTCTTCATCTCATATCACTCAGAAACCTTCTGCTACTATCATTTCCTTCATCCCTATTGCACACAAGAGGTGATCTTACTCCTTACTATTCCTTACCTCACCCTGCATAAGTGATCCCATTCTAACCATCTCCTACTGCCCTCTGTGAATTTGCAACTTAGATCCAACCATCTTGATTCTGTACTCTGGGCTCAAATAAATCAAATCTAATCCATCTTCCACTTGAGAACTCCTCAAATTACTTGAAAATACCTATCATGTTCCCTTGGAGACTTTTCCTTACCTGGCTAAGCATCATTGTCATCATCATCATCATCCCTACCACCATTATCAACAAAAGAGGATTTTATCTTTGATCCTGGAGATATTGGGGGGCTCTAGAGTTTATTGAGTACTAGCATAATGTAACCAGACTTACACTTTAGGAATATTACTTGGATGGCTGAATGGAGTGTGGATCAGAATGGGAAGAGACAGCAGGAGGCTGTTATAATAATTCAGATGTGAAGTGATAAGGTCTTATACCAGAGTGTTAGCAGCATCAGACAATGGTTGGCAGTGGGGATTTAAGAAATATTGCTAAGGAGAAATTGACAGGGCTTGGCAAGAGATTGGATATGGTCGGAGGGAAATAGTGAAGAGTCAAGGATGAAACTTAAATTATGAACCTGGAGAATTGGAAGGTGGTGCCCTAGTTTGATAGACAGGAGAGTTTAGGGCAAAAGATAATGAATTAAGTTTTGGACATGAGTTTTAGATGTCTACTTGACATCCAGTTTGAGATGACTGAAAGGCATTTGTAGATGCAAGACTGGAGGTCAACAGTGCGGTTAGGAATGGATAAATAGATGTGAGAATTATTAGCACAGAGATGATAATTACTATTAAGCTGATGAGATCACCAAGTAAAGAATATAGAGGGAGAAGAGAGGAAGGCCTAGGACAGAGTCCTATGGGTACCTGTGATTAGAGAATGTGACATGGATGAGGCTCCAGCAAAGAAGACAGAGGAATAGTCTGATAAGAGGAGAACCAGGAGAGAGTGATGTAACAATAACCTAGAGAGAAGAGAAAGTGGTCAATATTGTTAAAGGGAGCAAAGAGGTCAAGAGGAATGAATGAGGATTGAGATCATTGAGGTCATTGTATTTGGCAACTTAAGATAATCAGTAACCTTGGAGAGAATAGTTTCAGTGCAATGACAAGGTCAGAAACCACAATTTAAGAGATTAAGAAGAGAATAAGAGAGAGAGAAAGAGAGAGAGAGAGAGAGAGAGAGAGAGAGAGAGAGAGATCTATTGTAAATGGCTTTCTCAAGGAATTTATCCACAAATGGCAGAAGAGAGATAGGATGATAGAAAGAACAGAGAGATCAAGTGAGAATTTTTTGACAATGGGAGAGACATGGGCATGTTTGTGGGCAGTAGCAAAGGACCCAGTATACAAGGAGAAATTTATGATAACTGATAACATAGAGAATTCAGAGAGGGCAGTAGGAGATGGGTAGAATGGGATCACTTGTGCAGGGAGAGGTAAGGAATAGTAAGGAGTAAAGTCATCTCTTGTGTGAGATAGGGATGAAGGAAATGATAGTAGCAGGTTTCTGAGTGATATGAGATGAAGAAGAAAGAAGAAAAATGAATGCAGCCAAAATTAGAAGAAAACTGGAACTTGGGAAAATTTTTTTACTGCAGGTTTCTCTGATAAAGAGCTCTCTTCTCAAATGTATATGGAACTGTGCCAAATTTGTAAAAATAAGAAACCTTCCCTAATTGATAAATGGCTAAAAGACATAACCAGGCAGTTTTTACAAGAAGAAATGAATGCTATCAATAGTCATATGAAAAAATGCTCTAAATCACTAATAATTAGAGAAATAAAAACTAAAAAAACTCTGAGATATGACTTCACACCTATCAGATTGGTTCACAAGACAGAAAAAGAAAATGATCAATGCTGGAGGGGGTGTGGAAAAAATAGGTACACTAATATGGTGTTGGTGAAGTTGTGAACTGATCTAGCCATTCTGGAGAACAATTTGGAACTGTCCCTAAAGGGATATAAAACTGTCCGTACCCTTTGCTCCAGAAATGACACTACTAGGTTTATACCCAAAGAGATCAAAGAAAAAGGAAATTGATCTATATGCACAAAAATATTTATAGCAGCTCTTTTTGTGCTGTTAAAGAATTGAAATTGAGAAAATACCCATTAATTGGGGAACAACTAAACAAGTTGTGGTATATAATAATGATAAAATACTATTGAGCTATAGAAAATGACATAAAGGATGGTTTCAGAAAGCCATAGAGAGACCTAGAAATAAATTGATACAAAATGAAATGAGCAGAACCAGGAGAATATGGTACACAGCAACATTAATATTGTAAGCATGATCAACTCTGAGAGACTTAGCTATACTGATCAGTACAATGATCCAGGACAATTCCAAATGATTCACAATAGAAAATGCTATTCACTTCCAGAGGGAGAACTGATAAACTCTGAATGAAGGCTAAATCATATTTTCTTCTAATTCATTTTTCTTGCTTTTTTGGCAACACAACTAATACATAAATATGTTTTGCATGCTTTCACATGTATAGTTGGTGTCATATTGCTTACCGTCTCAATGAGTAGAAGAGTAGCTAGAGGAAGGGAAAGAATTTGAAATTCAAAATAAAAATAGAATTTTAAAATTATTATATTCTATCAATAAATGGTTGGTTGCCCCCACCCCAAGAAAAGAAAGAAAAAGAAAGGAGGAGACTCACAGCAAATGGCTTAAAGAAAGGTATATGGCAGTCAGTCCTGCTCACAATATAATGGGGAAGAATCATTCAATTATGTATAAGCAAGCTATATGGAGGACAAATTGGGGGGAAAATCCAACAGAGGATGACTTCAGAATTAAGAGGTGTCAAGGAAACCTTCTTATAGAGTGGTATTTTAGCTGGAACTCTAAGGAAACTAGGAAGTGGTAGAGATTTGGAGGGAGAAAATTCTAGGTATTGAGAACAACCGGTGAAAATGCCTAGTCAGGAAATGAAGTGTCTCTTTTGAGGAACTGCAAGGAGGCTAATGTCACTAGATTGAAAAGAACATGGGGTGAATGATATAAGAAGCCTGGAGAGGAAGGTCAGGTTATGTAGGGTTTTGAATGCTAAACAGAGGATTTCATATTTGATCCTGATATCTTGATGTGATAGGGAGCCACTGAAGTTCATTAAGTACCCAGGTGATATAGTCAGACTGGAACTTTAAGATTACTTTGACCCCTGAGTGGTGACTGGATTGGAGTGAGGCAAGATTTGAGGCAGCAGACCCACTAGGAGACTATTGCAGTAGTCCTTATATGAGGTTATGGGGTCCTGTACCACGATGGTGGTAGCATCAGAGGAGAGAAAGGGACACATCTGAGAGATGTTAAGAAGTTAAAATGGACAGGCTTGGGCAACAGATTGACTGTGGGGGGGAGGGGTGAAGGGAGAGGGAAAAAGAGAAGGAGAGGGAGAGAGAGATTTGAAGATTACACCCAGGTTTTAAGACTGGGTACTTAAAGAATGTCCTCTACAGTAATAGGGAAGTTTAAAATTGAGGTGTTATTTTTTTTCTGGAGAAAGTAAGGTCAGTTTTGAACACATTGAGTTTAAGATTTCTAAGAGGCATCCAGTAACACTAGAGATGCAAGACTGGAGGTTAACAGAGAGATTTAGAGCTGTATAGGTAGATTTGTGGATCATTAGCACAAGGATGATAATTGAATTTATGGGAATTGATGAGATCATCAAGTAAAATAGTATAGATGTAGAAGAAGAGAAGAGGGCCCAGGACAGAACCTTCTGGAACTCTTAAAATGAATGGATAGAGTCTAGATGAAGATCCAGCACAGATTATGAGAAAGTAGGAGGAGAATGGAGGGAATGGTTTTCTGAAAACCTAGAGATAAGAGAGTATCAAGGACACAAGGGTGATTGGCCATGTCAAAGCTGTGTCAAAACCTTGGGAACAGTGCCTCTCTTTAGGGAGCGTAAGATTCCATGGGCTTTTTGGCTGCCATATCATACTTGTGACTCATGGAACTAACCGGCCACTGAAGCCCACAAATCTTTTGCAGATAAAGTGCTATCTAACCATCCCTCACTTATCCTATATTTGTGAAGTTGATTTTTTTTAACCCAATCGTATGTAGTATTTTACATGTGTCACTATTTAATTTCATTATATTAGATTAAGCTCAATATTCTAGTCTGTCAAGGTCTTGACTTTGTTATTCACAGTCTTAGCTTGTCTTCCCAGCTTTGCATCATCTGTAGATTTCATAAGCCCACCATCTACAGTGACACCTTTACCAAAGTCACTGATATAAATGTTAAATAGCATTGGAATAAGCATAGATTCTCTGAAGGTACCATTCAGGAGACCACTTGACAAGCGCATGTCAAGTTTACTATTTTGTATTTGTATCGTCCCAAACTGGATGACTTTGGGAAAGTCACTTATCCCCTTTGGGCCTGTTTCCTCCTTTATCAAATGCAGGAATTGGACTTGATCCTTGATTCTTAACCATTTTTGTGTGTGTAATAGATACCTCAGAATAATCATTTCAAATAATTGGAGGAAATATTAAATTACCGTTAAATGTTAGCAAAAATAAAGATGTAATATTTCCCCCATCTAAGTTCAGGAGCCCTTGGGCTACATGATCTCCAAAATCACTTCCTGTTCAAAATCCTATGATTCATTGAGAGAAAATCTGGAAACTTTCTCCATATGTCACTCAGGAGTGATTAGCTAACATGATAGAAAAGGAACATGACAAATATTAAAAGGGATGTGGAAAACAGGTATGTTAATGCATTGTTGGTGGAGTTGTGAACTGGTCCAGCCATTCTGGAGAACAATCTGGAACTATCCCCAAAGGGATATAAAACTGTGAGCAACCTGTGACCTAGAGATGCTACTATTGAGTCTGTATCCCAATGAGATCAAAGAAAAAGGAAAAGGACCTCAGTGTAAAAATTATAGCAGCTCTTTTTGTGGTGGCAAAGAATTAAAAACTGAAGGGCTGTTCACTTATTGGGGAATGGCTAAACAAGTTGTGGTATGTGATTGTGATGGAATACTATTGTGCTATAGGAAATGGCAAAAGAGATGATTTCAGAAGAACCTGGATGGATATGAGCTGATACAAAATAAAATGAGCAGAACCAGAACATTGTACATACTAACAGCAATATTGTCATGATAATTGTGAAAGACTTACCTTCACTCAATCTGTAACAATTCCAATTGATTTATGATGAAAAATGCTATCCACACCTCCAGAGAGAGAACTGATGAATTAAGTGGGGATTGAAGCATATTTTTTTCACTTTCTTTTTCTTGTTGTTGCTTTTTTTTGCAACATAGTTAATATATAAATATCTTTTGAGTGCCTTCAGATGTATAATGAGTATCATAATACTTGCATTCCTGATGGATAGAGAGAGGAAAAAAATGGAACACAAAATTACAAAAAAAAAGAGTGTTAAAAAAATACATTAAAATAAGTGGTCCAAGAGGTCATCCATAAAAACAACAGACTAAAACAACTGACTTTTTGTTGTCATGGGGAAAAAGTAATTGTCCTTATGAATACCATTAAGTTCCCTGGCTCTATCTAAGACTTTTAAAATATGTCCCAAATCCATTATTTCATTAATTCAAATACTTATTTCACAAGCTAAAATTGCAATCTCTCATGACTTAGCAAAAAGTCTTCATGAGCTACTGTGGCCAAAATGTGTCATCGAATTGAGAGCTAAGGCTGTCTATGGCGAGTCCCTCTGAAGGGGGCTCCATCATAGCCTTTGTAGCTTGGTCCGGCTTGACAAGCTTGGACACACCTGACAGAGCTTTTGACAAGTTTGGGCTCACCTCGGTGATAAGACATTACTAGAGGGAATCAGATGTGTTATCTTGAAGAATGGGTGACTTAGACTGTTGGCCAGTACCACCCAAATCCACAACTATGAGAGGTTAGGGAAAAGTTGTTTACCTTGTTAAACATTTCCATCATTCAGCAATCTCCAGGAGGGCTTCTGATGGGATGGGGTGAGGGACAGGACGTGACAGAATGATGATGTCAGTCAAACTGAAAGGTCAAGAAATGGATGAAATCTCAACGATAACATTGAAATTGAAAGCTCTGAAGATTCAACCCCTCTGGTAACTGTTATTGAAAAGACTGAAGAAACAAAATGCTTTGATTCCACACACTGAAGAGAGAAACAACATTGGATAAAACTGACCAGGCTGTTAGGAATCATCTGAGGTGGCTGGGTGGAGGGCATGTAAAGGTCAGAATTATCCATGAGATTGGTTTGCTTGTAATCCAGAAATGAAGCCAATTAAGGTAACAGGAAAATAGTAACAAATACTTCTGATGACTGGGAGGTCTAGATTTGGGGAATATTGCAAGCTGCCTGCAATGCTTGAAGCAGCAATCTGCATGCATAATTAGGTGCCCGAATGTATGCAATCAACAGTTTTGATGTGCCATATATTTTGGGTGAATCCATATTTATTTAAGGCAGATGTATACAGAACAATTGGGAGTTCCAAAAATACAAGGGCAGGAGAATGGGGAAAATATTTGTATGTAACAATAGGAATTTTTTAGAGCTGTTTTCTAAATATAGAACAGCCAACTTGATGTGTTGGTGTCTTTATTTTTAATGTAATCTTCACTCAAACCCTTAAAGAAATGCACAAACACATTTTGGAGGAAACAAGCATGGAAGAAGGATCAGAATCTATTCAGCTGCTCCAGCTTCTGTCCCACCATGTGACTTTTTTCCATGTTGAAGAGTGAAAATCTGTCAGATTCATAACCTCACTGCTCCAAAGATTATGTGTCTTCATGTTTGCCTACAGTCAAGGCTCAGATGCATAAGTATTTGAAGATAGCTCTTAACAAAAGAATCTATTTGAGTAAAACAAATGACCAAAGAATCTATTTGAGTAAAACAAACAACCAAAATGTGTAATTTTTATTTCTTTCAATATAAGTCCTCTCAGACGATGAGGAAAGTTGGAATTTCCTGGTACGTTCATTCATTCCAGTGTTTTTTGACTTGCATATTTTGTTCACTATAGTATAATAATGCCATTTTAAAGACATTGTAATAGCTGACATTTAAATAGTGGGTTGAGATTTACAAACATTTTACATACATTATTTTCTTAGATCTCTACGAGGCAAGGTAGGCCCTACATGTAATGTTATATCCATTCTATTAATAAGAACACTGAAACAGTGAGGCATAATGACTTACCTATGATCCTGCCACCAGTAGGTTGGATGTTACTGCAACCAGTAACAAGGAGGATTGGAATCCCAGTTTCTTTGATTCTGACTAGAACACTGATGTCCTTTAATCATCAGAGCTCCTACTCTTGAACAATATAGTGAGTCTCATACTGAAGCAAACTTACTTTTCCTATATATTAATCCTTAAATGTACCTTCGATCTCAGTGGTATAAGCACTTGTGCCAGAGAAGTAGGTGGCAGTCCATCCTCACCTCCTCATCTTGTATGTCTCTTCTCTAATCTTCCTGGAAATCTTCTATGAGAACCTGGCGACCCTCGCCATTACTTGGTACTGAGTGAATGCCAAAGACCTGCCTCCTTTTGCAGCCATACTTCTTCTGATGACATCTTTTCTTCCCCTTTTCCTGCACAGAGTTTTGTTAATAGTAATTTCTAGACTACTCACACCCACCATGGACCTGTACTAACTTAACAAAGCCTTTATGAGAAAAATTGACATGTGTATCAGGGACATCCTGGTTAAAGATTGGAAAAGGGAGTTGCCAAGCTTTTCCAAATTATATTCTATAGAGGTTCACATATTTATAGTCACATAATTGACTGAAAGGTTCAGAGAATGCAAGATCCCACTGGGTTTATTGTTTGTTGACTATAAAAACAATTGATTCATTGGAGCAGAACACCACCTTAAAGAAGATGCTGTAGTAAAGTGTCTCCCCTGGATATGTCAAAATCCAGTCTGATTCCTCAGAATATATAACAATAGTAATATCTTCATTTGAAGACAGTTTTCTCACTTAGATTCCTAATTGAAAACAAAAATAATCCCCAAAATCAGTTTGGATATTTTTTATCAATTTTTTTTAACAAAATATTAACAGAGGAAAGACTAATTCAGACTCTAAAACTTTCTATTTCGTAGTCCTGTTTTTGGGCAAATTATCCTAGAAAGAACACTAGATTTGAAGTCAAAACTAGATTTGAATCTTGGCTTGGTCATTTACTAATTATGTGATCTTTAGCAAAGAGACAATTTGTGTAATCCCTACCTCCACAGGAATATGTTATGATCTTCCACAGAATGCTGAATGTGCAGTAAGGAAATATGGGTTCAAATCTTGCCTCCTATACTCTCTTGGCCTTGAACAGGTTACTCAATGAGTCTGAGCCCCAGTTTTATCATATAAAAATGGGAGCACACAAGCCTCATGCTAATGTGAGGATCAAAGTGAAATGATGGTAAAGCATTTTATCTATTAAATTTGATGATTTACACAATGACCCAAATGAATGGGAGCACTTATCAAGATACATAGAGGTTAAAAGAGATTCTCTTCAAAGATATCAGTGCAATACAGTGAAAAGAACATGCTAAGGATCTTAAACCTTTGATCTGTGAACATTTAAAAATAAATAACTATTTCAGTGTATTTGGTTTCCTTTGCAATCCTATGTATTTTATTTTATGCATTTTTGATAATTGTAGCAATGTATTTATTTATTGGATGATGACCAGACATTACATGACATTTGCATGTAATGTATATATTTTATGCATTTACAAACATTTTTCTGAAGAGTTGCAGAGGCTACCCAGATGGCTAAAGGAGTCTCTGACACAAAAAGGTTTAAGAAGCCCTGACAGGGCTCCAGAATTAGAGGACCTGCACTTGTCTCCTGCCTCCATAGCTCACTGCTTGTGTCACCCTGGGCAAATGATGAAGCCTCCTTGGCCCTCCTTTTCCTTTCCTGTAAATTGAACGGGATCAGAGAAGGTGCCTCTTAGAGCTCTAGCTCTTTGGTCCATAGGAGACAGTACCAGAGCACCCGACTAGTTTACCTGTTTAACGAGGAGATATGTAATTGCTGCCTCAAAGTTATGTTGAGGATAATGTGATGCAGAAAGGAAGGATATGAGAAACTTTCTCAGTTTCTTCAGGTTAGCCTCATATATTTAACACACCTGATGAAATTTTCTGGGAAATAAAATTAATAGTTCATTTAGCTAATCTGTTGGGGTATATTATGGAATCTCAAGCAAAGGAACAAAGGGCATCATTTACTATTGACCTGCATCTTAATAACCGGATATTTCATTATCAGGAGAGCGATTACTGAGACAAGTCTCAGGGCCACTTTCGAAAGTCCCTCCCCCTCGATGTTTCCATGAAGTTGCCAGGCAGTTCCCCAGGACAATGTGATGTTATATTTAGAAGTGTAACCTGATCACCTGACGGTGAGCCCTGATTTAAGAATTACCAACTCTAACCTTGCCATTCATTTTTAAAATATATACACACCGAGAGAATAACCGCTGTCTGACCACTGGGACCTTAACCAAAGGCGAGACTTGCCCTTCTGAGAGGATGTTCTTGTAAAAGGCACAACTTCCAATCTGAAAAAGGCAGCTAACATTTGGAAGGAAAAAAAAATCCAAGGCATATTGCAGTAAATGCCTGCCCCTAGCTTCTCTTCTCTTCCTTTTCCTCCCCCAGCCAGCTTGGGCTCCCGACATTTATTCCAAACTCAAAGGAGACAGACGCTATTTTCTCCCCTCTGGTCAGGTTCAAACCCGGGAGCAGGCTGCTGGGAGGGATGTAGATTTCCTGCCCGAAATTGTCTCTTGTTTTTCCTCTTTACTCCAGTTCTCCTTGTGCAATGCTGCGTGCCACGCCGCTGGCAGAGCAGACAGAGGGAGAAGGAGAGAGGGAGCTCCAGTCACACACACCAAACACACACTCACACTCAGACACACGCGCGCGCACACACTCACCCCAGCCTGCCAGGCGACTGCCATCCAGGAGATCGCAGTCACCAGTGGAAGGGGGGGAGGTGGAGGTGGGGGGGTCGGGCGTGGGTAAGGGGGGGCTACGCCAGCCACAATCGTGCCCATGCTCGGCTCTCATCCTCGCCACCACCACCTTGCACAGGTCGGGAAATCGCTTGTTTTCCTTTGCTTTTGGGTAGCACAGGCTCTGGCCGGGGGAAGGGGAGGGGAGGAGGGAAGCCTAGCTGGGTGAGCATCGGGGGCTGGGGGTGGGGTCGACGTGGGGGTGGGGTGGACATTGAACTTTTCCTTGGCGTGACCAGCATATTGGCAGTTTCCCCGGGCTAATCCCGGCGATCTGTGGTTTGTTCTTCCAGTTAACTTTGTTCCAAAGGCTCCCGGGGAGGGGGTTTGGGGAAACGGGAAAAGCAGAAGGGAGCCAGAGAGGGGGAAAAGGGAAAAAACAAAGGTCTGGATTTGGGACCTAGATAAGGAGAGAAAGTAAATAACCACCGCGCCCGGCTGGAGCTCAGTGGGTCTGGGCGGCCAGGCGTCAGCTGCTTGGTTCTCGTTGGCTGTTTCGGGGAGCTTGAAGGCCACCGCACCAAGGACACACACAACACACACACACACACACACACACACACACACACACGCAGCCCCCACAGGCACAGGCGCGCTCTCAATGGATACAAAAGTCTGGACGTTCTAGGGGCGAGGAGGGAGGGAGGGAGGAAGGGAGGAAAGGAGGAAGAGAGGGAAGGAGGAAGGGGGGCGGGCGGCGGAGAGCCCGGGGCGGGGGAGAGCCGGAGCCCGAGCCCAGCCGGAGCCCGAGCCCGAGCCGGAGCCGGAGCCGGAGCCCGAGCCCGAGCCCGAGCCCGAGCCCGAACCCGAGCCCGAGCCGGAGCTGGAGCCAGAGCGACTGCGCCCGTGCCGGCTACCCTAGCCATGCGTGCCGCGGGCCCGTGAAAGGAGCCGCCGTGCGCCGCTGGCTGCCAAGTCCTTGCCCCGCTTTTGTCTCGCCCTACAGTGAATCGGAAGATGGAGATGGATGTTAAGGGAGTTTCTCAGTGCCCGGAGCCCATCCCCCACTCTCAGGGGGCTGGCGGAGGCTGTCAGCAGCCACCACCACCACCGCCACCGCCGCCGCCACCGCCGCCGCCGCAGGATGAGCAGCCTGGGGAAAGTGCGGCCGCCGGGGACAGCCACCCAGAGAAGAGACCAAACAGTGAGAAAGAAGACAAAAAGGTAGGTCTGCCGGCCGCCCCCTCCCCAGCATCTCCGCGCTTGAGCCGGGAGCCCTCGGATCGCCTCCACCCCCTGCCCTGGCTGGAGAGCCCCGGCCAGAGGGTGGGGTCTGCGGGAGGAGGGGCGGGGGCCTGGGACAGGGCGAGAAGGGCTGCCTGCCGGCTGGCCGGCCGGCCTGTCTGTCTGCCTGCCTGTCCAGCTGTCTGTCTGTCTGTCCTTATGTGTGTCTATCGGTCTCTCGCGGGGCGGGGGTGGCTATGGGGAGTGACTTTAGGAAGTGGAGGCAGCGCCGGCGTGGAGGAGCCTGTCCTGGATTGCAGGATGGATGGAGCTGTCTGGGTGTGCAAAGGCGAGTCTGGCTGCTGCCAGCTCTCCCATGCTCAGGGATGAGGGGTGAGGGTGAGGCAGGGAGGGCAGGGGGCGGCTGGGGCAAGCAGCCCAGCGAGGGGGGCAGACAGACCTCTGCTTGCCCTCCCAAATTCAAGGGAGCAAGCTCTGCAGGCTCCTTCCTCCAGAGCCACGAGTTCTGAAGTGGCTCTGGGGAAGCCTTGGGGTCGGGGGTGGGGAGCAGGAGGAGAGAAGCCCCAGTGCAGATAGATGTCCAGCAGTGGGGAGCAAAGTTTCTCTCATTTGCAGAATTGAGCCTTATCAATGCTGCGGAGCCCTGTGGCCTCACCTGTCACCCCCTCCCCCAAAGAGCAGCCCCTCAAAACGGGCTCAACCCTGCTGTGTCATTGCAGACCAAGGGACAGCTCCGTCTTACTGTAGAAAGGGACAGACAGCCTTTTAGGTAATGGAGTTCAAGGAAAGATGGTTCCAATTTCATTCTGTCCCTGCCACCCCTCAAATAAATCACAAAGAAGAAGAAATGGAATTTTTAAAAAATGCCATTATAACATCAGCCCAGTGTACTCATCAGAAAGTGAATCTTGTCTCTGGGCATTTTCTGCATCTTCATGTGTTTTTGGTGAAACTGAAGGCTAAGTGTTCTGTGGAACATGGGAGGCACCTGCATTGATGATATTAAACTTGGGGAAATTGAATGGGAATTCCTATCCTCCCTTTTCCCCCAAAAGTTATGATTTGTGTTTGGGAGCTGTAGAACTGCGCTCAGGCCATTTACTACATCAGGCTTGGTCTGATCAATGTAAGTTGAATGGGAAAGATGTGTATAGTATGATGAGTTCCACCGTCTTAAGAGACAATAGTATCCCAGGAAGGCTTGAAACATTTGAGTTGGAGAGTGGTCTGTTTCTGTGAATACTTATAATATGCAGGTGAATTGAATAAATACTTAAACTATGGCTGGATCACACTGAGGTTGCGCTAGCCACACTGAATTTAGAGTTGGGTTCACTTGACAAGTCTTAAGGGGGAAAAATGCGTGTCTTCCCTGAAATCACCATTGGTCAGAATGTGTGCTGCATGCAGGAATCAAGATGAGCATCAGGGCTATGTGTCAAGGGAGGGGGGTGAGGGTCAGTGATATGGTTTTCATGTGAAAAGCAACTCACTAAAATACTGGGATTGGAAAACATTTAGATTGGATTTGTTGCTCTGCAGATAAAGAAAAAAGCCCATAAGAAAGAAGAGGGGGGAAAGGCAATGGATTTTAATATTCTAATATACTCAGCTTTTCAGTAACTCTTGATTTCATGAATATTTAATTGTCATGGCTGCATATTTACGACTTCAGATGACTCTCTGGGTCCAATTTTATGAAACAACCCTCTTAGAGCACAGTTTTATCTAGCTGAACTTTAAGTCAATGCTTTAAAATATCTTTGGGAAATAATTGGAGTCTACAGCCAGTCCTACCATCTCCATATTGTGGGTTCTCTTGGTGCCTTGAGCAGAGAAAATTCCTGCCATCAGCAGAAATCCGTGCTTACTAGTTTCCCTTGGATGCACCATGCAGACAGTCTAATGTTTTTACCCATGGTGGGGATCAGGAAAGCAAATCCAGTCCCTATATTACTGCAGGTGAAAAGAGGCCTGAAAGGGGGCTGATTACATTTAGTTAATTAGCATGTGCAGATAATTGAGTATTCCACTGATGTGATTTGCTTTATGTTTGTCGGCAATTTCTTGAGGTAGAAACAAAATACTACTTTTTTTTCCCCTCCAGGTGTTTGCCTTAAAAAAAAAAATCAAACTCCATCCTCATCTTATCCCAGAACTCAGCTGGGTTAACTCTTTAGTGGCCACTCCATTCCTCCAAGAGGCTCTCTGTCCTGTCTTTTAGAAGAGTTGGAGAAATGGGGCCTGGGCCAATGGGACTTTCACAGATGTTTTGTCTTGTGACTACCAAGGCAAGTTACACGTTTGATATTTTTTTTTGAGTGAATTCTGGTTTCATTAATGATCAGGACTTCAGGGGGTTAAATCAGTTTATTCCACTGTCATAAAAACCCAATCCAAACTGTGATAGACTTGTGTGTCTTGGCCAAACTGTGAAGAAACACACACACACACACACAATGGGGAGGGTTTTTAAAATATGAAAATGGAAAACTATTTTTGATTGAATCTTTGTGTTTTCTCAATAGTTACCGAAATTCAGACTGGAAATATGAGAGTCTACACCCCTAAAACACAAGTCCTCTAAAAAGGATCTTTATCTTGTAGCTGCCTTCAATCCCCACACAGTTCCTTGGGGGGAAAAGGCATAAAGATAATAACAGTATTTTCTCAGGATGAGTTTTGAGGCCAATGCTCTTACTCTATTGCCCCAGCTGTCCAGCTGAAATGAGAAGAGTAGACTTAATTATAAGCTTGTCTAGTTACAAAAAATAGCCAGGACACTGTCCCAAGTTCTCAGCAAGTCTTTAGTAACCATAGCAGCAGCATCTATGGTGGCAGAGATAGACTAACCTGCAAACTTTTAGGGTCCATTGCAATTCCTTATAGAATCATAGCTTTAGGGCTGGGAGGAACTCCAGACAAAGTCTAGTTCAAACTCATTTTACAGATGAGGAAACTGAGTCTTTGAGAAGCTAAGTGAGAAGCTACGTCATCTTGTGACTCCAAATCCAGCATTCTTTCCACTGCCCTGCACTGCTACAGTAGGAAAGTAAATGATAGAAGAAGGATATTTTGAAAACTTTCCATTTTTGTTGTTTTTATGAATTATTTTATTTATTTTCTTGTTTACATCATTCATTTCCACAAGATTTTGAGTTACAAATTTTCTCCCCATATTTCCTCTATCCACAATCCTAAAACAGCCATCCCACTGTAAAACCCCTCCCCCAATCTGGTCTCTCCTATGTCCTCCTCCACGCCCCTCTAACATTATGGTAGGGCAGGATGGGTCTCCCTACCCCAGTGCCTGTATATCTTAATTCCCAGTTGCATGTAATTAATAATAATA
>CM053597.1:20005900-20124035 GCA_028646575.1 Pseudocheirus occidentalis | reverse complement strand
TGTGAATACATGCAGATAAATCACTCTGGATTCACCTGTTTAGATATTCTTTACAAAATAGAACCTTCAGAGGGAATCCCCAGCCCAAGTTCTCCTTGAAAAGTCATAAAACCCTTCTGGAAATCGCATATTTCCAGGGCAGTCCTCCCTTACTGCCTAAGATTCCCTTTCTTCTAGCAAAGCAAATGACCAGCCTAATCAACTGCTATGGTTAGTATCCAACAGAAAGTCCCTCATGGAAGGAGAAAGGAGCCTGGGATCTTATTTCCATCTCCAAATTCAAGATAATTCACAGGAAAAATCATATTCTGAAGAAGGATACCCAGGAAGAACTTTTGTTCAGCAGCCCAACTTACTGGTCATTGTTCAGTTTTTTTTTTTAACTCTTTGTGGCCATATTTGAAGTTTTCTTGGCAAAGATATTGGAGTGGTTTGCCATTTCCTTCTCCAGCTTATTTTACAGATGAGGAAACTGAGGCAAACAGGGTTAAGTGATTTGTCCAAGGTCACATAATTAAGAAGCATCTAAGACCAGATTGGAACTCAGGAAGAGGAGTCTTCTTGACTCCAGGCCCAGAGATCTATCCACTGAGCCACCCAGCTGCTCCCACTTACTGGAACCCTTCCTAATCTCACTCTCTCCCTCCTTGAATTATCTTTCATTTTATTTCTATGTTTAAATGTTATATTCCCCATTAGAACTAGACTCCTTGGAGACAAGGACTGCCTTTGTATGTATCCTAGGGAGAGGTAACCTGGATTGGTGGACCCTAATATTGCCTTAGAATCATGAAGACCCAGATTCAAGTCTGACCTCTGACTCTGATTAGTCAATTGGCATATGACAATACTCTAAGACTGTTTATGGAAAAGTGGCTGATCTACATTGGTGGAGTTTCAATGCTGGAAGTCTCTCCATAGGATAAAATCAGATGACTAAGTACCCACCCCACCCCCAAAATCTCCGATTTCTTGTGCATGGTAGGTAACAAATGGTTATTCATTGAAAGATTAAGAAGTTTGCAGAAATTTGTAAAATACTTTACTTTGTAATATAAGAAATTGCAACAGACATTTATTTAATATGTACTGTGTGCAAGACATAGTGCTAGCTTCTAAGAATGCAACAATTTCAAATGACTGAGAGTATGCCCTCCAGGCACTTATATTCTATCTGGGGAAGGGGGGGGTGTCACAGAATTTTAGATCTGAAGCAGATGGGATGTTCCTTAGGTATGTGATTGTGGGCAAGTCAGGTAACCTGCCACAGATTCCGTTTCTTTACCTTTATGTCGGCATAATAATAGCACTTAGCTTACCAGCTTGTTATGAGAACCCAAAGTGGCTGATGAGGAAGATGTAGAATTATTTCTGTCAATTACAACCCAGCCATACCCTCAGAGAGAGAAGTTTCCCCGTCCTGTCTCCTTTCTTTGTCATATCTCTTTCCTGAGGACCCTGAAGTCACCATTAAGCAGAGAGGGATACGGCACGTCTTATATATGGTACTTGAAGATATTTGGATGAAAAAAGGCTATAGATAGAAAACCACCCACAAGTGGATATTGCTTTGGAGGAAGTGTGGCTCAAGATACCAGGAGAAGAAGCACTTTGGCCTTCCCACTTTTCTTCACTTCAATAAAGCCTGACCTGAAGGAAGCCACATTCCAAGGACTGCATATGGGCTTCCCAATTTTTATAGACTGCCGTTAAGAAAGTATGAAGATGCCCCAAAGTCACTCATAACTGCCAGTTTCAGTTCACCACCTCTGGTGGTAAAAACACCAACCTGGCATTTAAAAGAGAAAGGAAAAAAAAAAAACCTTGGACAGAAGGAGATTTTTGTTCACTTCTTCCTTTTTCCCTCTTCCGCCGCTCTGAAACTACAGCTGACTGCCTCACTCTCTGCTACATTCAAGGGCTGGGACTCCAGAGCCCTGTTTTCGCTGACCACAGCTGTTCAAGGGAAAGCAAAAGGCCAGCAGATTGCTGTTAGGGACTAAATGTGACCTGCTGAATCTGCCGCACAAAGAAAATGATGACCCCTGTGAAGGAAAACATGCTCTTGGCTCTTTCCTAAGGAAAACTAGGGACTTTATTGTGCTTTGTTGGGCCTTGCCAAGATGACCAGGGAAAGATGGACCTCATAATTTCACTCCAGTATGGGACCCATATTCATGACAAGAATCCATTGGACTACTGGGAATAAATAAAATTCCTAAATTAGAAAATGTCTCCACCCTGCATTCATGTAGCAATGCGGATGTTCCCATGAAAGGCTGTGTGCTGTAGGAGACAGAGAGCTGAACTCTGCCATCAAATAGCTGTAAAATCCTGAGCCAGTCACTGATAGGAGTCAACAGCGACTGCAAGCCTCAACTCAGTGACCATCTTCATTGTCTGCTATGGTTTCATCACTTTTGTGAGGTGAGAAATGCCAACAGACATTTATTTAATGCCTACTGTCTACCTAGATTGGTGCTAGATTCCAGGCAAGCAAACATTAAAGGTGACAAAGTCTATACCCCCAAGCAGTTTATGTTCCCAGAGGTGGGAGGGAATTCAGAGGCTGTCTTGTCTATTCCAAAGATGGCAGAGCATCCTGTCTACACATGTCCTCAAAACTGGGTCATGGGTCCCAGAAGCATTTCCTTAGAGGAGGAAAATCACGATATGGTCCCAAAACAAACACAAAATGTCCAAGTCTTTTGCCCATACAAAGTCAGTTCTACTGAATAAATCTTTGCAGGATTAAATATCTTTATTTATCTAGGGAAAGGACTGGGAGGAGCCTGTAGGATTTCAGGAGTGCCATAGATTGAGAACTGGAAGGGAACTTAGAGGTCATTGATTTAGACCCCTTTCATTTTACAGATGATGAAATTGTGATCCAGAAAAGATAAATGGCTGGTCCAAGGTCACACAGGGATAGTCAGGATTAGAACCCAGGACCTCTAAAGCCAATACTCAGGGATTAGAGATTTGAAACTGGAAGTGCCCTTGAAGGTCATCTAGCTCAGCCCCCTTATTTCATAGATGAGGAAGCTAAAGGCCAGAAGGAGGAAGCTCAAGGTCTCACAGGAAGCCAAGTCATAGAACAGGGGTGCAGAGCCAGGTCCTCTCACTTCAGAGTCCAGTACTCCGACCATCAGGCAATGCTGCCTCTCTGATAGGTCCCTTAAAAAACGGATCTCCTTTAACCTGAGCTCCTTATCATCTCAAAAGTCAGATCATGGCTATCCTTCCCAGTCTTACCAGGCTGCTATTGATGGATAACCAGAATAAACAGAGTGCAATGTGTATTCCAAAAGAAACCTGAATATGCAGATAGCCCAGCTGCAAAAGAAATAAAGAAATATAAATAAAGAATCCATCCCCAAAGGGAGTTTCAGTGTGTATTCTTGATGCTCTGCTTTTAGTGTATATGTGTGTAAATATCTGTGTGTGTGTGTGTATACACATGTGTTCCACTGTTCTTTCACTCCTTCGGGTGTCTATTATAGAAGGTACACTAGGTCCTCAATTACCAGAAAAGAAATATAGGCCACCACTTGAAATTCTAGTTAAGATATGGCCTGAAGGATGTATAATTAAGACAAGGCTTGAGGACCCTTCTGCAGAAATTTAGGGAACATGCCTCCCACTTCGGTAAATTTTACATTACAAAGATCAGTATTCTTCAGCAACTCAGGCACAGTCATGAAGACCAGCCTAAAATCCCCAAACATGCTACATCTCTAGGAAAACACCCTCCTCTAGCTGATATTCTGCTTAGTTTCTATTTTGTAAAACTGCATTTGGGAGATCTGATGCCGGTATTTTAGGAGATATAAAAATTAAAACTCAGGCATGTTGCCGTTTTCTGGAAACCAAAGCTGATCCTCATCAAATTATGTTAATTTAGTGTACAATGTTTAATTAAATCTTACCCCAGGCAATCTACTTCCAGGGCTTATTTTTACTGCTTAGAACTTTCAGAAAAAGAAAATGCTTTTCAATTTAATTTATTAATTTAAAAAAATGCACAAAAACCCAGCTCACAGAAGCTCATTATTAACAATATTTTGTATCCAGGTTTTCTTCCATCCTCAATGTATTCTCTTTTCCTCCCTTCCTTTCTAAAAGAACATGGTACTGAAATAATTGTCCACAGTACAAGATAGAAAACAGTACATTTCCTTCTAGAATTGCAACTCTCTTAAGCTGGTTGGTGTCCCAAGCTAACTGCGCTCAACTAAACATAAACGTAATTGACTGAGGATGTGACTGATTTGATGCCCAAAGTGCCAATCATGGAATGGGCCATCAATGACTCAGGGATGTCAGCCTCTTGTTCCATTACCTACCATGACATTCAGGGGAAAGGAAGCAAGTGACCTTTACTATGGGACACTTTGAGCTACTGTCAGGGTGGGGGGATGCATAGACCTTTCTTCCCCATCTAACTGTACAGAGCATGGACTTGATCAGCTTTCAGCTGATAGACATGGTCTTGTTTGGTTTTTTTCTCTGCCTTTCATGCTAGGAAATGCCCCAGTACCTTTCTTATGAGTGTTCTGCAGCTAAGCTTCTACAGTCAAGCAATCACTCAAAAAATCTTCACACACAAGAAACCTGAGATATTTTTTCTGTAAAAAGCTCATAATGGGAATTTTCTCATCAAAATGTTGGTTGTTTAGCAGTTTTCAGTTGTGTCAGACTCTTCGTGCCCCCATTTAGGGTTTTCTTGGAAGAGATACTAGAGTGGTTTGCCATTTCTCTAGCTCATTTTACAGATGAAGAAACTGAGGCAAACAGGGTTAAGTGACTTGCCCACGGTCACACAGCCAGTAAATATCTGAGGTCAAATCTGAACTCAAATTGTCCTGACTTGAGGACTAGTATTCTATCCACTACATCACCTCCCTGCCCAAAATACATCTATCTAGTCATCTATCTGTCTATCTATCTATCTATCTATCTATCTATTTTTTCTATCATCTATCCATCTGTCTGTCTGTCTAGTCTATCTTGTCTGTCTGTCTGTCTGTCCATCCATCCATCCATCCATCAATCCGTCCATCCTTCTGTCCATCTGTCCACCTGTCTTTCTGTATTTTAATTCTAGTTCCTAATATTTCTTCAAAAAAAATGACAGAGATTAGACCTGTCATTTCACATGCATGTGAAAATTTGATCCAGTAATACAAGTCAGCATGTTCCCTGTATCATATAATCTTAGTGAATTGCCTAAATTGGATTCTTAACCTAGGGTCTATGAATTTGCTTTTGAAAATATTTTCATAATTGGTTTCTTTTTATCTTATTTATGTTATTTCATGCATTTATAGTATTATTCTGAGTAAGGTCCATAAGCTTCAGCAGAATGCCAGAGGGGCCTGTGACATAAAGATCAGAATACTTGACCTAGAGAACCAAGATGTATAGTAACTTGTCCAAAGTCACAAAACCCTGGGTTTGTTCCAATGGAAAAGTCAGGGCTGTATTCTTCTGCCAGGAGGAACAAGGAGAAAAAGCCCACTGACTGCATGATTTTACCCATTTATGGAACTAACATTCAGGACAAGAATTTGCTAAATCATCTGAAGGCGGCAAAATGAGCCCAGGTCTTTCTGACTCCAAAACAAATACTCCATCTCCTATGTAATACTTCTCATTCTGTAATATGATTTCCTCAGGGTGAATACCTTCTCCACGAGTGTTGATCAGAAGTCCTCCATACCTTAATGGATAATTCCCAATAGTTCTCAGTAAAGGCAGCTAGATGGCACAGTGCACAGAGCACTGGGCCTGAAGTCAGGAAGACTCATCTTCTTAAGTTTAAATCTGGCCTCAGACACTTATAGCTGCATAACCTTGGGTGAGTCACATAACTGTTTGCCTCAGTTTCCTCATCTGTAAAAATGAAAATGCCAAATGGGGTTACAATGAGTCAGACACAACTGAAAAAATGACTAAGTTGTCACTGACAAAGAGTTTATTCCCCTCTGACTATCCCTATGATGAATTCACTAGAACTTCCGTGCTATAACTCAGACTGAAATATTTAAAAATAAATAAATAAGAGGAGGGCCGCTAGGTGGCGCACTGAATAGAGTACCTGCCCTGGAGTCAGGCAGACTGGAGTTCAAATATGACCTCAGACACTTAACACTTACTAGCCGTGTGACCTTGGGCAAGTCACTTAACCCCAATTGCCTTGTCTTCCCCCCTCCAAAAGAAAAAAAGATTTAAAAAAATAAGAAGAGACCCTCAGCTAGATCCTTCTGAAAGCCTTTGGGGTTTAGAAGACTCAGGGTTTTGTCACAAATTTCCTGATAATTGACCAACAAGAATTGATTAAGTACCTACTGTGTGATAAACATAAGGACAAAATATTACAATCCCTTCCCTTAAAGAATTGCCATTCTGCCAAACGGATTGGCTGAGCTCTCTATGTATCTATCCACTAAGGGTCTAATAGGGAAATGGCTTACATTTTACATACTGTGAGGTTCAACATAGAGCAAAATGACAGTCCCACCTGAGGCTTATCGGGCTCACAGGCCACATAGCCACTGGGTTTATGACGCATTTCCAACAACAACCGCACTTTCTCCATACTCCTCTCTTTCCCTCCTAATACTCCTTCCTTTAGCTAGCAGAGGGCTTTGAAAAGACCTAAGCATGTGATATCGTTACTCAAGTGAAAAAAGGAAGACAGGATGACTTGTTTCTTTCGGGTTCTTTTCTTAATATGCTCAGAAAAAACTCCTAAGCAAGTCACACATGAGAAATGGGAAAATTACGAAATCAGCAAGGAAAGTGCCCAGCGCCCGTCTGTCAAGCTGCTTCCCTCAATCTCTCACCTGGACTATTGTAATCGCTTCTTAAATCATCTTCTAGTTTCTAGCCCCTTGCTTTTTGAATCTGCCAAAAGAATTTTCAACATCGGACCCCATCACACCCCAGCACAGCATTCTTTGACTCCTAATTCTTCTCTGATGAAATACAAACACTGCAGGTTGACATTTCAGGCTCCCCACAGTCTGGCTCCCACCCACCCACCTCTTATCTCATTTCAGCCCCCTTCATCTATTCTGTGATTTAGCCAGACTGAACCAGAAATCAATATTCTACTTCCTTCCATAAATGTTCCCAACCTATTTTCCTTACCTGCAATGCCTTCCTCCTCCTTTCTGCTTCTCCCTTCCAGGAGAGTTCAGGTGCCATATCTTACAGATTCATCAGTGCCGTCTCTATCTGAAATCACCTGGTCTTTACTTTCTATCTACATGTCACATCCTCCCTTTCCACTCCCCAAACCATGTACATTTCTGGCAGTCAGGGTTTGAGATACATAGATACCTACATAGATATAGTTACAGACACACACATAGATTATGCTTTTAATATATATATAATACATACATGATATATGCATATTAAAATACATAGCATAAAATAAATATTTCTGTGTGAATTCATATGTTTGTGCACATATACATGTATGGATATGGATATAGATATGTATCTGTGTATATGGGCACATGAATGTACATGTCCACATACATAGACACCTATGTTTCTATAAGAGAAAGTCAGCACAGAAGGGATAGGAGATGCTCAAAAACAAAATTCTGAAGACACTGAGGGAAATTTTAATGAGGAAGAAAAATTGTCTGAAGAGACTGATATGGATCCACAAGTAACTTGTTCGCCAAGACAGAGTTTTAAAAGGAAAAGAACAGGGGATGGAAGTAAGGCTAGGCAACAAAAGATGCATGTAAGAGAGTTCTATGGTCCTCTAAAAATAGTGCGAGGTAACATTTTTGTGTATACTTCAAAACTGCTTTCTGAATGATGATAGCCATTCATAGGTACATCATTGCATGTTCTTTGACCCAGCTGAACCACTGCTAGGCCTATACCCCAAAGATATCCAAGAAAAAGAAAAGGGTCCCCTATGTACAAAAATATTAATAGCAGCTCTTTTGAGGTGGGAAAAAGACCTGGAAATAAAAGGGATAATCAGCAATGGAGGAATGGTCCAATAATCTGTGGTATATGAACGTGATGGAGTATTATTGTGCTATAAAAAGATGAGAAAAAATGATGCCAAAAGTCATGGAAAGACTTCTATGAACTGATGCAGAGTGAAGCAAGCAGAACCAGAACGATTTATACAATGACAACACCACTATCAAATGAACAACTTTGAAAGATGTAAAAGCTATAATCTACATAATGACAATTCACGACTCCAGAGGATCAAAGATGAAGCACATTATCATATATAGAGAGTGGACTGGCTTTGGTGCATGGAATGAAACATATATAGATTTTTATGTGCAGACACTGGGGAATTCTTTAAAAAATTGATTATGGATATTTGTTATAAGAAATTGATTTCTGCTCTTTTTTGATGGAGTAGACGCAAATAATTTTAAATAAGAAAAATTTTAACTATTTTAAATAAGAAAATAAATATAAATAAATAAGAAAAATTATTTTAATTGTTTAAAGTAGAGAGTTGGGGAATAGAAAATACAGATGTAAAATGTTGCCTACACTTTCAGATGAGATCACTTTATCAATCTTCCCTATCTTATTTTATTAAACCTCTCATAAAGTGGGATTGATCTGTATATATTTGTAATGTTAAAAATACATTCATGAAAGTGAAAGTATAAAAAAACCTTTAACGTTTATTATTGTTTGGTCAGTTTAGTTGTGTCTCTTTGAGATCCTTTTTGGGGGTTCTTGGCAAAGATAGCAGAGTGGTTTACCATTTCCTTCTCCAGCTCATTTTACAGATGAGGAAACTGAGGCAAACAGGGTTAGGTGACTTAAAGAGTGTTAGATTACACAGATAGTAAGTGTCTGAGGTTGGATTTGAACTTGACTGTGATGCCTAGCTGCCTTTAAATAGTGTGAGGAATGGAAAAGCTCAGAATGAGGCAAGGTTGGTGAGGGAAGCAAAGGACAATAAAAAAAACCACATTGTTGCTGTTCTTGTTGTTGTTTGGCTACATCCATAGGGAAAGGAGGAACACAGAAGTGTTAGAGCCTTTGTATGGGGTTGATGGGACAATGATAACCAACAAGAGAGAGAAGGCAGAGCTCCTCAATTTTGTTTTATTTTCATTTCTATAGAAAAACAGAATGACTTTTATACTAGAAAAGAGAATAAAAATGACAAAGGGGGAACTGACACCCAAGATAAGCAAAAACAGTAAGAGAGCCTCCAGCTGCCCTTGAGGGATTTGAGTTACATGGCCCAGAAGACCAGCTGAAGAAGCTGGCAGATGTGCTGCTGGGCTCCGGTAAGTGACCAGTAAAATATCATGGGTAAAAGGAGAAGCATCACAAGATTGGAGAAGGGGAAATGCTGTCCTCAATCTTCAAAAGAGGAAAGAAAAGTGTCTGCAGAATAAAACCCAGGGTGCTTGATTTGGATTTCTGTAAAAAATCTAGGATGGATCATTAAAGTAACAATTGGCAAAATATAATAAGGAAGGTGTTGTCTGCAACAGACCAATGTGGCTTCATCAAGAATGGTCATGCCAAATTAAATTCAATTTCTTCTTAAACAGGATTACTAAACTATTTGATAAAGAGAATGCTATTGATAGAGTTTATTTACATTTTAGTAAAGTTTTTTTGTTAAAGTATTTCATTCTATTCTTGTAGAGAAGTTGGCTATATAGGTTGGTTAATAATGCAATAGGATAGATAGAGAACTCATTGAATGACTATATTCAAAGAATGGCACAGTAGGTGGCACAGTGGACAGAGCACCAGGCCTGAAGTCAGAAAAACTCATCTTCCTAAGTTCAAATTTGCCCTCAGAACAAAGTAGCTGTGTAAGTCTGAACAAGTTCCCTGTTTCCCTCAGTTTTTTCATCTGTAAAATGAGCTGGAGAAGGAAAGAGCAAACATTCCAGTATCTTTGCCAAAAAAACCCAGATGGGGTCATGAAAAATTAGACATGACAAAAAGGATTAAACAACAACTTTGAAGCAATTCAATATGGCAAGAGCTCTCCAGAAACCTAAGGTTCTATGCTTGGCCCTGTATTGTTTAACAATTTTATCAACGATTGGGATAACATCATAAGTGGTATGCCTATCATATTTGCAGATGACACAAAGCTGGGAGGGAAGGCTAACACAGAGGTTGACAGGATATAAAAGAAAAACTGGCAGGTTAGAACATTGGGATGAATGTAACAGCATGAAATCAAATAGAGATAAATGTAAAGTTTTACAATTGGCTACAAAAATCAACCTCAGATGGAAAAAATGGGGGAGGCATGGTAAGAAAGTAATTGTTCTGAATAAGGTCTGGGAGTTTTAATGGACTGAAAGATCAATGAGTGACTGGAGGTCAAAAAGCCAATAGAATCCTGGTCTAAATTAATTAAGAGGGGCATAGTTTGGAGGAACAGAGAAGTGATTGTCCCACCTTAGTCAGCCCTCATCACACTTCAGTTAGAGTATTTTCTTCAATTCTGGGTACTCATGGTTTAATAAAGAAATCAATAAGTCAGTCAATCAACTAGCATTTTAGAATCTACCATGTGTCAAGCACTATGTGAAACACTGGATAAGCTGGAAAGTGATCAGAGGACAATCAGGATGAAGAGTCTTTAGTCTACAACATAAGAACATTGGCTGAAGGAGATGAGTATGCTTGCCCTGGAGAAGAGAACAGACTCAGGGTTACATGACTGGCTTCTTCAAGTGTTTAAAGACTTACTCCACTTTGTTTCAGAGGCCAAGTACCCAAAACAATGGGTGGAAGAGACAAATCTAAACTCAACATTAGGAAAAACTCACTAATACATTCCAAGAGTTTAATGAGTTTCAAGAGGTAGTGGGTTCCTTCTCCTTGAAGGTTACCAACAGAAGCTGGAGGACCACTTGTCAGGTATGATATAAAAGTAATTCCTTTAATGCAGGGATTTCCTAGATGGCAGCTAAGATTCCTTTCTAGTTCTGTGATTCTGTCTGTTTTTGTTTATGTGTGTTTATGTGTGTGTAGACATAGATGATAATAGATAGACAGATATAGATAGATGGATAGATAGATAAGATGGATGGATGGATGGATGGATGAGATAGATTCTGGATATATGCAAAGGTGTGCCTAATACACATGTGTTATTCTGTAAAAAAAACATGTCAACTAACCTCAAATTTGTAGCTTCTGTATAAATCTCTTTCTGGCAAGCTCAGTTCTGTCTCATCAATGTGAATGAGTCTGGGTTGAAGACAAAACCCAGAGGTTAGGTAGGGGCTGATACTCACAGACAGATCTAAACCTCACTTGTCAGCAGTGGCTCATCTGTTCCATTTGAGGAGGGATTAAGGAGGCTAGAGATCTCTGTGTTTCAACTTGTTTAGGGGTTTATCTAGGAAAGCTTGTGAGTGGGAGGATGAAGTTGAAAAATACATTTTTGTGAGTGTAGTAGGCAGAATGAAGAAGATCAAGATTACTATGGTGAGACAGATAAATCTCTAGCACACTACAATCAACACAATTGTGAGGGCTGCCCAACCACCTCCCAAAACTGACTCTTCCAAAGATCCCCTAAGTAGCAAAAGGAAATGCCCTTTTAGGTTAAGAAGGAAAAATCCAATTCAATTCAATCCCAACATTCCTTAGGCAACTACAGGGCAAATGATGGAAAGGGAACGTGAAAAAAAAATTCCTCTTGAATATGTCAAGTAAAAGAACATATCTGATCTCCATCTCACTTCATATATGTACCCATGCTCAAAAGGGGCCTCGTACATCAATCCCATAGATAATACTGGTGGTATGATGGTAAGAGCAATTCTTACCCAGTGTAATGAAAAGGGTTCAAATTTGTATCCCACACTTTTTTCTCTGTGTGTCTGTCTGTCTGTCTCTCTCTGTTTCTCTGTGTCTCTGTCTCTCTCTGTCTCTGTCTCTGTCTCTTTCTCTCTTGACCTATTTAACATTTGTTGATACCACACATTTGGACACAAACTCATATTGTCCAACGTTGTTCTTTGATTTATATATTTCTCATCTCCACCACCACCACCACCCAACTTAAATCTTAAGTCTTTGGAGGGGTCAGATCTTAACTTTCTTTGGTATCCTTTTCAGCAGGGGATCCCAACTAGCCTTTGCATGTAAATAACCTTTTAAAATAAAAAAAAAAAGATGCCTCCTCACATGGCAGTAATCTGACTATTAGTATGCACTGATTAAGAAAACTGATGACAAAAAGTTACTATAAAGTCAATAAACATTAAGTACATATGATGTGCTGGGCACTATGCCCATAGTACTGGGGATACAAAGAGAGTCAAAAGCCAGTATGTTCCCTCAATGAGCTAATGGAGTTACCAACATCTTTATGTACTTTGCATCTTAGCAATCATAAGAATACCAACATGCATTTGAAAAATAGTAATGAAAGAGGAAAAGGGAGATTATTGTTTGAATATTTCTAGCCCATCCTTACTCTGCCAAGATTTTTGTCATGTTCTTTTACTTGACATATTCAAGAGGAATTTTTTTTTCACGTTCCCTTTCCATCATTTGCCCTGTAGTTGCCTAAGGAATGTTGAGATTTTTGTCATTCTTGCCCCCATTTAAGCTGATGAGTACTTATATAGACTACTAGAGGATCTTCTGGATCTCCCTCCTTACAATCATACTGAGTCATTTTATATATATGTGTGTGTGTGTGTGTGTGTGTGTGTATACACACACAAACATATATATACACACATATATATGTGTAGTGTTGGAGCTAAATAAAGTTCAAAATGCTGAATGTGCATTTGCATTAAATGATCCATCCCTTGCAATAAAACTTTAAAAATCCCCAAGAGGTCTTTAAGCTGTCCTCTGGGAAGCATTGTCCTAAAAAACCTGGCGTAGCACTAGGCACATAATAGAAACTTAGTGAAAATGAACTCAATTGAATTCATCCCAAATTTTCCTGCCTAACAAGAGGGCAAAAATCTGACTAATGTCAACTTTTGAAGAAATGTACTCTGAAGAGTTACAATGGGGCTGGCGGGGGTGGTGAAGAAAGTGTTCTTCTCTGAACTTAGACCCAGCGGGCCTGCCTCTTACTTAGGGAAGGTCTGGATAGACAATACGCAAATGCCCTAGAAGGTAGTAGGCTCTGGAAGAAGGATGGGCCAGGGTTGCAGCCATCAACCTCCACTCTTTTTCTGGGTGAAAGTGTGCCTCCATCACATTATTTTTACCAATGGTAACCTCCACTGCTTTCAAAGCCAAGCTACACTGTCATCTGCCATTGGGTTTCATGAGAGGCTCGGAAGATATAGTAGAGGGTTTCCTTCCTTTAGTTACAGACTTACATCATGGATTAAGACTTTTTAAGATCTGAAGGGGGCAGTCAGATTCATTCATGGCTAAGGTTTTAGTCATTTTCCTTGTGTAATAAATAATATAAATACCTCATTGATTATGTGACATTGAATTTGACTAAATAATTTGAAAAACAGTAATTCTGGAAGGCATTATTATTAAGGCTCTTGTAAAAAGAAAAAAACTATTACTATCTAGGCTTGCAAAGTTAAAAGAAAATAAACCCATGTGAACCAAAGAAAAGCTGACAAAGAGAATCCAGTTAATGTCTGGAGAAAAATACTTAAAAAGATCACAGCATAGGGAATAAGATGAAGGCAATAAATGTATTTACAAATCTCATTTACTGCTGGCTCCTTTCAAAACACTGTAATGCCTTCTATTATCTAAAGTGTCTGAACACTACTACTACTACTACTACTACTACTACTACTACTACTACTACTACTACTACTACAACTATATTACTACTACTACTACAACAACAACTATATTACCACCACCACTACTACTACTACTACTACTACTACTACTACTACTACTACTACTACTACTACTACTACTACTACTACTACTACTTCTACTGCTACTGCTACTGCTATGTACAATTCAAATTTAGGCCTTCCTGGCTTGAAGTTCACAGCTCCCTCCACTATACCAGGTAGCACTCTCCTTGAAATCCAAATTCAATGGTTATTCCATACAAATTCAAAACTGATAGACATCCATTGTCACAGAGGTGTGTGTGTGTGTGTGTGTGTGTGTGTGTGTATACTGACCACTGTGCTGTAGGTACTGAGAAAAATAGAAAGTTAGATAAGACATGGAGCTCCCACTCTGTTACACAGAAAAGAAATAGCCATTAATATCAAGTAGAAGTACTAAGCAATATGTTAAGTCTGAGGAAGAAGGTCATTACTAATTTGGGAGTGTAGAGAGGAACATAAGACAAAGCCCCTATAAAGGATTGATAAGAATGGTGGAAAAGGCACTCTAGGTATAAGGGAAAGGTATTGTAAAGACAAAGAAGTGGGAGAAAGTACACAGTATGATTAATGTTCAGCAAGTAGATTGGAATGACTGAAGAGTAAAGCAGACACACAAGTAAAATAATTCAATTCAGTGAACCTTTTGAATGTGCCCACTCTTTGCCAGGCATTGTGCCAAATGCTATAGACAGAAATAAGAAAAAGAGACAGTTCCTGTCCTCAAGGAGTTTACAATCTAATGGGTGGGGGGAACAATACATAAATGGGAAAAATAAGTGAGATAATTAGAAAGGTAAGATGTTACCTCATTGTTACACACACACATCTACACACATATGCATATTTATATATACATATATATATATATATACATACACATTTATGTGTGCCAATTATTATTATTCTCTCTCCAGCTCAGATTTCTGAAAGCCCTTTATAAGGATTTTTGTTTTGTATTCATCTCAGTCTACCTTGGTCCATCAATATTTGTGTTCTTGCCTCCCAATCCACCATCTCCACTCTTACCACCAATTACATTGAAAGGTCCTGGAAAAGAAGGCTTTATCAATGCTCTCCACTCCTACCCAATTCCCACCATCGCCTTGCATGTAGTTGGCAAGAATCACAGAATCTGAGAATAAGAAGAGACCTTTGCAATCATCTGGTCCAACCCATCCATGAAGGAATCATCATTATAACACACCAGACAAATGGTCATCAAGCCTTTGCTTAAATTGTCTTTTAATAAATGTTTGTTGTATTGTTTATCATTGAACCTAAAAACACTTTAGAACAGCATCTCTCAACCTGTGGGTTGTGACCCCTTTGGGTGTCAAATGACCCTTTACACAGGGGTTGCCTAAGACCATCTGAAAACACAGATTTCCAATAATCTTAGGATCTAAGACATTGCTCCTCTATCCATCTGCCCACATGCAGACACACCCACATACAAGTATTGAAGGATCGTGGCATTAGGAAAGTTGAGAACCACTGCTCTGGAAAACAATAATAGTAGAGGTTTGGGGGTCCATTTTTTTTGGTCAGTCCAAATCTGTAATTCCCTCAGTGGGCAGATCTCCTAATATGGAAACTTTCTCCACTGACATATACTGGCTTCTTATATGTAACATTAGGACCTTAATAGATTGTCCAGGGACACACAGCACAAGACTTGAACCCAAGCTTTTGTGGCTCCAAGGTGAGACCTCAATCTGTAATATCTTCAGAAAGCACCTCAAAACCCTAATTAGGAAGCAAAGAACAAACCTTCAAGCAAAAAAAAGGGCAATGTGGAATGGTGGAGAAAAAACTCAAATTGGAATCAGGGGACTGGTGTTTGAATTGCAGCTCTTCTTCTAACTATGTGACCTTGGGCCTCAATGTCCTCATCTGTAAAATGAAAAGTTTGAACAAGAAGATGTACTCTTGGCTTATCTCCAGCCCAAACACATGAAACTACCAAGGGAAAAATAGCAATTAGCCAACAGAACAAGCATAGGCTTTGAAAAATTATTGCTATACCTTGTTCATGCTGGAGAAATATGGGAATCTATGACAGTATTGAGGGTGTGACATTTTAAGGAAATATATGGAAAGCAAAAGGTATAAAAGTAAAGTTCAGAGGTGGCGAGGGAGCACAGTGAATAGAGCACCAGCCCTGGAGTCAGGAGGACCTGAGTTCAAATCCAGTCTCAGACACTTAACACTTACTAGCTGTGTGACCTTGGGCAAGTCACAACCTCAATTGCCTTCCCTTCCTCCCTCTAAAAAGGGAAAAAATTAAAATTAAAAAGGAAAGTCCCTTATCTCCACCATAGAAGTGGTTAAGTGGATACAGTAATTCAATAGTTCAATTCACCATCTTTTGGGGACAAGTCAAAAAATAATATTATCCCCAAATGCTTCATATACTCCCAAGGAAAGATGATGATGAGATGCTTAACTTGCTTACAACCATAGACATTACCTCAAATAGATTCACTGAACCTATGGAATAAACAAAATAACCAATTCTGATAGTACTAATAACAAAACTGTGGGCTTCATTGGGTTTTAAATGAACCTTTGAGGTTGGCTTTGATTATGTTTCCCCCAATGAAAGTCACCTTCCTAAGAATATGGACAGAGGATGAGTGGCCTTACCATCTGCCTGGCCATCACATTCTGAGGTCCATGCCTTACCATTTACCCTGCCTGCACCCATGCCCTTCCAGGTCCTCAGCATAGTCACTGCAAGGACTGAATTCAGTAATGAAATCCCTTCGGGGCTTTGCCTTTTAGGGCATTCTCAATTTGATTTCTTTTGTTTTCATTTTGATGTGTGCTAATTTCATCAATACAGGGGGGCTCTCAATGAGGTATTTCCTTGGCCTTGGGAGATGTGCGTTTGCTCTGAAATCTAGTCTTCCACAATTCCCTGTAGCTCTGAGAAGGCCAGGGTCTTGCATGGGTCACACAGCCAGGATGGATCAAAGACAGGATGCACTATTCCTTATACCAGGATGCCTCTTAAGTATTTAAAAGGCTTGTTCTGTGAATTAATGGCTGAATAAATGAAGGGAGGTGGCATCATTCTCATTTGCACATGGCTACAAATCTAGTCAGAGGCAGAATTCGAACCCAGTTTGCTTGAATGAGCCACAAGGCTCCTCATCTTAACAGATACTCAGCTGAAGAAATATGAGCCCTTCATTTAGCTCCCATAATGACAGAGATGTAAGGGAGAGCAGCAGGAGGAAGATTCCAGCCTTCTGTGGCTCAGTTTCATAATGCTAGGATGAATTCCTTCAGGAATAAGAGGGCAAAGAAAGACCTCAGCTTTAGAAGCTGCCAGTCTTTTCAAAACATTCAGCAGGGTTTCTATGGCACTGTGACTTTGTCACAGAACATGTTTACGCTTAAGCATTTTTCAGACTGATTCTGAGAAGTACCTACCCATCCTCTTCCTTAGCTCAAAAGCTGACAGGAAGCTCAGCAGAAAAAGGAACTGGGAGGTTTTCAGGTTGTCTGTACTGGAGATGGGTGTGCTATTGAATCCAGACACTCACCTGATGCCCTATAGAACCTGAGTGAATGTACCAAACTGGGAGACAGGAATTCACTATTTCTTAGTGGATAAAGAATCACTGACTCCAAAATCCCAGATAACTCATCTGCCTTTCAGAAAGATTTCTTTACTGTTCCTTCTCATCACATGGTTGTCTGGGACTTTGGGGGTTTTATTTCATTTTTTAAGCAGTCAAATAAATGAAAGAAAATTGTAGACATATTCCAAAATGCTTTATTCCATTAATTCCTCCCAATGATAGACTCTTTAAACAAATAAGTACATTTTAATAATATCAGCTAACAATAGGCACCATGCATGATAAAGACTGACATTCACCTCCAGGAAATTCATCAAAATGGGATATCCAGTGGTGTGTTCATAAATAAGGAAAATTATTTACTGACCTAAACAACAAGGTCTTGTCAGTTGTCGGCCAAGCCTACACCACCATGGATAGACTCAGCTGTTTGGACCGATTTTGTAAATCTGTTTAGCCAAGGGAACAGTCAAATCAGCGAAGTGTCCAAACTGGCCAGCTGTTTGCCTGTACCGTCTGGGTGAATTAATGAAAACCGGTCAATCGATTCTTCCCTGTGTGGAAACAATGAGTTACAATTCTGGAAGTGCAACGAGATAGAATGTTTAATTTAGATGAATGAATATGAATGAATGAACAAGCACTTATTAGGCACCAATTCTATACCAAACCCTATGCTATGTGCCAGGGATTTGACACCAACCTTCTCTTCAGTACGCTTCCATTCTAATAGGGGAAGCTAATACATCAAGGATACTGGCAACCAGGTAAGAGTTTTGGTCTGAGAATAACAGGCTCATAGAAACAGAACTGAAAAGGAATAAAGTATAGAGTTCACAAGTGAAGCCACTGGAAAGTGGATTATTGCACTGTTTCTAGCAGGTTTGATTTGATTATTGTACAAGAGCAAGTAGCATCCCATTTTCCTTATTTCCCCTCTCTGGGCCTTACTTTCTTCATCTTTAAAATGGGGACACACCAAATGATATTCCAAGCAAAAAGGATTTGGAAATATTAAAAAGAAAATGAAGAGCTTCCATTTTAAGACTGTTTTAATGTATTAAAGCTTACAACACATTTTCTCCATGCTATCTCTGAAAGGCAGGTCATACAAGGATCACATCATCCCTGGCTTAAAGATAAAGACTTACTCAAAAATCTCACAGTTGGTGAGTGACTGAGGAGACAGCGACCCCAGGTCCACTGACTTCAGATCCTATAGACCATCTTCCCTCTAACTATATGCCATTAGGTTTGTGGACATCAGACCCACAGCTACTCCTAAGACAGGATCTACGCTTTTTCCATAACCACCAAAGAGGTCACAGCTAAAAGCCACCAACAATTAACTACACATGATGCTTTGGGTTAAGGGCAGTATGTTTATTCCACATTTGCTGAGATAATCACCATATTAATGCAGACCTTGAATATTCAAATTGCCAAGGGAAATTCCCGGGAAAAGGAAGAAACTAATGAGGAGAAAAAGCCCAGCATCAGAGAAGAGGCAGAGTCCAGAGTGCCAGGGAAGCATTGGCCCTGCTCTCCCTGTGCAGCCCTGGGAAACTGGCTGCCCTTCTGAGTCTCAGCTCTCACATGTGTCAAACAAGGCTGGTGACAATGTTTGCAGGATGTGACTCTCAGCACCGAGATGAGGAAAGTGATCTTGAGATTGTAGAGAATTGACAAACATAGGCTCCCTAACTTTTATTTTGTGCATGTATAGGCACACATGCATGCCTATGTGTGTATTCATGGAACTGATGTGTATAGGCTAAGTTGTACATACAAAGTAAATACATTTCTATTTCTATTCCAATATGTGTCCAGGTTCTTTCCTCCCAATAGAAGGGAAGTTCTTTTTCTGTCCCCAAGGACTAACACAGATCTTCATATACAGAAGGTGCTCAATAAGTGCCTGCTGATTGATGATGGATTCAAAAAGTAAATGGGGAGCTACAGGAGGCTGGGTGACTACCAGCCCAGGCTGTCATGGAGAAGATCCTATGTACCTGTTTTTCTCCATGAAAGGGAAGATTCTTGAGGGCAGAGACTAGTTTCCCTTTAGTATTTGGGTCACCAAGGTCTAACAGAGAACCTAGCACAGAATCAACACATAATACATGGTTGTCGATTGACTGATAATGAGAGAACAATATTTTGTAACCCTCTACCGCTTGCTTGCAGAGGACGTCCTTCAGGGCTGGAGATCAGTGGGGCTAAGTAGCAGACTGGCATACCAGGACCTGAGACAATGCAGACCAGGTAGCAAAAATACAAATAAGGAAGCCAGGCAAACCCAAGAGAGCTCCAACTGTTCCACTCCCCCCTCCAAAAAAAATAGTCTGACCCCATCACTGATGTTAAAAGATAGAAGCTAAAATTTCACTTTACAATATTTCTATATTTACATATTGTATCCTAATAAGCTTCTCACATGCCCGTATTTCTCCTCTGACTAGCTGGCTACCTCCATTTTAGTCCTGCTTCTCTGGTTGCTGATTCTAGCATCCCTCATGAAAATTCTCCTCCCCTGTGGAGAGAAGGCTTGAAGGTGATGATGGAATGTTATAAGCCTAGCCAGCCAAGAACACAAGCTCCCGCACATCTTACCTACTTAGAAAGGCTCTGAGCACAGGTCCAGCAATGGATATCAGGTCTGCCATAGGAGGTCAGTTGGGTTAAGTCCTCAAAGGCCCATTACCAGAAGACTGGTCACAAAGGAACAGATGTCTTTGTCTCTAGAACTCATGCAGACAGAGGCTAGGAGCTGTATTAGCATGGATAGGTCCAACACCGGTGAAATCATGATTTCTGAATCAGTAAATAATTAATTCTACCATGAAAATTGCCTTTGAGGTAAAAAGGAAAAAGCAAATAATTTCGAGTCATGATACAATGCATTCTATAATGTTTTTAATTTACCAACTAATTAAATGCATTTTAAATACTTAGAAACTGTGAATGTGCATTTTTTTCTCAAAAAGAAAAACATCAAGATAGATTTTTTTTGACCTATTGGGAAATGATTAGTTCAAGATCCAGACTAATGGTTTCTTATTAGTTGAAGGGGTAAAGGAAAGGAAGCAGGGTGAAATTCATCAAAGTGCTTAATTTTAAAACTTTGCAAAGTGGTCATTTAATCAGCTGCTTGATTTTTATTCTCCCACTAAACTCCAGCCATGTGGGTCTTTTGAGTAAGAGACATGAATATTTGCTAGCATCTGTCAAGTATGCATATTTTATTTTAAAGATTTTAATTGTATTTTAAGGATATGATGCCCACAAGCAAAGAGCTCTCATTGCAGTCTACTTTAAATACAATCTCTATCTTCAACTGTATGTGCATTGAACATATGTTTTTAAAATTTGGTTAGGACTATAGATGCAAAGAAAAGTAAACTGGGGTCATCACAGCAATACTCTGGCCAGAAATATCAATATATTTGAAGGGGAAATAACTTGATGGCCTGAATGATCTGGGTAAACAAGTCAAGGAACATTTAGTAAGCGCTTACTCTGTGTCAGGTTCTATGATTAGCACTGGGACACAATTAAAAGGGGAGACGGAGATCAAAGTCCAATGAGAGAAGACAACATGCAAATAATTGGGAACATAAAAGGTATAGTCAGGATAAACAGGAGTCAATTTCCCTATGTTTAAAGAGCCATCTACTTACAATTGTATACTTGGTCAGATCATTGAACGACCAAAATGCCTCCTTTGTCTCTCATGCATTATCCACCATCTCTCATCTGTGTGCTTTGCCCTACCTGTCCAACATGACTATAATGCTCTCCCACCATGACTATAATGCTCTCCCGCTTTCCCTTTGCTTCAGATACCTCAGCTTCTGGGTCTCGCCCTCCAAACGGCGTTGGATTTAACAACTGTGCATTCGTTTATATTTATTCACTAAATGTGTGTTTGTGCATATGTTGCCTCCCCCATTAAAATGGAAGCCTACTATGAGTAGGAATCATTTTACTCTTCTGCCTTTGTACCCCAGCATCCAAAACAGTGACTACTACGAACCAGATACTTAATAAATTCTTGATGACCAATGGGGCAGGAGTGGGGGCTAGATGCTATTCAAATTTGCACAGATAATCACAATACTAAAGTATCTTTAAAAGGGAGAGACTGGAAGCTGTGAATTCCATTAGGAGTTGGCTACAATAATCCAGGTAATAAGTAGAATATAAGCTTGTTGAGGGTAGGGACTACTTTGACTTTGGATTTGCACTTCTATCACAGTGACAAGCACATAGTAGGCCTTAAGACTCAGTGGATAAATATTTTAAGCACCTGCTATGTGTCAGATAATGTACTAAGCAATGGGGATGTAAAAATAGACCCCCCAAAACCATTCCCTGCTCTCAAGAAGCTTACGATCTAATGAAGGAGACAATGTAAGCAAACGAATATGTGCAAAGAAGCCATATATAGGATAACTTGGAAACAACTCACAGAGAGAGAGAGAGCATAGAAATAAGAGGAGTTGGGGAAAGTTTCCTAGAGAACACAGGATTTTAGTTGGGGCTTGAAGGAAGCCAGGGAAGGTGTAGGCAGGGATGAAGAAGGAGAGTCTTCCAGGCATCGGGGACAGCCAGAGTAAATACCTGGATCTGAGAGACGGAGCTTCTTATTTGTGGAACAGCAAAGAGGCCAATGTCACTGAATTGAGGAGTGTATGGCAAGGAGGAAGGGATGAGGAGACTGGAAAGTTCAGAGGATGTTAGGTTATGAAGGGCTTTGAACACAAAAGAGAGGATTTTGTATTTGATCCTGGAGTGATAGGGAGTTGCTGGAGTTTATTCAGTAGGGGTGACATGGACTGGATAATTGAATAAAATAATTAAGACTATGAGACCCAGAATTAGAGTGTGTTAGTGAATACAATGGGACAGATATGAGACATTTTGTGGAAGAACAATGATGAAGACATGGCAACTGGATGTAGGGGGAAGGGAAGAACTGAGCATGTAAACCCTTGAAGATAAGAAATGTTTTGTTTTGTTTTTGTCTTTATATTTCTATCATCTAGAATAATACCTTGTAATTGTGGGGATTTAATTAAGTTTTCAGTGAACTGAATGGAGGATAATTCTGAAGTGGGAGTCCTAGGTGACTAAAAGGATAGTGGTATTATCTTTATCTCCAAAGATGTTAATTTGTAATAGGGATAGGTTTATGGGGGAACATAATACTTTTAGTTTACAATAATAACAATTTTAAACTATTAGTTTATTAATAAAAATGACAAAAAAATTCTAAGAGAGGGAAAAAGAATACAGATATGAAAGAGTCTTGGAAGAAAAAGATTCTGAGGCAGAGGGGATTGAAATTAGGGTCAAAAGAATATTAGATGGAACAAAATATCAAAACACAATGAAGGAAGACAACGGAAAGAAACTGAGAGTCCCTGGAAGAAAGCAGAAGATAAGAGGATTCTTTCAAAGACAGTGAATCCAAACATGTATTCATATTCCAGGGAACAAGAAAGTACATCTACATGTGCTACCAAGCTCTCATCTAACAGGTGAGAAAACTTGTTACTAATCCTGAGGAAGAAATGGTACCTGGTGACTCCCAGATGTGCTCATCTACTGATTTGGTGTGGTTACTCATGAGGCACTTTCCTTTCTGAAAATGCAAACCCAAGATGTGTCTGGTAACCAACCAACACTCAAACATACCACTTCTATTCATGCATGTAAGGATGAATAATGAGAGCAGAATCTTCTTGTGGTGACTAAGAATTGGTGATCAAAGGATGCCCATAAATTGGGGAACTGTTAAACAAGCTTTGGTATATGATTGTAAAGGAATATTATTGTTTATAAAATATGACAGGCTGGACGATTTCAGAAAAACCTGGAAAGTCTTACCTGAACTGATGCACAGTGAAGCAAATGGAACCAGGAGAACATTGTACACAGTAAAAGCAATATTGTTTGATGAAGAAATGTGAATGACTTAGCTATTCTCAGTGATACAATGATCCAAGACAATCTCAAAGGACTCATGATGAAACATTCTATCTGTCTCCAGAGAAAGAACTGATACTGGTTGAATTCAGACTGAAGCATGCTATATTTCACTTTCTTATTTTTTCTTTTATTGAAATCTTCTTGTATAAAATGACTAATATGGAAATTCTTTACATAATTGCTCATGTATAACCTATGTCTAATTTTGTGTTATCTCAGGGAGGGGAAAGGAAGAGAAGGAAAGAATTTGGAACTCAAAACTTTAAATAAGAATGTTTAAAATTTGGCAAAAAAAAATAAGAGCAGGAGAAACAGAAAATATTCTGGTGACTTTGTAATCCTAGCTAAGAAAATAAAATACTTAGGGGTCACAAGTAATGTCTTCATTTTTTTCTAACTGAAAGGCAGATACTCATGAAGCATGAGAAAGGAACATTTATCTATCTTGATGGCATTCAAGTATAGATTAGCTTTGTAAAATCTTTGTATTATGCATCCCTTGGGAAATTTGGTGAAACCTATGGACCCTTTCTCAAAATAATGTTTTTAAATGAGTAAATTACAAAGGATTCCAACCAAAATATATTGGAAAAAATGTATTTTTTTCCCATTAAGTTTATAGATGCTATGAAATCTATCTACCCCCAGGATAAGATAATAAATTAAATTACTAACAATAATTTCTGATCATCGATTGCCTATAATTTTAAGCACCTACCATGTTCAGATTCTATGTAAATAATCTCCTCATCCTGCAAGATCATATCAGTCATGGTCTTCACCACTCAGCCTTGGTCATCACACCTCATCAGTACCCTCTTCCCTTCTTATAGGGTAGAAGAGGGTAGAGTGAAGTGCTCTTCCCAAATCCCCATTTAGGGAAGGGACTCAGGCCAATGATGTTATAATTTCTCAACCAGCTACATTGCTTTGTATTTCTCCTGGCACTATATACCCAATCAGGTTTTCAGTTTCCTTTACTGTATTGTCTTCCCCCATTAGATTGTAAGCTCCCTAAGGGCAAGAAGCTTCTTTCTTTTTTTTTTTAGATTTTTATCCCTAGCATTTAGCATGGTACCTTGCACATAGTAGGTGCCTAAGAAAGTCTATGACTGACAGTGAAAAAGTCAGACAAGATCTCCCTTCAAAAGGTTGGTGGGAGAAGGAAGAGAGAGGGTGGATATACATAAATACCTATTATTTTAATCAATGAATGTTCATTACTGGGGCGAGGTCCCACTTTATATTTTTATACCTAAAAAAGGGGGGCTTTATCTTGAAAACTTTGACAACCACTGGTATAGCACAGTCTGTCCATTTATTATCTAAGTTTCCTGAGGTCAGAGGCCATTTCATTTTTGAATTTGTAGCCCCAGTTCCTAGTATAAGTCCTGGGATTTTGTAAATGCTTGTTGGATTGGATTTTACTGAATTATCACTTATATGATTAAGTCCAACAAAGACAATAACAACTTCATTCTTTTAGCTTGGCTGATCATTTGCTTGCTTCCCATTGCCAGCTTTTCTTATTGTCTTCAGATATATCAACTCATGGCTTTCATAGTGAAAAAAAGGAAGCACCACATCCCCCTCACTATCAAGAAGAGAAGGAAGTGATCTGAGAATCACAGTTGGCTCTCCATAAGTAATATGGCATGAAAGTGTTAATGCCATATTTAGGGACAATATTCTCTTTCTGTTGAAACAAGAAAGCTTCCTAGAATCAGGAGGCTCTCCAAACTAGAACAAATGCTCCAGTCATCTATTAACACTGCAGGATGAAGGGCCTCACAAGTGGCCCGTGCTGGTTCCTTGGAAACTTCTGTGGCTTTCATCCGAATTATGAAAGCGAAACGAGGCCAGAAACACTCCTGATGCCAGAATGGTTCGGAAACAAAAATATGCCATGCAGAAAACCCACCATGGCCAAGGCAGCTGAATAAGCACTGTGTTCACTGCCCAGGAAGCCAGGCGGGCCTGTAAATACAATTACCGTAATGAGTCTATGTCGCCATTCTATGTCTGAACCAAAATGGGATTTCTGCCAAACGGTGCATCCAATCAGATAACTGAATCACTGACCGAGATTGGCCCTTTCACAGTGGATTAAATTTAAATTGTGAACTCCCCTCCCCAAGCTCAAATTTCACAAAAGCTCCCCCTTGCCCTTTGTTCAATAAAAAATAAATAAATTGATGATAGAGAGAAGGACCCTCATATTATGGGCTTAGTAAATATATATACCTATCACCTTCAATATTGTATGATGAAGGAATGGTGTGGGTTTTGAACAAAAAAGAAAAAGCAAAACAAGGCTATTACCTTTCCTTGTATAATATATTTTAATATAACATTGCCCCAAACTAAAAAAGAACTAAAATATTTAGCCACCATCTCTGGTCCCCTTTCCAAAACTGTCTTCAAGATTCTATTTTTACAACTGGTTTACCAGTAAGATAGGTATGCTCTTATAGACTAGAAAAATCTAGAAGGGCATTATAAACATGCCACAGACTTACCTTAATAAGCTACATTGTTGATTTAAATATTTGGTTGAATTAACCTACTTGGCCATGTAAACTCACTGCCTCCCTGTGGCTGGCTGGAGAAACAAATAAGCAAGAGAGCTTGAGAGCCAACTCAATTGTACTCATTCTCCATTGAAAGATTCAGCAACAAAAAGCATAGACTTCTTGAATTCAGGAGAAAAATCAGAAATTCATTATTTCCATAGATGATTCTTTTAGATTTATTTTTTAAATTTTATACAAGTCAACACATATCTTCAGTTTAGGATGGCAATTAGTCCAAAGAAATATCAGCAAGTCTACAGCCTGGGCCACACAGCAAGATTCATTTGCATTTGCTCAACATAGACTTCTGTACATTTGCTTAGGTCATTTTCTTCGCTTTGATGACTGATGAGCTTTTGCTGCCTTGTTCTTTCTCTAAGGGACCGGCTCCATGTTCCACTCCAAGGAAGATTCAATATGAGCTCTTGATGGATTGCCTTATTGACCTTGTTAGGTTGGGGGATACACAGGAAATGGAAAAGGACATCCTGGGAACAAGAGTGTCCTTCACTCTCCTAGACATGAAGTATGCATCTAATTTAATGGTCTCCTCTTGGACTTGATAGAACAGGCTTCTTTCCTCACCAATAACTGACATACAACTTGAGCAACACCCACTCACTTCAAGAGCATTTGGAAGAAATGATGTCAATGTGATAGACATGAATAGTCAATGGAACCAAAGAGAAATATATGTAATAGTTATCCTTCCTCTATCAGCAGATGGCTACCAAAGATCAGGAGAGGAGAGAAGTTCAGATTTTAGTTAACAAATACAGAGGAATAAGAGGTCATCAATAAGCATTTGGTAAGCACCTACTATGTGCTGGCACTGGTTAAGTAAAGGTAATTAAGGTAATACATGAAGAAAAAAGAATGTGACAGGGGTTACTAGGTGGTGCAGTGAATGGAGCACCAGCCCTAGAGTCAGGAGGACCTGAATTCAAATCTGGCCTCAGACACTTAACACTTACTAGCTATGTGACATTGGGCAAGTCATTTAGCCCTAATTGCCCTGCCTTCCCCCTTCCAAAAAAAGCAAAAGAAAAAAAGAATATGACAGTCACATGTCACTGCAAGGGACGACAGGTTGGCAACTCAAGTGTTCCACTCATACATACACTATCAATGTCTAGAGGAAACAAAGAAGGCACTAGGTCATTGGGTGTACCACTTGTGGGAAGAAATCATAGAAGGACACCTCCAAGAAGAAAACAGAATGGACAGACATGGATGGGCCATGATCTGCATCATTGAAAGAAATATTCCCTTCACTAATATTGAAGACTGGTTGGAGTACTTGAATGGAGACTGTATTAACTCCTTTAGCAGGCACATCCTAATGTTGACTCCTGATGACCATGTGGTTAACTAAAAGGTATTTTACAATGTGAATGTGTCAAGCCACGCCAAGTCTAGACTTGATTTATCTAACTGAATTTTTGAACCAAAGTTCAGGATTTGGCTCTCTGCCAGTCAGTTAATAAATATTAATTAAGAACTGGCTACATACAGGCACTGTGTTAACAGCTGTGGATACAAAGAAAGGCAAAAGACTTTTCTTGTACTCAAGGAGCTCAAAATCTAAACGTTGAAACAACACATACAAAGCTGAAAAGGAGCTGAAGGGTATCCAGCAAGGGGATGAAGCCCAGAAGAGTGTAGCCAGGAGGGAAATAAAGATTTGGTTGGCCTAGCCACCCTCCTTAAGGGGAGGATCTGGGAGGTAGTAGCAGCTCTCCACTCTCTCTAATCAGATAGAAGGAAAGGCCCCAGGGGAAAGGAATGTCTACTAGGCATGAGTTCCTGGATTGATATGATCTTGAAGGAAGATGAGGTTCATGAAGGGCATAATGAAGTCCAGAGGGATGCATCCAAGTAAGAAATGTCATGTTACTAGTTGTATATCACCTTGTTGGTTGAATGTCATCTCACTGATTTCAGTCTAGCATTCCCAGAATTAAAAAAAAAGAAAGCCAAACATTCTAGATGTTTACTCTGTTACCTAACATGTTCACTAATTCCCAATTGATTCTGCCTTTCAAAATATTTCCTGTCTCTCTCTGCTTAGTGTCATTCAAACATCTCTTAAGCATGACTCACATGAATTCATCTAAGTCACGGATAAGAATTTGGACCAGGACAGGTTCAAGCAAGTTGAGCGAGACCTACAGCCAAAGATGAGGCTCATGGCATGATTCTAGACACATCCTCCTTTGCCATCACTACTCTGGTCACAGCTCTTTATCCAGCTACAAATCTATCTTTAGGCTGCCTCCATTTTGTCCCACCTTGTTGATGAGGAAATGATGAAAGACTTAGTCCATACCCTATAGAAAAAACTATTGGTATGAAATCAGTGGTCTCTCTCTCTCTCTCATGTGCCATTTTAGCTACTCTACTAAGAAAGTCAATGAAATTAGCTTAACCCAACATATTTTGTGAACTTTTTTGTTGTTAATTCAGTCATTTTTCATTCATGAGTAGCTCTTTGTGACTCCATTTGGAGTTTCCTTGGCAAAGATACTAAAGTGGTTTGCCATTTCCTTCTCCAGCTCATTTTATAAGTGAGGAAACTAAGGTTAAGAGACTTGCCCAGGGTCACACAACTAGTAAGTGTCTGAGGCCAGATTTGAACTAAAAAAAATGAGTCTTCCTGATCTCTAAGGGATGACTCCTTTCATTTCTAAATGCTCAGAAATCATCTATTTTAAAAATCCTTTCTAGAATGTCATTGTGAAATGATATCAAATCCCTTATTCCCATAGTTTCTGTAATCCCTCCTCTTCCCCTTTTTATAAAATCAGGGCAAAGTTTGCCCAATTCCAGGATCATAAGATCATAGATTTAGAGATAAAAAGGACTATGGACACCAATTAGCCAAAATACTTCATTTTATAAATAAGAGGACCATGAGAAGGAAAATGACTTCCCCAGGGGCACAAAAAAATAAATATCACGGCATTTTTTCAGTTGCTTTCCATGGGTGTAGAGATAAGGACTGGGACCAGACCTGTGATTTCACTGGTATAGAGAATCCTAGACAAGGAAATTCCCTTTTTCCAATTCAAGCCAGCACCTTCTCTGTAATTTACAATCTTCCAAAATTGTCTAGAACATGGAAAGGTTAAGTTGCTTCCTCAGGGTCATAGAGCCAACATAGCAGAGGTGGACTGACCCTACCTCTTTCTAGTTCTGTTAGCAGCTTTCCATCCCCCTGGTCATGCTGCCAACAGGGATTCTGTGATCACTCCCACAAATTCTTTCAGTACCTTTGGATATAATTCATGCAGGCTTTGAGAATATGTAGGTACTTTCTTATTACCATCACTTTTATCTTGGTCTTCAATTACTTTTTAAAGATGTTCCTTCTATTTTTTTCTAATATGAAAATCATTTTCCTTGGTGGGAAAGAGGAGCAAATTAGGATTTGAGTTGTTCCTTATCCCTGTTAGTGTGCATTCATCTGCATCTAGGCAGAGGGCTGGTTCATCCTTTCCTTGTATTTCTTATATGTATTCCCTAAGGCACCCACTTTACTGAAAGTCCTTAAAAGGAGAAGTCTATCCAGCTTCCTCACCTGGAGGATTTAAATGACTTCCATCAACCAAACCAGACACTTAGTATGTTGGATTTTTTTTGGTGGGAATAATAACAACTAAAAACGAATCCCTAGGGTTGCTTAAAACACAGAATGCCATTATGCATTTCATGGCTTCAAAAAGAGTTGTGCAAAGACAGAAGGGAAAATTTCCTGCTCATTGTAGTTGCCTTGAACAATGCAAAGGACCAACATCTAGGCTTCTCACTCTAAAAGCAAATGACAGGAAGAATCTATCCCTATAGGCAAAGCACAGTAATAGTAAAGGGGTGAAAGTTTGATCGGATTTGAAACACAGCACTGGCATTGGAATCAGAATGGCCAGAATTCAAATTCTGACTCAGATACTTCATAGCTTGTGATCCTGGGTAAGTCATTTAAATTATCTGAGACTCAGTTTCCTTATCTGTAAAGGGACATAATAATAGCACCTATGTTATATTATGTAAATAGTAGCTGTTAATATGAACCTCATTAAACAGATCACATATAAACTCTACAAATTCTAAAAACAACAGACACGCCGAAAGAAATGTGAAAAGTTAACAGAAAATAGCAGGAAAATTCTCCTTTGTGGTGCAGACATCGGACGTTTTGCTAAGGCTTTATAAAGTGCTTTCCCATCTTTGAAAAATAATTACAAAAGCTAGAGCTTCACTCAACTTGCGGAAGTGAACACTTACAAACATGTAGTATAGAGATGAGGTTGAAGCAATCAATGGGGATTAGATCCAAGGAGAGGAGACTGGTTGAGGAAATGAGAGGAGTCTTCAAATATCTTAAGGGCTCTGAGAGGGTTCGGCTTGGCCTCAGAGGGCAGGAGGTGGAGTAATGGATGAAAGCGGGGGGGGGGGACACAAAAATTCCCAATACTCAGAGTTGCCCCACAGTAGGACGGATTGGCTCATGAGTTCAGAATAAATGACCACTTGGGTAGATCATACAGGGATCCACTGGATGTATGGGTTGGACCAGGTGGTCAATGATGCCATGACTAACTCTGACAACATGGTCTTGTCATCATGGAACATAAATTATATTTGTTCTTCTCTTTTCCTCTCTTCTATTAACCCCTGGAATCCATTAATCCACTCTGAAAGAAAAACCTTGTTGGTTTCGAGGGAGAGGGGCTTGGGTGGGTATAGAAACACATGTGTTCACTGATTCACCAAATAAAACTTTGATTTGATTGAAAAGACCAGAATAATAGGTTGATTTGACATAGACTAGTTTACTGAAGGTAAAGAAATACAATGTGCTGCTTTTCACCTTATTCTCATATAATCATAGCTAGCTAGAGAGGAGTGATATGATGTAAAGATTACGAAAGGGACCCACGACAACAATTAAATCAGCACTGGAGATGATCACAGCTCAGATTTAAACAAAATTTTTATAGTATTTTAACTTTTAATTTAATTTCCTTTTTTGTTATTTCTATACATATGCACGTGCATGTATATTTGCATATACAATGTAGAGATAATGATGGATGGATAGATAGATATACAGTTGAACTTATACATGCATGTGCATACACATACCCATGCTGTAGCATTGCAGAGCCTCTGGATATTTAGGGGACTCTGTAGCCTATAAGGCTAACTCTGTTTCAGAACTTAGTATAACCTTCCCCTGACCTCTAGCTTCTTAGAATGGTTGGTTTCTTATGTTTGTACCCCAAATCTAGTATAGGTAAGACCCCACCCTCGAGCCAACGGTACTCGATGTAATGTCTCTCTTACCTTAAGTAGGTTGGATTGTGATCCTTTAACTTAAGGGTTCACAACTTTGCGCCATGACTAGCTTGATTATAACCCAGGTGCAAGTGCCTTCCCTCCCTAGAGAGCAGCCCTTAAAGAATTCAAAAATGCTGGCCCAGGATTAGAGCCTTCCAGAATGCTTTACTCAGTTTGGTAAGGTGAACACTTTGTTTTTGCCACAGTGAAGATTTATATGACTACCTGGAAAACCACTAGCATCCGTCTGAAACAGACCCATGGGAAGGGGCTCATATGCCTAGGAAGGATACTCAGTAAGACATTGTTTTAATCAACCATTTTGGGAGCATGGAATCCTTCCTTTGCTTAAACTTGAATTCTGTGGCCAAGTCCATCTGGACTCACAGAAATAAAAAATTAGCCCTTTGCTGACTCTATCACTGCAGCATAAAAAGAGACAGAGACAGAGAGAGACAGAGAGATCGATCATAGAACAAGAACAAAAAGAGACCTTTATGGTGATCTAATTCAATATCTTCATTTTACTTATGAGTAAACTGAGGCATAGAGAGGTGAATTCTCTTGATCAAGGCCTCCAGGGAGATTAAACCTAGAACATGGTTTCAAATCCTATCTTAGAAAGTCCCTCCCTACCAATGTGACCTTGGGCAAGTCCTCTAAACACTCAGGGCCTCAGTTCTCTCTTTTGTAAAAAGGATATGATTTATTTTCCAACTCTGTTGTTAGGTATGTATATAGACAAATGCACACACATAGAATATGGTCTGTGTTTGAATGTCACATGTAGATTTATTATATAGGTATATGCACACACATATGTACAAAGACCTTGATAATCTCTAATATATGGTTATAGATACCTGACACACATATACACATATGTGTAAAGAGAAAGAGATCAGCAGGTATTATACATAATCTAGATTTGAATATATATTCCATGTGTATATGTATATAAAATCTATACACCAACCTCTATGCACATGACCTATATTATATCCACATATGTGGACACATTTAGAGAGAGGAGACAGGGAAGAGATTATAATAGCTGACGTTTTTAGAGTCCTTTAAGGCTGGGCAAGTGCTTTAAAACATGAGTTTACATGCACGTACAGCTATCCCTTGAACATCTTGACTTTCCCCATTGCGGTTTTGATATAATGTGGGTCAGCATAAGAAATTAAATAGCAATTTTTTGAGAGTTTTGTGGAAGCCGCAGACAACACAAAGTCTATGGCCAAATACTTAACCCAATTTTACCATAAGGCACTGTAAACGCCCATAAAAGAAAAAGAAAAAATTCTGACTTCTTCTCTGGTATGAAGGGAGGGCCCAAATATTTACAGATTTTCCAGATTGCAGGGGCACAGCACCCTTAACTCCCGCAATGTGGAAAGGATGACCTTATATGTTTTCTAATTTGGGAAAACTGTGTAAGGGAAATGGCATCTTTTCTTGGTGATCTTTTCAGCCAGGGGCTATAAGCAGATATCAGGTTTGCAGTGCTGCCCCAGGAGTATCACAAGTTTCATCCTTAATGGCCTCAACTGACCAGGCCTGGGATCCCTTTTCTTCCCTAACCTGGGACGTAGCTTCTCTCTTGTCTTCCTGTCTTACGGGAGACGGGGTCATTTTCTAAGAAGATAAGCTTTCCCTGGGCTTGATGCCACAAAGTAAACCACCTCATCTCAAAGTAATTGGAGTGGAGATGCTCAGCATACACATTCTGTTTTGTATTTTGTCCATCTGTGCACCATGTGTAGAGCAAGGATAGATCCTGATGTGTGGATGGTACCAAGAGGTACTAAGCCACTGAACTCTTGTCTCTTTATCTTCAAAGGTCCTCAAGGGCAGTGACCATTTCTTACTCCCTATGGGGGTCTAGAGCAGGACCATACACACAGTAGGGCCTCAAGAAATATTCCTTCATTTTAAAGACAAGAAATCTCTAAAGTCGGCTTATTTTGAGTTAAGAAACTCAAGTCAAACCAAGGGCAGGGCCCTTCTCCAGAGCACATGTGGTGGAATTCCTCTAATACCAGCTTAACCAGTCTATTTTCATTCATTTCTTCACACACTTAAATGATCAAATGTAATTTACTTTAGATAAAGTATCTTGACTGCAGTAGGGAGGAAGGAATGGGGGTAAGTAATTGCTTCTGAAAGGAGGAATAAATGAATCTAGCACCTGTTTATTGCTATGTTTCAGTTCATGGCATGTTTCCACTTGGGCTAGCATGCTTGTATAAGTGGATATCGTATTTTTTTTCTTTAAGAAAGAGGGAAAGAGTATTGATCTTGAATCCCTAAAGCCTCAGTTAGGGTCCCAGTTCTGCCACCTTCTAGTTTAGATGGTGGGAATGAGAATTAATCTACCCTTGGGCCTCAGTTTCCTCATCTATGAAGTGGGTACAATACTTCTTAGACTACCCTACATAAATGAGTGATTGTAAGGCAGTGTAAACTATAAAACACTCTCAGATGAAGTTATATTCCTTTTTCTTTTTGTTTTCATCTATGGGGAGGTGAAGTTGGTATAGAATTGTTATTTGGTTGGTGTGGGGAAGCTCCCAGTTTGCAAACTCCTTGTACTGCTACTACTCTGCAATTCATCTAGAATTCATAGTCTTTGAGAGTTCCCTAAGCTACTGAGAAATTAAGATACTTGCCTGTGATCACACAGCCAGGATTGTCCAAAGAAAGACTCAAACCCAGGCCTTCCAAGGCCATTCCTCTAGTCACTACACCATCCTGTTGTTGTTAATGTTGTTCAGTCATTGTCCAGCTGTGTCTGACTCTTCATGACTCCACTGGGAGTTTTCTGAACAAAGACAGTGGAGTGGTTTGCTAATTCATTCTTCAGCTCATCTTACAGATGAGCAAACTGAGGCAGACAAGGGAATGTGACTTTCCCAGGGTCACACAGTCAGTAAGGGTCTAAGGCCAGATTTGAACTCAGGAAGATGAGTCTTCCTGATTCCCGACCCAGAACTGTGTTTACCAACATACCTCTCCTAAAATAAAATGAATTAGGCTTGCTAATAATATTCAGAAAATAATTCAAAAGAGTGAGCAATCCGTAACTTTTGAGATAATTGGTTGGCACCAGGATCTAGAATTTGTTTTCACCCACACCTAAAAAAAGTAGCAGTCCCTTTAGATCCTGCTACTTTCATCAAGGTGGGACTAAGGACAAATCTATGCTTAAGGGTGTTGTACCCTACCAAATGCCAACCCACTGAATGCACTGAAGGAGGCTATAGAAAGGTTGGTTCCCCAAGTCTGTACCTATGACTGCTAGGTTGGTATCATTAAACAGGTCGGGGACTAGGAAAGTTTTACCTGACAGTCCTTCCAGAACTGCAGCACAGCATAAGTTATCAAGGTAACTCAAAGGAACAAAGGACCTAGCAAGCAAGCCTCACCAAGACAGAGCAGAACTTCATGTGACCCCCAACAAATTGAAGAAAAAAGACTTTCAACATCCAGGAACTGTGAGGGACATGCACGCCTGACCCCTGAGCCCACTCTCTCATGGATTTTGTATGTACTGGTGGGAAGAAGGTCACAGACTTTCAAGAGGAGATTGGGTACCAATTCTTCTTACTAAACCACTCTTGTAATACCTCATCCAAATTAGGGTCACTTATTAGCTGTGTGACCCTGAGGAAGTCATTTATCTTCTGTTCACTTCACTTTTCTCATGTTAAAAATGGGAATAATAATGGCCCCTCCCTCAGGACTTACTCTGAAGATTGAATGAGGCAATGTATTCTATGTGTATGTGTGTATGTGGCAGCTAGGTGGTGCTGCAGTGGATAAAGCAATGGGCCTAGAGTCAGGAAGACTTATCTTCCTGTATTTAAAAACAGCCTCAGACATTTACTAGCCATATGACCCTGAGCAAGTCACTTAACCCTGTTTGCCTCAGTTTCCTCATCTGTAAAATGAGCTGGAGAAAGAAATGTCAACTCACTCCAGTATATTTGGCAAGAAAACCCCAAATTGGATCATGAGGAACTGGAAATTGAAACACAACTAGGGAAAAATTTATACATGTGTGCACACATCTAATGTATGTATACACACATAAATGTATGCATTTGTATGTATACATGAGTGTATATTTCTCTGTCTGTATAAACTGTCATAATCATCCTACCTGGGAATGCTTTGGGGGCAAACAATCATGGAGAACATAAGTAAAGTTCAGTGGAGTGCCTTGAGAGAAAGAGTTATGTAGGACTGTTCTAGGAGGCACACCTAAAGAACCACAGAAGATGGTTTCTTCATGGAGGCAGCACATGATGGGAATTTTCACTCTCAGGCTCCCATTTGCCTAAAAAATATTATAACTTTCTGGCTCTTCCTTCTCCCAAATTTCTACCTTCCCTCTTCATGTTCCCTCCTCAAAAGTTAGATTCTTTGGCCACAGAAGAATCTCTGCAAGTGATTTTCCAATGAATGCTCCACATCTTACTTCTAAATTTCAAGTATTTAGTTAGAACAAGAGGAACCTTATTGTAATGGATAGTGGGCTTGCCTTGAAGCTAGAAAGCCCTGGGCTCAAGTCCTTCCTCTAAAGCAGACTAGCCACACCACCTTAGGAAAGGCACCTCCACCCTCGGTGTCCAAGGCAACACCCCCCCCCCCAAACCTAAGTCTTAAGGAAGCAGTAAGGCACAATGGAAAGAACACAGAACCCAGTCATAGGACCCTAGTTCAAACCTTGGTTTTGACACTTAACTGTCTATGTGACCCTGGCAACGTCTCTGAGACCCCTTTGCCTGCTTTTCAAAATGAGAAAGTGGGACCACCTGGCCTCTGATGCTCCCTCCAGCTTTCATTCAGGGATCCTGTGGTCCTATGACATATCCATTCTCTTGATGTCAGGTTTTGCCTTTCTTTGCTACCCTAGTGCTTAGCACAGTGCCAGGCACTGTGAGTGCCTCTAAAACTTGGTGACTTTAGCTCAAGCTCTATGAGTATATAATTTGGAGATGACAGACTGATTTGAGTTCCCCCATATTAATAAAAATCAAGATTATTAAATTTAAAAATTAAACTCAAGGCTATTAAAATAAATACCAAGACCAAAAAATAAATCAATTAAAAATAACTTATATGATTCAACAACTCAGAAGTACCATGCCTGTCATCTTTCTGAGAACAAGTGAATCTCCCAATATACCCTTTTGTAAAACTGCGTTCAATATTTTGGACGATTCTGCTATGTCCCTTTGGGACATACATAAAAGCACTAAAAACTAGTTTAGTGTAAGCTGTGCTAAGGTTTCCTGAAGTGTAAGAAATTTCTTTGTTTGTCACTCCTCACGAGGAGCTGCATCCCATCTTTAAAACTGAAATACTGGCTGTAATGGCCCACCAGTGGCTTCCTAATGACCTGTTTCATTGTTTGATGTCTCATTTTACATGATACATCATTGTACCATTATATCAATCATCCATTGGGCTCTCACTCTGAAAATACACCTCTAACACTGGTCTTTCTAATTCTAGCTTTTCTTCCCAACATCCTCTGCTTGATGGTGAACAGTCTGTGTCTTCAGGATTGTAAGTCCTTAGGGCAGGCACTTTTACTATTTGTTCAGCAGAATTATTTTCTTTTTCTGTCTTTTTTTTATTAGATGAACACTCTGTGTATATTTCTAGTATCCAGTAAATAAAAATAGCAAAGATCCAAAGGAGGGGAAGACCCCAAAAGATAGGGTGAGGGCTGATGGAAGGTCCAGTTTCCTTATGAACCTGAACAGCACATCATTGCAAAAAGAGATGGTTGGATTTTTGAACTGTGGTTATTTGGAGGCCTCTCAAGAGAGCCCCTGATTTCTAAAAGTTAAAAGACAAATATTCTTTTTATTCATGACAGTGATGAGACCAGAAGCTTTCCACAGCTTCAATGGAAGAAGTGTCTTTAAATATAAAAGCTGTATTAGGCATCACAAACCACTGGTTGGATTCCCTTTCCTTTCCATACCTTCTTTCCAAAACCTGTCTTTGGAGTATTTTTCAGAGTCAATGAAAGCTGAAAAGTGTGGAAGGATATCTGGATTTGCTATAGAGCCAGATTCCCCCAGAACAGGGTGCCCTCTTTATCAGAAAAAGCATGTAGGCAACTGACAGAGTACAGGAAGGACCCTCTGAGCCATGGGCATTTATTTGTTAGTAGTTCTATGCATAGGTTCTCCACACTTGGGGAAATGGTTTTGGGAGGCACCAAGGAACTATGGTCCAGGGAGTTTTGGCTCCTGGGACAGTGAACGTCAAAGACCATCTCCTCCAATCCTTTCCCCCCTGAGAGGAGGAAACTGAGAGACTAGAAAACTAAATAATTTATCCAAGGTCACACAAGGTAAGGGACAACAGGAAGAAGTGGAGCCAGGTAGGTCTTCAGACTCTGAATTCAGTGTTCTTTCTAAATGGCAGTGGAACTCTCCAATACTATTAAGTTATGGAGTAGTTACACACACACACACACACACACATCTATATAGTTATATATGTACATGTTGTCTTCCTCATTAGAGTGTAAGCTACCTGAGGGAAAGGATTTCATTTTTATCATATTATTATGAAGTCTTAGCATAGTATCTGATACATAGTAATAAGAATAAAAGTAGCAGCAGCAGCAGCAGCAGCAGCAGTAGTAGTAGTAAGTAGTAGTAGGAGTAAGTAGTAGTAGTAGTAGTAGTAGTAGTAGTAGTAATAGTGGTAGTAGTAAGTAGTAGTAGTAGTAAGTACTAGTAGTAATAGAAGTAGTAGAAGGAGTAGTAGTAGTAGTAATAGTAGTAGTAGAAGTACTAGTAGTGAGTAGTAGTAGTAAATAGTAGTAAGTAGTAGTAATAATAGTAGTAGTAGTAGAAGTAGTAGCAGTAGTAGTAATAGTAGTAGTAGTAGTAATAGTAGTAGTAGTAGTAGTAAGTAGTAGTAGTAATAGTAGTAGTAGAAGTACTAGTAGTAAGTAGTAGTAGTAATAGTAGTAGTAGTAGTAGTAAATAGTAGTGGCAGTAATAGTAGTAGTAGTAGAAGTAGTAGTAGTAGTAATAGTAGTAGTAGTAGTAATAGTAGTAGTAGTAGTAAGTAGTAGTAGTAATAGTAGTAGTAGTAGTAGTAAATAGTAGTGGCAGTAATAGTAGTAGTAGTAGAAGTAGTAGTAGTAGTAAGTAGTAGTAGTAGTAGTAAGTAGTAGTGGCAGTAATAGTAGTAGTAGTAGAAGTAGTAGTAGTAGTAAGTAGTAGTAGTAGTAGTAAGTAGTAGTGGCAGTAATAGTAGTAGTAGTAGAAGTAGTAGTAGTAGTAAGTAGTAGTAGTACTACTAGTAGTAAGTAGTAGTAGTAGTAAGTAGTACTAGTAGTAATAGTAGTAGTAGTAAGTAGTAGTAATAATAGTAGTAGTAAGTAGTAGCAGTAAGTAGTCATAATAGTAGTAGTAGTAGTAGTAAGTAGTAGTAGTAGTAAGTAGTAATAGTAGTAATAGTAGTAGTAGTAGTAATAGTAGTAGAAGTAGTAGTAAGTAGTAGTAGTAGTAATAATGGTGGTAGTAGTAGTAGTACTGGAAGTAGTAGCGGTAATAAAAGTTGTCATTTTTGTTGTAGTAGTAGTAATAAAACACGCTGGCATTTTTAAAGTGCTTTAACATTTTGCAAAAGACTTTACAGATTGTTTTTCCTCATTTGATCCTCACAACAACTCTGTGAGGCTAATGCTGATATTATCCCCTTTTTAGAGACAAGGAAATGAAAGCTTAGAGAGCTTGTAACTCATCCAGGGTAACATAATTCAGTGTCTGGCGTAAGATTCAAATTCATATCCTATCACTCTGTCCCAAGCACTCAGGTGCTGGTCAAGCCTGGGTAGTACTTCATTAACACATGTTGATTTATTTATTGCTGGCATTACCAGAGAGTTCTTCATAGCAATAAAACCAAGGGTCCATTAAAAAAATCAACCTGAGAGGAGAAGTAAAAACAGTCCTAGTGATGCTCCTCCCTGGAAGTTTTCCTGGAATGTTTTTTAGCCATTCATGGGGGTCAGGAAGTCAGAGAATTATAGAGAGGTCCCTGGTATGGACAGGCAAGGAGGAGGAGACAAGATGGAGAGAGAACACAGACTCAAGATAGGATTTTTTGTATCAGGGCAAAACGGACAGGACCTTGTTCTTCCAAGTCTCAGTGAGGAGCCAAGACTGTCATTTTCTTTTGGGTGACCAAAGCACTGCCTGAATGGTTCTCATTTTTGTTTCTGTTTTGTTTTTGTTTTTTTTTTAATGTGTTCTAATGCTGATACCCAAGAGGATGCATTTGGGCATTCTGGCAAGCTGTAATGCTCATGTAGCAGAGCTCTCCCTGATATTTCTCCCTGCAGCCTCTGCTCTGCATGTTAAAACCTACTATCTGCATTTTAGCATAATGCACTCTCCGTATTTGGGATTTTTAAATATATATATATATACACATACAGGTGATAAAGGAAGAGCCAGAAAATATTAACCAGGCTCAAATTCCTAGTAATGAAATCTATTTTTAAATAGCACTCTTCATTTAATTCCTAAAACATTATTGGGAGCTTTTGTTTTTAAACTGGCCAAGCTTTAAAAAAAATGGCCCAGTGGAGGCTCAGAATTTAAGCACAGCTGATCACAAATGGCACTTTTGCTTCAACATGAATGAGAAAATATAATCTCTCCACAGTTTTCTTCAGAATCATGGAGTGTGCTCCTATCCCAAGCCAAACCATCTGTTTTGATGAAGGGCCCATCCACGCATTTACTTTTGAAAGGTAGTAAGTATAATGGGAAGAGCATTGGTTGTTTGCCTTCAGTATGTTCTTTTACTACAAGGGTTTTGTTTTTCTTTTTTCCCCGACTGGAAAGATACAGGAGGGAGAGAAAATAAATTTGTGTTAACTGAAATACAAGAAAGCAAGCAGAAGATCTGGGTGCCAATATTATCTTTGGTGTTTCTCTGTGGGCACTTAAACTAGTTTCTCGCTGCCCTCAGCTTCCTTATCTGTAAAATAAAGGGGTCAGACTATGTGCCCTCTATAGCCCCCAGTAAAATTTTAGAATCCTATGAATTCATAGATCCATCTGCCTCGGTTTATTTTGTGAATAGGGAGAAGAACATTCTACATCGAAGAGAAGTAGTCATGTTGTCTCTGGTTTCTGCATAATCAAAGACAATTAAATCTTATTCACTTGGTTCCACTAATTTGGACACAGAGCTAATTCTGAGAAAAGGTTGGTTCTGCAAATTAATAACACCCAGAATTTGGGGGAAAGAACACTTTCAAGAACAACCTGTTTTCTGAACTTTCAAGTCTTTCAATCTATTTATAAACAATAATAAACTAATTAAAAACCAGGCTTCTCTATTCATTAAAGTATATTCTCCAAGGACCTCTACTAGTCCAGACTTTATGAGAGGGGGTCTTGCTATTCTATTCACCTACAGCACAAAAACTGCATTTCTTCAAAAAATATTCTATAATATAGACCTTTGATTAATTCACAAATCCCTTTAGCTAAATCAAAGTTTACTATAATTCCAGAATCAGAATGAACTTGATCCAATTACAGCATATATTGTTTTCCTCTAAATTTAGCTTAGCTAAAACCTGGAGGATATCCCATGCAATGATCACTGTGATTTCTCAGTATATTCCTGCAGACACTTTAGCTTTCAAAGACACCTTGTACAGGAGAAAGGACACTGGTTCAGACATGATACTTTGAGCTATGTAACTCTAGGAAGACACTACATGTTTCTGAATCTCACTTCCTTTAATTATAAATATCCCATAAGGATATTAGACTAGATCAATGGTAGATCAGTCAGTCAAGAATCATTTGTTGGGCACAAACTATATACAAGGAACTGCACTGAGCACTGAAGATGGAAAAGCAGAAATAGTACCCCCAAGGGGCTCTCATTTGAATGGGGGAGTTAACATGAAAATAATTCAAATCACAAGAGAGAGGGGGGTAGGAGAGGGGAGAATGGAGAGAAAGACACAGACACAGAGAGACAGAAAGACAGAGACAGAGACAGAAAGAGGTGTATATATACATACACACATACACACACACACACATATATATACATATATATGTATATACACTTATATTTATATATATACAGAGAGCTGTATATATAGACACACATATATACACACACTGTACAGCATACACAAACACATATGTATGTGTGTATATGTGTGTACATACATACACATACATTATATTTGTATGTGTGTGTTGTTGAGTTATTTCAGCCATGTTCAACTCTTCCAGACCCAGTTTGAGATTTTCTTGGGAAAGATACTGAAGTGTTTACTGCTTCCTTCTCCAGTTCATTTTAAAAATGAGGAAACTGAGGCAAATAGGGTTATGTGATTTGCCCAGGGTCTCACAGCTAGTATCTGAGGTCAAATTTGAACTCATGAAGATGAGTTTTCCTGGATCCAAGCCCAGAGCTCTATGTACTATGGCACCACCCAGTTGCCCTAGGTATATATAAGATTTATACAAAATAAATGAAAGGATCTTGGAGGGAAAGCACAAGGAGAGTGGATGTGGGGACAGAATGATGTGGGAAAGGTGTTCTATAGAAGGTACGTGTAAAGACAAAGAAGCAGGAGACAAAGTTCTGTGTGTAGGCCAGAGAGCTGAGTCTTCCAGTTCTGAAACACTTGGAGTCACTTGTATAATTGTGGCCAAATTATACAAACTGTCTGTGCCTTGTTTTCCTTATCTGTAAAATGGGGATGATAATTTATATGCTACCAATTTCATTGGTTTGCTTCAAAGAAAATTATAAACCCACAATTTCTGTAGCAACATGATTTGTTAGTATTATTACCATAGTTTTATGATATAGCCTACATTTTGAGCAATATATGGTATTTTTATCTTAGTTTAAGAAAAAAGCTTCTAAAACTAGGGCTTGGGACAGAAGGCGGAATTTTCACCCATACTCCATATCTTTCTGAACAACTCGTGAATCCATCTCCTGCTGTCCACTCACTCAGACTCTCTCCTGACAGAGGAACTCATTTCTTCTCACCCCAACTATGGCCGCAGCTTCCTAGTTGGTCTTCCTACCTCCTTCCCCTTCCGCTTTCCAATCCATCCTCTGCCCAGATGCTAAACTGAGATTCCTAACACTACCCCTTCTCACACCTCTCAAAAAACTTCAGAGGCTCCCTATTGACTCTAGGATAAACGACAAAAACCTGAGGCTGTGTGTTGGAATCCTCTACAGCCTGCCTTCTGCCTCAATTTCTGGTCTCAATTTATGTTGTCCCGTTTCTCTCAGTCTCCATCCCAATCAAACTGGCCTGTTAGCTATTTCTCAGCATACAACAGTCCATCACCCACTTTTTCACCCATGTCCAGAATGTAGTTCCTGATCATCTCTGCCTCTCTGAAGAGCTCAGCTCAGCGGCTCCTGCCATGAGAGACCTTTCCTCACTCACACACACACACACACACAGACACACACAGAGACACACACATACACAGATTAGCAATCTCTTGTACCTGAAATTATTTCTTCGACTGTCTTTGACTTCATTTGCTTGTGTGTGTATATGTGTGTATGTATATGTTTGCGGGGGTAGGTCTGTGTGTGTGTGTTAAGCATGAGTGTGAATGTGTGTGTGTGTGTGATACCCTGTCTTTACCACCTCATATACATGCTCCCTGAGGGCAGGGACTGTTTCATTTCAGTCTCTGTATGGCAGATGCTTATTACTGTATCCTCCTTACCATAAGGGGGCTTAATCAGTATCTCTTGAATGGAAAGCAATGGAATGGAATATGTTGGAGCTTTGGTGTAATACTGTTTATATCACTGGCAAATTCGTATGCTAATGACAGACCACAGGGAGCAGCATGTGGGTGAACTTGGATGCTTTTCTCTCTCCCCAAGGAGGAACTTAAACACGCTAGGCTTGGAGAGCATTAAATTTAAAGAACCAAGGCTGTAGGGTGGAAAGAGATTAAAAAGGAGAACCAGAGTGAAAAAAAAAACCAGATACACTGGGCATGGCATATCATTTCATCCTCATAGCATCCCTATGGGGCATGAACCCTTGTCCCCATTTTAGAGTTGAATAAATGGAGGCCTTGAAAATGTAAGGGACTTGTCTGCAGTCACACAGCCAGCAAGTATCAAAGGTGAGATCTGAACTCCATGTCCGATGTACTTCCCATTAAAATAAGCTGCTTCACAGAGTCATAACACGGAGAAGGAGCTCTCCGAAGATCCCAGAAGGATCAGCTCTATCTAGGTCCAGAAACCCAGTATTTTCAAGTACACCTTCATACAATACCTTGAAAGTGGCTGCCTGAGAATTCAGGAAAATACTGCGCAGCTGTACGTGCTCAGCAGAAAGTCACGGAGCCAAGAGTTCAAAGGGAGGTTCTCTATTGCTCTGCTACCTTTGCTGTGTCACCTTCCACAAGTTTCATGAGGTCTCTAGGATTCAGTTTCTTCCTCTATAAAATGAAGTAGTTGGACTCAATTGGGGGATGTAGTCTTTTTGTGTGGCACGGACCCCAGTGGCAGTCTGGTGAAGCTTATGGACCTCTCCTCAGAATAATGCTTTTATGTGCATAAAAGAAAATATATAGCATTACAAAAGAAATCAGCTTTGTAGAAATACAGTTATCATTTTTTTTATAAACCCCGGCTTAAGAAGCCTTGACTTCATGGATTTCTCAGTGTCTAGTAGTTCTAACGTATATGGTTTACTATAAAGGCTTGGCAAATGAATGAATGAATAAATGAACAAGACTTGTGTTCAAATCCCATCTCTGACACTGGGTGACTTTGGACCAGTCATTTCATCTCACTGAGTCTCAGATCCTAATCTCTAAAATGTTGGGGCTGCACTAGACAGTCTGATAGTTTCTTATATTCCTCATGTTCCTATGAAAAGATCATGACCAGAGGCCCCCTGCATTGGACTGAAGTGCCTCCTGTGCAGAACCCATGTGCAACATTGCAGGGAAGGAAGGGATGGGCACCTCTGCATGCCAATGTGTTGGGGAGAAAAATCTCTACTTAAAAGTATACTACCATCTAAAGTAAGGTGATTGGTTTGAAGTCTCCACTTTGTGAGAGATGAGAAGAGAAGCAAAACAAAAAGAGAGGGGAGGAAAAGAAAGAGGGAGAGGAATGGAAGGGAAGGGGAGAGAAAGAGGGAAATGGAATGGAGGGCAAGGGAGGGGAGGGGAAGGGGGAAAGGGAAGGGAGGGGAAAAGAAAAGGGGAAGAAAGAAGGGAGAAAGGAGGGAAGAGGAGGGAAATAGAGGGGAGAGGAAAGGAGAAAGGAAGGGAGTGGAGGGGAGCAAAAGAGAGGGGAGGGGGAGAGAGGAAGAAAAGGGAAGGGAGGAAAGGAGCAGCTGCAGTAATAAAATGCACCACTGACACTGGCATTTTGATGCTGCCAGACAGAGCAGCGTCTCTTAAAGAGGAAATGAGATAGAGTTGGAAGGCATCACTTGTTCTGTCCTCTAGCAAAGGGAGGCCATGTAGCACAAAAGACAACAGTGGTTGGCCGAGAAAAAACAGTTCATCCTAAGGAAGGGGCATCTACAGTATTTGGTGCTTACACGTGGCTCTGCTAAAATCCTGTATTTGATGCCCAAAAATCATAGGAGAGAAGGTCAATGGAAACCCAGGTGACTGAGAAGGAAGGGCAAACAGTGACAACAACCACCTTGGGATTATGTGTGTGTTTGTGTGTATGGGGGTGTGTAACAGTGTGTATCTGTGTATGAGTCCAGTCACACACAGGAGTGTTACTGCCCACGATAAAGGAGAACCAAAATCCAAGTGTTTGTTTCTCCAAAGGGAAAGCTAAGACGTGCTTCAGCAGACTATTGGGATAACTTTCTGGAGGCAGCTTGGTACGATATAGATGGAGAGGCAGAAGAACTCAAAGTCAGAGGATTACGGTCTCATACGTGAAAGAAGATCGAAGTCCATTTATTCTTCCCTCTCCTTTTATGGACTAAGTCAACTGGAGGATCAGGTAAGACAAATGGCTTCCCTAAGATGTATTAAGAATCAGAGGCAGGATTTGAACCCAGGTCCTCTGACTCAGAGCTACTGCTTTTCCCGATCTTCTACTGTCTTTCAGAGGGAGCATGGCACAGGGTGCTGCATTCTGTTAGGAATACCAGGGTTCAAATTCTGCCTCTGACACTTAACAGCTACATGGCCACGAGCAACTCTTTACCTTTCTTAGCCTCAGTTTCCCCTTCTGTAAAATGGGCATAGTAATACCTACTCTATCTCTCTGGGTTATTACAAGGACTGAATGAGATAAATAACATAAGATCAGAGACTGAGAGCAAGAAGACATCTTAGTGCTTATCTACCCCCAAGTTCCCTCATTTCAAGGATAAGGGAAACTGAGACCCATAGTGATTATATGACTTTCCCAGGATCACGTAAGTAATAAGCAGCAGAACCAGGGTTTATACTCAAGTGCTCTGACCCAAGCCATCACCAAGGTCCCTTCCTGCTCTAAATCTATGGTCCTCTGGCCCCAAGTCCAGTGTTCTTTACACTTCCACAAGAAGTGTTAAGCTTTCTGTGCTAGTAACTGTCCTGGCAGCTCTAGCAAGCTCTTCTCAAAATATCTGTAAATTCATAAAATAGAAAATACTTAGAGATAAAATTCACAGAAAACAAAAGCCACAAAGCACACTGTTTCCATTGCAAATGAAACAAATTATGTTGAAAGATAGCTATATAATATATATATATATATATACATGTAATATGAAGGAGACAGAGAGAGAGAGAGAGAGAGAGAGAGAGAGAGAAAGAGAAAGAGAAACAGAGAGAGAGAGACAGAGAGAGAGGTGTGTGTGTGTGTGGGGGGAGAAACAAAGAGAGGGAGAGATTTAAATTCCCAGACCGCAGGTCAAGAACTCTATATTACATCATGTTGCCTCCCACCGAAGAGCTTGGAAAATTACAAAGCTTGATATTAATTAGGTAGGCAGAAGCAGGCCATGGCATGTTATCAAGGATGGTTTGCATAAAAGAAATGTCATAAAAGATATCCAAGTCAAATAAAAACAAAAAAGAGACTGATTCCTCAAGAATGAGGATGGCAGATAGCCAGATTGACTTATACTGGTACATATAAATCCCTGAAAGGTGTCAAAGGGGGCTCTCGGTTTCCTGGGGAGTTGTGCTATGAAGGGCTCATCAAAACATATTGACCAGAATCATGTAGGATACAAAGATATCAGTGAGTTCATATCATCAACAGTACTGAAGGGAATGCTTGGGCTGATGAGCTGATGAAGTCATAGAAATATCTATGATATAAAAGTAAAGTGTTCTTATTATTGCATCAATATAAAATTTGAGAGAGGGGGGAGATGGAGGGAGGAAGGAAGGTAAAGAATGGAGAGAGAGCACAAGGGAGGGAAAGGCAGAGGGGGGAGAGAGGGAGAGGGAGAGAGAGGGGCGAGGGAGGGAGGGAGGTCGTACGTGGATGCTTTGTATTATTATTTCTTTTTTACCTACATAACTCAAATTTACTAGTTCAGTTCTTGACTTTGCTTCTTTCACATAGATACAAGTCTAGGTTCTTTGCCCCAATTAAGCTTTGTTACCCAACTCTACCACCATAGGTTTTGCAGAAAGATGATGAGGTTGTGATTTTCCTAATATTCCTCAGGAAATTGCTAACAGAGACAGGATGGTGCAACGAAAAGAGCTGGATTTGGAACTGGAGAACTTGAGTTCAAGTCCTTCCTCTGAAACTTACTAGCCATATGACCGTGACAAATCACCGAAGCCTCTGGGCCTGGTTTTTCATCAGAAAAGTGAGGCAGCTTCTGTGAAATGACTTCTAAGTCCTCTCCTATCCCTAAATCAGTTAAACCATGAGCTTCCTTTCACCTTCATCATCTCCAGGTTTAATTTAATTCATGTCCTTTGGCTAATCTTTTGGGTTTGATCCCAACTAGGTCAATGGGTGAATGAATGCTCATTCTGTTAGGTTGCCTACACACGACCTTGTGAAAGACCTGTGACTTTGGCAGTATAAGGAGCTCCCTCCCATAAGGAGTGCCTTCTACCCTCTCAGATGACAATTCATCTACAATTCATATGGAAGTCCTAGAGAGTTGCCTAAGGCATAAAGAAGGTAAATCTAAATGTTTGAGTATCATTATTTTAGGGCTGAGATGGACCTCAGGAATCATATAATCCAAATCTTCATTTTTGCAGATGAGGAAACTAAAGACTGTGTAGACGAAGGGACTTAGCTATGATCAGTCAGGAAACGTCATAAACATGCCAGACACTGGGGACCAAAAAACAAAAAATAATGACTTGAGATCTGCTCTTAACCAGCTTACAATCTATGAACGCACGGCTATTAAATATCAAAGATGGGATTGAAAAACAGGCATTCCCCCCCTCAAAATCCCATGTTGTATCCCCCAGGCCCAGCTGCATCTCTGTAGAAGAAAAACCAAGTTGCTTGTTCTACAAGAGCAACCCCATAACTGTATTTCTGTTGCCACTGTAGTGTGTCTAACACAGAGAACCAGCAACTCCCCATCCTTCATAACAGGCTCACACATCCCACCCTTTTCTTTCCCTTTCTCTGAGTGACAGACTCAAAAGCCCAACATCTTACTTTGGAATTAGAGAGTCCATAAGATCCTCTGTGCCCCGCCTCTATAGCTAACCAAGGTCAGATCCTGGATCTTATTTCCCCAATCTCAAATTGACACACTTAGGCAATTTTGTAGTCATAGAAAAGATGAATAGGTTTATCAAGCCCTGACTACAAGCCGGCAATACAGACGACAAGAGAAGACGGCGTTGAGTTACAATGGGAGAGGAAATGAAGCCATCGTTACCTCTCTTCAGGCAGTAATCAGCAGTCAGGGAGAAAAAGACAGCAAGTCAGTCTCCTCTGAGCTTCAAATTGCTAAGAACAACTGCCTGGCTTTTATTTCCCTTTATTTTCTAGCTTCTTCCCCACTAGCTGTGAGGGGGTGGGAGTAATGGGAAGAGGAGAGAAGCAGCTTTTTTCCTGATCCACTTGGCTATTTATCAGGGATGTTGTCCCTCTTTTCCAAAAATGGCTCAAAAGACAGGAACTCCCTTGGCTTCCCTCATGTATCCCCTTCTCTGGACTCTCATTTCCTTTGGTCCTTAGGGAAGGCACTCCATTGGCTTCATAAGCTGCCCTACCCACCTCTTCTAAATTGACTGGCATAAGGAACGGTGTTGAGTGGGCTTTGCTGCTTCTCTTGAAGATGGAGCACTGATTTCATTGGACCCTGGGGTCACTCTCAGCAACTGAGACATAAACAGGAGTTTCATGGCTGAGATCTTTCAACTCAGAATCATTCTAATCTCAGCCCAGGTTCATCCAGTTACTTATCAATTATTGAGTATATGAGTCAGTCTCCAGTACAGACTGGTATTAAAAATAAACATGGCTTTACCAATGATACGATAACATAACTTACGGTAAGCTCCATTTGGGATGAAATGAACAAACACAATGAGGAAAGGGTGAGGCAGGCTCGTTATTCCCCAGTCTTATTAACCATCCCAATATTAGTGATGCATCCTAACAATTTTGTTCAATGCCTAGATTTTGCCACGACATAGAACAATCAAGTTGTCCCTGTTAAGATGAAACTTGTTCTTGTCCCTTAAGAGAAAGGATCTGAAAGACCAACAGGGAAGGGATGAGATAGAAAGAACAGTGGAATCAAGGGGCCTGGCAAGACAAAGCTTTCTCTTCCCCTGGAAGTCTTCAGGCAAAACCTAGATTCATCAACTATATTGGAGAAATATCATATTACTACAGATGTAGAGATGGAAGGGACCTTTGAAACTATCTAGTCCAACATCATCATCATCATCATCATCATCATCATCACCTTTCTGACATGCATTAAGGTTTTCAACACACTTGACATTTCTCATTTTACCTTCACAACCACCCAGTGAGGTGGGTGCTACTTCTACCCCTATTACACAGATGATGAAATGGAGCATAGGTTAAGTGATTTCCTCACAGTCATATAGATAAGTTTCTGAGGCTGGATTTATACTCAAGTCTCCCTGACTCCAGGCCCAGTCCTCTCTTCACTGAGACACTTAGGCAACTATAGATCAGGGAACTCTGACTCAGAAAGGTCAAGTGACTTGAAGATCATGAAATTGAGACTCAAAGAGGTCAATGTCACAAAGGTAACAGAGAGAAAAGAGCAAAAGTAATGCCACTTTACAATAACCCTCCACATCACGTGTAAACCCACTTCACATCTCACCCTTATGCTTTGACTTCCATTAACAGAGTTCTTGTATGAGGCACAACAAAAGATAGCATCCACCCCATTGCAGACTTTAGAGGCCAATGAAAGCTTAGCAGACTAGGAAATCACTTTTCTCTCCCCAGAAATTCAATGAGTTTTCCCCAAGATCAGTGGCTGGTGGGCTGGTGGAGAATTCTGCATGGCAATGGGTTTTTATTATACTCTAAGTTCCTATGAGGAATGGTACATATTTAGAATTCCACTATCTCCAGAGAGACAGTATGCCAAATGATGTCCTTCCCTGCCTGAACTTATAACAACGTATGGAATAAAGACTTTTTCAGATACGCATTCTAAATTGTAAGAAGATGGGTTTTCTTGCCATGACACTTACATTAGTGTGGGGGCAAAACCAAAATGTGGACCCAAGTCCCTTCTCTTCAGGGTCAGGACTCTTTCTACTTCAGGAGGTTCTTGCTCAGGAATGGGATCATTCCCCTCTGAGGTCCCTTCTAATGCTGAAATAGTATGATTCAGAATTTGATTTCTTTAAACCAGTATTCAAATGCCAACTTGGTTACATACTAGTCGTGTGAGTATAAGAAAGTCACTTAACCTAAAAGATCCTTAGTGTTTCCATCGGTAAAATGAGGTGGTTAGACTCCATGGCCTGGAAAAGGAAATGGCAAACCACTCTAGTATCTTTGCCAAGAAAACCTCAATGAGGTCATGAAGAGTTGGGCTTTACCGAAAGGAATCAACCAAAATGCTATGGCCTCCAAGATGCATGTCAGCTCTAAATCTGTGACTCTGTGAAGATGAGCCAGGATCAGCAGGGCCATCTTGCTTCCCTTATACCAGTCTCCAAACACATGCCTGAGTAAAGGCCATGGACTTAGGACCTAGGTAAATGTGAATGGGCTAGCAATATACCTGCTTTTAACACGTTCAGTAAGTCTCTCACATACATACATACATACATACACATATATGTGTAATTTAACACACATATCTATATATGACATTGTGGGCATATGTATATGTATGTTTTTTGCTTTCCTCATTAACTTCTACTCTCCTTAAGTTCATAAGATGATCAGTTTTAGAAACTCGAAACTATTACTCCAAACTTATGGAATTATGGAATTCAAGTTGAAAGAACTTTTGAGGGTGCTGAGTGTAACTTCATCATTGTACACATGGGGCAATAGAGGTTAAGTATTAGGAAGTCATCCACTTTGAGTTTGAAGTAATCTCAGAATCCAACTAGACCATCTCCTCATTTACAAATGAAGCAAAGAAGAGACTTGCCCAGAGTCACATCAAAAGGGAAGGGCAGAATGAGGATTCAGTTTCAGATGCTCTGACTCCCAACCTCACACTTTTATCTCCTAGACTACTCTTTCCTGAGTTTGTGTCAGTCAGGGTGTTGACTAAGCAACATTCTCAACTCCCCTAGCTATAAAAGATTAAAAGTTTCATTAGATATGAATCTCTTTTGAATTACTTATCACCCAAAAGGCTGAGTAATTAGTTCTAATGACTAAATGCAACCAACACTGCAAAAACCACACTGAGCATGATTCTCCTGGCGAAAAAGGGCCCATGGGGAGCACGTGCCCTCCATGCAAATAAATATGTGTGCACATGTGAAAGGGATTTGGAAGAGGTAGCCATTTCTTTCCCAGGTCACCTAATACACCTAATCACCTAATCTACAACATTTGTAACATTTCTGAAAAAAAAACAGGTGCATAAAGCATGTTTATAATTGTGTATTTTCCAGGCAATATTATTAATTTGAAATTCATGGAAATGCAGTCTAAGTCAAAATTCATTTTAACACTATTTTTCAATGAAAAAATATATTGGAAATCATCTACACATAATTATGTGTGCGTATACTTTTGCATACTTGCTATGACATTTGTGTTTATATAAATGGGTGTGAATGAGTTGGACCTTTAGTGTGAGAACCACGATCTCATGTTACAAGGAAATACCAGTAAAGAAACCTCCTATACCAATGCACATGGGTGCTTGCTCTGCCTAGAGGCCTAAACAGTAGTCTGGGATAAAGAAAGGTTCAGTGATTTAGCCAGGATCACACTGCTAGTATGGCCAGAGGAAAGACCTAATGCCATATATCTAGATAGATATATACACATACTACATATGAGTGATGTGTGTATTATATATAATTTATATACACGCATACATATATATTAAGATATACAGAGAGGCACATTCAGATATATGCCTTCAGTTATGTATATTTGCTTATATACTATGTACACATAGATATATATTGTATATGTATATTATGAATAGGCAGCACAGTACAGTGGAAAGCATGCTGGATTTGTTGTTAAAGGACTCTGATCTGACTCTTGCCTCACTAGTGTCTTGTGTCACAGACTTGTGTCATTTTAATGAAGCCACAATTACCCCAAACTTTGGTTTTTTCAACTATTAAGTAAAATGTTAGACTAAATGACCTCTGATATCCCTTTTGAGTTGAAATCTATTGTTCTATATTGACGTCAACATTGAAATAGATATAAATATTGATAGAGATGATAGATGGTAGCAAGAAAAGGAGAGAGAGGCTGGATGATAGAAACAGAGATGAGAAGGAGAGAGATGGATGTGGATATGGATATGGATCGAGATCTAGAGACATAGATGTGAATCTAGACCATATAGATATACATATAGCCTTCTTGAGTATATAGACGAAAAGGATTATAATATACATGATATAGCCAGAGCTAGATTCTACAGATACAGGCAGAGACACCCAACATATTTTCAACCATATGTCATTTTAGAATCATTCTAGACAATATGTAAATACTAATTCTTTAATAGTTAAAAGGCCTCCAATTTCTACAATGTAGGCATTACTTCCACCAATACACATCACCAAATTCTTGTACTCTAAGAATTGCTCTGACAAATAATAACAACAATAACAACATCCCTGTGGCCAACCTGATGATGGCATATCTCAGAATTGGCAGAGTTTGTCCTTTGAACTGGTGATCCTACAGGTCAGCACCTTCATCCTTTCCTACATTGTAAGACCAACAGAGGTTATGGCCATAGCAGAGCTTTCCACAAGGAGGCATCAGAGAGCAAGACTTCATTATTAATTATTACATAAATGATAACTTTCATAGACGATGTCAGATACTTTGAATGTTTCTTGTTTTCAACAGTGTGGGTAGTCCATACATCTACGAAGTTCACCACTTTCCCATGCCTTCTCATATAGGAGGCAACAGGGTACAAAAGGAAAAGTATCAACTGGGAAGTCAAAGGACCTGGAACCAAATCTCACTTCTTATACTTACTTCCCATGTAACCTTGGGCAAGTCCCTTAACTTCTGTGGGGTCAGTTTCATCATCCATAAAATGAGGGTGTTGGATTAGCTGAGCTTTGAGGACTGCTTTAGCCAAGGACTATGATTCAAAGATTCTGCACAATTTCAATCCATTACTTTAAATCCATTTCAATCCATTACATTTAAAATCTAAGGAGGATCCACCCAGAGTGCTAGAGATCTCCATTTGGTTCTTTCAACCTGCAGAGGGTAGTAGCGTAATAATCATCCTGCCAACCCATTGTTGCTTTTAAAGAGTGTTGATCTATTGACTCTTATTCTTGCTAAACAATTGCACTGCTTCATTTTTCTGAAACATACACACACATCATTGTATAACATGTAAATGTGAATTGTTAATGTAGGCAACCCGAGAACAATAACTCATGCATATTGTGTTTAATGGTTTGCAAAACATTTTCCTTACATAAACTCTTAATTAGCAAAATTATACACACACACACACACACCATTTTAACAACAAAAAACTCATGCTCGAGTGTTGAAGGGATTTCAAGGTCACACATTGGTCTATCTTGGACTCAGATCTAAGTCATTTGACTCTCTGTCCACTTTTCTTTCCACTACACTCTATTGCCTTTGGATAAACAACTACTTGAGGCTTGAAAGCACTTAATGAATCAAACTCTAGGCAGGTAGGAGAAAGCTATAAATCAGCCATGTTGTTGGGGAAGTTCTAAGTTGAGATGAGAAAAGAAGTAGTAGCCTCCTCCCCTCTTAGGAAGGAGGCAGAGAAACTAATTTGTAGAACAGACTTATAATGCCTAGAAGACCTTCGGAACTTAAATCTGAATGTTCATGCTACTATTGGGAAAAGCTGGAAAGAATGAACACAATGATATGGAAATTGACATGGATGGTCTAGAAATAGTTTGCTTAGAAAATTAATAAAGCAAATTTGCGCCATGGGTAGAGATGCCATGTGTCTGTCCTCTCAAAGGCTATGCCAGGGAAGCACAAGCTCTAACTCATTCTTCTAATTCGATACAATTTTCCATCCATCTAATTCATACATTTTTCACACAGTTGCTATACGTAAGGCACTGTACTGGGGATTGGACATATAAATGAAAGAAACCCCCAATTTTAAGAAATATACAGTCTTGTGAGGAATGTAGCATGTACACATAAAAATAATAGAACATAAATTATACTGATGACAGCAAAGAAGAGATACATAGGGAAAATGATGAAATTGAAAATACTTGTAGCTTGGGGATGGCTTCACAATCAAGGTGGTTCTTCATCTGAGCCATAAAGGGAGAAAAAGGTTGCCAGAGGTGGCAATGAGAAGAGAGTGCTTTCTAGACAGGGGAGATAGGCTACTGAATGAATGATGATGGAAAAGAACAAGTCTAGAACAATAAAAAAAACTAGTAGATAAGTTTGTCTAGATTAAACAGCATGTGCATGGAAAAACCTCAAAGAAGTAAGTAGCAGAGGATTTAATATGGCAGGCTTAGAAATCTACACCCTCCCCCATGAGCAATAAAAAAAAATTGGGGTGGCTAGGAGGCACAGTGAATAGAGCACCAGCCCTTGAGTCAGGAGGACCTGAATTCAAATCCAGCCTCAGACACTTAACACTTACTAGCCGTATGACCTTGGGCAAGTCACTTAACCCCAACTGCCCTGTTTTCCCTCCTCCAAAAAGAAAAAAAGAACTTTCAGTTTTTGACCAGGTGAACGACATGGTCAGGTTTGTGTATTAGTAAAACTATTGCAGTTGTTGGAGAGTGGATTTGAGAGGAGATAGAAGGTAGGAAAGAAGATGATCTGTTTCAATTGTCCAGTAGCAGAAGAAAAAAGAAAGGGAATTAGGGTGATATTTAAAAGGAGAAGAAGGATCAAATGCAAGAGATGCTGTGGAGATAGGAAAATCACCATGATTGGCAGCTGATTGAACTGAAACATAAGGGAGACAAACAAGTCAAAAGAGACTCTTGGGTTACAAGGCTGGGCAAGTAAATGGCAAAAGCTTCAAACTGGATACAGGCACCAACACCCAAGACCCATGGAGTTCAGAGAGGTTCATCGCCGGGTCTCAGGGGAGGGCTGAATTTTTTGGTCTCAGAAACTCACAAAGACAGTCTATTAAGACATCTCCTGAATTGGCAGAAGTATCTATGCCTAGGAAGTCATAGATGCTGGAAGCACAAAAGCAAGTCATACCAAGATATTAGGATTAAATATTTTTCTCTACTTCAGAAGACTTTTTAAAAACACTTACTAACATCCCTTTACTAACACAGTGTCAAATAGAAATTGCCCACATTTATTCAAGGAAACAGATTCTCTACTTGGCAACACCTTTTGTAGTAATTAGCTTTGTTGATGATGGGTGACTGAAACTAAAATTTGCTTTAAGCTATTCACTAATTTGAAGTTTTACTAGGTCAAGTTGGTCTTTCAGTCTAAATGCAGTTCAATTCCAAACCCAAAATGTAAAAACTAATTATTCCCTCAAAACCCAAACTCAATAAATGTATATTTCCAATGATTTATAAAGTACGGTTTCTATATTCAATATGTCTGTAATAATTTGCCTTTTAGCACAATGACTGGTGAACAGTAAGAGCTTAATAAATGCTTACTTTGTATTGGTCCCTTTCTTTCTGCCCCTCCCTTCCTTATTCATATTGAGATTTGCACATAACTTTTTGTTTTCATGTCATCTTTAGAGGATATATTTTTCTTCCAGCTCTTCCTTCAAGTCAGTATGCTTGTGCATTATAGTGGCATTGGGGACAATTCACTTAGGCTCTTTTCTTGTTCCATATTTCAAAAATTGCTTCTCAGGGCAATAAATCAAAGGTAAGCAGGTATTCCTTTTGCAAAGCTCTTCCTGAAAAGAGGGGAAAAGGGCCTTATGGCTTGTTAAAGACTAAAACATAAAAGTTTCAGATCTCTACTGTTGTCTATAGAAAAAGACTGTAATGACAGCCATGACTAACTAGCTCCTTTTCTTTGTTCTTATTTTATCAGAGGTTTTATCTTATGAATAAGGTCATCATTTTTACCTAGACAATTCCAAAAGAATGTAAACTCCTTGAGGACAGGGCTGTTTGTTGTTCTGCTGTTATTACTATTATTGTTGTTGTTGCTGCTGGTGATGGTGATGGTGGTAGTGATAATGGTGGTGGTGGACGAGGAGAAGGTGGAGCTGGTGGTGGTGATGGTAGTGGAGGAAGAGGAAAAGTAGGAGGAGGAGGAGGAAGAGGAGGAGGAGGTGGTTGTCGTGGTGATGGTGGTGATGGTGGTGATGGTGTTAGACTTAGTGATGGTGGTGGAAGTGGTGGTGGTGGTGGTGGTGGTGGTGGTGGTGGTGATGGTGGTGGTGGTGGTGTTATTGATGGTGGTGGTGGTGGTGATTGTGGTGGTGCTGTTATTGATGGTGGTGGTGGTAGTGGTGGTGGTGGTGGCGGTAGTGGAGGTGGAGGAGGAGGTGGTAGTGGGTTTTGTTTTGTTCTCCCTTTATGTCCTCAGTATCCAGCAAGCACCTGGAACATGGTAGGGGCTTAATAAATGTTACTTGGCTTGATTACTTTGGATTGAGCAATGCCATCCTCCATAACAGACCAAAGACTTGCTGCTCTTAAGGGTATCTTCCTGGAGTCCACAATCTGCATGATCTGTAGGAAATCCTTTTGCTTCCCCCCTAATGACTACAAGAAGCATGTTCACCAAGTCCCAAATCCAGTGATTTTATTTGTTGCCCTCTCCATTGATCCATTAAACACCCTGATGCCTTCACCTACATAGACTCAATGCAACTGAGGCTCTTTCTTTTGGTCTTAATACTGGCATTCCACAATGAAAGGGTCATCGCCACCCAAATACAACTAAGATATAAACACCCATGAGCTGATGAGCCAACAGTTGTATTTCATTTTCCATTTTACTACTTGCTAAGGAGAAGCCTTTGGGATATAGAGGGAGAGTAGGGGGGGAGAAAGAGAAAGACAGTAAAACACATATCCATCCCATCTATTAGCATTCTCCTTCATGTAATCTACATTCCAGTCAAAGTAACCTTGATATTCCCATCACACCACATTCCATTTCTTACTTCCATGCTTTTGCATAGACTTTCCCCCATGCCTAGAATTTCTGCCCCAGCCTCTACTTAGAATCCCAAGCTACCTTCAAGGTTTAAGCCAGGTGTTACCTCCTACTAAAAACCTAGCCTGATCCTTCTAGTTACTTGTGCTCTCCTCCCATAAATTACTCCGAATATATTGTCTTGAATTTATTAATTTTTATTAATATTAATGTATTAATATATAATATTAATTAATTTATTTTTATTTTCTATGTAGTTCTCCTAACAGAAAGTAAACTCAATGAAGGCAGGAACTATTCATTTATTTTTGCATCCCCAGAGGCTAGAACCTAGGAAAAATTTCCTGATAATATATCACATTTCCATAGTATTTTAATAATTGCAGAAGAATTATACATTATGGCATTTATGCCTCCAAGTAAATATTCTGGTTTTATCGACGAGGGCCCTCAAGCCCAAAGAGATTACATGACTTAACTCAGGTTGACAAAGCTAGTAAGTGTCTGAGGTTAGATTCAAACTCAGAGCTCCTTAAGTCTGAGACTAGTACTTGAGGCACTAAACTCTGCCAGTCTCTTTAGAAATGATGATTGAAATTGAAATGAAGGGATTTGCTCCAAATTAAACTGAATTGAATTGAGCTGGGCAAGTAAGTATGAAAGGAGAACAGACAGAAGTTAGCATAGCTCCCAATTCTATTTTTGACCTAATATTCACAAAGAATAATGAGTAATTGACAAATTACGCATTCAGGGCCAAAGTCTACCAAACTAGAGCTGCCTCCCTTCTCCCAGGGCATGTAATCAGAGCTAAATCAGGCCTGTCTTCCCCCTACAAGTCACTCAAGCCTCTGTCATGGCTGTAACAGTAGCAGAGTACCCAGCTTCTGAAGCCCTGTCATCTCATATTATCTGCCTCCAGGAAACAGTGATGCTCAAATATCAGCTCCAATTCCTCATGAGAGTCACACATCAGGCCCCTTTGTAATTGCCTGCTTTTCAGTTTCAAAGATTAGGCTTCAGAGCTTTTGGTCACCCATTCAGCTGGGCACCTATAATGTTTAAGGTTGGAAAAACTGATACATTCAGTTTAAACATCTATTAAAAGCCTACTGTGCACCAGGCAAGGGCTGAATCCCTGTAATAATCAAGAGTGATTGCCCAACTCTCTCTTATGAGCATGAATCACAAAGAGGTTAAGGAAGGCCCATCCAGAACCCCCCTGACAGCTGCCCTCTGTTGTATCCCCAACACATTTATTCCCCTTTTGTGCTACAATAGAACAGTTAAATATTTAGGTCACAGAGGGAAATTTCATGACTGATAAGTAGGATGGAAAATAATTTATTAAACTTTTCCAAGTAGAAAGTTTGTAGGAAGAACAGAATGATTAAAAAAAGCTTATCAGAATCTCAGTCTTTCAAACTTGGAGGCATCCCCACGTCCCCAATCCTGACAGGCAATTATTTAGATTAGAAGCAGGCAATTCTATTACATGTGGCAGAAATGGTTATAGAATTTGCAAAACTTGTGTTATGCTTTATTACCAAATCGAGAAAAGGAGGACAATATAAACTTTTGGTTTTAATATTAATCATGCTTTCCAAAGTATTTATAACATATTACAATTAAATTATAAAAAATACAAAACAGCATCATCATAGCCAGAATTCATATAGTTCTTTAAGGTTAGGAAAGCACTTTACAAATACTACATTTCATCTTCATGACAACCTTAGTAGGTAGGTACTACTATTATCATCCCCATTTACTGATAGGGAAACTGAGGCAGAGGTTCAGTCACTTTTTCAAGGTCATATAACTACAGTTGGAGTCTGAATTTGAACTCAAGTCCTCCTGACTCTAGCCACACTGCCACCTCTAATCACAGCTCCAGAAGAATCAAAAGTGATTATTTCACCATCTAAATCACAGATGCGGTCTTCAGTATGAATGTAGTAACAGCTGCACCACTGATGGTGACGGCCATGAGGATGACAAAGACATTGCAATCTCACATGTCTCCAGAGCTTTAAAGGCTGCAAAGCATTGCCCTCCAAACCACATCATGGGAGAGGAGCGGAGTTAGTACAAGTTTCAGCATCTTGAGTTTATTTTCTTGCTGCCTTTTGTTTTGGGCCCCAACCCCAACCCTCTTTTGTAACAAAAAAAAAAGACATTGGCTAGTCTAGTGATTGCATCTGAGAGAGTATTCCACATTCTACATCTGGAGTCCCCCACCTGTCTGTGGGGAGAAGGGAGGAGTTTTCATTATCAATTCTCAAAGACTGGAATTTATTCCTAGGCCTATTTGACAAAAGTGGATGAGATGCAAAGGGACTAGACTTAATATTACATAGTTAAGTGCAAGAGCAGGGATTTGAATACAAGTCCTCTAAGGACTCCAAATCTAGGACTCTCTGTAGTTTGCAGTTAGGTATAAATTATATTATAGACTATCCATGGGAACCTACCCATTTACAGGAAGAACCGCTAACCTATTTGTAAACAACCAGAAGGACCCTGACACAATGATGAGTGTCATTAGGGGATATTTAAAACTCATTAATGTAACAACACCTCCAGCAGAATTATAAAGCTGAGAGGGCCCATACAATATGATCATCTCATTCTATAGATTAGGAAAATTGAGGCCCAGGGAGGTTAAGGGATTCACACAAAGTCAGACTTCCTATGAATCAGAGACAGAACTTGAATCCAGACCTCTGATTCCAGAATTGGGGGAGGGGAGGAGATAGGGAGAGGTCTTTACAACCTCCCCATGCTGGTATACAGTACTCAGGAAACATACTGGCTTGGAGAACTGCCTTGATAACTGTAAAGGAAGGGGGAGTCAGACTTTATGATGCTTAGAATGAGTCAGAACTATGATCAGAGATGACCATGGTTAGAGTTGGAGGCTTTTCAGGGGCATAGCAGTCTTATGAAGCCTATGAAAACTTTCTCAAAATCACATTTTTTAAATAATTGAAAGAAATGCTAAATTTCCAGTAGAAGTTAGTAAAGATGAATATTGGGTTTTTCCCATCCAAGCACAGAACCCCTAAAACGTGTAGAGGCAGCTGATAGCACAGTGGATACATTTCAAATCCAGTCTCACTTACCAGCTGTGTGACCCTGGGGATATCATTTAACCTTCTGTTTGTCTCAGTTCCCTCAACTGTAAAATAATAATAATAATATTTCTGACCTTGCAGGACTGTTGAGATAATATTTGTGAAAAGTACTTAGCACAATGCCTACAACATTGTAAATGCAATATACAGTGCTTTTTCCCTTTCCATTCCCTATTGGTCTCATCTTTCAGCACCCCCCCCCTTCCCATTTTATAAGTTAAAAAGGGAGGCCTGGAGAGGAGAAATTACTTTGACCAGGCCAACATAGATAGCAAGGGGGCAGAACAGAGACCTGAACCCAGATGATCTCATGCGCAAAGTGCTCTTTCTGTCACACTCCAAGATTTTTATATGGGCTGTGAAAGATGGATTACTGGGCCTATGCTTCACACTCTATCTATGATTTACTCAAACCATTCCAAAAACAAATGGGGAGGCATACAAATTCATGAGTCAGTAAGGACTTGATGTGGATGCCAAAACTCACAGAAGGGCACCGGAGCAGGAATCCCCCAGCTGAGTTTCAGCATTCCCATTCAAATTCAGTCTCACTATTTGTGTAGGTATTTGCAATGTCTATGGAGTCCCTAAGCCTATTAAATCCCAAACACAAAAGACAAAGGCTTTACAATAAACACAAATTAAAGAGAAAGAGATTAGAGTGCTTGTGACAAAGGAGAAGGAAGATTAGCCTGTGTGCTGGAGAGGTGGAAAGGATTACCAAAGAGGCCTGAGGAGTGAGTACAAGTAGGAAGAAGTTTCTTCTGCAGTTTGCCCACTGGGTGAGTCAGCACACTGGCAGATATCATTTCTGAAATTCAAAGCCTCTAATAGAGGGAGACATTAATTAGATCAGTGTCTGATAAACAATCACCTCTGAAACTCCAGAAACCTGTCATCCAAGGCTAGGAACAAGGCAGCCTTTGTAAACTACAATTTTTAAACTTAGGTGTTCCTTAAAACTGCAGGAACCCCACTCAGGTTTATGAAGACAGGAGCCAAAAGATTATGTCTACCTTGGGCATACAATCGTCCTCGGCTCAGTAACCTTCAGAACCTTGGAGAGTTCATTCCATTCTCCCTGTTAAAAGGTACTAAACAGACCAGAACCCAATGTAATCAGACACCTGATATCTCTCCCTTAAATGAAAATTGTGCAAATAATATGATTACAGATTATTACAGTATTATTATAACATTATTAATTAGATTATAACAGCTGACATTTATATAATAATAGCACCTACTCAGATTGTTGTGAGGATCAGCCAAGAGAATAGAATATGTAATGTGCTTTGAAAACCATAAAAGCCCAATATAAATGATAGCTGTATTATATAAGGCTTTAAGCTTTGCAGAGCACATTACCCACAATTATCTTTGTTTAACCCATTGTTAAAAGGGTCTGTTTAGCCTTTTGTTTAAACACAACATATCTCTCCCTGCTCTAACCTCAACCATGAATCAGTGGTTATCCTTGTAAGTTGCTCAAGCTCATGAGGGAAGTACTACAGTGATTGATGACCCCTATTTTAAAGATGAGGTAACCGAGGCTGGGAGGTAGCCCATTATTCCGCCTCAGATTTGAATGTAGGTCCTTGTGCCTCTAACTCCAGCCTCCTATCCTTTACATCACATTTTTATACCCAAAGAATTTCAAATGGCCAGCAATGGGAAGATATTCATATGATAGAAGTAAACTGGTACATTGGCTCAGGAGCCTGGAGACCCAATTCCCACTTCTGACTCTGTCACTAAATATGTGTGTGACTCTGGCAAAGGGGATTCAAAGAGAGAGATGATGTTGCTTAATTTCAAGAAACAGCAAACAATGAAGGGGATCCATCTACAAAGATCATTTTAATACCAGGGTAAATGGTGTGTTGGGAAAGATCTTTGTATTGGGGGAGGGGAGGAGTTTAAGGTCTGAGTTCAAATACTGACTTTCTTATGTGTATGGTTTTAGGTGACCCATTTAACCCCTCTCATCTTCAGTCTCCTTTTCTGTAAAATTAGGGCATTGGACTAGAAGTTTAGAGAGGCACAGGAGTTTAGCAAAGGGGATACTCATTCTAGACTTGTATATTTGGGGTTCAAACCTTGATTCTGCCAGCATCACATTACCTGTGTAATCTTGAGGTCGATCCCTCTTGGGACCTCAGGTTCCCCATCTGTAGGATGAAGAGGTCAGATTAGATGATCTCTAAGGTCCTTTTTAGTTCTTGATTTATGATCTGATGGAATGTTGGTGCTGGTAAATGCTAGAAAAAAATATTTAAGGAAGGAGAGACCAGTTTCCACTGACAAAGGAAGAAAGAGGAGAAGGAGAAGGTATAGGGAAAGTGCAGAGGAGAAATATTATGAAAGAGATGGCACCTGAATTGAACCTTGAAAGAATGAGGCTCAGATATATGTGGGTGGAAGAGAAAAGAGTTCCCTCCAGGCCTGGAAGACAGTATTAGCAAAGGCACAGAGATCAGAGGACAGAACAAGAATAACAGATGGAGTGTAGATAGGATCTGACTAGAAAGGAGAATATATGAAGTGACTAATGTGTGACCAGGCTAGAAAAGCAGATCAGAGCCAGATCATGATAGGCTTTGAAGGCCACATTCATAAGGGTATTCTTTATTCAGAAGGTGACAGGGAGCAATTAAAGATTGGTGAGTAGTATAGTAACATGCATAATCAAAGAACTACATTAGGAAAATAAATCAGAGAATATGAGAAAGATGGATTGGAAAAGGGACAGACTCATCCCTTTCAGAATGATACAGAATGTCAATCAAGAGAGGCAAGAATACCAAAGAAACATAGAAAAAAATTGAGCTAGAATGAACTTTCAAGATAATCTAGCCCAACCTCTTCATTTTACAAATGAGGAAACTGAGGCCCAATGAGGTTAGTAAGTGGCAAAGCAAGGATTTGAACCCAATTCCTGCAACTCTAAATCCAATATGCTTTCCACTGAACCACACTACCTCCACAATTAGTCCAGTAATCCAGGATGAAAGAGAGAAAAGCATGTATGATAGTAACTTCAGGGGAAATTCAGAGGAAGGAATATTTTTGAGATGAAAGCAAAAGGAATTGCCAACTGAATGGACATAATGGATGAGAAAAAATCAAATATATCTCAAGTTATGGACCTGCACGAGAAGGAAGAAAGTTGGTCAGTGGAGAGGTAGGTTTGGGGGAAAATATGTTGAAGTCGAGGGAACTTCTTTATGGTTCACTTTCTTTATATATAAAAAGAGAACTCACTGATCTATCTCCTAAATCTCTCCCAGATTTAACATTTTATTATTCTAAGGACAAAGGTGGGGTTTATGGACACATAAATGACTCACCCCAATTCACATAGTCGCTACTGATTTCAAAGGGACATTTCCTAATTCACGAACTATTCCTTTTCCCATTTCAAGCTGATTTAGGAAGAAAAAGACACCAAGATTTCACTGGTGACTAGCACCATTTTTTCCTACAATCACAGTCTCCTATACCATATCAACTAACTGCAATAAGTACATTGTTCCAGGTCATCAAAAATCAGGATCTCTATGTAAAATCCAAGCCACAAACTCAAATCCTGCTGAAACACACAAGATCCCACCAACAGTATGTCTCTGCCCCATTAATGCTTTAGTTCCACCATCATAGGTCATAGTGGAAGCACCTCAAAGGCCTCAAACAAGGGTCAGTGAGCTAAGCACCATACTATAACTTCCCAAGTAGCTCACCACAACTTTAAAGATAAAATGTATGAAATTACTAGTTTAGTCACCTAAGAAGTATTATTACCACACTAAGCAACCCAGGACAGCTAAGCTGGGGGGGGGGGCAAGGAAGATGGGAAGAAAGGGATGGAGGAGGTCAAGACTTCACTGTTACCAATATCCCTTGCGAGTTCACTGGCCTCTTTCTTATGGTAGGACTGCCCACAGTCATAAAACAAAAGCAGAGTGTAGCAGACCATCTAGGCTAACATTAGTTAAATGGATATTTTCTATTGCTGTTCCAAGTTCCCTCTTTGTTTTGGAGGCATACAGCTGTGTGAGGCTTTTGCTTCTAGGTGACCTCCCCTGTCACTGTGTTCTCTTGTGTTGTATAGATCCCTAGGAAAGTTTCACATCACGAGACTTACATATGAGCTGACCAAGATCTTGACAGAAAGGACCCAGTGAAGAGTTTGGGTATAATGACACTCTGTCACCAGGTTATATGACAAGTTGTATCCCTGGCAATATCATATACCTATTTTCTTGGATGTTTCCATATGCAAAGTCACAGGTTATAGAACTCTGACATGCAATATACTCTGCATACTTTTTTATAGCTAGCATAAATTATTACTTAGCCAGAGTAAATAGGCACCTGTCCTCAAGACATTTGAAAATACTCTTTAAGTTGGTTTCATGATAGTAATGAGCATGGGAAGGTATGATTCAATTGAGAAAGAACAGAAGGTTAACAGAGATAGAATCATTTTCAAATACATCTCTTTTTCATGACTGACTGGGCTTATGTGATCATCTGGGGAATGCTTTGAAAGAAGCATCTTAGCCTCCCACAAGCCCCTCTGACCTCCTTCCATCATCACCATCACCCCAAATACCACCCCAACCTGTGACAAATGACCACACACATAGCTTTGCTGTGCAAAGTAATGGCTCAAATAACAACTTCCCTCATCCCTTTTCAGCAGGGGCAGGATCTAGAATGACTAAATCAGAGCCCTAGATGAGACTGCCCATCAATGAGGGCCTGGGAATCCACACATGTGCCTATGTCAATGCTGGGTTTTAGTCATGCCAGAAAATGGGATGAATAATTATATGGTTAAACACATTCCAAGGGGATTTGAGATGTCAGTGTTCACCTTGAAAAGGGTGTATTACCTGATGTGGCTGGGAGCTGGACCATCTGCTGTAGGAAGGAGCACCTGAAGTCTTGCTGGCCGAGGTCCGCTGGAAAAGAGAGAAAAGAACCCATGCTTCTGTTAGCTAGAACAGTGTAGAACAAAAACACATGCCTTAGCTTCACATCACATTCCTATAGCCTCAGGAAGTAAGCTGAATTATTTGATTCCAGTCATGGATTAAAGTTATTACTGGATCAGTTGGCTGGTCAGTCAGTCAGTCCTTCCTTCTTTCCTTCCTTCCTTCCTTCCTTCCTTCCTTCCTTCCTTCCTTCCTTCCTTCCATTCTTCTTCTCTTTCTCCCTCTATCCCTCCCTCCTTTCCTATTATCATCATTATTATTAATAACACCACATGTTGTATTAGCTATCACTATCATAACCTTTCATATCTATTCTACCTTCCTAGAATTCTCCCTTTTTGTATTTCCCCCGGCTCAATTCTGCCCATTCTTCAAGGTCCAAGTCAAGGAGGAAGGACATTAGAGAACCAGTGTGGCAGTGGGGTGAGGAATGAACATGAAACCAAAAGGACCTGAGTTAGAATCCCAGTTCTGCCACAGAATACACATGTGACTTTGGCCAAGTAGCTGCTAATAACCTACAAATATACATACTGGCATGCACATACAAAAGATAAAATATGCAAATGAATGAAAATGTGCCTTAGTGGGAGAGAGTACCAGAGTCAACAGAGAGGTTTAGAGTTGGCACTCCAGCCCAAGCCCTTCTATTTATGAACAAGGAAATCTAAACTTGAAGTGGACATGTAATTAATCTAAGATCATATGGGAAATAAATGGTAATGCCAGAGTTCAAACTCTGACTCCAAATTCATTTCTATTGCAATGCCCCCCTTCTTTTCAAGCAGAAGTACTCAAAAATGGTTTTAGTGTCAAAGGACATGAAGCCAAGATCTTCTCTTTTCTCCTACCTTGATGACATCAAACAAGTCATCTCTCCTCTCCTGGCCTATTTCACATTTTTTAAAATGAAGGAGTCAGACTAGACCATCTCTTGGGTCCCTCCCATTTCTAAATCTCAGGCCCTGTTAAGGTGATTGATGAGCAGAAGAGAGTATATAATTAAGGAAAAGAATAAAGAGAACCGGCAAGGAATAGAGTGCAACTTAAAATATGTTTAATAGTAACTGCCAAAATGAGGAAGAACTGATTTGCCAATTATGAAACTTCCTTTTGGAGACCATTCTATTGAATAAAAGAAGAGGAAGACATGCCACAGGTAAATCTGGAAGATGTTCCAGACTCAGTGGCAATTCAGACACAAGACAGATTGCCAGTTGTTAGAGACAGAACCACAGCCAGTCAGCTAGCTTCTGTACTTGGTCCTAAAGTCTCTCTCTCAAAGTTCATAGCAAGGGTTAAAAGATTTGGAAAATGTATATATTTTTAAAGGTTACATGTATGTATGTGTGTATATGACTCCATCTTCGCAAGTCACAAAACTGATAACCTCTTCAAGCAGGCAAAAGGATAATAAATAAATAGCATTTGAGGAGGTCAATTGCCAACTGGACATCTGCTTTCAACATCTCGTCCAAAAAAGCCACTGGCAAGTACAGTCATGAGAGACATTTTGCGTTATTCAGACAGACTGAACTCTGGAAGGCAGACATTACCTCTGGGGCAATGCCTAGCTTTAGAATGACTATTATTTCAGGTGGAAAATCATGTTCCCATTCCAAACCAAAGTGAATCAGATGGAGCCAGACTAAAAGAGCAAATGAGGTAGAAATCAGGGATTTTTGAAAGATGCTACAGAAAGCACCATGCAGAATGTCCAAGCCCCTCTTCCGTCACAATTAAATTACCTAGACCACAAATGGGAAACATTCACCATTGCATGAGCATGGGTCACTTCATATGATGATCTCAGGAAATAGTCACAACAAAACACAAGGAGCTGGCAAAACTTTGAAAGGTCAAAATGAAAGTAGGGCAAAAGGGTAGGGAGGTGAAGGAAGGGCAGTTTATTTTGAACACCAGTAAGTTAAAAGTTTCTGTATAGGTTCAGAACTATATAATCACAGAACTGAAATGAACAGGGGTCATCTAGCCCAATCTTACATATGAGCAAGAAGTCCCCTCAACAATACACAGGTGGAATTCATTGGAAATCTGCAAGGATGAGAAATCCCTTACCTCTCAAGGTTTTTGTGGGGATCCAATGAGATACTGTAAATTTTACAAAATTTTCTGCCATTAATTGTAGTACATCCCAATGCAGACAATTTCACTTTGGGATCACTCTGTTTGAAAAACTGTTACTGTCATTGCTCTTCCCACTACACATTACTCCTAGTCGTCCTTCCCTTCCCCAAGAAGAACAAATCGAATCTCTCATCCACAGGATAGCCCATCAAATACTTGAAGATCCTGTTTCTATCAAGTTCTATATAGCTTAAGTCTCTTCTTCAGATTAAACACGACAAGTTCCTTCAACAAATTCCCTGTGGTTTGATCCTATGAGGCTTGGTGGAAAAGGGATTGGAGAAGTAATGTGCATGTCATGTATATAGCATATGCCCCCTCAATTTCTATCTTAAAATTTAAGGATGCATCTTTACTTTAACCAACCCATATGTGGTCAATTACTAGAACCTTTTACCTTCATTTCATTTCTTGCTTCCTCTAGCCAAGAGCCCCAGAGACAAACAACTGTACTTATTAGCAAGGAACAGAAGGTAGAAAATTAAATAGAAAGATTCAACTACCCCTTCTCTCTCTTCCCATTGGGAGGAGGGGTGGTTGAGGGTTATCTTATCAAAGGCTTGATAAGAAAAGGAGGTGAATTTATCAATTTATAATGATTCCTGGACTTTGAACACCTTCACAATCTTTGTCCCCCCAAATCATAAACAAGAGTTAACTGTATTTTAGCTGTGTGACCTTGGGCAAGTCACTTAATCCCAATTCCTCTACCTTCCCCCCTCCAAAAAAAGGGTAAAATGTTCATTGTATTTAAAGAAATGCAAGTTTGAAGACAGAAAATGAATTTAGAGAAGGGATATGATTGCACAACTTGGTGAATGTGGGGTTGAGAAAGGATTCCTGGGAAGTCTGCACTGAAACCACTCTATCAAGGTGACGTATTCCATCCATAACCCCTCCCTGTAGTCACTGTCTGTATGCCCAAGGCATAGTTTATTAAGAAGAGCATAAATCCTGTTAATTTTAATGCAAGCCTTTTTTCACACATTCTATCCTTCAGAGGATGATGATGATGATGATGAAGATGATGATGATGATAACAACGATGATAGCATGACAGAAGATGCTCTTGGAGCCTGAAAACATGTGTTTAATTTTCAATTCTGGCATATACTGTTATATGTATTTGAGTTGCATGACCCTGGGCAATTAATTTGCCCTCTCAGTATTGCACATATCTCTCTAAAACACTAAATTACAGAAAATGGGGAGGTAAGGAAGTAAGCGTTTATATAGCATCTACTGTATACTAGGCATTGTGCTAAGCACGCCATTTTTTTTTAAACAAATACTATCTCATTTGAGATAGGAGAAGCTACCAATCTGCACAGATGGAGGGAATTTCCAAATTCTCAGTCCTTTACATATGTGAGCAAATAAACAATTTAATTTTAGTTAATTAGTTTTTTCTTCTGAATACATTACTTCATTTGACCCGCCTAACAACCCTCCAAGGATCTGAGGATAAATATTATGAATTTCATTTTATTTAGTTAATGGCAGCAGAATGACCTTAACCTCAGTCTTCTGGTCTATTAAGTCCTATGTTCAGATCGAATGTTCTCCATCTATTTATGGAATTCAGCTCTCCTCCCACATTGTTTTTCCCAGATTAAATCAACAGATTTCCTCTAGTCCTTCATGTGCTCTACTTTCTAACCTTTCCTTAATTTCCATGTCTTTTTTAATGAATGTCCTATGGAATCTCTAAGTCTTTCCCTCTGACCTTGGGTGATTTGGTCTCTTGAATCTTCTTTAAGATGTCTACTCATTCCATGACATCCGAAAGAAACCATCCTGATATACCCTAGAACAGCGGTTCTCAAACTGTGGGTTGCAACCCCTTTGGGGGCCGAACAACTCTTTCACAGGGGCCACAGGGGTTGCCTAAGACCATCGGAAAACACATACTTCTGATGGTCTTAAAAACGGAGACACCGCTCCTCTATCCATCTCCAGGCAGGTCCACCAACATGCAGATACGCCCACATACGAGTATTAAAGGGTCATGGCATTAGGAAGGTTGAGAATCACTGGCCTAGAAGGTGGGAGGGGTGATAGGTAGAGAGGAGTGAAACAGTATTGGGCAGTGTCGATGATTGGTCAAGTCCCTCCATTTTCAGGGTGTTGCCTTTTCTCTGGGTTCATTTTCCTAGGGACAAAAGGGAAGTACCCAAGTCACTCTGGTGACAGGCTCATTCCAGTGACAAAAAGCAGATGCTCAAGATTCCAGACAGTATTTTTGCCCTTGGATTCAATATTGTACAGAAAATTTCCTGAAACTGGAGTGGTGCTTGTGGCTTTGGGATTTACTGGCTACTCTCTCCAAACTGCTAATTGGAATGACATCCTAAAAGCGTCCTTGGCTTGGAAGCTCCCGAAGAGACTTCCTGAGGCTTGGGGTAAATTAAGGCCACTTCTCTAGCCCTAGGCTGTCCTCAGGTGGGCAGTGACTCAGGGAGGCAGCTAAGAAATGAGAAACAGCTCTATCCATCCCAACTCCATACAGAAAAAGACCCACTGAAAGTAACGTGGGATGGCATTAAAAGCACTGGAGGTTAGAGGAGATGGGTTCAAATCCTATCTCTGTGGTTTGCCACTCTTGGGAACTTGAGCAAGTCACCTAGTCATGGATTCAATTCTTGCAAATCCCTAAAGAACAGGGATTCTCTTTTGTCTGCCTCTACCCCCAGTGCTTAGCATAGTGCTTGGCACATAGCAGGTACTTAATAAATGTTTGTTAATTGACTAAAATGAGCAGGATGGTGCTTTAGGCTTTGATGGTTTCATCTAAATCTGCCATGTGCAGTGGAAACAATCCTAAATTTAGGCAAAAGATATTGTCGTCCAAATCCTAGCTTTGCCACTTATTGCCTACTGTAACCTTGGGCAAGTCACCTGCCTCTACCTCTAGGCTCAATTTCTCCATCTGCAAAATGAAAGAGTGCAGATGATGTCTGAGACCCTTCTGTGTCATCCTATCCATCACCCATCACCCATCATCCATCATTCTGTGACTAATTTCATGGCTCTTCCAGTTCTAAATCTTTGATCTCATGATCAACTAATAAATGGACCATAAGCAACCAGGGTCAAGGCAAAGTAGTCTAGACAGCCCTTGCTTCTCCTATAGATACTCCCGAAGCTGTTCTTTTCTGATTTCATTTCCCCTCCAAGGCTGTCATTGATGTTTATCTTGCCTTGATTTCACATGTATTAAAATGTCATAGGAGATAGGATGGGAGGCACAGGTCTCTAAGGATAATGAGGTGACAATCCCACTGTCCTACCATCCTCTACCCTGGTCTGGCCTCATCTAAGTCAATGTGCTTACTTCTGGGCATCACATTTGATAGGCTGGAAATTATCCAAAGGAAAGGAACAAGAAGATGAACCTTGAGTTTACTCCCCATCAAAGTCAATTCAAGGAAATAACAGCAAACTACAATAAGAACTGGTATCATTAACATAGACATTTCCTCCCATTCGTGCAGATTTCAATGTGTCCATACTAGAGCAGAGGGTTTTGCAATTCTACCCTGTGTTAAAAGGACTGAACATGAGTGGAAGAGGTGAAAAGAGGAGAAGGATAATTACAAGTCTGCAACTGTTAGAATTTTTACTGCCATCACCATAACACAAGAAAAATTAGAGGAAAAAAATTGAAATTAATTTCAAGGAAACAAGAACTGAAAACCAAATGTTCAGAACTCTTAACAGACTTACTATTATATAAATATACAGCCCAATGCAATATCTCTCCAAGTCTCACAAGAGTTTGGGGAAAGGCTGCCCTCTTCAGACATACTTTTTATATTATTACTGTTAGAATTTTAAAGAAACTAGAGCTATTCAATAGCCCTTTCTCTAAGGGGAGAAATAAAATGAAAGGAAATTTTTCAAATCAGAATTGGTTGATAATTAAAACAAAACAATTTCATGGAAAGAAAGCCAAATCAGGTTTGAAAATGACTACCTATTTAGTCTGTCCCTAACTTGCCAAAATCACATTTCTTATAAATATTGCACATGGCTCCTGGATATTCTAAGCATGTGCTAGGCTTCAGAGCTGTAATTAATTAATGGAGCTGTCTGAGCCTGAGATGTTTACTTAAGCTGTCATATATCTGTGTGTTCAGAATAACCACCTGAATTCACAATCATTGGCTTCCCTGACATTAGAATATCTAATAACCATGATGAGCTCTAGTCTCATTTCACAAAAAGCCAGTGTTTTCTTTCTGTCAGTCTTAACACCCCCAAAACTGCAATTAAGGGAATTGTCAGAAGGATGGTCGCCATGCATACTTGGTCTGCCAGAAAAGTATACTGTTTCTGCCTCCAGCATCCTTTGTTTCCTGAGAATATTATAATTGGGGGCACAAAGACCAGATTTTAAAATACCAAACTGTTTCTTATATTTTTTCCTCAATATGATTAAATCCAAAGGCATGTGTAGAACAACAAAAATTTGAAAAGAATGATTTCAGAGAAACCTGGGAAGACTTATGTGAACTGATGCAGATGACAAACAGGAGAACAATTTCTATCATAATAAAAAAGACAACTTGAAAAATGCTTAAGAATTCTGGCAAATCCAATCACCTGCCCCTATTCCAGGGGGTCAATTATGGAGCATGCTATCCATCTCCTAGCAGAGAGGTAATAGATTCAGATTATAAAATGAGACATACATTTTTTTAATATGGCCAATTTTTTTTGTTTGACTATGAAAATGTTAGAAAAGTTTTGTTGGGTTATGGGTGAGAAAGTAAATGCATGCTAATTGAAAAATTAAAAACAAAAAATTCTGAATGTCGGGGTCTTATTATTTTGTGATCAGTCTGCTAAATTCAAATTTTAAAGCAGATTAAAACAAGAATCGCTAACATACTTGAGTATAACATGTCCTATTATATGATACAAAAAAGGAACCCTACAGAAAATAGAATCCATTGGTTTTTCTTAGTCTGGCCACATTAAATACTCAAAGCAAAAAGGCATCAAAATAGGAAAGGACCAGATGTCAGTTTAGAGGGGCCCACAGAACTACAGTTTTAAGGAGGATTAGTTTCTGAATTTGAGTTTGGAGGAAAGCAGTCCAAGTGCAGCACACCAACACCTAATTTCCATACTATTTTGCATAAGTAATGTGTGGAATGGTAGAGCTGAGTAAATAGAGAACCACCTCCTTTGTAATTGAAGTGAGAGAGCTCAAAGTCGGTGTGTCCCAGCATGGGCTCCTCCTGGCCTCAGAGATTCAGTTCCATGTATAATTGATAGACTGCCATTTTTTATGATGGGTAAAATAGTGGTAAATAAATGATGAAGGCTTAAAATATCATTCATTTGCCAGGAAATTTCAGTGTTTCTTTGAGCCAATTATAAATTGCTCCTATTATTCCTGTGTTTCGACTAAGGCCATGTTCTCCCTTGATTCCATGGCCTCCACATTCCTTGGATAGGAAGACAATTCACAATGGACTCAAAACACTCCTTTGCAGCTTCACACAGCTTTAAAACCATGGCAACTGGGGAGAAATTAAGTTCTTACTTCTAAAGGAGGAACCCTTGCTTGTATATCTCAGACAACCAAGAATGAAGGCCTCAGGATCATAACTGCAGGGCAGAAGGAAACTCATGATTTATGGTGAGTTTATCTTGCAGATTTTTCTTCCTTCAAGACTCAGTTCTGGGACAACTTCCTCCATGAAGCCAACCCACTCCCCCATCATCAATAGAAAGTGTTCTACTCTAGAGCATTTTGGTTCTGTCCTATGCCCCCATTCTAAGAGTATATTTGGAATGAATGAATAAAAAAGCATTTATTATGGGCCAGAAATTGCTGAGAACTGGGGGTACAAATTGGCAAGTCAAATACTCCTTACTCTTGGAAGCTCATATTGCCATAGCACTTTGGGGGGATAGGGAAGGACCAGACAAGCAGATGATTCAGATCAAGATTTGAATCTGGAAGGGACCTCAGAGGTCAAGTCCAATGGCCTCATTTTGAAAATGATGAAACTGATGCTCAGCAAAGGTTTTACTGAGGGTCACAAAGGTAATAAGCAACAAAGTCAGGATTTGAACCCAGGTTCTAGGATATCAAATAAAAATTTTTGACTGTCTCCTATTTCCTCTGTTTATCTGTGTACATGTTATTCTCTCCCAATTCCCCAACATCAAGTAAAATACTAATGCCCTAAGGACAGGAAAATTGTGGGGTTTTTTTATGCCTAATGCATTCCTTGGATTTATACAGAAGAAGCGAGGTAGTACAGTGAATAGAATGCTGGACTTGAAGGCAACAAGTCACTTGTGTTCAAATCCAGCCTCAGACACTGCCCAGTTGTGTAAGCCTGGGTAAGTCACACTCTCTTCTCATCTGTAAAATGGGGATGATAGCACCTACATACCAGGGCTGATGTAAGGATGCAATGAGATAATATTTGTCCAACACTTTTCACACTTAAAGTTCTCTATATTAGCTGGTATTACTGTTTTTGTTGTTCTTAGTTACATGTTTCACTGTATCCACAATCTCACCAATAGTATAATTGGTATATGTAATATGTGTGTGTTTATCTATATGTATAGATAATAGCAATATTACTGTATTGTCATATTCAGTAATATTACTGAATGCATAGATAATAGTATAATACTATTATAATAGTCTAATCGTGGGATTTCTGAAGAAGAATGATCATTAAAGGCCATCTAGCCCACACTAGATAAGAATTCTCCCTAAAACAAATGATCCAGACAGATCACAACCTTGCCACACGTTCTCATCTCTGGTGACTGGTCTATGTCCTTTCACAGAAGAATCACTTACCATGCTAGAGATCTTCCTTTAGACCTTTTATTAAAACAGTTATCTAGACTGTCCAAATGTGGTCTCTCTCTGTCCCACGGTACATGACTGGTCCATCTGATTTTCTAATTATGCCTTTCCTGGATATTATTTCTTTTTCTTTTGCTTTTTTTCCTTTTTTTTGGAGGGCAATTGGGGTTAAGTGACTTGCCCAAGGTCACATGGCTAGTTTTTGTGTTAAGTGTCTGAGGTCGGATATAAACTCAGGTCCTCCTGACTTCAGGGCTGGTACTCTATTCACTGTACCATCTAGCCGCCCCTCCTGGATATTATTTCTTATGCTACTTGTGAATAAGGAATAATTGGTAATATGTGGCCTCTCAATGTACAGCTATCATGCTTCTTTGGTTTGCCTTTTGGGTCACCTAGAATTTGGATTTTTAAGAGACTATGATGGTTTATGGCATATAGACACATACTATCAAGAAAATAATATTCATGTTAAGAAAAATGAAGTGTTGTTATTGTTAGACGGCATGTAGAAAGAACATCATGGTTTATAAAGAGCTTCATATTCATGAAAACCTTGTGAGGTAGATGTTATTATTATTTCATTTTGGAGATGAGGAAACTGGATTTCAGACTGACCTGTCAGCTCTTAGTTCCTGAAGTGGAATTTGAATTCAAGGCCTTCTACCTCTAAAAGTGGCTCTCCTTCAATTATATCATATAGCCTGAAATCTTCAAAAGTGAGACATCACACTGGAAGCACTGAATAAAATCTTTTTCTAAGTTAAACTGAATTAGAGACTCCAGGACACTTACTTCCCATGACAGGGCTCCATGAAAACATGCTAAGACACTACCCCCAGCATCAGAGAAATTTAGAAGGTTGACCTCAATGGCTCCAATAGATTTTTAGTTCTAAACTCAATAACTTTTATTGGTTCATCAATATTTATTATCACTGTGTTTTTCTAGGGGTTATTTCATACCCTGACTCTCTAAAGGAAGTCAGTGATAACCCAGTCCATGGAAGGAAGGCTTTAAAATATTATAGTGGTAGTGTTCCTAGAAACAAGGATCTAAGGATAGATGTGGATATCAGTGGTCCAGACTCCGAAGCCATCAAGTTACCACTCTCATTTTACAGACCAGGAGATTGGGATGCAGGGTTGTATACTGAATTGTCTAAGTCCACACAGCTAGAAATGATGAAAACAGGAATTTGAATCTAGATTACATTTCCACTGAACCACTATGATTTCTAATTCTATGATTCAAGGAACATTTGGCTACCAGATCAATATTCAATCCATCAGACCACACTGTCTCTCCTGCTCAGAGATGCTCTTTTTGTTCATGTTTGATCCAAAGCTATGATTTCATCACATCAGTAAGAGGGTAGTTCTGGCATGGGAACCAACTCCCCTATGCATTTACTTGTTTGTAACTTATATTGTCTTCGCAAATCATGCAGCTAGAATCAAAGGCAGATTTGGAGTCAAGTCTTCCTAACTCTAAGGCTAGCTAGCAGTCTAGCCACTTCACTACACCAGGATGTCCATCATATGATCAGAAAATTTGGGGACACGCCAGGTGAAATTCAATGAGTTGCTAGCAACATCTCAAAAAGTTCTCCAAATTGCCCTTTCTTTGATTATAGAGAAATTTAAATATATTAGCAATGACACTGATAGAGACACACACCCAAATGACGATCATGGGTAGTCACCATGATGGAGACCCACCCTCAAGGAAAAGTCATAGTCAATTTGGCTATATACCAATAATTATAGTGGAACAAAAAGCAAACAGAACAAAGCAGCCCTAGAGGGAAGTCAACTATTAGGAATTTCATCCCAAGCAAAAGAAACTAATAAAATCAGCAGTATGTTGAGTCAATCTGTCAAAAATCAGCTTGAAGCATGTCTCAATAACTAATCACATGCAAAAAGATGGGAACAAAAAAGACCAAGTCCCATAGAGCTTTCTTCCATAACTCAACAGGTGTTCTTTGGCCTCTTTGGGAAGGGTGAGCATGATTTTTCATTTATATATTTATCACTGCCTTCCATAACAAAGAGACAGCTTGGTGGTGCAGTGAAAAAGGCACCAGGCCAAGAGTCAGGAAGACACTTCCTGAGTTCAAATCCTGCCTCAGACACATACTAGTTGTGTCACCCTCGGCAAGTCATTTAACTCGGTTTACCTCAGTTTCCTTATCTATAAAATGATCTGGAGAAGGAAATGGTAAACCCCTCCAGTATCTCTGCCAAGAAAATTTCAAATGGAGTCACAGAGTCAGACATGACTGAAAGGACTGAACACATACATACACATACACACACACACACACACACACACACACTCCGTAGCCAATCTCTGTAAAAAGAGAACCAGCTCTTATGGCAGAGGACTTGAGTTCAAATCCTGCCTCTGATGTATACAAATCACTTCAACTGTCTCATTTTCTTCAGCTTCCTAAAAGGAAGGAGTTAGACCAGATGGCCTGCAAGGGCCCTTCTAGCTCTTTATCTATGATTTTGTTGGAAAAGGGAAGACCTCGCCTTTTTGGCATGTGACAGATTTCAGGACTGGTCACAAAGATCAATAAATCACAACAAGCATTTAGTGAACTCTTACCTTGTTCCAGGCACTGTGCTAATTACTGGGAATACAAAGAAACCAAAAACAATTTCTGCTCTCAAGGAGCTCATAGTCTAACAGAGACAGTATGCAAGTAACCGTGGGTATAAAGGCTATATGCAGGATAAAACTGGAGAAAATTTCAAAGGCAATACACTCAGATTATAAACTAAGAAAGAGTTCTTTTAGAAGATGGGACTTTAGCTGATATTTGAAGGGAACCAGAGAAACCAGGGGCAGTTAGGTGGCACCATAGAACACAGGGCCTAGAGTCAGGAAGACTCGTCTTCCTGAGTTCAAATCCAGCCTCAGACACTTCCTAGCTGTGTGACCCAGGGCAAGTCTCTTAAAACTTGTTTGCCTCAGTTTCCTCATCTATAAAATGAGTTGGAGAAGGAAATGGCAAATCACTCCAGTATCTTTGATAAGAAAACTCCAAATGGTGTTTTCTCATCAAGAGTCAGATGTGACTGAAATGACTGAATTAAGATAAACCAGGAGGTGGAACAGAGGAGGGAGAGCATTCTAGGCATGGAGGGAAGCCAGTGGAAATGCTTTAACTGAGAACTGGACTGTCATTTGAGGACCATGGAGGACCCCAGCGTCACTGGATCACAGAGTAAATGGAGTAGAGTGGAGTAAGATATGTGAAGACTGGAAATACATAATGGGGTCACTTTACGAAGGGTCTTTAAAAGCCAAACAGAGGATTTTCTATTTGATCCTGGAGGTAACAGGAAGACAATGAAGTTTATTGAATTGGGGGGGAGGAGAAGGGGTGTCACCTGGTCAGACCTGTGGTCTAGGAAGATCAATTTGAGTGGAGGTTGGACTGGCATGGAGAGATATGTGAAGCAGAGAGACCCAGCAGCAGGCGACTATAAATAGTCCAGATGTGAGGTAATGAGAGCCTGCACCATGGTGATGGTAGCGTCAGAGAAGAGAAGCAGACATATACAATAGATATAATGAAAGTAAAAATAGGACTTGGCAATTGATTGGATATGGGGAGTAAAAGAGAGTGAGGAGTAAAGAATGAGACCCAGATTGTCGGCCCAGGTGAATGAGAGGATATTATCAGTACTTGACAGAAATGTGGTTGTTGGTTCTTTGTTTGTGAAGAGGACCAGTGGCATCACAGGGTGATGTACTGACTCATGTCTAAGTCGGATTTAAGTGAGGCAGAGATGTGCAAGGTCATCAGCCTCATTCTCTCTTCTAGAGTCATCAAAGTCCAGTGGCAAGACAAAAGTCAAGACAACTGATGATCACCCAGGATGCAGTAAATGATCATGGCATCTTGGATGTTCAGCCAAACTCTAAGAGCTCCACACAGCCTGCTTCAGCCACTTTCATGGCCATTGGAACAAATTGTTTTTACCCACCAATAGTCTTCATATGCTTGGAGTGGGCAACCCCTAACTCACCAATGGGTTTGAGGCCTATCACTTTAGTCTGTCTGCCAAGATGGTTTGCCAGGCTGTGGTCACGGCAAGAAGTTACAGCTTCTTGGAGCCACAGGTAAGAGTTGAGTCTCAGGTAAACACCAAAGGTGGATGAACAGCCTTTGAAAAGGGCTCTGAAAACCCTCATAACAGAGGTGCTAGTCCTCCTGAACACACTATATATCACAGAGAAAGAGAGAGAGAGGGAGGGAGGGAGGCACAGGGAGAGGTAGAGAGGGAGGAAAGAAGAGAGGGAGGGAGGATGGGAAGGAGAGAGAGAGGGAAAGAGAGGGAAAGAGAGAAAGAAAAAGAAAGAGAGAGAGAATGAGAGAGAAAGAGAAAGAGAGAGAGAGAATGAGAGAGAGAGAGAAAGAGAGAGAGAGGGAGGAAGGGAGGGAGAGGGAGAGAGGGAGAAAAAAGTAAGAAAGAGAGTAGTTTGGATCTTAAGATTACAAGTTCACTTTGGGACATTTGTAGCTTAAAGACATCAAGTTCTAGATGTCCAAAAGACAATTAAAGATGTAAGAATGGAAGAAAGGAGAGGAGTTAGGGTGCACAAATCAGAGATTTTTGTAACTAAGGCTAATAAAATGGCCCAGAGTTCCCAAGAACTCTAACTTCACATAAGATTCAGATACAAGTCTTCACTTCACCCTCATAATGAATCAGTAAACAGGTATTAAGCTCATTTTATATGCAGGATTCTACACTAGGTACTGGAATCACAAAAGCATCAGCAAAATGGGTAGATAAGTAATAACTTATGAAGTCTAGATGCTCATCAAATTAATCAAGCCACGCAAGGAAGAGCATTGAAATACTAAGTCATTTAATTGGGCTGGAAATGAATGGTAAAGCAACCAGAATTTAACTCAACCTTTGTTTCCTGAATGAATCCATTTTTATTACCTTTCTTCTCCCTTCATCTTCCAGGACTTCAGGAGATTAACTCCTCTCAGATTCATGACTCTTCTAGAGAAGACACAGAATGAGTTCTCTCTGCAACCATGATAAAAGATCTGGAGCCTTCCGAGTAGACAGTTTTCATATCATGGATTAGATTCCTGCTAGCATCTATAACTCATCCTTCTTCCAGTCTAATATCTCTAGGCTAGGCTTGCCTCTGGGATCATTCATCGCCCCCTACTATCAGCAGCTCCATGTCCTAAATCATCATCATCTCTACTCGCTCCCTCTCTTTCTCCTTCTTCATGGTCCTAAATGTAGCCGATGCTTCCACTATTCCTCTATTTTCCCAGAATTCTTTTCACAATCAATCCCTTTATATCTTCTGAGCACACAGTTTCCTGGAAAACAGAGTCATTTTTCACCCACAGGGTAGTTCCTGCTTTGGGCCCAGTAATACTGTGATATATAGTCCTCTCCCACTTTGGTCATTGCTTTTACATCCTTCTCTCCCTTCAAATTACACAGATGTTTAGACCACAAATCTGGTGGATACCCAACAAACAACATTCATTAAGGTACACAAAGCATAGAAATAGGCAAATTATCTCAGACATGGAAGAGGGGCCATAGGTCAGTCTAGTCATTGGCTCGATAGTTCAGATATCTCTGCATTGATTCATTGTTGCTTCTGTACCCATGGTCTCTATATCCCCTATCTGAGCCAATGTCTTCATATCCTTTGGCCTGTAATTCTATTTCTGAGTCTGTTGAATGGGGCAGGCTAAATGATGCTATTTCTAAACCCTAATGAATCAGGCTCTACAGGAGATCTTTGTTGACTCTTCATGATCCCATGAACCATAGCATGCCAGGTCCTTCTGTCCTCCACTATCTCTCAATGCCCAAGCTCATGTTCATTGTTTGCATGACACTGTCTATCCATCTCATACTCTGCCCTCCCCTTCTTCTTTTGCCTTAGATCTTTTCCAACATCAGGATCTTTTCCAATGAGTCTTATTTTGCCATTATGTGGCTAAAGAATTTAAGCTTCAGTTTCAGTATTTGACCTTCCAATGAATAGGCTGAAATATGTTTTTAAAATATTGACTGATTTGATCTCTTTGTTATCCAAGAGACTCTCAAAAGTCTTCTTCAGCACCACAATTCAAAATCATTGATTCCATGGTGCTCAGCTTTCCTTATACTCCAACTCTCACAGCCATACATTGCTACTAGACTTTTTTTGGCGCTGGCCAATTACGGCAGCTCCTTGAATAGATCACCTTTGAGACCTTGAGCTTAATCAGAATAATTCCTGGTAGAGAGCAAAAAGGAAGTGTTGAATTCAGGAGGTGAGGATAAATCTAGAGAAATTCAGCCTTCCAGTGCCCGAAGAATAAACAATCACCTGGAGATAGAACCTAAAAGATCAGCTTACTCAGCATTCAACCATAAACATCAATGACAGATTGGCTTTTGTCGATCACTGGGTACTGCACTCAAAGTTTCCTAAAATAGTCTGCCAACCAAAGACTGGTAAGCCATTCACTGGTCTTTCACTGTGCTGATTTTGTGGACCTACTCTCTGTACTGCTGCCAGTGTCCACCTATGCCATTAGAATTTAAAATAAAATAGAACAGTAGAGATAAAAGAAGGGGCTTTAGGGATTTAGCCCAACATTCAAATTAAACACAGATGGGGAACCTGAGGTCAGACAGACGAGCAAAATTATTTATCCAAAGTCCTATAGTGAGTTAGTGTCAGAGCTGGGACAAATCCAGGTATGAGACCCAAACAATTGTCAGTCTACTACAAGTCAGAGTAATTGAGTGAATCTTTTTTTTTTCCAGAGTGGGGAAAGCAGGGAAATTGGGGATAAGTGACTTGCCCAAGGTCATATAGCTAGTAAGTGTTGAGTGTCTGAGGCCAGATTTGAATTCAGTTCCTCCGACTCTAGGCCAGTGCTCTATTCACTGCACCACCTAGCCACCCCATGATTGAACCTTTCTAGAAACAAACCTCTGTATGTGTGAATGCATATAATGTGTATGCAAACATATATATGTGTACACATGCGTTGCATAATATTACATATACACTTTGTATGTGTCTACAAATGTATATATATTTACATATATGTATATGCATATAAGGAGAGGGAGACAAGGAGAGGGAGGGGGAAGAAGAGAGGAAAAGGGGGAAAGGGAGGAAGAGACAGAGACAGAGACAGAGACAGAGACAGAGACAGACAGAGAGAGAGAGAGAGAGAGAGAGAGAGAGAGAGAGAGAGAGAGAATGAATATAAGAACATCTTGACTCCTCTCTATTTCCCTGGTCTGATGTAATTTTGAGCAGTGGCATTAAGAAGAATGACAGGGTTTGAATATACAACAGCAAGTATATTTGTTGGAAGAATAAAAAGAGAGAGAATTTTTTTTTAAGTCAGTCTTTCTGCTTCCTGCCTTAACTCACTGTTGAATGGAAGTGACATCTCACCTCTGGATTCCAGCCAGGGTCATAGAAATGTTTTTCATTTCTGCCATCTAAGTCCAAGATGTTCATCCCTTGCTTGAAGGGGCCATTTGAGATGCCCCACCCCCATCCACAACATAGCCTCAAAGGTTAAAGCCCACTGTTTGATGATTCAGTTTTTGGCCTCTGAGAAGGACCCTTATTTCTTTCCCCTTCTCTCCCTCCCTGCCCTCTCCCCCCTCCCGCTTTCATGTTCCTTGGTGCACCCAGCCAAGTATGTCCCTATGTGCAGCCAAGAATCCAACTGGCAGGATTCGGCATAATTTGAAATTGCCAAGTCAACACAATGCCCCTCTTCTGTTTGAAATACCGAACAATTAGAGCTGTAGGGGATGTAATTCCAGACAGTTCAGCCAGGCAGTGTCATTCTTTATATACAGATTTCTATATGTTATGTGTGTATTGCATAGATACGTATGTGTACATAATATATGCATAAATACACGTATATCTTTTTTTTCAGAAAAATTCAGAGACTGTATCAAAGATCTTGCAATAGATTGGGGTCAGCGTTTGTGATCACCCAAATTTAAAGGTTGCCACCCTCTTTGTTTAAGACAAAAGGTGGGCCCATCATTCATCCCACTTTTAATACCAGAGGTACAGATATATATGGAGAGACAGCCCAGAGAGAAACAGCCCCTGTCCTCTGGTGCCTGGCCTGTCTCCTTGCAGCCTGAAGGTATAAATAATGAGCCTGCAGAAGGGACTGACAGATTTTATCTCAGAGACACCGAACTGAATGACTCCATTAGCATTGTTCCAAATGAAAAAGTCTGCCTCCCTATCTGGGGACTGGAGGAGGCTGCCATCAAGGCGGGAGACTCTCTGAAGCTTTTCAGCTCCCATTTGGACCTGGATTCCTTCCCTAAAACTAAGGACAGCCTCCATCCCCACCCCCTTCCCGAATGTCACAGAAGCCAAGCCTTGTGTATTTCTGTGCCTAGTTCTTTTACCCAGAAAAAAGGAGCTACTCAGAAAAAGAACCAAACCACAAGCATTCTTCCCCTCCCCACCTATGGCACCCTTTCCTCCCTCACTGGGGGGTGGGGGGAGCCTCTAGACAATCCAGCTAAATGACTGGCTCAAAGTGCCAGTCTATGTATCTCTCTCCAATTCAATCATACATTTATCACCTACCCTTCTAGGCTTCCCCTCTCTAACAGATGATCAAAGAAATTTGTCCTCCCTAATATTTTTACTATCCATAGAGAGCAATCATAAGCACCAGACCAAGATGGTGAAGCAAAGACAGGGACTCACTTGTGCTCTCCCAAATTCCCTTCAAACACCATTAAAATAATGTGTCAAAATGAATTCTGAAGCAGCAGACCCAACAAAAGGGCAGGGCGAAACAGCTTTCCTATCTAAGACAACTTTAAAGGTTGGTAGGAAAGGTCTGTCTCATTGAGGTGAGAGTGAAACACAGTCTAGCATAGCCCTGCCAAGGCCCAGGCTCAGTCCCAGAAGACCAACATAAGCCTTGGGGACTACTGAATTAGTGGCCACAGCTTCCAGAGTTCTCAGCCAGGTGACTTCTGGAGCTCTCAACACACAGATGGTAAGGGGATCAGACAACTGATCAGAAAGCAATTACAGAGGATCTTTTGTGGGTACTAAGAGAAAAATTCTGTTGCATTGCCCATATTTTCTGGGTCACAGTCCCAGGCTTAAGAAGAGTATGAGGATGACCACCAACAGAAATAAGGACGTTGGACAAAGTTCCAGGGTAGAAAATAGTGGTAGTGGTCATTCACAAACCAGAACCCAGGTCAGAATAGCAGTAACCACACCTCTCCTTAGATCATACTCCTTTTGAAAAAATGAAAACCCAGAACTAAGCTTGAAAATAGCAGCATGAAAATCCTGAAGTTTGGGACAATTCCCCTTCCACTCTGGGAGCACAGCTCAACTTAAAATAAAGTTAACAGTCAATAAATAGGCTGGGTAAATAAGCAAAAAACAGGGAAAAAACCGACAATAGAAAATCACTATGGTGACAGGGAAAAGCAAAACACAAACTCAGAAGAAAAACAACAATGTCAAAACAGCTACATGAAAAGCCTCAAAGAAAAATATGAATTGGTCTCAGGTCCAAAAACAAAAAAAAAACTCATTTTCTAGAAGCGTTCAAAGAATTTTTAAAAATGAAAAAAGAGAGGGGGAGGAACAAGTGGGAAAATGAATGAGAGTGATGCAAGAAAATTATGAAAAAAGATGTAATGGTTGTCAAAGGAGGCACAAGAAAACCTGAAGAAAATAACACCTTATAAAACAGAATAGGCCAAACGGAAAAGGCAGCACAAAATCCCACTGAAGAAAATAATTCCTTAAAAATTAGAATTGGGCAAGTGGAAGCTAATGGTTCCATAAGACATCAAGAAACAATAAAACAAATTCAAAAGAATAAAAATAGAAGAAAATGTGAAATATTTCATTGAAAAAAACTGCCTTGACAATAGATCAAGGAGAGATAATTTTAAAATTATCAGACTATCTGAAAGTCATGATAAAAAAAAGAGCTTACATATCATCTTTCAAAAAAGTAACAAGGAAAACTTCCCCAATGCTCTAGAACCAGAGGGCAAAATAAGAATTGAAAGAATCCTCCTATCACCTACTGAAAGACATTCCCAAATGATAACTTCCAGGAATATTATAGTCAAAATCTAGAGTTCCCAGGACAAATAAAAATATTGCAAGTTGCCAGAAAAAGATAATTCAAATGTTATGGAGCTATATTCAGGATAACACAAGAATTAGCAGCTACTATATTAAAGGAGGGAGAGGTTTGGAATATGATATTCCAGAAGGCAAAGGAGCCAGGATTGCAACCAAAAATCACCAGCAAAACTGAGTATAATTCTTCAGGGGAAAATTAGGTATTTAATGAAATAGAGGACTTTCAAGCATTCCTCATGAAAAGACCAGAACTGAATAGAAAATTTGATTTTTAAATATAAAATTCAATTGAAGCAGAAAAAGGTAAACAAGAAAGAGAAATTATAAGGAATTCGATAAGGTTAAACTGTTCACATTCCTACATAGAAGGATGATAATTTGTAACTCCTAAGAATTTTATCATTATTAGAGCAGCTAGGCATATACATGGACAAAGGGTCTGAGTGTGAGTTGACTATGATGGTAAGAGAGCCAAAAAAAATAAATTTAGGGTTGAAAAAGATGGATATACTGAGAGAAGGAGGAAGGGCAAAGTAGAATTAAGTAAAGCATCTCACACACAAGAGGCATGAAAGAGTTTTTATAGAAGAGATGGGTGAGTGGCAGGCAATATCTGAACTTTATTTTTACTGGAATTGGCTCAAAGAGGGGAAAACTTACACACTTAGTTGGGTATAGAAATCTATCTTATACTACAGGGAAGTATGAGGGAAGAGGATTAAGAGAAGGGGGAGAGCTGATGGAAGGGAGAGCAAACCAGAGGAGGCAGTAGTAAGAAGCACAACACTTTTGAAGAGGGACAGGGTGCAAGGGGGAGGGGGAGAGAAACGGGAAGAAGGTAGGATGGAAGGAAATGCACAGTTAGGAATCCTAACTGTGAGTGAGTGGCATGAACTCATCCATAAAATGGAAGTAGATAGCAGAGTGGGTTACCTGATTTAGATATAAAGTGATAACATAAGCAAATTAGGGAAATGTGGGATAGTTTACCTGTCAGAACTATGGATAAGGAAAGAATTTATCATGAAACAAGAGAAAGAGCATTACAGGATATGAAATGAATAATTATAATTATATTAAATTTAAAAGATTTTGAACAAACAAAAATGAATACAACCAAGATTAAAAGGAAAGCAGAAAACTGGGAAAATTATAGTGATTTTCTCTGATCAAGGCTGCATTTCTCACATATAGAGAGAAGTGAGTTGAATTTATGAGAATTCGAGTCATTTCTCAATTATATATGGTCAAAGGATATGAAAAGCTAACTTTCAAAGCTATAGTCAAATGAAAAAAAATCCTCTAAATCACTACTGGTTAGAGAAATGCAAATTAAAACAACTCTGAATTACCCCCTCATACCTAGCATGTTGACTAATGTGACAGAAAAGGAAAATAACAAATGTTTCAGGGGATGTGAGAAAATTGGGACACTAATGCCCCCTCATCAAACCATTCTGGTCCAACCTCAACCAACTTCATCCAACCAATCCAACCAATTTGGAACTACGCCCAAAGGGCTATTAAATTGTGCATATCCTTTGACCATTACTAGATCTCTACGTATCCCAAAGAGATTTTTAAAAAAGGAAAGTGGTCATATGTACACAGATATTTATAGTATCTCTTTTTGTAGTGGTAAAGAATTGGAACCTGAGGAGATACTTATCAATTGGTGAATGGCTAAACAAGTTGTGTATATTGTGATGGAATGTTATTGTTCTATAAGAAATTACAAGCAGGATGCTCTCAGAAAAACCTTGAAAGATTTACACAAACTGATGAGAAGCAAAGTAAGCAGAACCAAGAGAACACTGTACACATTAACAGCAATACTATATGATACTCAACTGTGAACGGTTTAGCTATTCTCAAGAATATAATAAACTAACATAATTCTGAAGGACTTAATGATGAAAAATGATATCCACCTCCAGAGAAAAATCTGATTGAGTTTAAATTATAATAAATTATGATAATAAATATAAATAAATAATATAATGGTGTTTTCTTTCACAACAAGACTAATACGGAAATGTGTTTTACATGGCTGCAAATGTATAACCTATATCAAAATGCTTGCCTTCTCAGTGAGGGGAGAGAGGAGAGAGAATTTGAAACTCAAAATTCTAAAAATAATGTTAAAAATTGCTTTTACATGTAATTGGAAAAAATAAAATCTTAAAACTTGAAAAAAAGAGGACCATTCTTTTTAGTTCTGCAGAATAAGAAGAAAAAAGGGAAATATGGGAGGGGAGGGGAATGAACAAGTAATCAGTGGATACTCCTAGTAAAAATACCTGCATCCCAAGAGTGTAAAGATTCTTTATCAGACATGAGATAAAGGAAAGCCACTAGCTTTCTACTGGCTACTGTTGTTGAGTGTTATGGGATCTAGGGATATTACTTGCAGATAGCCCAGGAACTATTTCCTGGGTTAAAAAATCAGTTCACTAAAGAGCAATAGAAGGAACCACATGACAAGTTGTGTTTTCCGTCTTTCTCCCCCCCTGCCCCGACCTATGAAAATATTGGTAAATAAGCATTATAATGAGAGCAGTTAGCACTTACATAGCATTTTAAGGCTTACAGAGCTCTTTACGATATTATCTAATCTTATCCTCACAACAACCCAGAGAGGTAGGTGATATAATTATTGTTATTTTATAAGGCAGGAGGTCAGTTAGTATCTGAGGCCACATTTGAACTCACCTCTGCCTGACTTCAAATCTATCTGTCTTCATGTTTCTGTTTTCTAAAATCTCCATTACCAAGAAGCTTCAGCAAGGCTCCTGTCATAAGCAGGTACAATGTTGATTGGATAGGCCCATTTTATAAATAAGATAAACAGAGACTCAGATAATAAGTGACTTCCTTAAAGTCATAGTGTGGAAAAGGAACCAACATTCAAATAGAGAAACAGCTGGCTCTTCAGAGCATCACCCCATCTTGTCTCTGCCTATTGTTACCTGTGTAACCCTGGCAAGTCAACTAACCTCTCTGGGGTTCATTCTCTTTTTTAAAATTATTTTATTTATTTTCTGGTTTACATCATTCATTTCCATGAGATTTTGAGTCACAAATTTTCTCCCCATTTTTCCTCTACCCACAACCCCAAAACAGCGATCCCACTGTAAAGCCTCTCCCCTGATCTGCTCTCTCCTATGTCCTCCTCCATCAACCCTCTAACTTTCTGGTAGGGCAGGGTGGGTCTCCCTACCCCAGTGCCTGTATATCTTAATTCTTTGGGATTAGTTCTCAATTAAATGAGGTGGTTAGAAGACAACATCTCTAAAGCTATGATCTTAAGGCCTCTCAGGTTCCTTTCAAGTGAGCTTCTTTATTTTGGAGATAAAGAAACAGAAGGCCATGGAGGTAAGTGATGTACCCTAGTCCATACAGATACTAAGCATCAAAGAAAAATCCAGTACCCATGTCCTCTGACTCCACAGCTAGTGGGTTTTTTTTTCCTCTATGGTGCCATGTTATAAAAATTAAAGAGATCTTAAGAGTATTTAATACATAACAGATACATAAGAAAATCCATTTTTAATATAAAGTAAAAGTTATATTTCTCCCCCAGGCCCCTTTGTATGAATTTTTCAAAGACAATATTAACAAAATATGCATGATTCCCCCATGTGTAGACCCTGTGCGTAGCCAGTATTGAGGTCCAGCAGAGGAAGAAAAGGTTTTAAGAGAGTAAAAATAAAGCAAGGTCACATACACCTTGTCAACCTCTGATCCTACTCCCAATTAATTTTTAATCAGTACTAATTTGTACACATAGTAATGCTTGGATTTATCAAAAGAATTAATTAGGGGATAATCATTTGCTTAACAAAAAAATGATTCTTCAATTTACCAAAGGATTCATCAGAGGATTCCTTTAAATAGCAAGATTCCCTGGAGAATTGAAAATAAAATAAAAAAATAAAACTGAAAAATTGAAAATAAAATTCTATTTCCTGAGTCATTCATTGAGAGCTTTCCCAGAGCACCTCTCTGCTGGCCAATGCTTTAAGCTGCCTGTTCTCTCAGGCCTACAAGGGTCCTCCCCATATATTTATCTGTAGATGTCACAGGACAACAGGGTCAGAAGAGCAACCAGTGCTCTGAACCAATAGTTACCCACACAAGAATTTCCCCCTATAGCCCACCTGACAAGGGTTCCCCAGGATTTTTTTTTAAGACCTTCAGGAAATCCTTCCTTTCCTTCCTGGCGAAGTTCAATGGTCACCTCTTCCATTAATCCTTCCCAGATTTCCCCAACTCTTAAAAAACCACTTCTTTCTCCATGGCACAGGCCACTCACTCCTATGAACTTATTAACAGCTCACACTAATATAGCATTTTAATTTTGCAAAGCACGTCACCTATTGAATCAAATTTAATCCTTACAATGACATCGGGAGGTAGGGTACCCCTTTTTACAGACAAGTAGACTGAGGATAAGAGAAGTTGTGACTTGCTCAGGTCCACACAGTATCAGGGATATGCAAGTATAATAGCTCATAATTCATATAATGATATGAATATATATGTGTATGTATGTGTACATATAAGAGAGAGAGTGTGTGTTTAAGTGACTTGCCCAGGGTCAGACAACCAGTATGTGTCAAAAGTGGAACTTGAATCCAGGTCTTTCTGATTCTAAGACTCTGAAGCCCAGAGAGGGAACATGATTTGCATGTGGTCATTTGGGAAATTAATGACAGAAATAAGAATGGAAGCTAGGTCTTTAACCCCTCATCAATCTACTATTCTTTCTACTCTGCTGAACAAACCCTTCTATTAAAGAGAATTTTGAGCCTCTCTACAGAAGGTCAGCTTCCCTCAGTAATCAAAGAAACACCAAATTTCTCCGGACCTCTGATTCCCGAGGAGGTCAATAGACCGCAGCAGCATCTATTGTCAAAGTCATGAGGTGGGAGTATCACGGGCCACACACAGATAAAGGCATAACTCCTCTGAGGACAGTTGGAGGAGACCGTATCAGGTAGAGGTGGAGGCAACTGTCTCAATCCAAGGCATGTATGATGAAAGCCTAGTCTTTAATAACAAATCATATCTAATTTTGATTTTCTTTGTCATGAACTAAAGAAAAAATAGGAAACAAATAAATGTATATTGGATACCATTAGAGAAAAGTATGACGGGAAAAGAAAGAAGGCTGGACCCACTGGAGGTAGGAGGAAAAACAGACCAATAGCCCACATGTCCAATGGCATCCTCCATTGGTGTCAAAGTACCCTATCCTGATGTTTGTTGATGTTGATGTTGATGATGAGTTTGTGGGAGGGATCATCATTTCACAAGGTGGCCAGGTCACCTCCTCCCTTTCAGTTCCCCTTTATGTGGTGCCTTCCTCTATTATAATATAAATTCCTTGAGGGTAAGAGTTGTCTTATTTGCTTACATTTGCATCCCTAGCACTTAAAACAGAACCTGATAATGTGCTATGTACTTAATAAATGTTTTCTCTATCATCCATCCATCCACCTATCTATGCATTTCCTAGCTTTCACAAGGTTTCTTAACATTCTTTGTGGCATGGATCTCTTTGGCAATCTGGAAAAGCTTATGGACCATTTCTCAGAATAATTTAGTTTATAAAAAGTCTTCACAATTGAAAATGCTAAATTTCAGTTAGAAATGAGTGAAAATAAAGATGTTCCCCCCATTCAATCACAGACCCACTGAAATTTATCCAAGTATGACTTGGCTTCAGGTTAAGAAATTCTGATCTAGAAGAAGGACTCCAGCTCACTTGGTGGATCTCAAGGTGAAGGAATGACAGGAAGGCATCATCAAGAGTCACCCAGGATGAAAAGGTATAGACATGCCATGCTATACGTAATTGGAAAGGATATCAGCATCCTTGAAGAAAGACAACTAAAGGAAGACAGTAATTGATTAGTACTAGGAGTTGTAAACAATTACTTTGCAGTGTGGGGAGAGATAGGGAAGCAGGAGAAACAGCAAAGATTTGATAACCTTTGACACAACTTTTGCTTGGGGATCCTCAGCCTGAATAGTACTCATAGCATTCCTGGACCATTAGGCTCAATGGAGAAAACAAAGGATCGCAAACATGGCTGTAGAAGGTATCTTACAGTACACCTGGCCCAAACTTCTCATTGAATAAATGTAAAAGCCAAAGAAATGAACTGATTTTCCCAAGGTCACCCAAGTAATAAGGAATAAAGCTAAGATTTGAATCCAGATCCTCTGAAGCCAAGCCCAACACTCTCTCCACCCTTTACACAGATAAAATCAAAGACATCACCAGCAGCCACCACCCAGAATGCAACTTCACTGTAATGGGCAAGGTGGGAAATGGAGCCGAGAGTACTTGGGTTCATATCCAGCCTCAGACACTTACTGGCGCCAAATGAGATATTGCATGTGAAGCAGTATGCATGCTGTGAAGCACAAGGAAGAGGTCAAGCTCTTAACCTCTCTCAGTTTCAATAAGGATAATAATGGCGGCACTCAGCTAGAATTAAGGATTTTAAGCTAAAAGGAATCTTTTGGGCCAACCCTCTCGTTTTGGACAAGGACCCCAAAGACCTTCCAGAGAAGGGAACTGAGCTGATCCAGGTAGTCCAAGAAGCCAATGGCAAGGGGGTGGACTGGAACCCACATCTTCTGATTCCAAAGTCGTATCTTTTCCAAGGTTCCAAGTTGTACACTCACAGGGTCGTTACAAGAATTCAACGGGATACAAAGCACTTTGCAAACTTTAAAACTCTATACAAATGGCAGTTGTTGTGGCTATTATTAGCCCCCAGGATTTGGCCACCCAGAAGGATGAATTTATTTTTAACTTCTGCAGGGGCAAAGATAGCTTGTGTTTGGAAGACAACTTGAGTGACTGGCTTTCATCCTTTCTTTGGATTGGAGGTGGGTTTAAAAAAAAAGTTTGTTGCAATGTCACTTTCCATTTCTCAATGTTAATTTAGAAATTCGCTTCAACTTGCTATGAACCTTTCCACAGAAATATAATCTGCTGAACACTGAAGTGTTTTTAAAATACTCGAGCCCTCTCGTAACCGTCTGTCACTCTTTTCGGCACATAGCAATTTAAAATTATTGGAGCTCTTAAATTAAGTGCTTAAATTTGGAGGTGATCACCACTCTGGGCATGTGAATTGCACAGCCATCTGAACTAGAACAGAGCCTCAATTTCCTTTAAGCAGGTCATTTTGGAAAGCCATAAGGGAGTCTGATTGCCCAGCATGCATTGATTTAAAACTACTGGAGTTTTCAATTCATTTTTACAAGCACTTCAGTTTGGGAGCAATCTTGCTCCTGACGGCTTCAATTGGTTGAAATTGGTCAACGCTGCACATGCCCCCAGATGGTAGAGGATTTGGGGGTAATCTGTCTTGGGGGGGAAAGGAAATTAACAATAATTTCAAACTCAATCTAAAATAGCACACTTGCAGAATTATTTTCCTTTCAGAAACTTGAGGTGATTTAGGTGAGATTTTCAGCACTTCTACAGAGAAAAAGATATAAAAGGTGAAAAGCATATATTGGTTTTTCCAAGGCTTCAATTCACCTGCTACTGTGGCAGACAATTCTCAAATATAATGTGCTTTATCCGAATGAAACCTAGAAGGCCTTATCACTGACTTCGGTGTCCTTGCTACAATTCACAGGTTAATGCTTTATCACATCGGAAATACTTAGAAGTCACCAGGCTTCCTGACTTTGGTAACTTAAAAGCCTTTTCCCCCATTGATAGTGAACAACAGCAGGCCCAGAAGACCTGGGCCATGAACTCAGTGATAAACAGAGGGAGGGAAATGACCAGTGAGGGGAGCTATCTATGAAGGCCATATTGCCCCAGGAAAAATTGAATGGAGTTGTGAAACAGTTTTGTGTTGTTATTTTTTTTTTTTGCAGAAAATTCAAAAGGAATTATTTAGAAATACATGGGGCTAGAGTGTGATGTTGGATTCAAAATAAAATTTCAATCTGTAAATTAGACAAATTCACCTCATCACAGAGTCAAAATCACCTCTCTTTACTTGAGAAGATATAGTCCCAGATTACCCTAGTTTAGCGGTTCTCAACCTGTGGGTCGCGACCCCTTTGGGGGTCAAACAGGGTCGCCTAAGACCATCAGAAAACACATATTTCTGATGGCCTTAGGAACTGAAGCACTGCTCCTCTACCCTCTCCAGGCAGATCCGCCCACATACGAATATTAAAGGGTCACTACATTAGGAAGGTTGAGAACCACTGGCCTAGTTGTTTCTTTCTTCCCTTTGATTAACAAAAGAAATCAAGTTCGATAATGACTATAATATGCAGTTTTTTAATTTGGGGAGGAAGTTATCATACCAGACCTAAGGTTACTTTTAGGGCAAATAAGGAAATGACTGGTAAATTCTTCTGAATCTGGAATCTAATGATCTGAGTTCAAATTCTAGCTCAATCATACTTACTAACTGCAGGGACATGTCATTCTCTGTACCTGGACTTTAGCATCCTCATCTGGAAAATGAGAATAAGATGCACATTTGCAGATACTGACAAAGAACGGATTTGTTTTCTTTGGCTTTACTTATTTGTTAGAAGAGATTTTTTTTTCAGGGACAGGAAGGGAGACATGGGTAAAAAACTGTTAGTCTCTGACGGAATTATGAGAAAAGTGTATCAATGAAACACTGAAAAAGAGAAGAGAGTTCAGAGGGAGACAGATACAGACAAGCAGAGCTTGTTGGGAGTTCCCTGTTCAATTTAATACAAACTTTTTTTTTTGGGAGGGCAGTTGGGGTTAAGTGACTTGCCTAAAGTCACACGGCTAGTTAGTGTGTCAAGTGTCTGAGGCCGGATTTGAACTAAGGTCCACCTGACTCCAGGGCCGGTGCTCTATTCACTGTGCCACCTAGCCACCCCCTAATACAAACTTTTGAAAAAATAAGCTCAACACAATAGAGATCCACAGTTTAACAGTTCTTTTTATTGTTTGTTTTGGTGTATGGAAATGTTCATGTTGCTTGATGTTTGCTAAGTTCATATTAGTAAAAAATTTAAAAAATAAAATTATTGAAAAATTAAAACAAAGTTATATTCCTAGGAAAATGATTTGGGGCTGCGCCAAATATTCTATGAGAAATGAGACAAAAATTATTCAATTCAATGCAAGCAATATTTAAGGAGCAAAGCATGGGATTAAATGGGGTGGGGGAGAGGTCATTATGTATCCGACACCTTTCCTGGCTGCCAAGAGCTTAGAATCTAGTTGGGAAACTCAAGGACTATGGAACTGAATGTTGTAAACTAAAAGTAAATAAATATTTTTTTGAAAAAAGAATCTAGTTGGGGAATGAAAACCATACATATGTTAAAGATCCACCAAATGATTTTATTCTAGAGTTCAGTGTCAAACAGTCTTGATATGATATCAAGTAAAGGAGCTCAGAGAACCAAGAGATGAATGCGGACTGGCCAAAGGAGACCTAGATTTGACCCTGAATATCCAAGGACCCGCATTCTCTTCCTATACAGGCCTCACGGCCACATGTGGCCTTCTAGGTCCTTGAGTGCCGCCTTTTGTCCAAGTTCAAGTTTTACAAAACAAATCCTTTAATTAAGGGAATATGTTTCGTGATTTTGGATTCAATCAAAGGGCCACACTTGAGGACCTCGAGGGCCACAGGTGGCCTAAGGACCACTACTGTATATTTTCTCCAAATGTAACCCAGGGTAACAGATTAAGACAGTCACATTCTAGAAGACTGAAGGAGAAAATGAATGGTTGTGAGTAAACCAAACATAAAAAACTTGAGTAAAGGCAATGATTCTCTGTAAAGGTCACTAGGCCTCCTGGTCTCTGTCATCTAGTAGAAAGTAAGCTTCCTGAAGCCAGAAATACATAATTTTTGTGTTTGTATCACCAGTACCTAGCTCATGTTGATTGACTCACGGACTGATTCCATGGAACCTAGATCTCACCTGGCTGTTGCCTCCCCTAAGTCTGTCTTTGAATCTCCTGAACTGGCCATACAGTATTGGCTTAATACAACACTTTTAGACTGATTGATATGTATTATTGAGGCTATCTTAGGCCTTTGAAAGAAACAAATGCACTAGTTCCTTCCTGAAGGAGCTTATAGCCTACCTATTATTATGGAATAATAACGTTCATTTTTGATTCTCAGCATGTTTGCCCATGGGCGCCACCATAACACCCTCACAGTCCCCAATTAATGCACCTGCTGACACAAAGAAAGACAAAACCACCCCCTCATCTAACGTGCTGAATAACATGAATGCATCTAGCTTTGTAGGTAAGTGTTGTACCTTCTCCTTAGAAGCCATCTCCCTGAGGGCAGAGAATGTCGTTTTTTACTTTGTCTTTGGGGGTGTAACAGGCCCCCAAAACAGTGGGTGTTTATGAAGTAGAAGTGAATACAGTCCAGAGGGGAAATGATCCTACAGGGGACTACTGTGGTTCAGTTTGAAGGGGTGAGCTTGGGCAGAGAAATACTATCCTGTGATAAACCAGGCAAGGGTAACTAAGGTAGGAGAAGGCCACAAGGCCAACACAGAGCAGAATCAGGAAATCAGAAGATGGGATTTAGAAGACACTTTAGAGACTGTCTAGAGCTAATCTAACTACCCCCATTTTACAGATGAAAAATAGATTGCCCAAGGTCATCACAGAGGTACCAAGGGGTGGACCTCCAGCCCTCAGACTCCAAATCCAGTATCCTTTCCACTACACCAAACAGGTCAGGACCCCCTTGTTTGGCCTTTCTCTCCTCCCCATCTCCCTTATACAGAAAAGATAGAATTCCTTTGGCATTTGCATCTAATGTAAAAAGAAGGTCAATGAATTTCAGAAAATTATTTTTTAGCACCAAACCAAAACAGTACTATGACAGACCAGAAACCTTTAATTATTGGTGCCAAGTTAAGAGAAAGGATTTAGCTCCCCGAATTATTTTATCTCCTCTGTAAAGAAGAGATTCCTAACCTCCTTATCAAATGTAAAAGGGAGAGGGGGAAAGAAGCTTCTCAGCAATTAATTTAGAGTAAGACTCTCCTTTCCGGGTCCTCAGATTTATGGTGCAAAGATCTCATTCACCAGAGTGGTTTTTGTCAAACCTTTCCAAGTCTACTGCAGCCAATTAGTCAGCTTCATTTGCTATTCAGCATCCAGGACCTGCTGAACTCCTCAGACCCTTTTTAGTGAAGGAGGCCATGGCTAGATGCCAATTTCCTCATCTTTCCTGCTTCCCTGTGAGCCAGGGAGATAGCAAGAGACACGCCAGAATAAGAGGCCGATAGAAATGGAAGAGTCCGTTGTCAGGAAGCAGAGGCCATTGCAGTCATTTCCTTCAGCCCTGCTAGGCAGATCTAAATGAGGTTTGTTTAATAAAGGAAGAATGCAAGAGATGCTCAATTTGTTGGCTGCTAGCATTCATTTACCACCCCCCAAAATTTTTCTTACATTGATTTTGTATCTGCTTATGTGTTTGTGGTATCTCTCTCATAAGATCTTTGAGGGCAGGAAGGCAGGAAGAATTTAATTTTTGTCTTTATATCTACACTGCCTGATATATAAGAAGTCTGTCTGTCTCTCTCCATATATATATGTGTGTGTGTGTGTGTGTGTGTGTGTGTGTGTGTGTGTGTGTGCGCGCGTGTGTGTGTGTATAAATATATATAATATTATATAATATGTATATATTATATGTGTGTGTGTAGATTTTTTCCTTCCTTGAGCAGCAATGCATAGTGAGAAGAGCAGAGGACAGACTCAGCAGGTTTGGAGTCAGGCCCTACTCCACCCCACTCCTTCCTATCTGTGTGACTTCTCTGGACCTCTGCTTTCTCCCCTATAAATGACTAGATGTTCTCTAAGATACTAAATCTATGAATTAATAAATTAAAGGACTTCTCAGTCTTCAAAGACTCATTCTTAGTTACCCTTTTACACTTGGATTTGCTCTATCAAGCAACTGAATACTAGATTTTTTTAAAAATCCCATCCAATATGCTTTGCAAACCTTTAAGTACCACAGAAATGCCAGGCAGGCATTATTATCTTGGAATGCCAGTTTCTTCTTGTTAACTTCCCATTTCCTTGACCTCACTTTATCAGTTCCCATCTATGAAATATGATCCTTTTGCTAGACATGCCTAACTCAGATGATTTGAAAAAGATGGTAAAAAGATTAAGTTGCGTAAAAATGTCAAATTCTTTCAATATCTGTATATAGGAATGAGAGAGACCATGGCATTGTGGACAGAGAGATGGCCTTGGAGTCAGGAAAACCTAGGTTCAAATCCTGCTGCTGACACAGACTGACTGTGTGACCATGTGTATATTACTTAACTTCTCAGTGCCCCCAAGGCAACTCTTTAAAACTATACATTGCAGAACAGTTGGTGATTTACACTGGTAGAAGATTATGAAGGAGTCCAGGAATCCAAATGTTTCATTGCTATAGAGAACCCCTCCATGATCCTCTACCAATGTAGATGCATGTGAGCATTTATGGATGTATCCATGAAGTTGCACTATATTTGTACATATACACATATTTAAATGCAAATACATATATTTGACCATTTTATGTACATATATATTACACACATGTAAAGTGAGCACCGTTTCTGATCTCTAATTAGGTGCTGCCTACATCAAACAATCAAGGAATGGTCACGGGTCTTTCAGGCTCCCTTCTCACTCTTGGAATGGATACACTACCCAAAAGGGGCCCCACAGTCTCAAGGGCAAAGCCTTGGGTTGGAAGTGGAGAATGCTGCTCTCCGGACCCTGTTCAGGCATTAACCAGGTATTGGCCTTTGGCCTTTGAGCAAGTCATTTTCCTCCTCTTTCCTTCCCCTCTTTTTTCTTAGATGAGTTCTGTGGCCTGCCCTGGTTGGTATGGCTTTCTAATTCCCCATATCTGGGTTGAAAAATACCCATTATCCTTAATTTAATTAGAAAAGTGAACACAGAGATGCCTTAGATAAGAAAAGGAGTTTATTCTCTTCCCCAGGAAAAGAGAGCTATCTGCCCCATGACTCATCATAGAGAAGAGGGATCTTACTGATGTTGATCCATGAGGCAGACTGCCGAGAGAGTTTCAAAGATCAGAACTAGAATTGAAAGACCTAATTAGTCCGTCCTCTTTCCCAGCCCAGCTGTTTCCTCTCATTGGTGGAGAAGCCCACCCCACCAATCTCTTCCCTACTGGGACTGCAAGGGAAGGAAGGTGGAACCGGTCTCACCAAGGCGGGAAAACAGACAAAGGAAGGTAAAAGTGATTGACAGCAGTCAGGGGAAGGGTACATTCCAGACTGAGAAGTTTTGATTCATTTCACACGGTCCACACACCCATGAACCAGGTTGTAGCCTCTCAGAATCCCTTTTTCTGCTAAAATGGTCTGGCTTTACCTTTTTGTTTTTAACCTTCATCAGCACTCAAAGGAAATGAGAAGATTAAAAATCTAATCCCTCCCTCAGTTTTGATTGGCTTAATCCATAGGCCCCTCTGCCAAATGACTGAGAGAGCTCTCTAGCTGGTGCCTTGCCTTCACCTCCCCCACCCCCCAGGCCTCCACCTTGTAACCTGCCAATGTAGACAAGAAACACCTGCTAGAATGGTCTTCCAGCTTTAGCCCCATGGCCATCATGCCCAGGAGTGCTATAGAACCTTCAGAACAGTGCTGCCATGCTCCTGAGGCTGGCATGCAATCTCCTCCACCAAAGGGCATGCAGTCAATCAAGACTGGCACAAAGACACTGCAGAGGTCATCAGTCTGGCAAAAGCCCAGAGAGATTGTGAATGGCCCTATAAAACCTACAATGGTTCACCATACCCTGATAAACCCACAATATCAAAATATCCCCCTCTTCACCAGAGATTTATAGTCTAGATTTGGAATCAGGGAAGTGTGAGTTTTGTCCAGATAATTAATAGCTGGGTGACCACAAGAAAGTGGTCTGAGTTTCAGCTTTCTCTTCTTTAAATTGGAGGCAATAATAGTACTGACTCCATTGGGTTGCTGTGAAGGTCAAATGAGATCATTCCACGAAATGTGCTATCTATTTAAGTGTCAGTTATTACTGTTACTTGTTATTATCAATATAATTTCCCTATTTTATCAGGAATACTGTAAAGAAGGCTTGGACATGTTGATGCCTTTCAAAGCAAAGTCCCATAAAAAATACCACATGCTGTCTACTGCCCCACATTTTCCCTATCACGGGCCAGCAATCCTGGCAAATGTCACAGAAATGGAGACAACATCCTTTGCCTTCCAGGCAACCTGAACCATAGGAAGGCTGGCACTTCCACAAGACATCCAAATGATCTCACAAAGCTTCTAAACAGTGGCTCCAGTACCTTTTCTCAAGATGTACTCACTACCTTATCTTGCAAGATCAAGAGCGGAAAAAAGCACAAGGACATTCTAATCTAAACCCTCCATTCCACCGCTGAGAATATTGAGGTCCAAGGAGGGAGGTTACTTATCCAAGGTCATATTCAAAGCAGCAAAGTTAATCCTCTCTCCCACTCCTTGATACCAATCCAGTAAATGTTTCCACTACTCCATACTAATCAATATCACTCCACCTTGGTGGCATTTTTTTTTTCACCAAATGCCCCCCCCACACAAGCAAAGAAAATTCTGATAAATATTATCTCTAACCTTTCACCTGCACTGATTAAGCTCAGAAAGCTCTTCTGAAACATTTTGGGGGTTTTGTTTGTTTGTTTGACTGACTGATTTTTGGTCTAAGGATATAACCAGCTAAGACAGGAAGTGGTCATGTAAGCCACAGGTATGAGAGATCAGTCCTGCTCCCAAGAGTCCCCTGCTGCCACCCCTACCCTCACTGCCCACAGCTGATGTACACATGGGCTAGGTTGGCTGTGCTGAGGCCAGGACCATCTGTGTGCCGGGCACAGCGCCTTCCTTAAAGGCTTCCTGCCTCACAGGTTCACCAGACGGCCATAGGGCTCTCTCAGCCAGCAGAACACAGTCCCCAACCTGTCCCACTCCTCAGCTAGCTGGCCCAGAGAGCCAGAATAGTACATACAGACTAATAGTGTGCACTAGCTCGCTGGCCACAAATCAATTCCCTCAGCCCATGTTCATGCACCCAACTAACTCCCCCTGCCCATGCAGGTTCCCGCAAAAAGGAACCAGCTTGCATGTATTTCCCCCAGTAATGTCCCTGTTCTCTCACTCAGCCCACCTTGCTGAAATACTGGGTGCAGCAGTAAACAACGGTTTTTATCCCAGGGAATGGGCTGGCTCCAGTGATCAATTCTTGCCCCCAGTCAAAAGTTCCTATAGAAGCCCCTGTGCTCGGGCTGAGCACTCTGAATCGCTAACGCTTTCTATTCCGATCAGTAGAAATGGAGAGCAGAGGGGAAAAGCCAACCATGTGCCAGGGCTCCCCAGCCTGGCACCTGGCCCCCGGGGGAGACAACCAAAGGGTCGCCGCTTCACCTGTCAGGCCTGGCTCGGCTTCCTCTCGCCTCTTCCCATGGAGCTTCTCTGGTTGCTTCAGCCAGGTGTGATGGGGAGAGACAGCTGACATCATCACCCAGGAAAGAGTCCGGCCTCTCTCTGAAGCATCCAGTTAAGCCTGGCACAAAGGGGTTGCAGCAGTCAGCTCGGCAACAACCCAGGGACACATCAGCTCTCTCTCTTCCTTTGAACTGGCAGCTCCAGGGAGGGAGGAGATGGGGAGCCACAGCTGGAAGCAGCCAGCCCCTGGGAAGGCCCTCCCTTCTCCAGCTAACCAGGCACCAAAAGCAAATTGCTCCCTCCCTCCAATCTCAGCCTTGCAAAACCACCAGGAAGAAGCCAGATTAAGTGGATGGTAAGGTCAGAGGGAGGCACTTTAATTATTCAACCCCACCCCCCATAATCAAAGGCCTTAGAGCAGCATGACCCAGAGGTGAGAGTAGGGGACTCCTCTGAGCTGGCAAAGAGCACAGGAAACACCGCATCCTACCCCGTTCATCTTACATAGGAGGAAAACAGAGGTAACATGATGGGGTGGAGATCAGCAGTTCAATTCAACAAGGATTTATGAAGTGCCTTGGGTATGCCAGGCACTGTACTCCAGGTGGCAAAGCTGGAACTTGTGCCTGAATCTTCTGACTGGAAACCCATCCTTCTGGCCATTGCGTGCCTGGGTGCTGGTTTCTATCTTGTGGTTCACGGCCACAGGTCTTTAAAGAAGTCCCCTTCCTTTTCTTGGTCCCTGCTTCCCCACAGGGCAAATGAAAGGGTTGGACTGGGTGACCTCCAAGGACTCCTTGAAACTGTCTATCAGTAGGCAGAATTCAGACCATCCGGGAGGAAAGAACCTGTTCTTCACTTTCCAACAGGGTGACAAGGCCTGAAGACCATGCCATGGTAGCTCAGGTCTGAGCCTTCATTTACAATCTTTTCTTTTTTCTTCAGCCCCTACCCACTCCCTCCAAACACTCACCAAGTAACCTACAGTCTCACCTCAAGATCAACCATTAAAAGCTATTGCTAAGTAAGTGGCTTCTGGATTTCAAAAATGTGCAATTTAAACTTCCCCCACAAGCACGATTATCGTATTAGCAGGAGGGTAGGATTCAGATCTGCAAATGCTTCACACCTGTCATTACATCCAAGCCTGCTTTTACTCTAAGACAATTATTTTAATTTGTTCTGGAGCAGCATTTTTACCAAGTGATGGATTGTTTGGAAAGGAATGTGTGTTTTTCTATGGATCTATGGCTTGGGACTATGATTGCATTGGCACAGAAAAAGCAAGCCCGGAGCGTCAATCAACTCAGGTTGGCACTTTTTCTGCAACATATAATGATGACAGTCAGTGTCCATAAAGCGCTTTTTGCAAAGGGTCGAACAGGTAATTACTGCCTTTGATAGATTCTCAGAGCCTTTTAGTCTTACAGAGATGCCTGCCACTTCCCAAGAGGTTCAGTAACTTGAACAGGACCACAGAGCCCACATGCCAAAGGCAGGACTTGCTTCCAAGATCGAGGCCCTATCAACAGTTACATACACAGTAGACACGTTAAATTCAACATATACACAGACAGTGTGTGTATAAAATTTGGAAGTTTATTTTGAGTCTCCATCGTATGAGGACCCCCAGATTAATTAACAGAACTGGAGATGTCTATCAGGGATGAGGGGATTTATTCTGGGAAGATTGGATTCAGTCAAAAAGTTGCATTTGAACACCTAGAGGGTCACATGCGGCCTTGAGACCTCAGGTTTCCTCACCCCTGGTCTAGATTGAAAAAGAGAAGACTCAAGGAAAGGGAGAAAGTATGTTATCGCTGTCTCCAAAAAGAATCACTAATGCAGAAGAGGACATAAGGTTTTCTTGGTACTTGAGAACAGAACTAGAAGTTGAAGGTGCAGAGAAGTGAATTTAGGTTTAATGGCAAAGAAACCAAAAAACTGTCCCAACCATTAGAAAGGTTTGTAAATGGAATGGACTGAGTGAAGAAGCGATGGGTTCACCCTTATTGGAGATCTTCTGGTTGATTCAAGAGAACCACTTAATGGAGACGCTAGTGAGGTTTCTTTTGAGGGGATAAGTTGTAGTAAAGCTCCCTTCAAACTCTGAAATTCTGTCATTTTGTGATGTTCCCTCTATAACAAATTATTTTAACCTCTTTCAGTTGCACATACAAACTAAAACATTTTACTGGGCTCTGTCCTGGAAAGCATGATCAAGAAGCCTAAACTTTGCAGGTAGCACATGGCTTCAGAACCACCTTAAGAATGGACTTTCAAGTGTTCAGAGCTCCAATCTGGAGAAAAAAAGGATCGGATCAAAAAATCAATTACCCAGACCATTTATCCGTGTGTGATGTATGGATCTAATAGACATCTGTGTGTGTGTGTGTGTGTGTGTGTGTGTGTGAGTGTGAGTGTTTTGTAAGAGAGCTAGCTATGGCGTAAGGCCATGGCCCTCCTTTAATGGTTTATGAGCAATAGTCCAAAGTTTGTGCTAAAAAGTTCTTTAATGGTGACTTAAATTATAAATACATATAGAATATTAGGAGTTGTATGTTACATTAACCCAGAGTTCCAACACATTTGGTTTTTTGTTTGTTTGTTTTTTGGGTTTTTTGGTTTTGTTTGTTTTTTTTTTTTGGCAAAAGAGGTTTGTGGTACAAAGAACATTGGGAAATGCCTGTGTAAGGGAGAAAGAGCAGGCCTTGGGGTCAGGGAAGTCTGGGTTCAAGGGCTGCCTCAGACATGTATATGGATTGTGACATTAAACTACAGATCATTTACTTACATGCATCAGTGGAGAGAGTTTCTCAACAAGAGTTCGCTTTTTTGATGAAGTTACAGTTACAGTCCCAAAACAAGAGAAATGACAAACTTCTCTGAGAGTCATGGGAAGACAGGGATCCGAGGGAAGTCAGGAGAAACGGAAGAATAATATACACCGTATAGTATGCTCAATAATGCTAATGAAAAAATGTCAAATGTTGAATGAAACCTAATGCTGTGTGATAGTAATAACTAATTTTGCTCTGGGAGAAAAGATGAGAAAACGTCTTTCCTTTTTCCTTGGAGAGATGGTAGACTTTGGGTGAAGAATGTTACATGTACTATCAGACTGCATGGTGGTATAAACTGATTTTAACTATTTCTGCTGGTTACAAGAGAAAGCTCCCTGGCTGTGGGTGTATAGAGAGAGGAGAGGGAGAGGAAGGGAAGATGGGCAGAGTATATATTTGGGGGGATGACTATAATGCAAAAACTATCAGCCTCGATGAAAAATAAAACACTGAAAAAGACAAAAGGAAATCAGTTATCCCCTTCTAATTCCATGACACCTAATTATACAAGGCACAGATCTCTGGGCACAGTTAAGCACCTTCCTCACTAGAAATATTATTTTGGAATTAATCTGAGGATGTAAACCTAACATCATCATCAGAAAAGAAAGGAATGAAATTACATTATCCTAAATGGAGAAAGTCCTATAAAGGACACAAAACACCAAGTCCTCCCAGGATGCTCTTTCCTGAAAATAGTCTGCGGCCTCTTGGTTGGGGCTGGGGGAGAAGAGTGAGAGTTGGCAGGTCTACTCAACAGGCTTGGGTTTTGGTTGGTTTGTTTCTTTGTTTTCTCCTGCAGCCTAAGTTTCTGAGAAGGCCTCCAGAAAGGGGTCAGGAAGAAAGTTCAAAGAGGAAGAAATTTGGACTAGGAGGAGGCAAAGCAAGGCCAAGACACCTGGCTATTGGCTGGTTCATCTTTGGAGAGATTTCTTCTGTTCAGCCGGTTGGAATTTTCACCTCTTCAAAAAGCAGCCCAAGTTTTGACGTGATTGTAATAGGATATAAACTCTCAGGTTTCACATTGCAAAGTAAGGTGCTCTGGCATCAAAACCCTTACCTCTCCCCAAGAATAAAAACAGCTCTTTTAAAGGTTTCAAAGCACTTTGTTCTTGTTTGTTCTTTCCAAATAATAATGAATGCTATTATCACCCAATAACACAGATGAAGAGACTGAGGCTCAAAGAACAAATTGCCTACTGTTACTAGATAGAGAGGGTGGAATTTGAACCCAGGTCCTCCCTGACTCCAAAACCAGCATACCATCCATTATACCACTCTGCCCATCAAAAAAGTAGTAAGGGTAAATATATTCCTCTCTTGGATAAATCAGCAGGCCTTGGATGTAACTCAAAATATCCTAGTTACTTTCTCAAGAGTGTTGGCTAGGCCAGGGAGACACTATGCCTTGCCCAGGCCCAACCTTCAAAATTGACTCCAGAGCTGACTCATCTTCCCCAAAGCACTGTACCCCTAGGAGATTTTCCAGGATCATTCCAGACTGGATTTGCATTATTACCAGGGCTGTGCTGGCCATGGCCCAGCCTCTGGAATTGGGAGATGGGGAGCTTTTGGATCCAACCTGAACCTGGCAAGGGTAGCTGCCAGATTATTCTAGCCCTCCCTCAGGAGAAAGCAAAAGCTGGTCATTCTGCCAGCCAGACTTGGGTCTCCTCAAATGGAGCAGATCTGGCCCCAACAGAACAGGCTGTTTCCCACTGAGGGAGTGAGTCACAGAAAGGAGCAGCAGAGAAATGAAGAGTGGCTGAGGATACAGATGGGAAGTGACGGATGGAGCCATGTGAGAGACCATGAGGGAAATAGATGGAGAAGCCAGGCTCCTGGCAACATGGGATACTATATGCTAACCATATCCAATACATGAGTAGACCTGAAAGCTGCGTCACATCAAAGATCAAGGATTAAATGAATCCTTGAAACAACCCTGTCACACACATATACCTATTATTCTCCCCCATTGTACTGATGAGGGAATGGATGCTCAGAAGGTTGTTATACGTTGCCTAGCTAGTAATTTACATCTGTAAAATGGGGTTAATTGCTCTCAAGGTTGGCATGAGAGTCAAGAGACAAGACATACAAAGTACCACACAAATATTTGCTTTGAGAATATGGGGTCCTAGCCAGGTTTCTCTTGGTTTCAAGGGCCACCTTGCTTCATGGTGGTACTCATGGCTCTATCAAATATCAAAGATCAGTGAAGTCAATATGAACCGGAGTTCTTGGGCAAGCGCTCATTTCAGTTGAGATTTTAACGAATGGCAGGACATGAGTAGTAGGAATTCTGGGTAGTAGGAACAGGATGAGCAAAGGCAAAAATGTCAGCCATGATAATAGGACCATGAACAGAGAGCTGCAGGGCAACTTCGAGGACATCTAGACCAATTTCTCCTCTTAAAGATGACTGAGATGAACAGTTGCTCAACATATCCACAGTCCCTAGGTGGTAAGCATCAGAGGGGAGACTGACCACAGCTTGGTGAGGGAGGCATAGTGAGGAAAACAGGACAATTGGGTGAGGAGTGTTTACCTTCAGGAGACAATGGACAAGTAAGGTTTAACAAAACTTGGTCTTGGTTTTATTTACATTTTTTCAAAAAGCTTCTGCATTTTAATATCTAAGCTTCATAGGGATCTGTTGAGGTAAGGAGGGTAGTAATCACTATCTTCCTTTTACAGATAAGTAAACTGAGTCTTACAGAAGTTACACCACATGCCCAAGTTCACCTCAGCTTTTCAGGGATAGTCACATCTTGAACCAAGGTCACCTGGAGAGGGCACTTTGCTTTCTACTCTTCAAAATTCCTCTTTGTCCCTTTGAATGCCCCCTTTGAAACTTTGTCAGACATCAGGCAGCCTTTAGAGAAGCAACTTTAAAAAATTAAAAATGCTGACTCACTTGAGAATTCTTCTCTCTGGAGGATGAGTGTCATGGATAGAAAACTAGATTTGAAATCAGAGGACCTGAGTTTAAATCAAAGCTCTGATATTTACTGCCTGTGTAACTGAGGGCAAAACACTTCATTTCTCTGGACCTCAGAGAGGTTCCCAATCAAAGGGTCACACTAGATTACCTCCAACGCCTCTTCTAGGATTAGATCTAGATTTAGATAATTCCACTCAAGAAAAAGAAAAGCAGTCACTAAGGAATATGACTTGGACTAAAACTCAGGCACAACTAGTTTGCTTCAGGTTCTGAATCTTTGCATTACCATGACTCCTGCCTAGACTCCCTTTTCTTCTCCTTAGCCAAACCAGGTAAGGACAGCTCCTCTGTTTTAATGCCATTCAAAGTGGTTTCTGTGCTATGCCCCAGGGACAGAAACAAAAAAAATTACACAGTTTGATAGGGAAAATTACATATACACATCTAAGTAAATGCAAAATATGACGATGGACCAGATGTATAATTTCACTGGTAAGAGAAATCAAGACGATGAAATTTCTTCTACCAACTAGGCTCAGTACCTGCTGATCTTAGGGTCTCAGAGAGTTGCCTGAGAAACTGAAAGTGATTTGCCCAAGGCTGCAAAACCAGCATATGTCAGAGGTTTACCATAAATCTAGGTCTTCCTGACTTCCAGGCAGACTTTTTAGCCACTATGCCATGCTGCATTTGTATACAAAATAAAAACATTTTTCCCCGGGGAGAAGAGAGATCCTATCAACTTGGAAAACTCTAGATAGACCTCTTGGCCTTTCCAACTCAAAATCCTATGTTCCAGTGATATAATAATAACCACCATCATCACCATCATCACCATCATCATCATCATCATCATCACCATCATCATCATCACCATCATCACCATCATCACCATCATCACCATCATCATCATCACCATCATCATCATCATCACCATCATCATCATCACCACCACCACCATCATCATCATCACCATCATCATCATCACCACCATCACCATCATCATCATCACCATCATCATCATCATCACCATCATCATCATCACCATCATCATCATCATCTTTTTATACTGCTTTGAGATTTACAACATACTTTACATGTTATCTCATTGCATCCTCATGAGAATCTGATGAAATAAATGTTGTTATCCCCACTTTAGAGACAAAGAAATTGAGGGTAGAAGAGGTCTAATTGCCCAGGGTCACTCAGCTATTCCTGCCCCAACACAGTTTAGACTAGATAACTAAGTGGCCACTAGGGTCCTTTCCAGCTATGAGTAATGACAGAAGATGACAAATTGTCCAATTATATGGTTTTGACTCTAAGCCAATGGTTCTCAACCCATAGGCTAGGTTCAATTTGTAACAATGAAAATGCATCCTGCATAACAGATATTTACATTATGATTCATAACAGTAGCAAAATTACAGTTATGAAGCAGCAATGAAAATAATGTTATGATTGGGGGTCACCACAACATGAGGAACTCTATTAAAGTGTCACGGCATTATGAAGGTTGAGAACCACTGCTCTAAGTGTAATCAAAAGGGAGATACTAGCATATCTGGAATAATCTGGGAGACTCAGCTGAAAGAGAGAGGACTTGATTGGCCTTTCTAGATAAACTGCATCAGCTGGGCAGAGGTAAGGAGGATCAGGGGAAAGAGCAGAAGTAAAGCCCAGGGCAGGAGAGTGTGAAGAGCTGACTTTTGGGTTCAGTCTGTGCCTATGCTGGCCAGGATGGCCCGGCTGGCCCTGTTCCCTCTTCAGGCTGAGGGAAACACATTCCTTCAGCTTTGGAGAAAGGGGCCCCTGCCAAGGAAAAAGGTGTGTAGCCAAGAAAACCAGAGAACTCAGTCTCCTGAGTCAAAGTTAGCTTCTCAGAGAGCCAAGTTGCTGGGGTCTGCAGCTTTCCCACCTTTGGAAATTGTCCTTGTACAGCCTTGAAAGTGAGACCAGGAACACTGAGTTCAAGTAAACAGCATCAACCTCACAAATCAAGATTGCATTGTTCCTAGGATGCGAGCTCCAGTTCCAGCAAATGAAACATCTCAGGCCTCAGATGAGCAGTTCCAAATGGCATCTGAACAACCACTAGATGTGTTCGATGAACATTTCCAGAGACACCTGAAATGTGTTTCACAGAATGGTACAGCTGCCAGAGACCCCATAGACCATCTGGACCCATTTTATAGATGAGGAAGCTCAAGTCCAGGGGAGACAAGTTACTTGTGTAAAGCCACATAGCTAATTAGTGGGAGAGGTGGGGCTAGAGGCAAGATTTCCCTGGTAGCATAATAGAGCATAGGGCTTGAATTCAGAAAGATCTGGATTCCAATCTTAACTCAAACACTTACTGTATGACCCTAAACAAATCATATGTCAAACAAGGAGGTTGGATTTCATGTCCCCAGTGGTCCTTCCCAGCTCGAGGTCTATGAGCACCACACTGTATCTTGATGATTTATCCTATTCTAGAGATGGAAAAAATCTGTTAAATGAAATTATTGGACTAAACCATGCCTAATGTCTCTTCTGGCTATGAATCTTATGATCTAATATACAACCAGAGTTGTAGGCAGGAAACTTATATTAATTACCACCCCACACATGCACAAAAAGTTAGGAGGCATATAAAATGTGCTTTCTCATAAGTAACTTGGAGCAGGAGGGTGTGGAGGCTATTATATTCCTAACTGAAGCCCAAACCCAGGCACCCCTAAATGGAGCAGCCCTGTGTGGTCAGTCAGTTAGTCACTAGAATTTACTAAGGGCTACTAAGAATTTACTGTGTCAAGCACATGTAATGCACTGAGCATTAGGAATAAGGATGGAATGAAAAAGACGATCCTTGCTCTCCAGGAGGTACTCACAGTCTAATGAGGAAGCCAATGAGATGTAAACAAGATAAACTGGAGATCATAGCAATGGAGGAAAGGCATGACAATTAAAGAAGCCTGGAAAGCTATCTTACTGAGGCCACTTGGCTGAGATTTGAAGGAAACCAGGAGACAGGGATGAGGAGGGAAGACAGCCCAGGCACAGGGGCCAGCCAGAGACAATGCTGGGAGTTTGGAGATGGGTAATCCAACATGTTTCCCTTTTTGTCCAGACTGTAAGAAAATTCAGAGCTGAATTCTGGGCTCCACTTCATCTCAAAAGCCTGGTAAAACTATTTATCTGCTCCTTTTAGTTATCCTGTTTTACACTGTTAATGTAAGCTACTGGAGTGAATCCTCACTAGCTGAAGTAGTGAATATATCCAAGATGGTGGGAGTGTGGGTGGAGAGAAGGGAGGAAGAAAAATATAAATACAGAAAATATTTCTCAAGATCCCACGATGTCAAGGGAATTTTGTTAGGCTCTGGGAGTGACACAAAGTTTAAATAAGGTATGATCCCTGTCCACATGGAACTTTCAGTGTTGCAGGGGAATATTCTTACAAAAAAATATTAAGGAAGATAATAAAACAATGTAGGAGATGCCATAAGATGGTATACAACTAATTGGATCATTTTTATAGGCACTAATTTCCACAGGAATCCACATATTCACAGAGATCAGTGATGGAAAGGACTTCAGAAGCAATTGTTCTTACCCATACCTGAAAGAGAATTCCTTCTACAAAATCCACAGCCAGGGATCATGTAGCCTTTACTTGAATACTCCAGGAAAGAGGACAGCTCACTACATTCTAAGGCAGCTCATTCCACTATGGAATAGCTCTAATTAGCAGGAGCTTTGTTGTTTTTCATACATTGAGGCATAATACACCTCATTGAAGGTCCCACCTGACTCTCCTGGCCTTTCCTTCTAGGACTATAGGACAGTCCTGAACACAAATATCAGGACTACTCCCCACCCCCAAGCCTTCTCTTCCCCAGGTTAAACATCCCAGCTCCATTACCATATACTCTCCACCTTTCTCATTGTGCTGGATACCCCAGTCAGATTACTCTCCACCATTTTACTCTATTTCTGAAAATGTGTCCAGAAATAGCCACTGTACTACAGGTATAATTATAGCAGACCACAACAGGGAAGGCTCAACCACCACCAGCTTGTATTGAACCTCTGTCATTGTGAATGGCTTGAGGGCAGGGACTCTTCCTATAACCCCAGAACTAAACACAGTGCCTGGCACATGGACTTAATAAACGTTTATTGATTGGTTTTATTGATTATTATGTTAAAAAAATTTTTCCAAGGGTTTTGACTTTCCATCTTATTTATTAATACTGAGATTGCCACCTAGTAAGGCTCTGAGACTATTTTCACAGAAATATTGTCTAGCCACACCTCCCTCGACTCTTCCATGTGAAGTGGTCTTTTGAACAAAGGTGTATAACTTGATATACATTGCTATTATAGTCCCTGGATCAATAGAGCTACATTCAGAGAGTGTCATCAATATAGTGGCCTCAGAACAATGAATGTTTTTTGACTATCACAACTCTAGAAGACTATTTACTAATTAATGGGGGGGAGCAACTGTGATCCATGCTAGTGGTGAAAGGAGTATCTCCATGGATCCATGATGCACTGAAGTATATTTTTAATTATTATATTACTGTGTACAGGGCATCCCCACAGGCTTGGGGCACACATGCCTATTTTCATGGAGTGCCAAAACCTATTTATATAAATAAAATAGGACAGAGGCAGAGAAGTATGGCAGACAGAGGGCAAGTTTGGTAGTTAGAAAGACCTGGGTCCAGGCCTGTTCTCTGACACATACTAGCAATGTGACCCTGAACAAATCCCTTAACTTCTCACTACTAGAAGGCAGACAGTGAAAGTGAGAGAGTGAAAACAATTAATTAGATCATAGATTTCCTCCCCTCCCCAGATCTCACTAATAAAACCATAAAGTCATTTTTTAATCATCATCAATGTTTTCTGTGAATCTACCTTTGTTTATGAGGTCCCTGAGTATCCACATGCATCTCTTCTTTCTATTAGCCCTTTAAAATGTATAAAACACTTTCCTCACTGCAACCCTGTGAGAAAGAGAGTACAAATATTATTGACATCATGTAAAAGAAAAGGAAACAGATTCAGAAAAAAATTGAGTGACCTTTGTAACATGCATATATGGTGTGTGTGGTACGTGTGTGGTGTGTGTGGTACATGTGTGGTGTGTGTGGTGCATGTGTGATACGTGTGTGGTGCATGTGTGGTGCGTGTGGTTCATGTGTGGTGCATGCGTGGTGTGTGTGGTATGTGTGGTGCGTGTGTGGTGTGTGTGGGTGGTGCATGTGTGGTGTGGGTGGTGCATGTGGTGCATGTGTGGTGCATGTGTGGTGTGTGTCTGTAAATGGCAGAGCTAGACTTCAGCCTAGGTTGTCAGCAGCAATAGCAGCTTGGAATCATGACCCTGCTCCTTGACCTTGAACAAGCCAAAATTTCTCTCAACCTCTGAAAAAAAAACCAAATAACCCTACAGTTTAGAAGAGATGATGTCCAAGGTCCCTTCCAGTCCTAAACCCAGTGATTCATTCCAGAGCCCCTTCCCTCAAGTGCTCTTTCCTTCAAGTACAACACTCCCTCAGAAGCTTGAGAAAAAATGCTAACCAAGACTCACAATGATGGAAGCAAAAAGAAGAAAATTCTCATTTTTAATATTCCAGAGACAAATGTTTACTTTCCCAAATGAAGACTGGCAACAGAAAAGGAACAAATCTCTCTAATTAACACTAATCTGGGCTCCTCATGCATGTTCTGGGGAAGTGGCTGTTCTAACATCAGAGCAGCCAGGAGATAAAAAGAGTGCTTCTTCCTTAGATGTATTTGCTGGACACATTATTCTATCAACCGGACCTTTTGGAACACTTGCTGGTCAGAAGTCTGGACCACATAGGCATTCTCAATGGAAAGGAGTAGGGGCTTGGATCTCACAAGCACTTTAGAATAGGAAAGCTCAAATTCTGGGCAAACCGGAATGGCATTTCTTCCCCTTCATCCATAGTGCCAGACGTCCCCTTCATCCCATCAACTCCTTAAAAAAATGATACCGAACGAAATAGGACAAACAAATTGTATAAACAGGGAACTCCATTCCTCTAGCCATTACTCACTGAGCACTCCCCATTGATTTATCCATTACATTATTATTATAAATTAATAAAGTAAGGACATACGTTAATTTACTTTATGGGTTTCTCAACCACTGACTTCTTATTATCCTGTCTATTACTCAACTCACTGACTCTTGAAGAGAAATTGTCTGCAACTCAAAAGTATCCTAGACTTTCTGATTTTATTAAGTATATAAAAGGTGTGTGATTTGTATTAGCAACTCATTTCCCCATATTCGAAACTCAGCCAATTAAGCTGGAGTGCATATTAAAATAGAGACGAGATTCCAATTTAGATTTAATATCCTTATTACTTAATGAATTGCTCATTCTTTATATTTTAGTGCCATTTGCTTAATTTTCTGTCTATATCTGAAATTTAAGGGGGGAGGGAATTAGGTCTAACTTTCAGAACTGATGAGATATCTTTTCTGAAGAATGCTTATTTCAAACGCTTTTAGCAGCCTCAAGGATCAGAGAATCTCGGGGTTAGAAGAGGTTATCAAACTGACCTGATCAACAATTCCTTCTACCAGCACACCCAATGAGTGCTTTTCCAATCCATACTGGACAATGTTTGGTGAAGAGGAGCTTGCTACCTCTTGAAGCATCCCAATTCACTTTTGGAGAGCCTTGATTCTTAGGGAGCCTTCTGTTTTCTTTTTGTTTGTTTGTTTTTCCCTTGACATTAAATCTAAGTTTACTTTTTTGGACCTTAACTATTGCTCCCATTTCTGCTCATTGATGACAAATAAGACAAAGAAAGGGAAAGAGGGGATGACTAGGTAGCATTGTGAATAGAGCACTATTCCTGGAGTCAGGAAGACCTGAGTTCAAATGTGGCATCAGATACTAAACATTTACTAGTCATGTGACCTTGGGCAAGTCACTTAACCCCAATTACCCTGCCCTCCCCGCTCCAAAAACAAAAAGAAAGAGGAAGAGAACACTTTGAGGAATGGTACTTAGCATACCATACAAAATGCACCTCTATGAATATGGCATGACAGGTTTTTCTTACCTACTGTCCACAGCAAGCTTAATTGCGTGTATGTTTGTGGGCTTTAAACTGATGGCTGCTGTCCTTATGGCCTGCTAATACACATTAAAATGGTGTGTGTGTTGAGCCTGGTAGAGTGATAAACTGTGCTTGTATTTATCCTTTTCCCAGGACTAATTCTCAATTACTGTATGTTCCATTTCATTTTTAAACCCTTTGATGGGCTAAGAATCTCCAAGGAGAACAGCAACCATCTGTTAAATAAACAAACTATTGGGTTGGATCAGCAAAGTAAAAACAAGAGCAAAGTACTTTTTGGCTGGTTATTGACAGACATTGTCCATGTAATAGATTTGGGGGGAGGCGTGGTTAACACACTGGAAGAGAAATTTAATGTTATCTTTGGTGGCTTTACCGGTTTTCTTCTTTTGCAGTATCAGGCAGGTCACTAGTTTTGTGAAAACAATGCTAGAGAATCCCATTGATCATTGAAAAGCCTTTAATTCAAGGGTACAAATAGGTAACCCATTGAACCTACCCATCCCAGGCTCAAATCTTTCAAATGTAACAATAGACCCCTTACCTCTAGGATTGATCCCACTGGAAGCATGTCAGAATTTGATCCATGATATAAATAGGTGTAATTTTTCAAAAGACTTCCTATTGGCATTTTTTTGAGAGTCATAACTAGGAATCCCTGAGTCTATGGCAAATTTAGATGAGATGGGTAGAAGGCAGGGGGTAGTGCAGAAAGACCAGAGAGAACACAGTCTGGCCATGAGGGCAGGCATGTAAAAGAGGAAGAGACCCATGTTTTCTTCCTCTTCCCCAGGCTTCTGCCAGCCCACAAGCCTGCCCCTTGGCCTTCTCTCCTAATGCCCAGCTACTCCTCTAACCACCCAGGAATGGATGCAGGACAGTCACCATCTTAGCACCAGATTGGATGTATCATACAATGAGATCTACATTGTACAATTACATATATAATATGATGTTATCAGACTATTATACAAGGGTCCAGATGTAGGCAGCTAAACTGACACAGAGAATGGAGGGATTGCTATGAGAGCAAACAAGGAGTTAAGGCTATTCAATCTGAAAAGACAGAAGCTCAGAAGGAAAGAATCCAGGCTACAACAAAGATTTGAGCTTTGGGGAAGAGACCTAACCAACAAACCTGGTGCCTGTGAACACTGGAACCCTTTAAAGACTCGAAAGAGGCAATGTAGGATGAGTAAATGCCAGTAATAACAACTGGGACTTAAATCTCTGGAATATTTCCTCCCAAGACCATCAGGTAGGTAGAACATAATTTACCTCTGTTCCGAATGAGGAAACTGAGGTTCTGAGAGGTCACAAAACTAGTAAATAACAAAGCTGAGACTCCAACCCTGGCTCCTTTGGCTTTGAACTCACTGCTCTTTTTACTCCACTCCACTGAACTCCTGACATTTAAAAACAGCCTGCCTCCTTCTCTATTACTCCAAAAAGGTTGTGATTAAATTCAACAGAAACTCAACAAGACCCTCTACAAACAAATCCCCCTATGAGGAGCCCATTAAGAGGTAAGCAATAGGAACTCAGATCCTTCTCATCTTAAATCCAATGCTCTAATCCAGAAGGATTATCTTCTACCTCTGATCCTGCTCCCTTACCCCTGCAGTTCATAAGCCACACCAATATATTGGCCTTTGACTGGGGGGAAAGAAGAGAGGACACAAAAGAGAGTTTGCAACTGTTTTTGACCTGATCACAGGTGGAAAGTATTAGCACACTTTTACAGGTAAAGAAACTAAGGCTCAGAGGTCACTTGACTCAGCCAAGGTCACACAAGTACCAAATGGTGGAGTGTGGTTTCCATTATGCCCCTGAGCTTCCAGGAAGAAAAGTGAGGCATGGAAGAGGAGCAAGGGAGAAAGAGCTGGCTTGGGAAAAGAAAACTGGAGGGGGAGCTTAGAGCTGTTTAGATCTACTGAGAAGGGAGGGTGAAGAATTAACTGCCCCTTAGCCCAGAAATCAATGGCCCTTGTCCTCTTCTGCTATGTCTGAAGCCTCTGGGGCAGGAAGACAAACATGAGAAATGGACCACGACACCAATGCTGACTAGGTTTCAATGTTGCAAGAACCAGCTAGAGCTAGGGATGGTGAGGGACTAGAAGTAGATAAAAGCACAGAGGTCTAAATCCCAGAGAAATGACCCCAATTTATTCCTCTGTCAATTGGGAGAGTTGGACCAAATAATCTTGAAGGTCCCATTCGGCCCTAAAGCTACAGTAATAGTGAGTATTCTAGAGTCCTTTAGGGTTCACGAAGTGCTTTATTCTCACAACAAGCCTGTGAACTTGGGCCTCACTTTACATAGGAGGAACCTGAAGCAGAAAGATGGTAAGCAGCTTGTACAGAGTGACATAGTGTCTGAGGCAAGATTTGAACTCAGATCTTTCTCATCTTAAGTACAATGCTCTAGCCATTGACTATGTAATACTACATGAAAATAAACAAGGCAGGAAGGAAGGAAGGCAGAAAGGATGGAAGGAAGGGAGGAAGGAAGGAAGGGAGGAAGGAAGGAAGGGAGGAAGGAAGGAAGGAAGGGAGGAAGGAAGGAAGGAAGGAAGGGAATGAGGGAGGAAGGAGAATAGAAATAAAAAAAACATTAAATGCCTACCATGTTCCAGGTATTATATGAAGCATTTTACAAATGTTATTTCATTTAATCTTTACAACAACCCTGGGAAGTAAGTGCTATTATCTTAATTTTACAGTTAAGGAAACTGAGGCAGAGGTTAAATGACTTGCCCAGGGTCACACAACTAACAGGTGTCTAAGATCAGATTTGAATTCTGGTCTTCCTAACTCCAGACCCAGAACTCAATCTACTGTGCTAATTGCCTATGAAAGCAATTCTTTACATAAGATTTAACAATAATGATAATAATGATTCCTATTTTATAGAACTTTAAGGTTCACAAGATGCTTTACATCAACTATCACCTCGTCTGGTCCCCACAACAACCCTGTAGCCAGGTTCTATCACCATCTACATTTTCTTGATAAGGAAACAAGCTAAGAGAAGATTTACCCCGTATCACTCAGCTAGCTTCTGACAGATTGTTTTCTCCATAGATTGTTAGCCCCTACTGGCCCATTTTTGCTGTTATGCCCCCAAACCTGAGCACATAGTAGGTGCTCAGTCAATGTTTGCTGATGGCCTGATCTCTGTAGCCTTTCCAGTTTACAAAGGGTGCTGTCCTCCCACATCCCTGCATTTTCTGTCTCCACCCACTCAAGACACTCCTGCACATACTGTTCCATCTTGTAGCCACTAGAAGATAGATGAGAAAGTTCCAAGTAAATAGCTTGAAGTGCACACCCAGCCCTTGAGATGAGATGAAGGCAGAAGTAATGACAAGTAATACTCCAGGAGGAAAAATCAGGTCTCCTCCACAGATATCCCCTTCAGAGATGGGAGGTAATTCTAGCCAGGTCATTTCAGGCCATAGCAGTGGAAGGTGGCGGCAGTGATTTCTTGATAGCCCCCACTTCTCCATTTGAGAGGCTGCCTCTTTACTGCTCAGGATCCTCTCAATGGGAAGGAGGAGGAGGAGAAAGAAGAGAAGGGGAAGAGGAAGAGAAGGGGGAGAAAAAACAAGGGGGAGGAAGATGAAGAAGAAGAAGAGAAGGAGGAGGTGGAAGAAGAGAGGAAGGAAGTGAAGGATAAATAGGAGGGGGAAGAAGAAGAGAAGGAAGGGAGCAGTGGAAGAAGAGGGAAAAAGGAAGAGGAAGAGGAAGAGAAGGAGGAGGAGAAAGAAGAGGTGGAGGATGAAGATGAAAAGGAAGAAGAAAAAGAGGATAAAAAGAGGAACAAAAAGAGGGGGAGGGAGAAAGGAGGAAGAAGAAGAAGAAGAGGAGGTAAAGGATGGAGAGAAGGAGAAGGAAAAGGAAGAGAAAGAGGAAAAAGAAGAAGGGGAAGGGAGGAGGAGGAGAAGGAGGAGAATGGTGGAAGAAGAGGAGGAAGAGGAAGAGGAGGATGGGAAGAGTACCTTAACCCCCGTGGGCCTCATCTTCCTTCTTTACAAGATGAGGAATTTAATGAAAATGATGATGATGATGATGATGATGATGATGATGACAGCTAGCATGCATATGAGCATTAAGATTTACAAAGCTGGCAATGTTCTTTCTCTCATTTAATCCTCACAATGATTCGGGAGCTGGTAGCTGCTATCGTTACCCCCATTTCATAGATGAGGAAACTGAGGCAAACGGCTGTCAAAGCCTTGGCCAAGGTGACAGCATGTCTGAGACACAAACTCAGATCTTTCTGAAATACAGCATCCAGCTGGTTTGGGAGTAGATGAGTGCAAAGGTTCTTTTCAGTTCTAACACTGATTCTCAAGTTTCTGGTTCTATATTCAATTCTTCCCCAAATCCCTTTTCTTGTATTCCCCACAAGTCACCTCAAATCTCTCCCCCAGAGCATTATGGCGGGATGCTACTTCTGGATCAGAAAACCTTGTGACCTTGGCAAAGTCCCTGAGCCTCAGTTTCTTTATTTGGAAAATGACTAGGTAAATGAAATGGACTAGATAACCCTTGAGAGCCCTTCTAGGTTTCTATGACTTCTTCCCTGATGCCAGCTCCCACTGATCCCTCTTTTCCTTTAAGAAAACTCATCCTTGTCTTCTTTGTACTCTGAAAAGTCCGGATCTGAAGCAGGGACTGAGGTGAACCTACAGTGGGCACACAGAAGTCCAGCTCTTTTAAATTTGGCCCTCAAGCCAAAAAGAAGGGGGAAAAATGACCAAAATAAAAAATAAAATAAAATAAGAAACACGAAACTCAGCAAGTTTGCATCATTAGCAGGAAGCGAGTTGGTCCCAGGAGTAGTGATTAGGCATTTAAAGAAAATAATAAGGATGGAAAGCTGGGAAAATGTACAGCAAAAAGAATTAAAAATCATCACAGACACCCCCCTCCCCAACTTAGTGAAGCCAATGGCTTTCAAGTGGTTTGATTTATAACATGAAAGGGCCTTTTAAAAGATTTAGCCCACCAAGTGCTATGGCACCAGCCTCCATCCACATCATTACTTTAAATTCAGAAAGTTACTGCATAGCACATGTTATAATTTTTTTTTGCCATGGGCACTCATATAGTGTCCCAGAAGGAAAAAAATAACAAACAACAGTAATCATAATAGCTCATAGCTCTCTCTCTGATCTTTTCCCTCCCCCGTCTCTCCCCCTCTCTCTTTTCTCTCTCTCTCTCTCTTC
>CM053597.1:19981272-20005400 GCA_028646575.1 Pseudocheirus occidentalis | reverse complement strand
TCTCTCTCTCTCTCTCTCTCTCTCCCCACTCACAGAATACACTGCAGGTACCAATTCATAATGTAATGCCTTATATGATCTTTCCTTTTTATACCTTGAATTCTTATCTCCGTGGCAGTTTCTCACACAAGCTCAGTGAGGTAAGCAAGATAAATCAGCCATAAGCAGCCCTGGGTAGTACTATCTGGAGGTGGACAGCACAAGTGCAGTCCCTCCCCACAGGGCCATCTCAGCTCACTAGCCTGGGCTACCACATTGCTTAGCATCACTCTCTCTTAGGTTGAGGACTGTCTTCTATACCACCACCACCACTCCCTAGCTATCACTCTGTCTCACTGTCTCCTCTGTCTCACTCTCCCTTCCACATTCAATGTTCTTGTCATTGCAGGAGTGACAGGGCACTGAACATAATCCTCCTTCATGGGGCCACAGAATTATTGCTTCAGAGCTGAACAAACTCAGAAGTTGTCTAGTCTGAAGCCAAAGGAGTTCGAGTAATCTGGCTAAGGTCATAAAAGTGATAAACAGAAAGGGCTCAATTTGAATCCTGGACTTCTCACCTAGCTTTGGTGTTCTTGTCAAGTCTTCTGCTGCCCCGCTTTCTGAGTCTATGTATGGCCCTAAGACTATGTCCTCAGTCTTGTCCTCCACCCACATCTTTTCCTTCGGGTGTTCTCAGGAAGGCAACAGATAGGAACAAGGAGCTTTTTAACACGCTTTAACATGCCTAGAGAATGGTACCACAGTACTATGGTTAGAAAGTTGACCCTGTGGTCACAAAAGACCTAGGTTCAAGTCTTGACACAAAACACTGAGTGACCCTGGGCAAGTCACTTCATCTTGAAGGATGTCTAGTCATTAAAACTGAATTGAATCAGTACACAATCTGTAGTAGTGAGAGTTTCCCTACACCAATGGCATCGCAGGGTCGAACAAAAAATAATAGCATATTATAATGACAACAACACAAAGACAGACAGTCACACTGTCTCAACCCTTAGAAGACCTAGGGCTTGGCTCAGGAGCCACCTCCTACAGGAAGTCCTCCCTGTTCTTCCCCGAAGTCAGAGCTCTCCAGCATCTCAAAGTTCATGGGGAGTTTCAACATCTTAATGTCCAGGCTTGTTTTTCCTTTATTCTTTCTGTTCCCAGTGCTTAGCACAGAGCCTCTAACCTAGTACGCAAAAAGCACAGACTTATTGGATTTATGATTTACAATCAATCAACTACTAAGTGTTTGTTCTGTGCCAAGCCCAGGCTAGGTACTGGGGCTGCAGAGACAAAGAAGAAACAGGCCCTGGACCCAGGGAGCTTACATTCTAAAGGGCAATAATAGGAATGGAACCTGATCAATTACTCACTCACCTGATGAGTATTTATTAAGTTAACTATGCTTAACAAAGCTTAAAAGACTCCATCCAAATCACCACCCAGTGGCCTAGGGTTCTCAGTCGTGTTTGGGTCACCTTTTTCTTTGGCAGTGGGTGGAGCCAATGTACCCCCTCTCGGGAGCATTTTTTTAAAATTCTTAATTGAAGGAAATGCTCATTTTCAGTTACAAGTTAGTGGAACTAAATCTGTGATTTTTTTTCCCCATCTGACTTCACAGTATGTCTGAAAGCTATCTACAGCCATAAGGGTTCCATTCACACCAGGTAAAGAAGCCTTGCTTTAGCAGTATACAGAAGAGGAATGTATCAGTAATACAATGCTTTATCTTGGAAAGAATGAACTTAGGAGTCAGAGGACCTGAGTTCAAATCTCCACTTTCAAAGTCTGTGTGACTTTGAGAAACTTATTTAACCTCTCTGAATTTCCTCATCTCTAAAATGAAAGTGGGGCTAGATAGCTCATGATCCTATGAGTGGATTAAATCCACTTTTTAAGTATTAGACGTTGTAGGGGCTATGAGGAACATCACCTGGGCTAGACTGGAAGGTCACAGTGTATGAGACGAGTCTTCTGGGAAGCTAGTGCTAAGTCCTGGGGAGGGGCAGGTAGGAGCTCATTCCTACCTCTCAATTGCTCCCAGAGAGAATCTATGGAACCCAATACCCTTGAGACTTTCCTCTTGTTCTCTTATTATAGAAGGGACAGAAGAGAGAAAACCCAAGAAGAGACAGCCTTCTGTGCAGCACAATAAAGAAAAAAATATATGGCACTTTCTATGGAAATTATATGCAAATCATATGCAAGAACACAAAGCTTCCTAACCAGTTCATATGTGAGACCATTGTGCTAGGAATCTGGCTTCTTATGTATTCGTCTCCTCCCCATTGGGAACTTAACAGCTCATAATTATAATGATATAATTTTGATAGCAGATACAAGGCCTCCATCTACCTCCAGCACCCTTCAAGCTACCATAACTTCTTGCCCTCACCCCCTGCAATCAAGTGAGTGGGAATCACTAGGGAGTAGGGATTGACAAAGGCTCCCTTCAATTTCCAGCACCCTCCTGGCATCTGTAACCTTCAGCCCTCTCCCACTGCACCAATCTCAGAAGGAACCCTTTGAAAAAGAGTTCAGCAAAGCTTATAGAGCACCAGCATTCTAATGAGAAAACTTGAAGGATGACTTACTCTAGGAGGTTCTGCCTACTTGGAATTCCCTACCCCAAGGCTAGTAAAGCCTTTCTCTAAAAGTTCTGTCATTTTCTACCTTGGCAAATAAAACAAAACAAAAACCCACCAAACCCTCCATACATTTTGACTGCCTTTCTCCTGCTACTGCTTTCCCTACACTTTAATTCCCACTCAGCCCCTTGGCCCTCCCCTTCCACTGTGCCCTCTGGAAGGCCCCCTCTGATGTTAAACTCTTCATTACAGATCTCTTTTTATGTGCTATTTATCTCCTGACACGGACTTAAATTTAGCTATCTTCTAAGGATACACCATTCCTTATCAGCCTCATATAGGTCCCAAACTCAAAGACCAGGAAAATCATAAATAAGTGTTTGATTGATTGATGGATTGATTAAATGAATGAAAAATACTGACTAACTGCTTGTTGTTCAGTCGCTTCTGACTCTTTGTGACCTCACTTGGGATTTTCTTGGCAAAGCCACCAGGGGGGTTTGCCATTTCCTTCTCCAGTTTATTTTATAGGAGGCAAACAAAATTAAGTGACATGGTCAGGGTCACATATCTGGTAAGTGTCAGAGGCCAGATTTGAACTCAAGAAGATGAGTCTTCCTGACTCCAGGCCCAGCAATATAGCCACCATGCCACTTTGTTGTCCTTATTATGTGTCAAACTTTTGCTAAGATCTAGGAATCTAAATAGAGATGTGAGGACAGTCCTGCCCTCAAAGACCCTACATTCTAATGGAAAGAAAACATATTTAGCAGAGTGCAGACTAGAGAGGGATATTTCCATTTGGAAAGTTCCAACAGCAATGAGTGAAGTTATAAATAAGCAGATCAACACACCCTTTCCAGGAACAAAGAACTTGGATATGGTTCCAAAACTGGAAAAACTGCCTAGGTTCAGTGGGCCAGAGGAGGCACTAACTATTCAGACTATAGGTCCCCAGGATGGGTCTTCTGGAGGTGAGAGAAATCTTCAAGACATGGTTTCTGCTCTAGTGGCAAGGTGACTTTTGACAAGATGGTGTAAAGTGAAACATAACTGGACCCTTGCTTGCCTCAGTGGGCCACATTAGGCAGTCTCCATTTGGCATAAGTGGCCCCCAGGCAGAGGCTCTATTTTACAGTGAGAGAGTATCAAAGGTTGAAGGATTGTCTGCCAGGGCATAGTATTTGGCCTAGCTGGCAAATGGAATGGTGGGATGATAGTCACAAAAGACATTACAAATGAACTAATCCAACCCTCTCTTTTTCACAAAAGAGGAAAATTAGGTCATTCAAAAGGAAATAATTCACCCAAAGTCACACAGGTAACAGAGCCAGAATTCAAAAAGAACTCTGCTGATTCTAAATGTACGATTCTGTATAAGTCACTACGAGGGAGTCCTGGAATTGCTAAGTCCGTGCTACGTCCTGATCACTCAGCTACCTTGCCTCCTTTCAACTTCATGTCATCTGACTTGATCAAGCTGTTTAGATCAATACTCTTCCTCCATGACTTCAGCGTGGGGCTCACAATCTTCTTCTCCTTCCCAAATCCCTGTCCTTGTCCTTGATCACTTAAGTGTCTACACGGATAAGCCTTTAACTATCCTGACTTCATCAGCCTTTCTTCATCTCCTACCACCTTTATCACTTCTGTCTGCTTCAGCTGTTCCCAGGGATGGCAGCGTTGTAGACACCATCATCCTCATCACCGCCACTGATAACCGGATTCTAAAGTACTGCCTCTTTAACGATCAACTCCCTCCATTCTACATTGTTACTGATATCCCCCTCATCATGAATCAATTCTTCAGTCTTATTGTGGCCTCTTAAACATCCCAGATTCTTCGATTCCATCACTTTCTCATGGCTTCACCCCACCCACATTCCCTGAACACCATAATCCTTCCTTATTTCCTATCAATTTAACCATTTTGACAAGGCACTTTGCTCTTGAATTTCTTGCTCCCATATCCTTCCTCTTTTCTTGCTGTTTCCTGACCCCAAGTCACCACCCCCCCCCATTTTCTCCCCTCTTTTCTCTGAGGGACCAAGCATTATCAGAAGAGCTCATGAAAGTGGGCTGACTGTGTCCGCTACATCTTCATGCTGTCTAACTTCAAGTTGCTCCTCACTGGTGCATGGCTACTCTTTCTTTCACCTCTGATTGAACCTAGCATACTCCCCACAGGGACTATTCCAAACCTGGTTTTTTTTCCACAAACCCTTGACTACAAATTCTCTCAGCAGATGATGGCTGTTTCTGAAAAGACTGAAGCTACCATTTCTGAATTCTTTTATCTCCACTCCTCCATCCATCAAAATGTCTCCATGTCCTCACCCTTCCTCTCTACTTCTGCTCCAGTTTCAGAGGATGAAATGGCCCTTCTTTTTTGCAAAGCCAAACCTTTCACTTGTGCCATGGATCTCATTTGCTCACATCTCTTCCTTGCTCCAAAGGTCATACCCTCTCTCTCACCTCTAAATTTTTACTCTCCATTGGATCCCTTTCCTCTGCTCATGTCCATGCTAGTACATGATCTGAAAACAACAAACATTAAAGATGCAATCTTCTCTTAACCCTGCTCTCTCTTTATTCTGCTATCCTAGGTCCTCTTCACTGCTTTTTCTGGAAAGAGTAGTCTATATACGTTGCCTCTGCTTCCTCCTCTTCCAATCATTTCTCAAACCCCTGCCATATAACCTTTTTGCCCAACCAAATTTTCCTGCATCTGTTTTCTAACCCCAAATCTAATGACCTTTTCTTCTCTCCCTACCCTCCTTACCACAGGCATACATAGAATGTGAGTTAGCACATCCAGCCCACACTTTGTGAATACTAGCCTTCCTTGCCCTTTCAACCATGTTTCATAGTTAGCCATACCCCTCTTTTCTGCTTTCCTCTGTTAATTCTGATACCTGTTTGCTTTCACTTGTTTCTCTTCCTCTTTGGCTATTCTTCTCATTCATTGGTTTATGATCCTGCTTCTATCCCCAATTATAAACATACCATATTCTCTCTCTAGCTCTCCCCTTCCCTCCTTCCCTCCTTTCTTCCCTCTCTCCCTCCCTTCCTCTCTCTCTCTCTCTCTCCTCTTCTCTTTTTCCATCTCCATCCCCCTTACCTCATACAGTCCCATGGATTCAATTATCACCTGAGTGCAGATGATTCCCAAATCTATACATCCAGTGCCAATGCCTATGCTAAACTTCAGTCTCACATTTCCAACACCCCACTGTCTTATTTGCACTTGAAATTCAATATGTCCAAAACTGAATTCATTATTTCCTCCCACCCAAAAACCACTTTCCCCTACTGCCAATTTTACTGATTCAGTTAATAGTAATACCATCATCCTTCCACTTACACAGACTAGAAACCTGAAAGTCATTGTTGACTCTTGATTCTCTTCACTGTAGCCAGTTAACAAATCTTATCGGTTCTGCTCCTACAACATCTCAGCCATCCATCTCATCTGCCCCCATACTGTCATTACCCTAGGCTCTTTAGACTACATTTCTGGACTACTATAGTAACTTCCTACTTCCTACCTCCAAGTTTTCTCTTCTCTATCCCAATGGGGAGAAGAGGAGAAAGAAAATATAATGCCTAACAGAGATAGGAAAACATGGAAAAATATGAGCAGAACACAGGAAGTCTTGTGGCATTACTCCCCAGGGTAGTGATGTAAATAAAGAGGTAACTGGGTATAATAATAGAAGCTACAGCTCAGGACAATTTAGGGGCACTTTCTTGGGGTTCATTAAAAACACAGCAACTGTACCATGGCAGGATGTGAATTTCCCCCACAACTCTTTCCTTAATTTCTTCCTGGGATTCTTTTTTCCTGTGAAAGCTTAACAGATTAAAATTCTTTTGAGGCTGGGAAGGAGAATTTTTTAATTAAGTGCTCCTAGAGGTGGCTCTGTCCTAGAAGAGGAGCGGAAGTGAGGTGCCCCTAATCATCTTTTTATGACCCCTGGGGGAGGAGGGCTGAATTCTATGACCCACACAGAAAGGGGTCAAAATACTCTTAATAAGCTTGCCCTTCCAGGCATTATCAGGGAGAAAAATCCATTTGGTCTTTAGGTTTTCTGGCATCAAAGTAGGTTGCCAGTCAATTACCCTTAAAAGGTTGCCTTCATTTGTGCATGGCCAGCAAGTGCTTGGATAGGATAAACTTTAAGCATAGTAGAAAGAGAATTAGCCAGGTCATTAGTCTCTTTCCCTGGGGAGGTCATGGGAAGAGTGCCCAATAGGTAGACTACTCAAACAGGAACCTAGTTCAAGAAGGCTAGGACCTGGGAGAGCTCCCTTGCTCTTGAAGTAGATAAAAAGACCAAGCTTGTTCTTCCAAAACCAGAAGGTATGCCCTACAGATAGGTTGCTTTGAGAGCCTAGAGGAAGACATTCAATGGCCTCATGCCTCAGGATTTTCTGTTGGAAAATGAGGTCCTTTTTCTTCTTTCAGCCACTTTGGTGAAGTGCTTTGAGACACTCAAATGAAAGTTGTATTATCATACAAGTGAAAGTGTCCTGTTCTCAAACTGGCCTACATCTAATTCTCATAGGTATGGTTCCATCTCCTGCCCTAACCCCATGCCTGCAATAGGTTACCTTCTCAGTTCAGCCTTTTAGGATCCTTGACTTCCTTTTAATGCTCAACTGGCATTTTACATAAGGTCTTTCCTGAAGCCCACACCCACATTGCTAATACTCCACATGGGGGGGGGGAGAAGAATTACACTTGTTTTGTATTTATTTATTTATCTGTGTATAATAGTTAGGTGGAGCAGTGGAGAGAATAACATAGATGGACCTTTTCAATTCTTCCTCCATCATTTAACTTAGCTGTGAGATGCTGGGCAAGTCACCTTACCTCTCTTACAATCAGTTTCCTTGTCAGTAGAATGGGGATAATAATATCATTCTTAATGGGTTGTTTTGAGGATGAAATGAGGTAACTTAAGTAAAGCGTTTCATCATCTTGAAAGCTCTCTATAACTGCAAGCTCTTACCACTGAATGCATTACTTCCCCCAACCGATTTGTAAGCTCCTTGAGGATACGACTTGTTTTGGTTTTGTCCCTGTATCTCCAGTACTTGGCACAGGCCTCATGCTATTTTTTAATGAACATAAATTCCATAATTAACATAAAACATTTCCAACTTTTAAGTCCCCTGTGCCTTTTGTGAACAGAAGCTAGATAGTAGATCAAATCAAAAAGTTCTGAGTGATATGACATGCAACTCTGAATGAGGATGGATTCCAATGCAAGGAGTAGAGACTGATCCAGATTTCACAGGGCTGGCTAGAGAAGAGCCCAGGAACCTGCTTATAGTGAAATGGAAGACAGAATATTAAATGATGTCCAAACAACCACACTCCTGAGCTCAACCAGATTCAGAAAGCTTCTCTATCTATAACCCCACTCGCAAAGACCACACCCACTGTAAGTGGTTCAGATTGTATGGAGAAATGGCAGAGAATGGCATTATGGACCATCTCCAGTCATCCTGAAATATATCTGGCCACTAGACTCAGATGACTCTGGAAGAGAAAGTAAGCCTGGTGACCTTGCACAGCCCGCCCCCACTCTAATCCAATTCAATTGCAAGTCGTGTAATCATCTCCCTGATGTGAAGATCCTCTTCCAGGACAAACCACTCTCCTAGAGACCAGGCTGATTTGAGACCTTCCGCCAGGGGTGTTAATGCCACTCAGCGGGTCTCCTGTTATTGCTTCCTTCTTGCTGAAGTTAGGGAGTTTCCTTGGTCCTCTAGTCCAGCTGCCTTATTTTACAGATGGGGCAGGCTGTAAGGCAAAATGGTAGCATCACAAGAGTATCACAGGATTTTTAACTAAAATAACATAAATATCCATGTTGGATATTTAGAAAACGGATAAGTTTTATCAACGTGTTAAGGTTCCTTTTGGTTTAAAAAAATAAAATAAATGGTTAGCCATATCCTGAAAATGAAGGTTAATTAATGGGTGGTCTGTGAATTCTCTTGGCACCCATGTAATATCAGGAGATTTAGAGGAAAGTCCACAGTTCTTTGGATGCACTCCTAGTGGAAGATTTGAAACAGAAGGTATAAATAATCAACAGACATGGTTGAGTATAAAGGAATAATATATTGATAAAATTTCAACTCCAATGAAGAAATGCTGAAATACCTTCAATGACCACATAGGAAGTATATATTTCTCTGCAAGATGTTTGAACTCCCTTCCTTCCACTGCCTTGAAATGATTACTTGAGGCCTTGAAAGGTAGAGATCTAAATTTTCACTAATCTGACTAGCAATTTTCCCCCTACCAGGTCTCAAACTCCATTTTTCTCCAGGGTGCATTTGCAAAGCTTCCAGTGAAACTGTGTTAAAACATTAGTGAATTGAGATGCAAGGAAATTACATAATAATACAGTATCTGCTAAATATTCCATAAACAGTAACATTAATCACTTTTGCTACCTCTCAGCTACCTAAGAAAAACCTACCAGGGACCAGGTGAATACCCAGTGCATTTGGGGAATGACAGAAGTGAGATCATACTCCTGCTGGCTTCAACAACCATGACCAGGCTACCAGAATATACCATGGATGTTAACTACCTTGGTTCCCCTAATGTTATGTCTGAGTTTAATAAATGAATTCAAGATCGAGACCTATTCTTATGGTAAGGTTGCCAGACTTCCACATGGTGTCATATAATTCAGAAGAACGATAGTTCTGGTTAGTTATAAAATAAATCAGCATAAAATTACACTGCCAAAAATGATTAGGTTTCAACAGTCTTCCAAAGTGCATTAGGCAAGCAATATTATTTGTCAATTTGCCAATAATGTCATTGAATTTTTTTTTGTGTTGTTGTTGTTGGAGTTGGTGGTGGTGGTGGTGGTGGTGGTGTGTGTGTGTGTGTGTGCACGTGCACGCGAGTGTGTGTGGTAATAATATTAGTAACAGTAGTAGTAGTAGTAGTAGTAGTAGTAGTAGTAGTAGTAGTAGTAGTAGTAGTAGAATGAATACGGTACTTTGAGATAAAGGTCATGAGTTCAAAATTCTAGTTCTGTAGCTTACCTTACCACTTGGGTAAACTTGAGCAAATAATTCTTCCCCCTTGGCCTCAGTTTCTCCATCCAAAGCATGAGGAGATCATTTATTACAAAGGACTTTTCTATAGAGCACTGTTTGCAAAACACTCAGGATACATTATCATCTCTGTCTCACAGCAGAACCACAAAGAAGGAAATGTCATTTTCCTCATTTTCCTATGAGGTTTTGGGACACATGAAGGGTCCCATAGCTACTGCATGAGGCTGGATTCAAACCCAGGTCTTTCTGATGTGAAGTCAAAGTCATTAGCCATTGGACCATGTTGCCTCTCTGGAATGACTATGAACAATATTTGGAGAGCAGTAACTTGCCACCTTGCCTGGAAAATCTCTTGATGCAACCGTAAGGTTTATTATTGAAGTCCCTAGCCTGTCTGACTATCATTAGCAGTTCTCATTGTTCCTCAAATATTGGGCTAGGAAAAAAATAGAAATGTAATTCATTGAACATTCAGAGACACTTTTTTCACCCTTTCACCAGCTACCAGGACAAAATGTTTTTTTAGCAAGAAAACTATTGCCTTGATTTACAACCAAATTTCAGCTGGCACAGTTGCCATGAATCAAGCTAACTGCCTGACTTACGTCAATTACACTGGACCAAATTAGCCACTATAATCTAGCTGAACCATTCAGGGATCCTAAATATTGCTAAACGAAGAAAAACAATTCATACTTAGGCAAATTCTGAATGGCTCATAACAATATGAAATGAGCCAGCCCTCAATTTGTATATATGTTTAATTTGTGTCTTTTTCCAACCTTCCATAACACTATGATTACATTTTCTTCCCCCGGTGCCCCAAAGCATCAGGTTCTCTTACAGCTGTGTCCTTCTCTCCAGTCTCCCTGCCACCACCTTACCCTGGCTCACATCACCTCTTGCCTGCACTATTGCAATGTTCCCGGATGCCGTTCTCTCCCTCTCTGATTCATCCTCCAAACAGCTGACAAATTAATTTTCCTAAGGAACAATTCTGACTGTATAACTCTCCTATTGGTGAAGTTTCAGTTGTACCCTTTTGCCTCTATGACAAAATACAAATTCTTCAACTTAGCATTTATAGACCTTTACATTCTTGCTTCTTTACTCTAGCGGATTTATTTCACCCTATTGCCTTTCGTAAGGCTACATTCCAATGGAACTGGCTTACTTGCCAGCTCAGCATTCCCTCCCCAATCCCCATGCCTTTGCACAGACTATAATACAATCTCTTCTTTTTCCTATCTCTCAGGGTCCTTTGATTTCATCAAGGCTCAATGTGGGTATCACCTCATTTGGGAAACTTTCCTTCATCTCTTTATTCATTACTATTTTTACCATTACTTGTAACTCTTGTTACTTTTCTCTATCTCCTCAAATCATGTTGTTCTTAACATAGATTATAAGCTTCTTGAAGACAGGGCTGCTTTTCTTTTGTCTCTGTATCAAAACACTTAACAGAGTGCCTCATACGGAACAGGAGATCCATAAATGCTTGCTGGATTGAGTAAAAGCAATTATCAGACAGAACCAAACAGGCAAGTCATCTTTTGGCTCATCCCCTTCATTATCCTAAAATATATAAATTGTAAGCTGTTCAGTGAATCTCAACATTTCTTTGCTATTTAATTCTTCTAGCACCTTCAAAGGGAAGTCTGCTAGCCAGGAAAGAATTAATCATTTCCTTCTAAAAGTCATCCTCAAATCAAACCAGTCTTGTGGTCCTGTTGGATATCTTTGTTGCAATAGTATTTATCTTGTAGTCCCTTGGAGCAAAACTAAAGAGGGTCACTGTGTCTAGTTTCACTCATCACCAAAAACAGTCTATTAATTAGCTCACCATCAATACCGAAATAAGCAACACCTACAGAGAGTGGACTCCATCTGTCTATCAGATGTCAGGCAACTTGATCATAACACTGTCTTGGGGACTGAAGATGAGCCTAAGTAACATGATTCATAATTATAAAAAAGGAGAAGTACATCTGCTTCTCTCCACATGAAGTCCATCCATGATGAACATCTCCAAGGAAATGTTCAACCAAATGTGCCCATTCTCTCCAAGGGACCGGGTAGTATTAAGTCCTAACATTCACCACAAGGGTCTCAGCTTCCTCCCAGAGATTTTTAATTTGAGATCTGTAAACCTGCTTGTTTTAGTATTTTGACAACTATATCTCAACATAATCAGTTTAATTTCTAATTTTATACATTTTTATATATTTTAGGAGCTCAGAGGCTTCATGAGTCTGCCAAATGGATTCATGATACAGAAAAAGTTAAGAATTTCTATTCTAATGACTTAAAGGCCTAAAAGGTCCCCATTTCCATGTCTTGTCCCAAGCAGAGCATTTGCCACTTGAGTGGAGAGAAAACCCAATAAGGGTGGCTTCCCCCAACTTAGATGCCACTGAACACATACCCACATCTAGTAACAGGTCCTTGAAACTGTCCACCTCTAGTTTGCTCTGCTGCTGGTCTTGATTCTTCATCTTTTAAGTGCTCTGAGGTCAGTGATTTGTTTGGTCACTGAACCTGTTCCTGCTTCTGAATTAACCCAATCTTGCCCAGTAGCCCAAGGGCAGGCTCCAGATAAGTATATCTTATTAATTTTGTATTATTACAAAATTTTGTATTATTACAAAATTCACAGGGGAAGGTGGCTCACAACTCTAGGACTACCCCATCCACCAATGGCTTTGTCATTGTTGTCAGAACTCTAACATCTTCACATTCTATTGGCCTGTCAAAGTCCCCCAATGTAGCACCCCATCTAGACCTACCCTCCCTAAAAGGACCCATGCTTTGGACCCATTCCCCTAGTATCCTCCCATCCAGACATATCCAACCCAAGTCCCATTCCCTTGAAACCCCAAAGTTAGCTATCTATCTAGAAATAATCTCATAAACTAATTCATACTATGATGTTAATGGCTAATGCCTGATAATTATAGTGAGGATAACTAGAATGAGGAATATCATGAACATCCCTTCCCTGGTGACCATTTAGGAAGTGCTATACAGATGAACTGAAGTATTTATCTGATAAAGTCTCTTTAGGAATTTAAGACTCCCTCCCACATAAACGGGTCTATGGAATTCAGTCATGGGAAAAGTGTTAACCACTCTTTGCTGTTCTTCCCTCTGCTATAAATTAGTCTTTGAAATATCCAGCTACCCTGCAGTCACGTTGCTAAAAAAAAAAAAAGAAGAAAAAGAAAGTACAAGACAGATTGCAAAGCATTTTGTAAATACAAAGCATTCGAGGAATGACAAATAATAATTTTAATGCCTTCCCACCTAGCCACTGTATTTGACGGGATTATCTTGAAATAACAAGTGGTAGTCTATTCTGCATAACAGAATAAACAAGTGTTGTGAGTGCCCTAGAAATTCAGATGTGGCATCTGGATGTTATAATGCAAACCTCAGTTCTCTTTTTATTTTACAAGCTTTCCCCCTATTAACATATGATGACAAAAATTTACCCACAGTAAAGAAAATAGGAGCCAATTTACTTAAGATACAATGTAAAAACACCACCAAGGTTCTTCATCATTTTAACTAGCAAGAACCTTTTTGTAGCAGTCCTAAGTAATAAAAAAAAAAAAAGCAATTTATAGCCAAGGAAACTCACTAACAGGAACTGGGTAGAGATGGTGGGCAAAGGTGGTTCCAGATAACTTTTCTTTGTATTCACTCCACACAAAGAAAAGAGTCACTTGCCTCTCTTAGGTTATGCCATATTTGGAGTGGAAACATTTCATTATTAGACACCACAAACAAACACTCCCCCTCTCAGCCCTGGGCATTTTCTCTGACAGTTCCCCTAGCCTGGAATGCTCTCCCTCTTCAATTCCACCTACTGATTTCTCTGGCTTCCTTATGTTCTAACTAAAATCCCATCCTTTACAGGAAGCCTTTCCCAACAATTCTGAAGCTAGTACCTTCTCTACCAATGACTTCCTAGTTATCCTGTGTCTAGATGGTTTTGGATAGATTTGTCTGTGTTGTCTCCTCCATTAGACTGTAAGCTTCTTAATGGCAGGCAGGAACTGTCTTTTGCCTCTTTCTGTACAGTCAATGCTTAACATAGGGCCTGACATATAGTAGACACTTGAAAATGTGTATTGATTGTCTCACTGACTCCACAACCTTGAACTGTACTTGACCATCACACAGATGGAGCTGAAGGTCCATAGATCACATATATGCTTTTCCTCTAACTATTGATTAGATTAAATGCACATAAATCCACCATCTTTATGTTTTTGTGACTCCAGAAATTCAACACCTGGCAAAACTGGAAAGTAGGTCAATCTGGCCTTTAAGATTATCTTTGACAGTCTTGCCATTACCCACCCCCACCTTTGGGGCTCCACTTTTACCCCGCCACTGATGGCTTTGTCTTTGTTGTCAGAACCCTAACATCCTCACATTGTCCTTTGTCTGTCAAAATCCCCCAATGTAGCACCCCACCTAGACCTGTCCTCCCTAAAAGGACCCATGCTTTGGACCTATTCCTCCAGTGTCCTCCCACCCCCATCCAGACATATCCAGTCCAAGACCCATTCCCTTGAAGCCCCAAAGTTAGCTATCTCTCTAGAAATATAGCTCATAAACTAATTCATACTATGATGTTAATGACTAATGCCTGATAACTGTATTTTAACAGGAGGCTTCTGAAGGTACTGTACTTTACTCCCAAAGAATAATTTTCTAGTGGCAGAATTTTAGTCATTGTAGCAGACCAGAGAGCAGGAACAATTTACGGTCAGGGAGTCATACCCATGGCCCCACACCACATAACATGATTGGGCCTGAAGTAAGCCAGTCATGAGTAACAAACATCTATTTTCAATAACAGGGAGCCCCTACAGTTTGCTTCTTTAGATCCACTCAAGTTGATAATCCATTACTTATCCTTCCGCTGTCACTCTATTTCATTTGCTGCTTTTCCTTTGCAATCTTATAACCCTTGTTGTGTTTTTTAAATGCCACCTACATAGCTATGTCTAGTACATTACTTGTCTTTTGAAATTTACTTTGAGGAGGCACAGTATAACAGGATCACAGGGGCATAGACAGAGCAATGGAAAGTATTCAGATGTCACCTACCCTAATCCCCTCATTTTATAGATGAGGAACTGAGGCTCAGAGGGAAAAGACTTATCCAAAGTCATGGAGGAAATAAGAGGAAAACAACATTTTCTAACCCAGGTCCTCACACGACTGTAATACTATGGCATTATTTGGTGAGGATTGGGCAATGTTGCACTCAATTCATTATGAGTACATTGACCTTGCCCAACTAACAGCCAGTGTTGAGATAACGTCCACTCTCTCTGCCTCATGGTGTGGAAATAGGCCTTTATTTCTCAAAAGTATGGCAATGAATGTCCCCAGCACCTGGGATGGTCTGCTTCCACCCCTCTACCTCCTGGCTTTGCTCACTTTCTTTCAAGACTCAGTTCACACCCCACTTTGTGTAAGGGATGCTTTCCCTTCCTGCCCATTAGCACCTTCTTTCTGAGATGACTTTCCACTTAAACCATATATTATGCATGCACAAAGTTAATATTACATGCACATAGTTGTTTGCATGTTGTCTCCCTCATCAGAACGAGAGTTTCTTACGGGTTGGTGACAAGTTTTTGCCTTTCTTTATATTCAAACAATGCCTGGATCATAGTAAGCACTTAAGAAATGCTTGTTGACTGATTTTGACTGCCTGGAAACAAAGATTGGGAAGGTCTTACCAAAGCCAGAAAAGCTTTCAGTATGGTCCCACCCATACATGGTACCTCAATCCTAAACCTGGTATGGATAAACTCATCCTCACCAAATTGGCTAGGAGGTAATGACTTCTTTAGCTACAGTGACCCAAGATAAAGTTAGCAAAACAAATCTCAGGGCAACTGCTCTCAGAAAGTACTTTGATTTAAATGTTTTAAATAAGTTCCTTCATTCTCTACCTCACATTGACTGGTAGTGTTCAACCTCCATATTTCAATACCTCTAGACTCAGTGATTTAATTTGCTTGTGGACTCCTTCCTTTGAAACAAGCCGCAATTCTGCTATCCCTTAGTAGATGGTTTTATGAGTTATTATAGCCCAAATCAAAATACTCACTACCTGATGTTCAATCTTCTGGTGACAAGTCTTTATCAAACAAGTTAGTCTGGTTTTTGGATGAAAGACTAATGACCCATCCAAGGCAGCACACCAGAAGCCCTTCCAACCTGAAAGGAGCTCCCAGACTTGCCATCTGCTGACATGGTCTTCAAGAACCTAGAGCCCTCTCCTACTTCTTATGAAACATCAAAGTAGGACTTGAATGGAGAACATAGAATAAGAGTGAAGTGAATGTTGATGTTGGTGGTCATAATAAAGGTGATCTGTCATCCAAGAACTATATTCTCTCATTCTTGACAGACAAGCAGAAGTGGAGGAAGGGACATGTGGGGGCAGCCAAATGTCACAGAAGGCAATCATTTAGTTGTAGTGCACCTCATAAAAGGGAATGGGCACTGGTTGTCTCATACTGCAGTCTCGTAAAAACTCTAAGTTATGACTGTCTCTACCCTAACTGGATGAATAAAACCTTAATTGTCTCAATTTCAAAATTCTGAACAGTGTTAAAAAAAATCCAATTTAAATATTAAAGCTAAAACAGGATGCTCATGTCCCAACTCATTTGTCTTAAAAATAACCCAGCTCTGTATACACATCAGGGTAACGATACCTACCTTGGAAGCATACTGAGAGAATTAGTGCTTGTAAAGTGCTCGGAAGAAAAAAAATCTTCTTAAAATATAGCGAAAAACTTTACAACCCCAAATTGTTGCAAAAATGGGTTTCTCAAAGAAGGGACTCTGCACTTTTAAATGCAAAATGTCTTTTCCTTCCCCTCCTAATTACCAGTTAGTTGCGGTTTTAAGTTGGGAAGTGCCTGCATATATAAGTTTGCTGGAACTTTTGAGTTTCACCCTTGTATTGGTCTTCTACTCTCAGGAGGTTCCATGGGAAGCACTGAGCACTTTGCTGTCTACAGTCTTGATATACTACTGCACACATGGGCCCTAGATCCTTGGTGACATGTTCTTGCTCCCTGTGGCTTACTGGGGGTGATTCTCATTACTTTGAAAGATAGGAATGTCTTCCCCGGTCAAACTTTAACACCTAGTAGCAGTGGTAGAGACAACCCAGGGAAAGGGGGGAAGGCAAAGAAATGGTGGCCATATGTCCTAGAAATCCACTTCAACAGTTAACCATGTTTTGATGATGCCGATAGGGTCAGCCTGGGGGTCAAAACAGTAGGCAACCTTCAGGATGGAGACTGGAAAGCTTCCTTTGCTCCCAAATCTTTTGCTCACTTACTGAAAATTCCCATAATTCTCCCTTTTGCTTTAATAATGATGATTGCTAAGATTTCTATTCTTTACCAGGCACTTTCCACATGAAAACCCAGTAACCTCCAGTCTCACATCTCCAACTCTACTGGAGACGCCTCACAACCTAGGGGTCATGCATTTCATCCAAACTCTCTCACACCTCTCTGGCCAATCTATGCCAAGTCCTGTTGATTCCATCTTTGCTCTGGCTCTCATACATACTCCCTACTTTGCTCTGATGCCGCCACCACCCTGATGAAAGCCTTTATCACCTTACACCTAGACTATTGCAATACTCTGCTGGATGGTGCCTTTGGTTCAAGACTTTCCCCATCCCTGTCCCTCTTCCACTTAGTTATCAATGAGACCTTCCTAAAGCACAGATCTAACCGAATCACTGTGCCCTCCCACTTCCACATTCATCAAACTACAAAGCTCATCATTGTCTGCAAGATCAAATATTAAATTCTGTCTTTGACATTCAAAACTCTTCCCTACCTTTCTAGTCTTCTTATACCTTACTCACCCCCATGTCCTCTGTGATCCAGTAACACTGGCCTCCCCATTTTTCCTCAAACAAGACAATCTATCTCCCTACTCTGCACTATTTTTACTAATTATTCCTAGGTCTGGAATTCTCTCCTTCCTCACCTCTACCTCCTGGCTCTCCTGGCTGCCTTCAAGTCTCAGCTATGATCTCACCTTCTGCACGAAATCTTTCCCAGGCCCCCTTAATGTGAATAGCTTCCCTCATAGATGACCTACAATTGATCCGCTTACATCAAGGACCTGTCTCTCTCCTTCTGGTTTATGAGCTATCTGAAGGTAGGAATTGTGCTTGCCTTTCTTTTTATCCTCAGCACTTAGCACCGTGCCCATCACATAGTGTGCATTTTTTTGTCTTTTAGGAGGGGGAAGGCAGGGCAACTGGGGTTAGTGACTTGCCCAACGTCACACAGCTAGTAAGTGTTAAGTGTCTGAAGCTGGATTTGAACTCATGTCCTCCTGACTCCATGGTCAGTGCTCTATTCACTGTGCCACCTAGCTGCTCCATACAGTCGATATTTAATAAATGTTTGTTGACTTAATATTCCAATTGAGACTGAACAGCTCAGTCACTTGCCCAAGGTCACATGAGTACTAGGTAGTAGAGTACAGACTTCAGTTTCTATCTTCTTAAGCACAATTTTCCAGAAGAGAAGTGTCAGACTTTACCCACACTTGCCTGGCAACATTCCATAGTACTGAAGCAGATTAAAATAGAGTTGAGAAATATTTAACAAAATAAACACAAATAGAATACAACATAGGTGACATTTTAAAACTAGGTAAATATGTACCCCCACAAGGATCCCTATGTATGATTTAGCATCCCCTATTTCTATTTGAGTTTGATACCACTCCCTTCAAAGCATTGTAGACTCCTATTGAACTGCCCAAAGGTAACAATGATGATGCTAACATTCATATAGAACCAACTATATGCTAGACATGTTACAGTTATTGTCTCAATAGATCCTTACAACAACCCAGAGAGGTTGGGGTTATTCCTATGCTCGTTTTACACATGAGGAAACTAAGGCAAAGTGTGATTAAGTGACTTGACTAGGGTCACACAGCTAAAGTATCTGAGACTAGATTTTAACTTGAACCATCCTAATTCCAGATCCTGTGCTCCATCCACTGTACCACTCAGCTGGCAATATAAAAGAAGTAATATAATACTAACATTAACACATTAATACTTTAGCATGAATTAGTTTGTTAGCTTGCTCAGTCAGTGCCATTACCTAGCAGAGCTCTGGGGTAGTAATATGCTGGGCAGGTAATAGATACAATACACAATCAAAATTCCTGTAGCTGTTAACATTTTCTGTCTGTTTGTCTGTCTGTCTCTCTTCAATTGTGTATATTTCATATTTGTTTATTTACATTTGTATCCCCCTGTAGAAATTAAGTTCCTTGAGGGCAGGGACTGATTTTTAACACCATTCATTATTAAGTGTCTACTATGTTCCAGATGCTCTGCTAGGCACTAGATCTCAAATGCCTGGCAGGGAATAGGGGCTTATGATGTACCTTGCATTGTCCTGAATTAGACAAGTCAAGGTGCCACCCAAGGAGAAAGACCATGGGTATGAAGCTGAAATGGGAAAGCTGGGCAGCAGAAGAGCAAAATGAAAACACTGGGGGAAGAAGGCTCTAGTAGAGCAGGAAAATGTATTGAAAGAGAGGGGAAGGGTTTGAAGAAGGAATGGAAGCTCCCAAAGGACAAATCTAGCTTACTTGACACACAGCCGTGGACATAATGTTCAGAAAGGAAAGAAGTCCCTTGGCTCACTCCACACAAGGGGGCTGTACTATCAAATCTCCTATCAGAGAATGAATACAGGGGCATTGCAGGGTGTGGGAGGAAATACATCCAACATTTTAATAGCATATAATAACGATGATGGTGATAACAGAAAGGCAGCAGAGTTATTACATAGAGAGCTACCTTCTAAGTCAAGACTAACACCTAAAAACTACTTGGTACTGGCTAAAGAAATAGAGTGGTGGATCAATGGAATAGGTTAGGTACACAAAACATTATATTCAGTGACTATAGTAATCTACTATTTGATAAAACCAAAGAACCCAATTTCTGGGATAAGAATTCACTATTTGACAAAAACTGCTGGGAAAACTAGAAAACAATATGGCAAAAATTAGGCATAGACCAATATCTTACATACTATTCTGAGATAAAGTCAAAACAGGTACAAAAAGCTGATATTATAAGCAAACTAGGAGAGCAAGGAGTAGTTTACCTGTCAGATCTATGGAGAAGAGAATATATGACTGAACAATGGAGACCATTACAAAATACAAAATGCATGATTTTGATTACATGAAATTGAAAAGTTTTTGCACAAACAAAGCTAATGTAACCAAGATTAGAAGGGAAGCAGAAAGGTGGGAAACAGTTTTTACAGCCAATGTCTCTGATAAAGTCCTCATTTCTAAAATATAGAGATAACTAAGTCAAATTTATAATATGTCATTCCCCCATTTATAAATGGTCAAAAGATATGAACAGTCAGTTTTCAGATGGAGAAATTAATGCTATCTATAGGCATATAAAATACTCTAAATCACTATTGATTAAATCAAAACAACTCTGAGGTACCACATTACACCTATCAGATTGGTTAACATAGCAAAACAGGAAAATTATAAATATTGGAGAAGTTGTGGGAAAATTGGAATAGTAATGCACTGTCGGTGGAGTTTTACACTGATCCAACCATTCTGGAAAGCAATTTGGAATTATTCCCAAATGGCTATGCTCTTTGTGCATATTCTTTGACCCAGCAATACCACTTCCAGGGCTGCATCCCAAAGAGATAATAAAAATTGGGAAAGGACTCACAAGTACAAAAATATTTATAGCAGCTCTTTTATTGAGGGGATGCCCATTGATTGAGGAATAACTGAACAAATTGTGGTATATGAATGTAATAAAATACCATTGTGCCATAAGAAATGATGAGCAGGTAGTCTTCAGGAAAACCCAGAAAGACATATATGAACTGATACTGAGTGAAGAGAGCAGAACCAGGAAGACATTGTACACAGTAACAACCACATTATATGATGACTAACTTCCACAGACTTGACTCTTCTCAGAAATGAAATTATTTAAGACAACTCCAAAAGACTCATGATGGAAAATGCTATCTGCATCCATGGATTTGCACTTTTTGTTGGTGCTGTTATTTTATTTTGTTTCTTCTTTCTCATTGTTCCTCCCATTGGTTCTAATTCTTCTTTACAACATGACTAATGGGAATGTATATGAATGTATATGTAGAGCCTATATCAGACTGCATGCTGTCTGGGGGAGGGAGAAGGGAAAAAGGGAGAGGGGAAATTTTAAAAGTCAAAAGTTTATGGAAGTGAATGTTGAAAACTGAAAAAATAATATATTTTTAAAAGAATAATACTACATAGCATGCTTATAGGCTTTAATTTTTGAAAAGTGCTTGATGTGTGTGTGTGTAAAAATAAAATCTCATTTGATTCTTACAACAACACTTTGATATAGATGCTATTATCACCTCTATTTTACAGGTAAGGAAACCAAGATTGAGAAAGGTTTAAGTGGCTTGCCCAGAGTCACCCAACTGGAAACTGTGTGAGGCAGGATTTGAACTCAGATCATCCTGACTCTGAGATGAGCACTCTCTCTACTGTACAATCTAGATGTCTAGAAAGGCCTGAGTTTATGTCCTGCCTGGACAAACTGGCTATATATAGTGATGTTGAGCGAATGAGTTCACTTCTCCTTGCTTTAGGCACTTGAAAACCACAGGTTTTCAGAGAACCTGCCAAACTTCATTAGTAAAGGCAGCTCACTCATTTGGAAGGTCCCCATATCAATGAAATCACAAGTCTAGTCTCTGTCCAATAGTGACAGTAACTGTGTTGGTAAGAAGAATTCATGTTGCATTTTAAAGTCCATAAAAAGTATTTACCAAGCATATATGAGGTTCTCATCTGAGGCTCACAACAACCACATGCAGGAATTATTATGATCTCCATGAATAAATTGAGATTTAGAAGGTTTCCCCAAACATGACAGTGACTCAGAGTACAGTGGTCAGAGAGCTGATTCTAGATCCAACAAGACCTGAGTTCAAATCTTGCCTCAGATACTTATTAGATTTTATTTTTTTACATTATTGAGGAAAAAAAATCTGACTTCTGTATGCCCAGTTCTCCTATCTGTAAAATGAGGTAAATAATAGCACCTTCCCTATAATACAGCTTCATAAAGATGAAATCAAATAAAATGTAGCCTATTTTGCTAACTTTAAACTACTCTATAAATTCTGCTCTTGTTAGTGAGTGAGTTAGTTGTTACACAGGAACTTGAACCATTGTCTTCCTGAATATAGGACTGGCACAATAGTCCTTGTGCCACTGTGAGTATGGCTAATTCTGACCCACTGATAATGGATGCCCATAGGATACTTGAATGTGAGATTCCCAAAGATGCTCAGGACCTCAGCACCTTGCTCACCTGTCAGAAGTGCAATGCCAAGAAAGAAAACACATTCAAGTGTCTACTTTCCCCCCAATCCACCTCACTTTTTTCATCTTCAAAGCATATAATTCTTCCCATAGTATTTCAACTGTCTTATGAAAGTGAGCTGCCACCTCTATTTTTTACAGCTATTTATGACTGGTTGGGTGATGACAGGGTATTTGGCACTTTGTTAAGCACACAGGGAGATACACTCCCTGCTGTAACCACCCAATGACAAGTTGAGAGCATGTACTTCAGATCTAAGGGAAACTCGATGAGAAGGAGTTTAGCTCCTAAAGAAAAGCAGTTCCTTTGTTTATATATTTTGTCATTTTTTTATAAGGCAATACAGAAATCAATCAGTCCATCAGCAAGCATTTTGAGAGTATTTATTATCTGCTGGGCATTGTGCTAGGTTTTGAAGGTACAAAGACAAACAAAAAAATGCAGCAATCCCTGCCCTCAAGGAAGACCCTCAACCTTTAACACTCTCACTGCTCTTGGTGGATCAGGTGGCCCTATCTGCCAAGGGGAGCCTCCACTGAATGACAGAATTTCAGAGCTAGAAAACTAATTCAAACCATACACAAAAAACAATCTATCACAGTATGCTGATAGTCAATCCCACAGCTTTTATATGAAAACATACTACAAGGGAGAACACGGGACATCTGCAGAAAACTCATTCTAATTGGGATAGCTCTAATCATTCATCTTGTCTCGGAGGAGTTACATGATCTCGTGTTTAAATTTGCTTCTTCGCCACTTTCCCCAACACCCCTAGTTTTATTCCGTGAGACCAAGCAGATCAAACCTGGTCCCTCATCCATTTGAGAGATTCAAGCATTTGAAGCCAGCTAGCTTTTCTTCCCTTCATTCTTCTGGTCTTGATTCCCTGGATTTGTCTTTTGGTCTCTAAGCTAAATAATACACATTTCTTTTAACTCATCTCTGAGCATGATCTCAGAGCCTTTTTGCTCTTTGGATATCATCCAGTTTATCAAAGTCAATCAATTAACAAGTGTTTATTCAATGTCTTCCTGTATGCCAAGCAGTATACCAAGTCCTAATGACACAAATGCAAAAATGGAAAATCCCTACCCTAAAGGAGCTTACATTCTGTCCATCCTAACTTCCAGCAACCAGAATTGAACTCAATACTTCATTAATGCCTGTTTTTCTGGCCTCTCCCAGCTTTTCTAGGACCTCAAGTCAGTGATCATTTCCTTTCTCCCATCTTGCTACCTCTCTATGGGATCCTCTCTTCCTACAATCATATTCATGTCTCCCTATCTAAAACAGGGTGAAAAAAATCAGATAACCAAAAACAATCAAAATGAAAATCTTGCCTTTGACATTTTCAGAAATGATGAGTAGATTAATATGAATATCAGATAATTGTATTTGGAAATAGTTAAGGATACAATTGGGTAGAGAAATTGGGCTACATTGGGGAGAGCTGGGGAGTTTGTTTCCTAGGTAATCAGAAACCAGAGGAATTGAACAGAGTTGATAACTAGAAAAGGCTGGAGAGCAAGGAAGACCAAAGGGGCCATTGACTACCACAGTTAAGTGAAAGGATTTTCTCCATCTCTATTACTGCTATTAGTAACCAGCCTTAGATTTCTAAACAAATTTCTAGTTAGGTATAAGCTATAGTATAAAATATTTATGGCCCTACCAAAGAGACAATTAGCTGTTCTTACAATTAACAGAAGTCCACAAGGGGGAATCCAGGAAGAGTTGATTACAGTGGGAATGATTAAAAGTGCCTTTTGATAGGAAGCTCAAGAACATTCATCAGAATCAATATTCGTTATCTTTTTTTATTTTTATTTTTTTTATTTTCATTTTTTTTTATTTTAATTTATTTTCTTGGTTACATCATTCATTTCCACAAGGTTTTGAGTTACAAATTTTCTCCCCTTTTTGTCCCTACCCCCCAGCCCAGAACATTGATCCCACTGTAAGACCCCTCCCACAATCTG
>CM053597.1:19962651-19980772 GCA_028646575.1 Pseudocheirus occidentalis | reverse complement strand
CGAAGAGCCCCGCCTGCTGCGCTGCCTGTAGTGCTTTCTGTCTTGTGGAGAGTTTTGGAGCTTGAAAATCTGTTTAGCGTCCCATTTTATGAGTTTTTTAGCGTGTTTGTGTGGGAGCTGTGGTGCTTTGCTTCTTCTACTCCACCATCTTGGCTCCGCCCCCCGGATTATTCATTTCTAAGGTGAGCTAACAGTGAGACTCCAAGTTCCTGAGGTGAAGGAAGGCCGTGGATATGGGGTGGAGAGAGTACAAATGGGACCACAACATTTCATGGAGGGTGGAACTCAGAGAAGGAAATATTGGATTTGCTGTATCAGGAACATTCTATAACACAAGGATGCCCTGGTTAGTAAGTAGATTTTTTTAAAAAATTGAAGTAATCTACACATAATCAGTGTATAATGGATAACCAGCATGTTCTGTCACAGTCCTACTCATGCTCCCTTCCAGCTCACTCATGAAGAGGAGTGCATGGCAGTGCTAATCAGTTTAGACTGATCAAAATAATGGTGATGACAGTAAGAATAATAAATCAATAAGAATGGCATTTATATCATGCTTTAAAGTTGCAAAGCACTTTACAAATATTATCTCATTTTTCCTCATAAATCCAAGTAAGTAGGTACTGTTGCCATTCCTATTTTACATATGAAGGAAGATATTGAGTCAGATGGAAGTTAAGTGACTTGCTCAGGGTCACTCAACTAGTGCCTGAGACTGAAATTTGAACTCAGATCTTTCTTACCCCAGATCTGGCACTCTACTGGCTGTGAATAGACAGGTGATATGGAAAGATGTGTGAATGAAGGGAAGGAGTGCTAGATTTACAGTCAAAGGACATGAGTTCGAACCCCAGCCCTACCACATGTGACTTTGGGGAAATCATTTCAGTTTCCTCATCTGTGAGAATATGGGGTTGGATCTCATACCGTATACCAAGATAAGGTCAAGTTGGGTACATAATTTATGATTTAGATGTAAAGGGTGACACCATAAGCAAATTAGGAGAGCAAGGAATAGTTTACCTGTCAGATATATAGAGAAGGGAAGAATTTATGATGAAACAAGAGATAAAGAATATTATGAAATGAAAAACAGATCATTTTGATTATGTTACATTTAAGTCAATGCAACCAAGATCTGAAGGGAAGCAGAAAGCAGGGAAACAATTTTTATAGCTAGTGTTTCTCATAAAGGCCTCATTTTTAAAAATATATAGAGAACTGAGTCAAATTTCTGAGAATACAAGTCATTCTGCAATTGATAAGTGGTCACAGGACATGAATAAGCAGTTTTCAGATGAATAAATCAAAGCTATCTATAGGCATATGAAGAAGTGCTCTCAATCTTTTGATTAGAGAAATGAGAAGTAAAACAACTCTGAGGTACCATGTCATACATATCTGATTAGATAATATGACAAAAAAAAGAAAATGACAAATGTTAGAGAAGATGTGCTAAAATTGGAACATTAATGCATTGTTGGTGGAATTGTGAACTGATCCAACCATTCTGGAAAGCAATCTGGAAGCATTCTGAAAGGACTATAAAACTGGGCATACCCTTTGATCCAGCAATATCACTACTAGGTCTGTATCCCAAAGAGATCACAAAAAGGACAAAAAAGACCTACATGGACAAAAATATTTATAGCAGCTCTTTTTGCATTTGCAAAATAATTGAAATTGAGGGGCTGCCCATTAATTGCAGAATGGCTGAACAAGTTGTAGTATATGAATGTAATGGAATACTATTGTGCTATAAAAAATGATGAGCAGGTAGATTTCAGACTAACCTGAAAAGACTTGGATAAACTGATGCTGAGTGAAGTGAGCAGAACCAGAACAACGAATACCATGACAGCAACACTGTACAATGATCACCTTTGATAGACTTAGTTTTTCTCAGTAATACAATAGCCTAATTCCAAAAGACTCAAGATGGAAAATTCTATCCACATCCAGAGAATGAACTATGGAATCTGAATGCAGATCAAAGAATATTCATGTCTTTTTTTTCTTTGTTTTTTCTTTCTCATGGGCTTTCCCTTTTGTTCTGATTCTTCTTTCACAATATGACTAATGTGGATTAATGTTTAATATGATTGTACACGTACAGCCTATATCAAATTGCTTGCTGTCTTTGGTAAGGGAAAAAGGTGGGAGGGGAGGGGAGATGGAGGGGGAAAATTGGAACTCAAAATCTTATAAAAGTGAATGAATGTTGAAAACTATCTTTACATATAATTGAAAAAAATAAAATACTGTGAAGCTGGGTGGGAGGGGAGGGAAGAAACAAGAATGACCAGTGTCACTAAAAAAAGAAAATATGGGTTGGACTCATTGACTTCTAAGTCATTTTAGGCTCTAAATCTATGAACCTATAATATCACTCTATTGTTTGAAGAACAGTCTAAGAACTGTCCCAGAAAAATTCACTGTCTCTCTCAACCAATAAATCAAACTATCTTGTTATTTCTCAGACACTGGTTGAGAACTAGTGCTTCATTCTAGTCTTTCTTTCCATAGTGATATAGACTGACAAGATTTAAGGGAGTCAACAGGAAATGGGAATAGTGACAGGCACCAGAGGTGGTGACTGCTAGTGGTTAGCTTTTCTTCCCAGACTGGAATTCCCCATACTTTAGGTTGACAGATCTGTTGGTTTTGGAAGACAGTCAGAAAACTCAATTCTCTTGCTTCTCGGCAATTCCCACACTCAGTTGATTAGATTATATTTTCTTAAAAAGTATCTTTTTTCATCAGTTCAATGGCTCAACTGTCCTCATTCTGACTTGGTTCTTTTAATATAGAATTCAAAATATTTCACATAGCTTCCTCTGGTTTGAACTTGATAAAACAGAAGAAAAAATGGGATGTTTAGGACCAAAGAGATAGCTACATTTAATAGAAATTCGAAATTTGCTACTTCAGGGTAGTCCTCAGCTTGTCAGTGGGTTATGTTCCAAAGGTCTGTAAGTCAGTGGTTTGGAACTCCAAATACATTCTCATCCCCCAAATAAAAATTTATTTTGCATGTAACAATCCTCAATTTTGATAGTATTGTGAAGTACTATATACTCACTAGAATATATAAAATGTTTCTAGGAGAAAATTCATTGAGATACCTGTTTCTCCTACTGTAACGGAATAAAAAACTACCTTTCTTTTGACTTCTACCCTATCAATGAGACCAGTGGGGCTCCAGTTGCGAGGTACTGAGTCACCCCCAGGTAGAAATCCATGGCTCCATTTGAAATTGCTTTTTCCTCTTGTCAAGCTCCCCCTTCACTCCCTTATTTTTTTTCTTTTGAGGACCCCTGGAAATAGTCTGTATGCTTTGTTTTCAAATAATAATATATAATTAATTATAGCACTAATAATATTATATATAATATTACAATATAATAATATATACACACATAATACATGTATTTATAGAGATGTATATGTTTGCAAGTATGTGTATGAGCACATATGTATATGTGCATATACACACATGTGATGGTGGTGGTTGTTGCCCCTCATTCTCAAAAAGGACCAAAATAACACCACTATGCTAGAGTGAAGCTACAGTGTGTCTGACTGTACTCAGACCAATGTGAGCTCAGAACGTTCCACCACAAGTCAGGCACAAATATTCCATGTGAACGTTTGGGGTGGATTCTCCAAATTTACACATTTCTCATTTCTTCTGAATAATGTACAAAGAGAACTTTAATACTTTAAAGTCTCATGAGAGTACATATAGAGAGAAATATGGTGTGCAAATATGGTAGAAAATGCTATAAAGGTAAGGAATTGATGTAGAAGTTAGTATGGAAGAGGTAACTATCAATATTAACTAAATCTTTGAACTTTCGAGATCAACCTCCTCCCACTGGGTACATTACATCCCCTCAAAAGTCCAGGGAAAATGGAACAAGGTCATAGGGGTCTCTGAATCACAGAATACTCAAAGCAGGCAGTGTGATTTAACAAGAAGAGCACAGATTCCAGCATCAGAAAACCGGGGTCCACCTTTCACCTCTGCTCCAATTGCTCCAACTCTCTGGCCTCAGCTTCCTCATCTCTAAAAGGAGGGGTCAGCCTAGATGACCTCTAAGGTCCTTTCCACTTGAGTTCCATGATCTGACTCTTGTATTCTTGTGGAATGGGCCCCCAAATCACTTCATCTAACCTTCTCATTCTACAGATCGGGAACTGAAGCCCAGAGAGATTCTGTAATTTATTCAAGGTCACACAGTTAATTAGTGGCAGAGTGAAGGTTGGAATAAAGGTCTAATAACTGGATCAGCCACCCACCCCACCAAAGATATTCCAGGGTTATTATTTTTAATTGCATAACCTTCATAGATTTCAATTTAATTCAACAAATCTGAATCAAGCATCTACTACGTGCAAATTACATTATTTGATGTAATGTAGTCAACATACAGTAGTCTCCTTTTTAGCCTTTACCCCAAGTAGATCAGAATAATCACAGAATTATTGAAATATCCTGAGCTCCCAGGGCAAGCTCTTCTCCATACAACACGTGGGTACAAACTCAGTAGATTGAAATAAGAGTACCTGATAAGGTTATTTGAAACAGGAGAAGACAATGACTTAGGAATTCTTTTGTCTATTGGTAGATTACTGTCTGTGTTTACCAGGTCAGCTAAAAGTCAAGGGACACACACAACCATTTCGGATAAACCAAATTCCACAGCGTCCTCATCCTGGCTGGTGGCATTGATTGGCCACAGTCTGAGTCTTTTTCCATGAGGAAGCTCAGTGACTTTGGGATTACTGATGATCACCATCATCTGCAAAGTTTCAGTCTTTAATAATTGCTCCCACAATCCCCAAACACAACAGCAGGAATTCAAGTGGACTGATTCTGTCCTTAGACAGGGCCATATCAGACCTCTATCAGTGACTGGGCTCATATAGAGCTTTTTCTTGGGTAAGTCTAGTGTTGGTATCTTGGGAGCTTTGGAAAGGTCATGAAGGTTCCATCCACTCTAGTTACTGCACTTGGTCTTAGCTTCCTTTTTGTGGGAGGACATGACTTGGCATATAAGAAGTCAATCACAGTCCCATAGACTGTCAGATTAGGCCTGTTCCACATGGAGGGTGACTCCATATGTGATTGCCATGTAATATGGTGGACAAAGAGATTCCTGGGGCCCTGTGTGGTCAGCCTACTTTCTAGTCTTCCTTTCTTCCTTATTAATTTCTTTCCTTTGAAATGTTTTATTACTGCTGCCTCCCTTAGAGAATAGTTACCTCTCCTGTATATTTTCTTTCTACTTGCTCTATATTTGTCTTACACAGACTGATTAATATATGCTGTTTTGCTCAATAAAATATAAGGTCCCTGAGGGTAGGGATGCTTTTGCTTTTTCTTTGTATCCCCAGCATTATTCTCTGGACAGAACAAACACTTCGTAAGGGTTTATTGGTTCATACTTTTTTGTCTTCCTTTTTAAAAAAATTATATTACTATTATTTCCCAATGACTTCCCAGTCACCTAATGGACCCCTCCCTTGTAACAAAGGAAAGTCAAGCAATACAAACCCACCATTAAAAAATGACTGCCTCAGTCTGCACCAGCAGTCCACCACCTTGGTGCCAAGATAGGAAGCATCCTCCTAATTCAGCTTCGGTTACCAAATTGCTCAGAGTTCAGAAGCACTAGATATGACCAAGGCCAACAAATAAAACAGCATGGAAGGATGAAGACTCGCATCAGTAGAAGAGGCGCTCACCATGTGGAGGAAACTGAAGTTCTTCTAAGTGCCGGAGTACATCTATACACACCTTGTTTTCCTTAATAGCGTCATGTGAATTGTGTGATCCATGTATAGCATATTCATATAGAATTTGTTCAATATGTTCAGGAAGAATTCAGTGGTAAGCACAAAACACAGTCTAATGCTGGTCGGCTAGTACAAGGTGCCATAAAATTGCTTGGATATACATATCAGAAGATAACACTGCCATCAAATCCCTACAGTGTCTGGAAAGAGGTGGAAGGATCCTGCACAAATTGCTGACCAGCTCTGGTTTGGGGTCAAGCTTTAGTGTTGGGTATGGACCAGTCCAAGGATGAGCCATATGCCCTTTTCTACCTGGTTGAACTTCAGGTCAACTGCCTTTGGCAGATTCACTTGGAATTTCCTCTTACTGGGAAGCTCTTCTAAGTAAATTTATTGATGACTTTGTGAATGAGGCCCACTGCTACCTGCAAGCCTTGTCACATGAGAGGCTTCCCTGGCCTGGGAAGGCTTTCCTCCTCCTTTCCTCCAAACAATACCATTACTGTCCAGAACCATTTTCTTCATGAAGCTTTCCCTAACAGAGCCCAGCTGATCTTCTCTTGAAAAAAATGTGTTAATAAGTTTGTACCTCAATAATTGAAAACAAGTCCAAAGCCAACCTCAGACACTGGCTGTGTGACATTTTATGCGAGTCATTTAACCTTGGTTTGCCTCACTTTCCTCAACTATAAAATTTGGATAATAACAGCAAAAGACCCAATTCTTCTAAAGCACTTAGCACAATGCCTGGCACAGAGTAGACATTATATAAATGCTGGTCATCATCATCACTCTATGTCTGCCAGTTTGGGTACATGGCTCCAAGAGACAGAACAGAATATTAGGCTCTTAATAAGGAAGACCTGGGGTCAAGTCCATCCTCTTCTGCTGTGAGCAGGGATCCTTTCATTCTTCGTGCTTGCATTCCCTGCACCTCTCACAGAGACTGGCACATAGTAGGAGCTCAATAAGTACTTCCTGAATGATTGATTAACACATACTAGCTCTAAGACTGTGGTCAACTGACAAACTCTCAGCTCTTGAGGCATTTCTCTGAGACCATAAGTTGCAGAGAAGGTGCTGACCTGCATTGGCAAGGGAATGTCTCATTCTACAGTGTCCTATCCCAGTGAAACCATATGGTCCAGTCTCTACCTACCTATTTATTTGTCTACCTATCTATCTGTTTATGTGGTGCTATATGTCTGTCTGTCTATCTATCTACCTACCTACCTACCTACCTACCTACCTACCTATCTCTCCATCCATCTATTTACATAGTATGTCCCAAAAGTCTTTGTGGATTATTAACCTTTAACAGCTTTAAGTAGCTTTAATGGTTACTAAAGCTTAGCATTCCCAAGACTTTTGGAATATCCTGTATCTAGACTGGTTTTCTTCTGATTTTTTGGAAGGGGCATATGGGCCATTTGAGCTAAGATTGAAGAAGGTTTTTTTATCACAAGTTTGATCATCAAGTAATGAATGAATGTTATTTTTTCCTTGATCTATAGGCATTTGTAAAGTGCCTATTCTATAAAAGTCAAGACACTAAGCACTAGGGAAGACCAATACCAATGATCATGGCATGGAAGGATTAAGACTTGCATCAGTAGAAGTACTTGTCATTTGAATAAAATAATAGCTCCTGAAAATGCCAAAGTACATGCATACATATCATAGGAGGTGGGTGGGGGAGAACAGGCAGACAGCAGATCACTATGGGAAATACTCTAAACTGGAGTCATACCTACAATAGTCAGACCTTCATAGTCAAAGGGGTGCCAGTGGAGCTGGGAATCACACAAAGTCAGGGACAAAAATACACTGACAACCACTGAGTGCTGTAAATGGAGAGACTTCTGGATCTAATTTAATAACTTTCTGTTTCCCTTGACACCAAACTATTCCATTTTGCCTTTCTCCTGCCTCTTTGTTTAACTCAGCTTCCACTTCAGAAATTGTTTACCACCTCTGGCCCTTAACAAACCATCTTCTTTGTGACTAGCCTTGACTTATCAGCCTCGCAACCCAGGCCCTTCCTTGAGCAGGGACTTCCTATGGCCTTCTTCCCTTCTCACTTCCAAAACACCAAGGATATCCGTGAGTATCATGGAAGCCACTCAGCTGCAGCCCATCAGTACGTACAACCTGTCTCACTTTTGTCACTGTATTCTTAGTGCCTGGAGAAAAGAGCCAGGGCCATAGAAATGATCTGATCCATAGAAATGAAATGATCATGTTTATTGTCTTGACTAAACGGCTTCTAAGATGACTTGTAACTGTAAGTCTCTGGTGCTGTGATGGCTCTGAAGTATAATGGGGAGTTTTCAGAAATATCAAAGATCAAATGAGCATCATCTGCAAGTTAATTGTCTTTTATATTCTATCTCAATTCTTTGAAAAATGGTGATCCAACTACTGTAAATCTCAGGCAATCTTGAATATGTGATTAATTCGAATGTTCCATCCCCTGACCACAACATGCCAGATAACAGAAGTCACTGTAACATTATGTCAACTTTGTCAGGATTGCTTTCCTAGTAAGCCTACTGCAGATAGTCACAAACAGTCTCAGGCCCCCAACACTACACAAAATTCAACAATGGCCATAGCTCTGGCTCCACAGATCAGGCATGGCACTGGATTACCCCACTACGTTTTGCAAGCAAACAGGATTCTGAAATGGGAGTTTCCAGCAGTTTAGATGAGGGAGCCCCTTCAAGTGACAATTTTACAAAAATCTTGCCGTTTGGGAAATTATCCTATTTCACAACATTCTTCTAATTTAAGGCCAATCTAAATAAACGAACATGTTTTTAGAATTGCCAGGGCTTCTGCATGACCCTGTAGGGGCATAATCAGGGTATGATAACAACAGTTAGAGCCAAAGGCAATCTTTTGGAAGGGAGGCTGCTGCCAAGAAGGATGCCTGAACATAAGAGGCCCAAGCAACTTGTCAGGCAAAGACATCTTTACACTGAACAGAAGTCTGCATGAGCCCCCACTCCCAGATACAAGGTCTTTCCTTTTCCCCCTTTCACATATGCATTTACAGAAAGGTCTCTTCTAAGGGTGAGAGAAACTCATTAAAAATGAAAAAAAGATCATTGTTTATGTAAGCTAGCTTTAAAATAGATACAATTAAAAACTGGATGCCCAGAGCATCGAATTTGGAGTTCGATAGTCAGTTTAAAGGGGTCTCACACATTATTTGCTATTATAAGAAAGAGAAATCAAGTGTGAGCATTACCAAGTGAGTTCTTAATGAAAATGTCTAATTATAAGCCAACTTAAAGTCCCATCTATGTCTGCTTACCATGAACCTGTGGCAAAGGGGGGAAAATGAATCACACTCCAATTAGACTTGTTCACACTATCAAAATCGAGCCTGAGTCCTCTTTCTACTTAAGGGCCATTAAAGCAAGAAAATAGAATCATTTTGTGGGCACTGTTTCTCCCACACTTTTAAGGAAATCATTGCTTATAGTCATACATACAAGGGTCCCAAGCTATGCCAGCATGCTAGAGTTTTTTACATATCTTAAAATCCTCTTTTCTCTTGTTACACCAAAGGATGGGGAATAAGATTTTCCTTTTTTTAAGGGATGAGGAAACTGAGACCCATCTTGACATATCTGGAGTACTATCCATGTCTGAGCCATTGCATGCAGTTCTGAGCAACATATTTTAGAAAAGAAATTAAGAAACTGGAGAGCGTTCTGACAAAGAAATAATTTGATCGTCTATATTTTTCTGGCTTATCGAAGGCCTTTTTGTTATTTGTGTGCGCTAGCGGAGAATCAGACCATGGCCATACATGCAAGTCTCATAGTCATCTTCTCCTCCCAAGTGAGATATAACTGACCAGTTATAATCTTTTAATGGAGATTTATGGCTGGAAATTTTTATGGCTGGGAATCATAGAATACCACCTTGCTGCTGACCAAAATAACAACGGAAAGACAAATGGTGGGCCTAAGTGAACTGTATACAAGAAGAGGTAGGAAAGATATTGTCCAAGAAATGCATGACTGGAAAAGGAGGTAGGCTCTTCATGCAGTGAAAGTGACATGAAACAGTCAGACAACCAATGAATGCCAGTGGGATCCATGTAACATCATGGAGTTAGAAGATGCCTCCTTTGCAGATGATTGATGGGAAGACACAGAAAGAAATGCAAAAACATGAGAGCATATGGGACAGGCTGTGCTCTCTATGACGGCGGCAAAGAAGACCCTTTTGTTTATAAGATCACAGTAGTCTTGTTTTGAGAACTCCGTGGTCCCCCTTTAGGTTGGGGTGATACTAAACCAGAGTGAAGTCCCATGGCCTCGGGATAGAGGAGAAACATAATAAGTAGCTGGAAAGTCCTTGCACCTAACTTACCTTCAGGACAACTCTGGGCAACATTTCTACGCACATAGTTACATGAATGGACCTATTTACAATGCTATATTCTTCTAAAGAGTCCCAGCTAATATCTCAGCCAATGTGCAGTGGCAGGCAGGGCAGTCTTTTCTCTCTACTCCTAAGGTTCTATGGCCCATACACAGGATAAGATTGACTCTGGATAGAATTTGAATCACATGACATGTGAATAGATGATATAAAGATTCCAATAATAATAACATCAAAGTATTTTGCAAACCTCCAAGTTCTGTGTCAAGGCCACTGCTCTTAACCACCTTTCTCTCTCTACAGTGTGGCCGCCTACACAGAAGGATCCAAATCAAAGGGTGGATCTGAATTTTCCCTTCTGCCTCCCCGTACAGCATCCCCTTCTCTACAGTCACATATCTTCCTGCTCCAGTCAGACCCTCATCACTTTTTTTTCTGGGTTTTTATAGCTGTCCCCAAAGGGCTTACCTATCTCTAGTCTCTCCCTTGGCTATTTTGTCTGTCTCCCTATCACCAACCCTTCTGTTCTCCAATTCAGCCTTCTCACATCTGCCATGATAGCTGCCTAGGTCTGACTCAGGTTAAGGTCAAGAGTAAACTCTTTGAGTTGGCATCTAAGGCCCTGTCTTTACTCTCTCATTTTAGCTTTATTTCACATAACTCCTTTCCCACAGTCTATGTTATAACTAAAATGAATTCCTACCTGTTCTCCACATTAAATAGATATTGGGTCACATATTCTGGAACAGAAGGGGTGTTAGAGGTCATCTGGTCTGATATCTTCACTTTACAGATAAGGATATTTAGCCTTAGTGGGCTGAAGTGACTTGTCCAAAGTGAGACAGGTGGAAGAATTAGGATTCCAGCTCAGGGAATCAGGCATGCCTGCGATGGACTTCCTCATTGTCCCTGCCTTTCAGAATCTCTTAAGGCTCTATTTTTCCCTCCTTCTTGAAGGAGTTTGTCTCCTTCCTCCCTGCCTTTACACAAGTGGTAACCCCTATAGTACCCTACCTTCCTTCAGGACACAGCTCACCTGCTATCTTCTACATCAGACATTTTATAATTCCCCAGTTGTTAATCCCCTTTATCTCTTTAATTACTGTGTGTAACTTTGTGTATGCATATCTTTTTACATGTAGAGTGTAATATCTGAAGTCAGAGATGATAACATTTCTGTTTTCATAACCCCAGCATCTATTAGAGAACCTAGCAAATCAGCAGAGCCTAATAAAGGACTATTCTGGTTGAATCAAAATGAAGAAATAAACAAGGGGATTGAAGGCGATTTGGGCAGGTTTTCCCCCTCTTTTCCAGCCCTTTTTCTCTTCTAAGAGTTGGGCAGTCAGTGTGCCCTGATGTCCAGGGAGGCTTAGCTGAGCCAAGGGAGAACATAGATTATAAATCATTATAATCTTCTCTCCCAGATTAGTTTCTATGCCTTCTGTTGTGGGCTTGTTTTTTTTTTTTTTAAGGATTCCACCTTTACTTTATAGGAGCCATTTTTAAATGAGTACATTTATTATTGAGTTAACAGTTCTCCTAATAGTTCGTGCACTCAGTTGAACTATATTTATGGTTTATTGATTTGATAGCTACCCAATGGTCTACGTACTGGTAGCTTACATTAAATCTTTCTCTTCCTTCAATGAAACTGGGTGTTTTTGTTCTGGGGCCCAGGTTTGCTGACTCTCTATTTCCAAGGCTTAGAATATTCCAGGAGTGTTGGCCCAAAAGGATATGAGGTATAACCAGCTTCCTAACACTCTGGATTACATATCTTGAGCAAATACACAAGGCTCCCAAGTCGAGCCCAAATGACAACACATCATTCCTCATTCTAAACAGGAGATGCTGTGAATCCCCTCAATTTTCCCTCTAATAATTCCTACTTCATGGCCTCACCATACCTGTATTGGCGATTCGGGGCTTCAGGTTATTCCAGCAGAACAAAGGCTTTGGTAGACCATTCCCCAACGGAAAGACTGTGTGTCTACTGTAGGATGACCATTCTAGGTGAGTTAAGGCAGACTCATCATTGCCAGGCAATCATTTTGTTGGGAGACATGCAGACCCTCTTGTAGAATCACGGAATTAGAGCCACATTTGAGCTCACCAATTTGACACTATCATTTTACCAGAGAGGAAACAGAGAGCAAGAAAGGTTAAGTGTCTTGACCAGTGTCACAAAGCTAGCAAGCATCTGTGGTGAGATTTGAACACAGGGCTTTTTTAGGTCTTCAGTGGCTGTGGCCTTAGCAGCTACAAGAGCAGATACCAGGCTTCATGGGCACAGGGGTTGTTTCCCACGATGATGGCTTCAGGCAATGGGATAGAAGCATTGCTATTCTAATAGCAACTGAAGGTCCTGAACTCACTTCATCTATGAGAAGAGATGGTGATAAATGTGGGGTTGGGTGTGAATTGCTTGGCACATGCCACCTGCTCTCTCCTTTGCTGTTTCATCCAGGTTGCCTTGCCTCCTCTGGTGGCAATGGGATGGCAGGTGGTGGGGATGGCTCTTCCCTTCTTTACAGCAGTTGCTTTACTGAATGATGACTGTAGAAGCTGGGTCAGAAGCAGTAAGGGTGGTGCAGGGGATGCTGGGACTTATCTGCCTGTTGGTAGCAGCTATTTAGTGGCTATTACAGAGGTAATGAGGAAGGTGAATCCCTTCCCCACAATGATTTCTTCCCTCATTATTAGCTAGCAGCAGGTCCAGTAGTTTGGTGAGCAGGATTGTCTTTCCGAAGGCTCTTGTGTTTTTACTGTCCTGGTCCTGGGCTGTCTCTACTGCAGGTCTGAGGGAGAGATGGCAGTCAGGATGGTGGTAGTGATTTGCCTCACCTTGTGTCCACTGCCTCCCATTTCTCTCCCTGGAACCTCAGACCAGTTCTCTGGGCCTCAGTTTCCTCATCTGTAAAATGAGGGGATTGGCCTAGATGAACTCTCAGCTCTAACTAGACAATCCTGTGATCTTAATAGAGAGTCTACTTGAGTATGTTTTCACTCCCATGGACCTTCATGTACAGTCCCAGCCCTATGTATCCCTCATCATGCTGCCCATGAAACCAAGGATTGTTCAATTGTACAATGCCTCTATCTCTAAAATGCTTTCATTGATCCATGGTCCAATGATACAGACATGACTGAAAGTTCCATTAATCAATTAACAAGTAAATAAATAACTACTATGTGCTAACAAAAGAAATCATGGCATAATGGATAGAAAGCTGTCCTCAGAGTCAGGAGGATATGGGTTCAGCTTTCATTGTCCATGTGCCCTTGGTCAAGTCATTAAACTCTTTGCTCCCCAAGCAGTTCTCTAGGCCTAAACTGCAGAATGACTATGTCTACATTGGTAGAAAGAGTTTCTCATTTGATGCCAATAAATCCACAGGTCTAGGCCAATGCATCAGAAACTATGACAAAAATCAAACTGCCCCTGACTACAATTGAGAGGGATAAACATATATATATGTAGGTAAAAATACTGCCATTCAACTTTTTAGGCAATAGCCATCAATTAGTGGGACCTCTTTGGGATGGGCTAATGGAGACTTGAGGTCCATTCTCAAAAGGGCTCAAGTCAGATTGTTCATCCACCTCTATAACATCCCTAAAATCTATTAACCTCTTACAGAGCTCTTACTCAGCAGAACCAATTTGCCAGGCAGAAGAGAAATGTAATCTGTTAATATTTATCTATGAGTGGTTAAAGCAAATTACTCAGCTTGGACAAACACATTAGGTGCCAACATCAGGTCCAAATGTTGGGATCCTGCTACTCACTCCAAACCAGAGATGGCATTTATCCTGGAGAAATGCCACATTCATAAAAACCATCTAATAGATCAAACAGACAGTCACTTTGAAATCCAGGGACAGGACTGAGAAGAAATTAATCACTGCTACTGGAATTTGATGTTTTGCAATAAACCTTCAACACCCCCCCCAAATTGTGAGAATCAGAAGCCTTTAATGAAAGCCTGCCACTGGCCCTCTTCTCTGTTGCTTCACAACAGTGTCTCCCCCACAAGAAAATGGACTCTTTTAAGAACTAATGAAACATTCTGGTGCATAGCTGAAGGAAAGCTCCTAGCAAGTCCTTGTGCTTAATCTTAACGGAAATGACTGTAAAGTAGTAGGGAGCAATAAAGAGAAAATCACACAGAATACCACATAATGTAAAATGGTGTAACCCACCCCTGAGAGAGGGTTCTTGCCCTTAGCAGCCTCCCATTTTGAAAGCAGAACACACTTGTTTCTATGTCATCCTTTCTCAACACAAATGACTGTATATTTTTAACAAAAAATAACTAGTGATACTTACGTGCCCTGATTTTTAGCAAAAGTGACAAAAGAACAAGACGTGTACAGTTTTTCTCCTACATCAGAATTGAGGCTTTAATTTCATTTGGGAAGAGAGGGATGTTGTTGGGTTTTCTCCCCCAACATAAATTATAGGCTAAGTTACTCATTTCTTCCCCTCTCCTTTTGACAATCCCATTCATAAAATAATCACGATACTGATTCAGTCTGTCAAAATAGGAGCATAGCATTTAGGGTACAGAGGGCATTGTACATTATGGAATCCAAGGCTTCATTTTACAGATGAAGAAAGTGAGACACTGAAACAACTTCCCAACAGAAGAGTAGAATCTTCCCCATGATCTCTGACTTCAAAACAATCCCTTGATAAGCATTTATTAAGCAGCTACTGTCTATCAAGCACCGAGGATAGAAATGCAAAGAATAAGCCAATCCCAACTTGGAAGGAAGGCACTTACATTCTAATTGGAGAAAAGAGTACTTCTCTAAGCAGTCAATCAGCTGATCTACATGTATTAAGTATTGACCATGTGCCAGGCACTGTGCTAAGGGCTGGGAATGTGAAAAGGAGAAAAAATTAGTCCCTACCCTCAAGGAGCTCCCATCTAATGCAGGTGGCAACAAGCAAACAGATATAGACAACCAGGTACATACAGAATAAACATAAAAAGTAAATCCTGACAAATGCAAATTAATCAAATACAGGATAATTGGGAGGGAGGGTGGGCACTAGCAACTGGGAGGCATGAGAAGTGCCCTCCAGACATTAGGGTCAATGGCAAGGTTATGAACCAGAGAGGCTAGAAGAATGATCTCACTTTCATTCCACTATACTAGGCAGGATCTTACTAGGACTAGAAGCAGAATGGTTAGGCTGACAACCAGGAAGACCTGAGTTCAAGTCTCTCCTCTGGCCAATACAACCTGACTGTTGGACCCTGGGAAATCACTTGAACTTTCTGATCTAAGCAGCATTTTCAACCAATTAAGTTGCAGAGACTAAGCCTACCTGCACAAGTAGAGAGAGATCTCTATGCCAGCAAAAATCACCAGTCCATTCTCTGTCCTCTTACAATAAAGTACAGTGAAAATCTAGAATCCATTCTTATTCAACAATATATGTTTGGGGACTTGGAATAGGAAAAATGATGACTCTTTATTTAGAAAGACAGGCAGAGGAATCTCTACATCAGGCTGGATAAGCTGCCATGGAAATATACTCAGAAATCAAATTTGTCTTTTACAAAGCAGTATCCCATAAAATGTCTAGATGTGCAGGTGAGAAGACATAAACAACGATGGATGAACACAGCTGGAAACCCCCAAAGACAGCAGCCCCTCGGAACCTAGGGCTGGGACTCTTGCTTTTCTTCAGATTTGTCTTCCTTCCCCTACAATCTTGCCCACCTTATCCTTGTTCTATTCCATTCTCAAACCTCAGCTCCTCCTGTTCCTCAGCTCCTCTCCAATCTCTGCACCTTCTCCCTTCATTCCTATCTGCTTTTTTTAATCTATAATCCCTCAACACTCACTCTAACTAAACTGCCAAGCATTCTAATTCTGCTTCAGAGAGCACAACTCCAATGGGCTGGTCACATTGTCCGAATGCAAAACATACATTTGCCAAAAAGGCTACTTTATGAAGAGTGCACAAAGGGCAAGCATTTACCTGTCAGTCAGAAGTGATACAAGGACACTCTCAAGGTCTCTCTTAAGAACTGTGGAATTGATTGTGTGACACGGGAGACACTGGCACAGGACTGCTCACATGCCCACATAAGAGAAGGTGCTGTGCTCTAAGAGCAAGGCAGAATTGAAACAATTCAAAAGAAATGCAGGATGCAGAAATTTAGAGTATTCACCCCAAATGGCCACACAGAGTATTTGTGCCCGACCTGTATTAGAGCATGCCAAGCTCATACTGGTCTGATCAATCACAGTCTGACACATTGAAGTTTGACTCTAGAATTAGTGATGTCATTTTGGTCCTCTAGAAGAACAAAGAACAATAGCCAAGTGGGCAGTATGGCCGACACAGTATTGGGCTTGGAGTTAAGATAACCTGAGTTCGAATCTTGCATGAGGTACTCATTAGCTGTATGGATCTAGAAAAGTAACTTAGCCTCGTTAAGTGACAGTTTTCTCATCTGTCAAATGGGGAGAATGATGTGCTAAGCTTTTAGGGTTGTTGTGAAGACCAAATGATAGAAATTATGTAAAGCGCTTTGTAAATGATTTAATTTGGTATCTAAATGCTAATCATTATTACTAACATTGTTATCATGGAAATTGTGCCAGAAAATATTTTAAATTATGCTCAACAGGTGACAAATGGGCTGAATGAAAAGGGGCATAACTTACAAGACTAGAGAGGTAATAATGTCACTATACTTGACTCTCCTCAGACTTCATTTGGATTATTGTATTCAGTTCTGTCAATACATAAAGGAGGGATTCATAGATTTGTTCTTTTTGGTCCCAACAAGCAGAATTCAGAGCAATGAACAGAACTGCAATCTAAAAGCACTGAGTTGACTGAAGTGGTGGGTGGCTCCTCCTTGGCAACCTTCAAGCAGAGACATGTGTATGGTGTGATGTGAAAGAGAAGTTCTGGTCTCTGTTCTCAAAGACTCATCACCTTCTGGTTTCAGAAAACTGTAGCAAGACCTATATGAACTGATGCAAAGTGAAGGGAGAAGAACACAGATAAGCAACATTTTAACGATGATCGACTGTGAAAGACTTGGCTGCTCTGATCAAATGAGTGATTCAAGACAATTCCAAAGGATTCATGATGATAGACAAAGAGAACTGATGAACTCTGAGTGCTAAATGAAGTATATTTTTCTTACCTGTGAAGAAAATATGGCTAATATGGAAATACATTTTACATGATTTCACATATATAATTGTTATATTGATTGCCTTCCTACTGTGGGTGGGAGAGAGATGATAGGAGAGAACTTAGAACTCAAAATTTAAAAAGAAAAGAATGTTAAAAGTAAATAAATGGGGCGGAGCCAAGATGGCGGTGTAGAAGCAGCAAGATCCCGCAGCTCCCACACCGCCACCCTAAACACCCAGAAAATTATGAGCCCAGACAAAGTCTAGGACTCTCAGACTCACACAAAAATACACAGAACACATCTCTCCCTGAAGGCAGCTTGGCAGCAGGGGTTCATCGCGGCAGCCAAGAACGGAGGCTGGAACAGCCTGGAGCCAAGACCGCGGCCAGGCCCGGATGGTGGGAAGTAGCCGGGCTGAGTTGAGCCAAGTGGGCACCGGAGCCAGTGTGCAGGAGAGTTCTACAGCCTCTAGCACCTCCACATCTGCCAAGGTGTGAGGAACGGGACGGGAGAGGGGCAGCTCGCACCACAGCGAAACAGAGACCCAGCCAGCCCAAAACTGCAAATGCAGCCACGCTAGGCCCCAGGGCAGCCTGGAGGAGTGAGCCTCCCAAGCCTCTACTTCAAAGAAAATCTAAAGCACCTGCCTAAGGTAATCTTCAAATCCTCAGAGACCAGTTAGTGAAAGTGAAACTTTGAAAATTAATTTGGGGGTGGTAAAAGCAGTTTGGCCATTC
>CM053597.1:19931709-19954228 GCA_028646575.1 Pseudocheirus occidentalis | reverse complement strand
ACAGAGCTAAAAAATCAAGCAATTAATTGACTGGCCAACATGAGGAAAAGGAAGTAAAGTAAGAACAGTAATCAAACTCTAGAATCCTTTTTGGGGGACAAAAAGGATCAAAGCATGGAGCAGGAGGAAGACAACATAGTCAGAACTCCCACACCAAATGCTTCCAAGAAACATGAAGATTGCCTACAAGCCATAGATTGACTTAGAAAAGGATTTTGAAAACCAAATAAGAGAAGTGGAGGAAAAATTGGGAAGAGAAATGAGAATGACGCGAGAAAGTCATGAAAAGAGAGTCAACAACCTGACTGAAGAGAATAACACCTTAAAAAAACAGATTAACTCAAATGGCAAAAGGGACTCAAAAAGCCAATGAGGAGAAGAATGCCTTAAAAAGTAGAACTTTCCAGATGGATAAAGAATCTCAAAAGCATTCTGAAGACAATAAGTCCTTCAAAATTAGAGTGGAGCAAATGGAAGCAAATGACTTTATGAGAAATCAAGATACTATTAAACAGATATAAACAAATTAAAAATAGAAGGTAATGTGAAATATCTCCTTGAAAAAACCACTGACTTAGAAAATAGATCCAGGAGACACAATTTGAAAATTATTGGTCTACCAGAAAGCCATAATCAAAAAAAGAACTTGGAAAGCATCCTTCAAGAAATTCTCAAGGAAAATTGCCCTGATATTTTAGAACCAGAGGGCAAAATAGAACTTGAAAGAATTCACCAATCACCTCTTGAAAAAGATCCCCAAAAGAAAACTCCTAGAAATGTTACTGCCAGGTTTCAGAACCCCCATTTAAAGGAGAAAATATTACAGGCTGCCAAGAGGAAACAATTTGAATACTGTGGTGACATTATTAGGATAACCCAGGATCCAGCAGCTTCTACACTGGGGGATAAAAGGGCCTGGAATATGATATTCTAGAGACCAAGGGAGCTAGGATTAAAACCAAGAATCACCTACCCAGCAAAATTGAATGTAATGTTCCAGGTGAAAATATGGTCGTTCAGTGAGGTGGAGGACTTTCAAGTATTCTTGCTGAAAAAAACAGAACTGAACAGAAAATTTGACATTCAAACACAAGAAGCATGACAAGGTAAACACGAAAGAAAGGAATCATAAGGAACTTATCAAAGTTAAACTATTTACATTCCAATATGGAAAAATGATAATAGTACTTTATGAAAGTTTTCTTAGTATGAGGATAGGAGAAAGGAATACAAACATGTGTGTGTGAGAGAGAGAGAGAGAGTGTGCATGTGTGTGTGTGAGAGAGACAGACAGACAGACAGAGACAGAGACAGAAAGAGAGAGAGCATGTGTGTATATGTGTATATAGAGAGTACAGGATCAATTGAATATGAAGGGATGCGACTTTAAAATGTGAAATTCTGAGGTTAGAGAGGACTAGAATGAGAGGAGACAGGGAGAGACAAAATGGGGTTAATCATCCCATATAGAAGAGGCAAGAGATAACTATTACAACTTTACTTTCATTTACTCTAATTGAATTTGGCTTAGGGAAGGAACAACATAAACTCTAAAGTGGGTATCATGCCACACAGGAGAGTAAGGGGTGTGGGGATGAGAAGCAGGATGACGGAGGGGAGGGCATGGTGTGGGGGAAGGTTGCTGGAAGCACACACTTCAGTAAAGAGACAGGGACAGGGTAAGGAATAGAACAAGGCGGGGGAAGCAGGATAGGAAGGAGGGATATATAATCAGCCTCTCACAATATGTCCATTGTGGAGATGTCCTGTGTAATTATACATGAATAGCCTGTATTGAATTGCTTGTCCTTCCAGTGGGGGTGGGTGACAAGAGAAGAACCAAGGGAATCTAGAATTTAAAGCTCTGCAATCAAATAAAGAAAAAAATGTATGTATATGTGTGTGTATACATACATACATACATACATATATGTATATATGTACATATATATATATATAATTATCATTAACTACATGCAACTGGGAATTAAGATATACAGGTACTGGGGTGGTGAGACCCTCCCTGCCCTACCAGAAAGTAAGAGGGTCTTTGGGGGAAGGACATAGAATAGAGCAGATTGGGAGAGGGGCTTTTCAGTGGGATTGCTATTTTGGGGATGGGGTGGGGGAAAGATGGGGAGAAAATTCTGTAACTCAAAATCTGGTGGAAATGAATGATGTAAACAAGAAAATAAATAAAGTAATTAATTTTTAAAAAAACCTAAACAATTATCTTTCTTACCACCACCATCATCCTCATCATGCTACAACCACAGTTCTAGAGCTAAACAAGGATCACTTACATCATCTAGTTCAAAGTGCTTGTTTTATAGATGATCACACAGGCAGTGTCAATGGTGGAACTTCATAGAATCATAACACCCTACATTAAGAGCAGCTGGAAAGGTCTTTAGAGCCCATCAGTCAGTCAGTCAACAAGCAAACATTAAGGACTTACTATGTGCCACGCTAAGTACCAAGGATACACAAACAGGAAAAAATTAGTTCTTGCTTTCAAAGAGGTTGCATTTTAATGGAGGAGACAACTTTTAAATAACTTGGTACAAAAAAGATAAATAACCTGGAAGGGGAAGTTAGTAACATTTGGGGGAAGCCTACAAAAAGCCTCCTGCAGAATCTGGAACTAAAGAGAAACTGCAAAGAAACCAAGGCAACAAAAACATAGAGGTGAGGAAACAGTGTATTAAGCACAGGACACAGCCAGTACAAAGAAATGGAGGCAAGAGATGAAGCATTTGTGCTGGAGAAAATGTGAATAGGGCAGAGTGGCTGGACTGTAGCATGTGTGAAGGAGAGTTAAGTTATTAGAAGACTGACAAGGTAGTAAGGGTCCATGTTATGAAGATGCTAAATGGAATAGTTTGTAGTTGGTCTTGGGGCAAAAGAAGAGCTCCTCATGCACCTGAGGGTTGGAAAACGGTATGAAGGAATGGCAAAATCACGTCCAGATTTGACTCTAGAAAAATCACCCTGGCCTCCAAGTAGAAGATGGACTAGAGTGGGGGGAAAGGTGAAGCTGGAAAAGCAGTGAGAAGGCAGGCAGAGTGATCCAGGAGAGAATCAATACAGACCTCACACAAGTGTTGTAATTGTATGAATGGAGACAAAGGGACATATATGAGATCTTAAGAAGGCAGAAATGGCAGAATTTGGCAAAGGATTGAATATGTGGGGCAAGAGTGAGGAGTTAAAGATAATAGAAAAGTTGTAAGTCCAGCTAACTAGAAAGATGATGTGCCATGAACATGAATGGGTAAGCACAGAAGTGGGGAGAGTCTGGGGAAAAGAGAATGAGTTCAGCACTGGCCGTGGTGAGTTTGAGAAGCCTATGCAATATCTAATTAGAGATGTCCGAGGAGCCATTGGAGATATGTGACTGTAGCTTAGCAAAGAAACTAGCATTGAATATATGTCTAGAAATTATCTAGAAACTAGCATTGAATATATGTCTAGAAATTATCTACACAGAGATGATACATGAACCTAGGGGAGCTGAGATCAGGGAGACAGAACAGAGGAAGAAAAGAAGAGAACCCACAATGGAGGCTATTTATTCCACAACAGGGATATTCATGGTCATTATGTATGACCCTGCTAGAGACCCTGGAAGGGAGACTGATAAGGAGTGGTTGAATAGGTTTGAGGGGGAACCAAGAGAGAGGAGTGTTGGGAAAGTCAAGGAAGAAAGGAATATCCAGGAGAAGGTGAATGACACTGGCAAATGTGACAGAGGTATCATGGAATTTCCTAATCGAGAGAAAACCATTACATTTGTCAATTAAGAGATTGCTAGGAACTTTGAGGAGAGTTGAGCCTGCAGAGGGCTGAGAAGCAAGTGTGAGCATAGGAAATGGAAGCTTTCTGAAGAAGTTTAGCAGAGAAAAAGAGGAGAGAGAGAGAACAGAAGAGATGGTCCAATCCAGTAAAAGTTTTGTAAGAATGAGGAGACGTGGGCATATTTGAGAGGAACTGGGGAGAAGCAAGTAAACAGGAAGAGACTGAAGCTAAGTGCTCAGTATACAAAGAAAAGAAAAAATTACTTGTTCTCAAGGAGTTTATGATTTTAAGGAGAAAACAACAAACAAACAAGTATATAAAGCAATGTATAATAGGTATATTGTGTTATGTGTATATACAATATAATGTGTTATATAGTATTGTGTATATAGAGAGATACATAGATTATAATCTGTATATATACGCATGGGACAAGTTGGAGATTTTCTTAGAGAAAAGACACAGATTGAGTCTAATCCCTTCATTTTACAGATGAGGAAAGTGAGGCACAGGAAACCTCAGTGACTAGCCCAGGGTCACACAGCTAGTCAGTGTCAGAATGAGGCATCTCTCTGACTCCAAGTCCAGTGCCCCATCCACCACACCAAGCTGCTATCACTCATTTGAAGCTGGGTCATCTGATTTCAAACCCATCACTTCCCACTGCTGCCTTTCATTGTTTTCTATGAGGGAGAGGGGTTGGGCTAGACAGCAGTGAGGGCCTCTCCTTTCTTAAGCGTAGGTACTATGCAGCCTTCACACTTTGTTTCATATGTGCTTCATGGCCCAGGCAGCGAGGCTTCCTCTGGTTCCTTTACTACATTCACGGTACCAGTGGTGCATCTGGGCTCTAGATTTTATGGATAAAATCCCTTTGATTCACTTAAGGCTTTAGTTTCCACTCTTGAGGGTATGTGGGGGGGAGGAGGAGGGCAAGGAGGAAAGACAGTTAGGACTGTCTAACCATTGACTTCTGAAGGAAACTCAAAACAAAAGGGATTCAGAGTGGAAAGGCACCTCGGTGGCCATCAAGGGCATCAAGTGTGGATTACACTTGAAAAAGATTGCCTCACTATAACTACCCAACATGTAAGTCATTCAGCACTTGTATGAATACTTTCCATGGGAGGAATATAATGCTTCCCAAAACAGCCTCTTTTACTTTTCCATAGCTCTAAGTATTAAAAAGGTTTTCTACCAATATGGAGCCTAAATTTACCCCTTTTAAAGGTCCTCCCCACTACTGTTTCTACTTTTGCCCTCCATTGTCAAGCAGAGTAAACTGAATCTCTTATAGAAGAGAGATACATGGCATCTACACAAATACAGAAAGACAGTGATCATTCATATCCTTCCAGAGCCCTCATTCCTTCAAGTTAGTATCTCCTGTTCTTTCATCCTTGCATAAAGTCATCTCAGGTCCCTTCCCCATGCTGACTGCCCTCCTATGGTCACTCTCCAGCTCAGTATTATCCATTCTAAACAAGTTGGTGTTCAGAAACCGAGGAACAATGTCATGATGGTGTCTTATCTGAGGCTTTCATTTTACCATGAGTCAGGAGATCCAAAGTTATGATTGCTGCCCTCATTCAAATTCAGCCATAGTGCTAAACATAAAATGGATCACTAAAATGCAATGCACCTAAACGCAAAAATATGTATGTATGCCTGTATGTACGTATGTTTCTTTCCTTCCTTCCTCCCTCCCTTCCTTCCTTCCCTTCCATTCTTACTCCCTTCCTTCCTTCCTTCCTCCCTCCCTCCTTCCGTTCCATCCTTCCTTCCTTCCTCCTTTCCTTCCTTTTTTCCTTCCTTCCTCCCTCCCTTCCTTCCTTCCTTCCTTTTTTCCTTCCTTCCTCCCTCCCTCCCTTCCTTCCATGCTTCCTTCCTTCTTTCCTTCTTTCCTTCCTTCCTTCCTTTTTTCCTTCCTTTCTCCCTCCCTCCCTTCCTTCCATCCTTCCATCCTTCCTTCCTTCCTTTTTTCCTCCCTTCCTCCCTCCCTCCATTCCATCCATCCTTCCTTCCTTTCTCCCTCCCTCCCTCCCTCCCTTCCTTCCTTCCTTTTTTCCTCCCTTCCTCCCTTCCTCCCTCCCTCCATTCCATTCCATTCCATCCATCCATCCATCCATCCATCCATCCATCCATCCATCCATCCTTCCTTCCTTCCTTCCTTTCTTCCTTCCTTCCTTCCTTCCTTCCTTCCTTCCTTCCTTCCTTCCTTCCTTTCTTGTGTGAGGGGAGGGTGGCAGTTACAGTTGCCCAGGGAACTATAACTGCAAATTCCCTACTCTGTTCTGACAAAACAAAATAAAGGAAAAAAAGGATGAGGCATCGCCATTTTGCACGGAGAATTTGATCATTGCAATTAGTTACTTGTCTCTTCTGACCTGGTACCCTCAGTAGATTAGCTCCTTCCATCAAATTTAAGCACAATGGAGTTCTCAAGTAGCAAAACAATTCCCTAGTTATGGAGAACAGCATCAGTCATGTGCACTGACCCCCAAATTACCATGAATGAGCCTAAGACTTTCTCAGACCATGGTGAAACCAGGGAAGTAGCTGAATTAATCCCTTGCTTTCTTCTGGAGTGGGGAGGGGAGTTGGGGAAATATGGGAGATACAGATATATTAACTGAGCTTTAATGAACTCATGAACCTGTAAATTCCATGAGCCTAATTAACTGTTCCTGTTTATTTCCTTGAGTGTTTGAAGGTGTTACCCCAGGTGATAATTATGGAAATATCCATTCTAACCTTTTCTGTGGGGCTGGAAAATTGCTCTAGACTAGAATATGGAGTCTTGGAGAGCTCAGCTCAAAGTGTTTAGGAAAAGGATGTCATTAAGGAAAATCCTTTGCCTTCAAAATATATTGATCTTATAATTGTTTCTATGCAGACAAATGATGTAACGCATCTCTTCTTCCCTGGAACAGCACACAAAAGGGGCATGCTGAACCTTACCGCATGGGAGCAGAAATTTTCCACTCTAACTTGCTTAGTAGGGTCTCACCTAATTGCATTAGGAAAACAGGAGAAAATGTGCTCCAGCTCCAGCTCCCTGGCTGCTGGCTGGTTAAAAATATCCTTCTATAAATAATGCTAATAGCTCCGGTTTCTTCTTTACAATAATGGGATTAACTATTTATGGGCATAACGACAGGTCAGAAAGCAGGGCTCTATTACCTGCCCAAAGTAAACAACTCAATAACCATTCCTTAAGCATCCCTGCTTTTATGTAAAGTCCGCAGCACAACATTATTAAAGATAATTACTAGCCAGAGTCCGGGGCCCCAAGAGTGGAGCAGCCTCAGCTGGAGGTGCTGAATTTGACTTAGCAGGAGCTAAGCTAAGGTATAAGGAGCCTGGGAGACCTAGAAGAATGTCTACTAACACTTTCAATCACAGATCATCTCTTGGATGCAGTTACAACTGTGAATGCCTTAAAGGCAGTCAACATACGATCCAGCAGCTATCTGACTCAGTTCCCCATGCTGTCAGCATAGGCAACAGAAAAACCACACAGGAAAATAACCACAGGAAGTATAGAAATATACAATTGCTGTTCTCTAGAAAAGGAATGTGTACGCACAAATACACATGCACACATATTTACGACATTTCAGAAAGAACCTTTTTTAAAATTCTAAAATAAAATGGCTTTGATGCTTCATAAAATAAATGAGTAAGAAAAAAGGGTATAATAAATCATTGATAGAGCCCATGCATGAGGGTTCACCTGTTAGGGTTCTGGGCAACTCTCTTAGATTATAAACTGCAGAAAAGGTGTTGACCTGTATTGGTAGGAGGAGTTTCTGGGAGTTCTGTAAAGCAAGGAAATCACAGGTTCAGTCTCTCTCCCTACTTTGCATACTTAAAGAATCTGAATTTACATTCATGCTGTGCCCTTCATGGTTGCTAAAACTTTCACACTTAATTTTTTTTTAATTTAAAAAATAAATAAGTCAAAGATCCCCACATTACCCCTTAGCTCTGGGTTTCAGTCTCGAATGAGATTCTATTTGTAAAGCACTTAACATAATGTTTCGCACATAGTATGTATGTACTTAATCCTTCTATCCTTCCTTTTCTCCTTCCTCCCTCTGTCCCTCCCTCTCTTCCTTCTACTTCTGCATCCTAAACACAGGCAAGAGGCTTTGGTCTATTGTGGATACAGCTGACCTTTTCTTCTACTTTGCTAGTTAGATGACCTCAAATGACTTTTCTCTTCTCTCTGTAGGGTGCCATTTCTGTACCAGCATGTCTATCTGATGGAGCCATCAATTCAGCATGGAGTCAGCTTGGTGGCACTGGCAGAACCAGTGTTCTACCCCCCCTTCTCCCTCTCCCTCTGCCTCTCTTTCTCTCTCTCCCCACTTTGATGGGGTTTTTTTTTCAATTTAACTCAATTCAATAAGCATTTCCTAAATGCCTACTATGTGTCAGGAACTGCCCTAGATATGAGGAATACAAAAACAAAAATGATGTAGCCCTTCCCCTTAAGAGGTTTTCTTTCAACTGGAATAAAGCACCATCATCCCAGATAAATCAATACAAAATGTATATAAAGAAATCAGCTTGGTGACCACTGACAACAGGGAGATTGCAGAAGTCGGCATCTGAGCTGAGGCTTCAAAGGAGCTTGGGATGCTAAGAGGCAGAGTTGTATGGGGAACGGCCGGGAGTCCAGTTCGACTGTGTTATAGAATTCAGGAGGGAAAGTAATGAGGAAATCATTAGTACAGAGAATGATAACCATCCGCTTTATACAGGGTTTAGAATCTGCATAGCCCCGAACTCAAGATGATCCTGTAAGGAAGACAGTTCAAGCAGTTTGCAGGTGAAGAAAATGAACTGAGAGACTGAGCGCCTTGCTCCTGACCTTCCCTCCCCACCCCTTACCCCCAGGTAGCCAGTGACTGGATGTGATTTGCATTCACGCTGCCAGACTCCCAATCCAGGGTTCTACACCTTGTACCAGATTTTCTTTCTTTTATTCCAGATTCCTTCTCCCTCCTACCTCCAAACAATGTTGTTTTGACATTGTATGGACACATGCACACCCCTCATCCAGTGCCTGCACAGATCTCTTGTATGGCTCTTTTCCTTCCTCTGGCCATCATACCCCTCCCGTCCCAGCTCTGCCCTCAGCTGTCTCCTAGCCCACTGCAGTGGCTCCTTAATTGATCTTCCTGCTCCTAGTCTCTCCTCCTCCAAACCATCCTTCACATAGCTTCCAAAGCAATCTTCCTAATGCACAACTCAGATTCCGTCCCATTATCAGTGGTCCAGGACGCTGTTGCCTGACTAAGATGGATAGAGGTGATATGTTTGCATGGAAAGATCCCCTGCTCACCTCTCCACGTGTTTGGAGGTTACAAAGGGACTGCCTGTGACTGCACAGCATGGACAGGGGCATCAGGGAGTGAGCACATGGCCTTACATTGGAAGTCAGTGTGGGGGATGTGGCAGAGGAGAAGGAAGAGTTTACCACTGAGTCCTAGAGCAGATTTTAGCTCATGAGCAATGAGAGAGGGAAGGAGTGGATGTGCAGAATGTGCCCTTAGATGGGCACTAGGTTTTAAAGAAGACACAGAGTGTAGGAAGAGTGCAAGGTCAGGAAGGCATAGATGCCATGGTAGCTCTGGCCACTTCCCCCAGCCACCCTATGAATGAATGAATGCATGCATGCATGAATGAATAAATAAAAATCTATTAAGCATGTAATATATGCAAAGTGACAATGATACAAGTTGAAAAGCAAGCCTCCCTGCTCTCAAAGAGTTCATGTTCTAATGTGGAGACCACAAACAGGAGGCTTCCAAAGTGAGTCAGGTGGAAAAGTCCCATGGTCCTCATGGGGCAGCAGTAAAGTGGATGGAAAGCCATAATGTGGCCTTCACTGGTGAAATCAGATCTTCTTCCTGATTTGGAACAATCTGACCTCACCCAGGGATATATTCTCCCAGGCTCTTGTGCAGCGGTTCTCAACCTTCCTAATGCCGTGACCCTTTAATACAGTTTCTCATGTTGTGGTGACCCGCAACCATAAAATTATTTTCATTGCTACTTCATAACTGTAATTTTGCTACTGTTATGAATCATAATGTAAATATCTGATATGCAGGATGCATTTTCATTGTTACAAACTGGACATAACTCACAGGTTGAGAACTGCTGCTCTAGTAACTTGCAGTTGAAGAGGCCAAGGCTGGCTGCATGTCTGCAGGGATTGTTCCCCTCCATCCACGACACTGAAGACCAGGCTGGAGACAGAGCCGGAGGTCTGGGGACAGGGGAGTGGGGGACTGCTCTTCCCAAGACACTCAGGTTCAGGTACTTGGCTCTATCCCCAGAGTCTGAGGGGAGGGGGTGGTCATCTGACTTATGTGGCATAACCCTTGCTGTCTCAGGCATATGGTAGGTGCTTATTAAAGGTTTATTTAATAACCTGACTGAATACCATGAATAAAAATACCACATAACTATTTCTAGGAGCTTGGCAGGCCTTTAAAAATCATCCAATCCAACCTCACACCTGAAGTGAGTCCTGGACAAGCTAAGTGGCTCAGTCATTAACTATTGATGCATTAGCGCATTATCTGGCTAGGCCATTGACCACACAGGTCATTCTTTCCTACTGATCAGAAATCTATGATTCCCTGCCAAACATGTAGGGAGATCCAGGTAGCACTGATTTCTCCATCAGAAAAATAGCTGATCAAAGACTTCTGAAAAGAGGGGCTTTCCTTCTTTGTATCTGCAGGCTCAGAACACAATTCATTATTTGTGGTGGTGAGCACAATCACACTGGGAATATTTGAACTCAATGCAATGGCCCTTTATAAGGAAAGGAATTACTTCTGGGAAGCTTCCTTTTGTTTCCCCATCAAGGAAAAGAAGCTGGGAACAGTAGAAAGAACATGGGATTCTGGGTCAGAGTAGCTCGCCTTGAATCCTGAATCTGGTTCTTGCTACATGTGTAAGCGTGGACAGTACATTTGATCTCTGTAGGTCTTGACTTCTCTTCTGACCCGCTCTGTGTCACACCACTCCCTGGATAGGCTGCCCACGTGGGAATGAGCTAGGATACACGTGGGCTAAATCGTTCAACAATGCAAAAGCAAGACTCGTTTGGTTTAGGGCCAGATGGGTTTCATCTCTGGGCCTCCTGATCCACCATAATTCACACCAACAACAACTTTTGAGTATGTTCATGTCTACAGTAGAGTCACTGAGTAGAGATAGTGATGTCAAAAAACCCACTTAAAATGAAAATAAAGGCAAGAAGCATTGGTGTCTCTTGGGGGTTGGGACTCGGCTGAATTGGTAGATGATTTCTCTAATTGCAGATTTATCATTTTCTATAGGTTGATATTAGAAGCATCATCATTATGGGTTGGAAGAACCTTCAAAGGCAAATAAACTAGGTGGTGCAGTGAACAGAGTGCTGGACATGAGTCAGAAAGATCCAAGTTCAAATCCTACCTCAGACATTTAGTACCTTTGTGACCCTGGACAAGTCACTTAACCTCTGCCTTCCTCGGTGTTCTTATCTGTAAGATAGGGTTAACCATAGCACCTTCCTCCAAGAATTGTTGTGAGGATCAGATGAAATAAATGTCTGTAAAGTGTTTCACAAACCTTTAAGGGCTATATGAATGTTAGCTAAAGTTATTATCATGTTATTATTATAGAGAGGTATTTTAAAAGAATAACAATTAGCCTGGAGAACAAATTCAAAACACAAACACAATTCGTTGTTTTGCTGATCTGTGATAACAGCTCCTAACAATAATGGCATCTGTAGCAGAACATTCTTCATTTGGGCTAAGAACAGAAGTGACTACATTAAGGTTGTTTTGTCCCATGAAAAGAGTGCTGGGCACAGAGTGGGAGTGCCTGAGTCCAGTCCAGGTCCAGTCTGTGTCACTGACCGCCTCCATCACTCTGCCTCACTTGCCTCATCTGTAAGAGGAGGGGGCTGGGCCGGATGACCTGAGGCCTCCTCCAGCCCTTTGGCTGCGAGCTGTGATTCGCTGAGTAGTTAGGCGAAAGACATGAGCAAGTCCAGGAAGGTCAGTGTTATTGGTGTTCTACCTAGAACATCTGGACTGATAAAAGACAACACCAGAATGAAGAAAGGAAACTGTGTCCCTATGGGAACACAAACCCCAGAATGTGGTCTAGTGTTAATAAGAATGCCCTAGATTCTCATGAAAAGAGGGAAGCAGAGCCAACTGCATTTCTATGGGCTGTGTAGGGTGTGCGTCTATGTGTGCTTGTGACTGTGTGTGAGTGTGACTGAATGAGTGTATGTGAGTGAGAGTGTGTGTGAATGTGAGTGTGTGTGTGTGAATGAGTGTGTGTGAGTGTGTGTGTGTGCTTGTATGTGTATATGAGTGTGAGTGTGTCACCATGCACATACACAAAGGCAGTCCCCAGTTTAAGAATAAGTTGTATTCCAAATGTTTGTTTATAAATTGGCTATTGTGAACTTGGAACGCATTTTTCCTTAGAAACCATGTTATAACTGGTTGCTAGGTTGCCAAGCTAACCCTTAAAAGCCTAGTTAACACGCAATGCAGCCAAACCACACAACTTCTAGCTGGAGATTTCAGAGAGACATCAAGAAGCCCATATTTGAGCAGTCGGATGATCAGCCTCTTCCCCGTCCTCACACATGTGCGTTCTCTTGCAGTATCTGCCCCCAGTGACCACCCCAGCTTCCTGAAGTTCTCTTCTCTCTTATTTTCCACGACATTGACCTTCTCTATCCCACCCACTCACCCCCACTTCTCTGTCTTCTCTCCCCATCCTTGACATGGAGGCAATTTCTCAATGCTACCCTTGGCCTCTTCTCTTTCTTCCACCCTCTGTCTCAGTGACAGCATCCGTTTTTCCCCCAGTTAGAGAGCTCTCAGACGGCATTTTATTCCATTTCTCCTGAGGAATTGCTCTTTTGCAATGAATTTCAGCCTGCTAAAATCCACCATAGCAACCCCTGGAACAATGAACCAATCAATCAACAAGATTTCATTAAGGGCCTACTACACACCATGCACTGAGGATGCAAACCTAAAACTAAAAAAATCTCTGCCCTCTGGAGAGTTTATAATCTAGAATATGAGAACTGGGAGGAAGGAAAGTGTACAATCAGTTGCTCTGCATTTAGGAACTATTTTAACAAACAAATTATATTGTAAATTAGGTCAACTATGTGGCCTAGATGAATGAGATTGGGGCAGGAGGAAGCCAATAGGGTTAGAAAGATGATGAATTTGAGAGCCACAGTGTCAATCCAAGACTTAGCCAGCCATGGGCCAGGTCAGGGAAGGTTTGGAAAGATAGGGAGCCCACTGTTAGACTCAGGTTCAGCCATATTTCATTACCATTTAATACTCATTCAGTAGGTATGTACTGACCACCTCCTATAGAGAACATGAGTTGTTGAGGGGATAGACGGCTGGCCCCAGATGACCCCAGCCCACAATCTGCCTCTCACATGTGGTGGATGTGTGACCTGAGAAGGTATTTAGCTTCTCATGTACCACAACGACAAAAACTACAATAAAAAAAAAATTTAAGTCCCTGTCCTCAAGACAAAGCAGAGATGGGGGGGGGCAGGCACCAAGGAGAAGGTTTTGTTTATTTGGAGAGAGGAGAAGGGGAAGTAATGAAGTAACATACACACAGACAAATAAATGAAAAATGTTAAAATATCTCGAGGGCTGGGAAACAAAAGAAAGAAAAAAAGAAATGTATACGATATCTTTATTGTGTATTTAAAAGGAATGACAAGTTTTGCATGATAGATGTGCAGTTTCATGTGCATTCTTTTTTATTATACTATGTTTTGAAAAAGCTTATTTTATTCTATAATTTAAAAATAAAACACATTTTAAAAAGTATATGAAAAAGTAGTTTGGGGTGGGGAGGCTAACAAGGAAAGGGATAAGGAAAGACTAATGACCATCTTCGCTGAGCCTTGAAAGGAACCAGGAATTCATTCTGAAAGGTGGAGGTGAAGAACCTTCCAGGAACCAAGCAGGGCATCACTAAAGACTGGAACATCACAGAGAGAAGGGGGAGCTAGCCTGTTTGGTCTGAATATAGGTCGTGTGAGAGGGAATAATATGAAATCTCAGTGGGCCCAGATTAGGAAGGGTTTTAAGGGCCAGAGAAGGTTCTATCTCATCCCTGCAGGTCACGGGGAGTCAATAAAGGACTTTGACCAGGGGTCTAAAATAGTACGGCCACCCTAGGGGCTGAGTTGTGTCATGTTCCTATCTTTCTATGTATGGGACAAACTCCAATGGAGAAGCCAGGAAGCAGGGAAGCCAACTGGAATTTATCACTAGAGTTCAGGGAAGAGGTGAAGGGGGTCTAGGCTCCTGTGAGTACAGGTATGTGAGATGGGAGAGATTTCACAGACAGAGATTTGTCAACTGCATGGCTGTTTGCTGAGCGGGGAGGCAACGGGAAGAGGGTGCCTGTAAGGGCAAGAACCTGAGAAGTTGGGCATCATGGAGCATGAGACCATGTAGCCCAGCCTTCTACTTTTACAGATGACTAAACTGAGGTCCAGCAGTGTTCACACAAGGTCACACAAGTATAAATGACAGAAGTGAGATTTGAACCTGGGTCCTCTGACTGCTTTTTCAAATATACCAGGCTGCCTCAAGTCTGGAGGGGGAAAACCATTTTTATACACTCCTAGTGGCCCAGTTTTTACGGATCACTTTCCCTGGAACAATGGAGCTACTCCCGCCCCGGGTATATAGAGCTTGAATCTAAAGACTGAAGAAGGCAGAATAGATGTTCCTCACAATCTGCATAAATTCTGAGTCTGACACATGGATGCCACAGGCGTGGGGCCTGCCAGCCTTTCATCTGGGGGGATTTGGGGACACCTTCTGAAGTCACAAGTTCTGAACTTCACAACCACTCTGGCAGCTCCCTCCATCTGCTGCAGTGGAGGAAGGTGAAGGCAAGGACTCAACTAATCTGTGTTCTTAGGAAGAATGGGTCCCTCCTCCCAGCCCAGCAACAGGCCCTCTACTACCAACCCAGTTCCCAAACAAAAACCAACTACAAAGGCCCTGGGATCTAACAGAGCATGAAAGATACAGTTTCATAAGGGCAGGAGACAGAAGTTTAGCAGAGAGAATGGAAAGGGATCTGGAAAGCTGGCTGGGAAGCCCACTTCGGGTCATTATTATCTGGGTCATCAGGGGCAAGCCACAGCCGTGCTTTCCCTGGGACTCAGTGGTTTATCCATGAAATGGGAATACAATCTATAGATTTACTTACATCACAGGGTTGCTATGAGACTTAAATTAAATACTTCAGATAAAAGTGCTTTGTAAATCTTAAAGCATAACATAAATGTTGGCTATTATGAGACAGATTGATAGAGAAGGGAGACAGAGACAGAGACAGAGACAGAGACAGAGAGAAAAGGGACAGGGACAGGGAGAAAGAGAGAATTTATTGAGTCTTCTATGTGCCAGGCACTGTGCTAAGAAAAGGACATGTGGAAGCATGTGAGGAAGACGGTCCCTACCCTCAAACCGCACATATCAGGAAGAAGACGGGGAGGGGTCCCCCACATGGGAACATGGGGAGGAAATTATGGAAAGACAAATAAACACTGAGCCAACAAGAACCAAGGGGGCCAGGGGCATAAAGAACATTGTTATTTTTAGGAAATGAATCCAAGTTTCACCAAGGGGGTCCCTGTATCAGGGACACAGTGAAAAGAATCCCAGCTCTAGAGTCAGAAGACTCGGCCCAAAGCCCACCTCTAACTCTGGCTACCTGGGTGACCTTGGGTAAGTCATTGCTCCACTTTGTCTCAGTTTCCTTATCTGTCAGAGGGGTTTGGGGATTGGACTAGATCACCTCAAAGGTCCCTTCCCTATGACTTCACCCCACTCCAAGAACTACTTTGTTCAGTCATTTCAGTCATGTTAGACTCTTTGTGAGGTTGGTTTGCCATGTCCTTCTTCACAGATGAGGAAACTGAGGCAAACAGGGTAAAGTGACTTGCCCAGGGTCACACATACAGGAAGTATCTGAGGTCAGATTTGGATTCAGGCCCTGAACTCTATCCACCACCTAGCTGCCCCATCAAGAACTATCATCATCAAATATGGAGGATCTTCCCCGGCAACTTGGCATTGGTCGTATCTACAGGTCACAGTGCACAGAGATCTGGGTCTAGACTTAGGAAGAGCTGAGTTCAAATTTGACTTCAGACACTCACGTGCCATATGATGTTTGGCAAATGCCTTTATCTCTCCTGGTCTCAATTTTCTCACCTCATAAATGGGGATAATGATGCCCACTTCCCAGGACTGTTGTCAAGATGAATGAGATGATATTTTTAAAGCACTTGGCAAGGTGCTTCGTACTTAGTAAGTGTTAGGAAAATGCTCGCATTAGAATATTATTATTCCAGTTGTCTTTTCTTATGAAGGCAATGTGAACAGGAAGTGGAATACAGTGGGGGATGGGAGAGGATTCACATAGATGAGGCCAGGACACAGGCTGTTATGTGGTGCAGGGAGTACAGCAGCCCCTTATATAATAGCAAGCACATGTTTATAATCATAAATTGCCTGGAAAGTAGATCAATGCCCTGGACTCTTCCCCCTTCCAAAAGGCCACATGTCATGCTGGGAAGCTGAGACTAATCATGGCTGATGCAAGGGGAGAGGGGAGGTGCTTGAGGAAAAGGAGCTCAAAAGGAGAGGAAAGAAATGCAATTCACTTCCCTCTGAGCCCCTTCATAAATCTTGATCTTCTTTCCACCAAGATCTAGGAAAATCACAGTTCCACTTCAGGACAGGATGCTCATTTACCCAAGTTCAAACCCTGTGAAAAATTACAGTGGAAAAAAATCATTCCCAATTTATTTATGATTAAATTGAGAGAAGCAGATGCTCTGGACCAATCACCTGCCTTTGCAATATCTTCGCGTCTCCCCCTGCTAAGCCAGTAAAACTTGGCCCAAAGTGGCTCCTATAATTTGAGTACCAAAATACAAGGCATTAATACTGGCAACATATCATTAATCACTTCGGCTACTTCACAACAAAGGCCCCAGAAATGGACTACAGGTAGGGACAAGCAAATAAATTAGTCATTGATCTCTATTTGGAGACTGGAGCAAAGTCATTCACTCCTCATGGGCTGGGACAGAGTCGAGCCTACAAAAGCAAGTTCCTTCCTGGAAGAATGGGGTAGATTATCAGGAGTCAAATCGGCTTACTTGAACAAGAGAGGCAGCTGGTGATGACAACTCACCCCTCCTTCCAGAAGGGCAAGCTGACAACTCAGAACTCTTGGGCATCTCCATAGAGACCCAAGGCAACCAGCCAACATTCCTATGACCTGACTATCGGACTTATACAGTGTCCCAAAAATCCTAGTGTGGTTTTGAACTGTTTTCAAACTACATTGAGACTTTCAGGACAGCACATGTGTGCATCATCAGATGCATGAGCAAATTACCAGCAGATTCTGTTCAAAGAACTTCATGAATCTGCAGGCATGTTACATGCAGACATTAAGTCAAGCAGCATACCTAGTAAGGTTTAAAAGATTGCACAGCTGGAGTTAGAGGAGCTGGGAGTGACCTAGGAAATGTTGGGCAGAGCCAGATGCTGAAGGTTTGGAATGTCAAATTAAAGAGCATGCATTTTATTGCTAAAAACATAGAACACTATTAGAGGGCATTATTTAGAAGGGAGACAGGTTGGGATAGCCCTTGCCTTTTGTGAGCCCCCATTTCCTCACCCCTAGAAGAAGTGAGGTAGGTGTGATGAGCCCTCCACTCCTCCCTTTATCATCTGGATGGCTGCTGTTTTCTGTCAGATTCAAATGCTGGCTCTTCTAGAAAGCCTTCCCAACCTCCCCTATTGGTAATTACCTTCCCCCTCAAATTCCACGTGATTCTTTTTGTTTTGCACATGTCTGGTATGCTTAACAAGGCAATGCAGCACTGGGTGTTATTATCATGATGATTTATAATTATTATTATTATATGATTTTTATCTGTGTGTGTGCATGTGTGAATTGCCTTACTAGACTATAAGCATCATGAGATGAGAGCCACTATCTGGCAAATCTCAACTTTCTGTCTTCTCCAGCACACAGTGTTGCACGCAGCAGTTGGAACTTGATAAATGTTGACTGAGTTGGATGTAAAAGTAAGAAAGTTCATCTCAGAGCTGCCCACTAGCCATCACTCACAGGCATCCCTCTCAGGCAGCTCCCTAAGCAGCTGATGGTCCTTTTCCTGCTGAGATGCAGAACTGGGTCTGCATCAGGAAAAGAGCTTCAATCCACTCCAATCTGCTGGAAAGATTCACAGTTTGGTTACCAGGGGCAACCTGGTGACCACTTAGCTTGAGCTCTCCTCTGCCCAGCACCTCCTTCAGGGACAAGACACGGCGCTGCCTCAGAAAAGACACAGACATAAACAAGAGACAAGCTCCAAAGGCCAAAGTCAAACGAGGTGATGTGCCGTCAATCAGCACAGTCCCCAAGTATCATTTGGTCTGAGTGAAACAGGTTTGCTCCTAGAGAAGGAAGCCTGATTCGGGCTTTTAAAGATGGCCCTGGTGGTGCCTGGTCTGTGGTGAGGAAGGCAGGAAGAACGAGACTAGAATCTGCATCGAGGCTCCCTGTATAATGGCCTTTTGGTAGCAATCCCAGTTTGGCAAAGCACTTTGCAAATACTGTCTCATTTGAGCCTCATGACAGTCTTGGAAAGTAGGTGCTACTATTATTCTTTTTGATGGGTAAAGAAACCAAGGCAAATGGAGGTTGGATGATTTCTCTAGAATTACACAATTGGCAAGAGTCTGAGGCAGTCTTTGAACTCAAGTCTTCTTGATTCCAGGTCTAACACTCTCACCCACTGCCCCACCTAGCTGTCCTGTGTAATACGTACATAATAGCCATAACAACTGCGGTGTGTCCTAAGAGAACCCTGACTCTGAATAAGGGGCCCTGGGTTCAAATTCCTTTCTGTTCTGCCACTTTCTATGTGTGAACTTGGACAACTCTGTACCTTGGTTTCTTCATCTCTAAGATTAGCGGGTTGGTTTCTATGGTAGCAAAGAATTGGAAGCAAAATGAGTGTTCATCAATGAACTGCACAAATTATGGCTTCTGACTACAGTAGTGTATTACTGGACTCTAAGAAACAATAGAAGAAATTCAAAGAAACATAGGACAACTCGTATAAATTGATGCAGATTTCAGTAAACAGAAGCAGAAGAACAATATACACAGTTGATCAATGAGTATTTATCAGGTGCCTACTATGTGCAAAGTGTGAGGAACAGAAAGACAAAAGTGAAGCCATTTCTTCCTTCAGGAGATGACCACATTCTGCTAGATAAACGAGAGGAGCATGAACACACAGAGCCCTAGTAATTACAATCATGATCAATAATCAATGCACCTCCTTTCCTTCCTCAGGTAGGTAAAGGTCAGGCTAGGGTTCAGATGTGGGTACAGAACAGTACATTCACTAGCAGACATGGGTGCTGTTTGGGTGCTTTTAGCTGTTTTCTTTAAAAAAAAAAAAGCAAAGCCCCAGTGATTGTGAAGTCATATTAAAAATGACTAAAAATCATAAATTTTGAACTCAATCAGTAATTTCAGGGCCATTGGGAAAAGTCAATGATGACACTTCTATCAGTGTAGATCAGATCAGTACCTGTTCCACAACTTAGAGTCATAAAGTGCCCAAAACATTATTTTTTAAAAATTGAAGGAGAAGGAAAGACAGAGACAGAGAGTAAGAAATAGGGAAGGAGTGGGAGAGAGACAGGGGGGGAGAGAAGGAGGAAGGGAGGGGGAGGGAGGAACAGAGAAAGAGAGAGAGAAAAAGAGAGAGAGAGAGTGTGAGTAATGGATCTTCTAGAGAAAAGCTATATTCCTGCTGATGAGAACAACTGTGCTCAGTACAAGTGTTCTCTGCAGCCAATGCACCAGAACCATCTGCTATTTCCCTAGATGACACAAACATTCAGATACCTCCTAAGTCTGTTCCAAATGACCACAGTTGGGACTCCAAAGAAAACTTGTGACCTTAGCTTCTCCCATTTCAGAAATCATCTCATGGTTCCAGGAACATATCTGCTCAATCCTGGTGCAATGGAGACAGTCCAAAATGGACCCAAAGCACCCATCACATCCTTCACAGAGTTGGGGGTACATGCCCAGCTCCATGGCTAGGGTTCAGCTCACCTCAGCTAACTAGAACAACCTCTTTGGTGAAATGCCAGTCTACAGAATCATATTTATATAGAATTTCGACAACAGTTGTTAGAGAATTATCAAACATTTTCCCACTTGGACTTCACAATAGCATTACAAGGCAAATGCTAAAGGTATTATTATCCCCATTATACAGATAAGGAAACAATTTTCCTATGTCACAAAGCTAGCAAATGTTGATGGTAAAAAATAAACCCAGGTAGAGCCAACCAATATTTATGAAGCTCTTACACTGTGCCAGGCACTCTGCCAAGCACGGGAGATAGAAATAAAGTCAAACATGACTTTGATTCTCAGTCACCTAATGGGTGAGACCACATGTAAACACCTAAGAACACAGAGGCTGCCTATGGAGTAGATAGAAGGTGATCTTCTCCAGACAGGGAAGTCCTGGGGGGGGGGGACGGGGCAGTGACTGTCATTTGCCCCTTTGTGTATCCCCAGCAATTAACACAGAACCTTGCACATGACAGATGCAGAAAGTGAGACTAGAAATGAGTCTTGAAAGAAGCTAGCGGAGGTTGGAGGCAGAAGTGAGGATCCAAGGCCTGGAGTTAAGACATGGACTGTGATGTGAGAGCAAAAGAAAGTGGGCCTATGGATCATAAGCATAAGAAGCCCGATGGGTCAGAAGGAACCAGGCTGAGAAACTGGAGCTAGTGGAGATTAACCTAAGTCAGAAAAACCATTTTCTACACCTTGCTTTTGAATTTTGTTCATTAGATCTAGCTGCAGGTGCATTCTCTCAAAAGCCACTGAGATGTGCACTGAGCCTTGGAGATCCATGATTTTGGTCTTCTCACACGGCTCCAAGATTGGGGGCCTACCTTGAACCTTCTCTTCCATCTGATCTTCTGTTGCTCCCCAGCCTCACTACTTGAGTGTAGTTGGCAGGGCCCAGGTCTTACAGCTGACTGTTCTAGAACCTAGCACCAAAGACAGATCTTTTAATAATGACTTTAATTTAACCAGTGCCTTTGTTCAGAGGAGCTCAATATCCTGTGAACACGACCTCATTTTTCCTCTCTAATTTTTTTTATTAGAAAAACGTTTCTGTGGCGGCAAATACATTGAAAACATTCTTTAAAACATTTAAAAGATAATGAAGTTTCTTTCTTATCTCCTTCCACTGCCAGCGCCTCAAGTATTTATGAAGCGTCTGTTTGTTCATGGCATCGCGTGACATAAGTTGAATCTATGTGGCCTTTTTAGCTTGCAATCCACGGTGGGCAGAAATGAATCACACCAAAAGTCAGGATATGGGAACCTGCACTTGCCTTAGGAGAGAAATGTCAGGAAGAAACTCTCTTTCTTCCCCAACATGAGTTGGAACCACAGCAAATTAAGAGTCTTAGAGAGTTGCAAGGAACTATGAGTGTTTTTGTGACTTAGTCAGGGTTACTCAGCAAGCACAAATCAAAGGAGTGACTTGAACATAGGGCTCACTGGCTTCGAGATTGAATTGTATATGCACAGGCACATATAGATAGTACTAGACTGGAGATCAGGAGAGCTCAGGTTCATGTCCTTCATCTGACACTTAGAGTAGAAGTCACAACCTGTCTGAGTCAGAGGAGAATTTCTAGGACTGTAGAAGTTACAGACAGATTGTAATCTTCCTTGATGGAATGCCTGTAACAGGCTTTGACAACATATGGGAGATCCTTTATGGAGGGCTGACTCAAAGATCTGAACAAAATGACAGGGAAGGAAGAGCAATGGGAGGTACAAATCACGGATCCATCAAAAGTATCAAAACAGAAGAGACAAATAGCTTGCGAGAATATGCTGTTCACGGGGGATATATGTATTTAATGCAGGAGATGGGACAATGGGAGCTACCTTCTAATGAATTGAAACAGGCCTCCTGAAAGTCGAGCTTTACACACAGAAACCTGGATCTCCCCAGAAAGTTCTGCATGTCTGATTGCCCTGTCCAGAGAGGACCGGGGGAAGAAGAAGAATAGCTGCTTAACAATGACTAGTTCATTGTTGTCCTGTCCACTCCATTCCACTAGGGGACTTCATTACGTGGCACTCTTTCTTCTAATGCTCCAGCCTCCCATTTCATTGACCTTCTTAACTGCTGTGACATCCTACTTGCTCCCTACCTTAAGTATGTTCATATCACCTACTATATTGTTTGCATCACCTTTATCGATCACTGTCGACCCTTTGACTCAGTTCCACACTCAACTCTTGGATCTGTTTTACATATTTGTAGTACATGACAAAGGAGGAATATGGAACTGAGCCAAAGGATTTCCCAGGGATCAATAAAGGTGGTGGAAATGTTACAATGCCATTAGGTGACTAGTTCAATCATTAGTGAATCAATAATAAGTTGTTCTTTATACCTCCTGAGCCCTTTTTGTCCCTCATACAATATATTTTCTTGTGTGTGTGTGTGTGTGTGTGTGTGTGT
>CM053597.1:19914858-19931209 GCA_028646575.1 Pseudocheirus occidentalis | reverse complement strand
AGGATTCTTGAAGTTGTAATAACAGTGAGAAGACTAGTTTAAAACATAAACCTCCTCCTAATCATTGTTATAAAGAAGAAAAAGAATGCCTAAGCAAATAGGCAGCTTCCAGGCTGGGCCCACAACATGCTTCAAGCAAATAGGCAGTCTCCAAAGGCCAGACCAGACCACCATATGCTTCCATGTAACCCAGGGAAAAAGGCAGACTCCCATCTGCCTTATCACATGCCAGGCAATAGCACTAAGACCCTGGTTCAGCACCAGATAAGCAGACAGACCCTTACAGCCTCCATCAATGCCAGCCACCCCACCCTAACCCCCTTAGCACAGCATCAGAGGAGATGGTCCCCTGTGGACCTCAGAGTAACATCAGTGAAGCACCAGGTTAATAGCCAGGGTTTTCGGCATCTCATTCAAGAAGCTGGAAACAATGTCCCTTCCATCCTGGAAAAAGAGCTCAAATTTAAAGAAAAGGTTAAAAAAAAAGATGAGCAAACAACAACAAAAGAACTGGCCATAGAAAGTTATTATGTTGACAGGGAAGATGAAGACACAAACTCACAAGAGGACAACAATGTCAAAGCACCTATGGGCAAAACCCCAAAGAAAAAAGGGAAGTAATCTCAAGCCCAGAAAAAACTCATAGGAGATCTCAAAAGAAAAAAATTTAAAAATCATATAAGAGAAGTAGTAGAAAAATTAGAAAAGAAATGAGAATAATGCAAGAGAATTATGAAGAATCAACAGACTGGCAAATGAAAACAACTGTTTAAAAAATACAGTTGGCTAAATGGAAGAGAAGATGCAAAAAACACTGAAGAAAATAACTCCTTAAAAAAGACAGTTGGTCAAATGGAAAAGGAAGTACAAACATTAACTAAGGAAAACAATTACTTAAAAGTTAGAATTGGACAAGTGAAAGCTAATGACTCTATAAGACATCAATAATCAATCAAACAAATTCAAAAGAATAAAAAATAAGAAAAAATAAAATATCTCATGGGGAAAAATAACTGACTTGGAAATAGATCCAGAAGAGACAACATCAGAAGCACTAGACTACCTGAAAGCCATAATCCAAAGAAGGACCTACACAGCATTTTACAAGAAATTACCAAGGAAAACTGCCCTGATATCCTGAAACCAGAAAGTAAAGTAGACATTGAAAGAATCTACCAATCATTCCAGGAAAGAGATCCCAAAATAAAACTCCAAGGAACAGTATAGTCAAATTTCAGAACTAACAGATCAAGGAAAAAATACTGCAAGTAGCCAGAAAAAAAACAATTCAAATATGGGGGAGCCACATTCAGAATTATATAGGACTTAGCAGCTGCAACACTGAAGGCTAAGATGTCATGGAACATGATATTCTGGCAGACAAAGGAGCTAAGACTACAATCAAGAATCACTTGCCTGGAATAATTAAGCATACATAATACTTCAAGGAGAAAAATGGTCATTCAACAAAATAGAATGATTCCAAGTTTTCATAAGGAGAAGATCAGAATTAAACAAAACATCTGACCTTCAATATCAAGACTCAAGAGAAGACTAAGAAAACATAAGAAATGAAAACATAAGGGATTCAATGGAACTGAACTGTTTACATACCTACCTGGGAAGATGATACTTGAAATTCTCTTTTTTTTTAAGTACCACTAATAGTACAACTGGAAGGAATATATATATAGACAGAGGGTATAGGTATAAGATGAATTTGAGAGAATGACCAAAAAATTAATGGATGAGAAAGAGTAGTATACAAGGTACAAAAGGATGGGAGAAGTAGAACAGGGTAAATTCAATGAAAAGGTACAAAAAACTTATTAAAGTGGAAAGAAAGACAGGGGGGTCTCACTTGAACCTTACTGTCATCAAGATTGGCTCAAAGAGGCAATAATATACACAATCAGTTGAATATAGGAATTTGTCTTTCCTTTCCTTTTTTATCTATCTTTCCAACAGGAAAAGAGGGAAGAAGATTAAGTAAAGGTGCCAGATGACCAACAGAAGACAGACAGAGGAAAGGGAAGACCAGGAGAGGTGGTGGAGAGAAGTAAAACACTATCAAGGAGAGAAAGAGTGAAAGGAAAGAGAGGACACAGAGGAGAAAAAAATATAATGGAGGTAAATATACAGGTAGAAATCATAATTGTGAATGTGAATGGGATGAAGTCCCATAAAATGGAAGCAGATAGCAGAGTGGATCAAAAACCAAAATCCTACAATAAGTTATTTACAAGAAACATACTTGAAACAGACAGACACAAAGAACAAAGGTAAGAGACTAGAGCAAAATCTATTATGCTTCAGTTGAAGTTAAAAAGAAAAGCAGGGTTAGCAATCCTGATCTCAGACAAAAAGAAAGCAAAAACAGACCAAATTAAAAGAGATAAGAAAGAAAAATACATCTGGTTAAAAAAATACCATAGACAATGAAGTATTATCAACATTAAGCATATGTGCACTAAGTGCAATAGCAGTAAAACTCTTAAAGTGAAATAGAGAGCAAAACTATGATAGTAGAAGACCTCAACTGTCCTCTCTCAGAACTTCATAAATCCAAACAAAAACTAAATAAGAAAGAAACCAGGGAGGTAAAACAGACTACCAGAAAATTTAGATATGACAGATCTTTAGAGAAAACTGAGTGGGAACAGAATATGTTCTGTCATACAGCATATGGCACCAACATAAAAACTGACCATGCATTAGGTTGTAAAAACCCAAAATCAAATATAAAAAGACATTGAATATATTCTTTTCAGATCATAATGCAATAAAAATCATATTCAACAAAGAGCATTGGGAAGATAGTTTGAAAATTAATTGGAAAATAATTAATCTAATCCCAAAGAATAAGTTATTCAAAGAACAAATTATAAACATCAATAATTTCATTAAAAAGAATAACAATGAAACAACATTCCAAAATTTATGGGAAGCAGTCAAAGCAGTACTTATGGGAAATTTTATTTCTATAAATTCTTATATCTACAAAATAGAGAAAGAACAGGTCAATGAATTGTTCACACAACTTTAAAAAAACAACCTAGAAAAAAGTTTTAAATCCTATATTGAGCACCAAAATGAAAATCCTGAAGATCGAAGGTAAGATTAATAAGACAGAAAGTAAAAAATACTATTGAATTAACAAATAAATCTATAGTCTGGTTTTAGGGGGAAAACAATAAGCTATTGCTTAATTTGACTTAAAAACAAAGAAAATAAAATATCCAGTATCAAAAATGAAAAAGGTGAAATTACCACCAATGAAGAAAAAAAATCAAAGCAGTTGTCAGGAAATTTCTTTGTCCAATTAAATGTCAACAAATGAGATAATCTGAGCAAAACCAATGAATATTTATTAAGAGATAAGTTATCTAGAATAACACATCAGGAAACAAAATGCCTAAATAACACCATTTTACAAAAAGAAATTGAGCAAGCCCTTAAAGAATTCCATAGGAAAAGATCCCCAGGGCCAGATGGGCTCACAAGTGAATTGTATCAAACATTTAAAGAACAATTTATTCCAAAACTCTATACACTATTTGGAAAAATAAATGGAGTCCTACAAAAGCAAGGTGATTAGAGCAATATATTGCAAGGATTATACACTATGACCAGGTGGAATTTATGCCAGAAATGAAGGGTTGATTCAATATTAGGAAAACTATCAACATAATTTAACATTATCAATAACAAAGCCAACAGAAATCATATGATCATCTCAATAGATGCTGGAAAAGATTCTGACAAAATACAGCACTCATTCACATTAAAAATACCAGAGAACATGAGAATAAATGTAGCTTTCCTTAAAATGATAAGCAGTATCTATCTAAAACCACCAGTAAAGCATTTTTAGTAACAGGGATAAGCTAGAAGCATTCTCAATAAGATCAAGGATGCCCATTATCACTACTATTATTCAATATCATACTAGAAATGTTAGAATTAGCAATCAGAGAAGAAAAAGAAATAGAAGGAATTAGAATAAGCAACAAGGAAACAAAACTATAACTCTTTGCATATATGATGCTATATTTAGAGAACCAACTAAAAAAGCTACTTGAAATAATTAACAACTTTGGGAAAGATGCAGAATATAATATAAGCCCACATAAACCATCAGCATTTTTATATGATCAACAAAGCCCAACAGCAACAGATAGAAAAAAATCCATTTAAGATAACCATAAACAATATAAGAAACTTGGGGGTCTATCTACCAAGACAAATCCAGAAACTATATGAATACAATTACAAAACATTTTCCACACAAATAAAGTCATATCTAAACAATTGGAAAAACATCAACTACTCATGGGTAGGCCAAACTAATATAATAAAAATTACAATCCTATCCAAATTAATCTACTTATTAGTTCCATGCCAATCAAATTACCAAAAAAATTATTTTATAGAGCGAGAAAAACAACAACAAAATTCATCTGGAAGAATGAAAGGTCAAGAATATCGAGGGAATTTTTAAAAAATACAAAGGAAGGTGGCCTAGTAATACCAGATCTTGAACTATATTATAAAGCACTAATCATCAAAACTATGTGATCCTGGCTAAAATATAAGTGAAATAGTTTTGGTACACAAGACACATAGCCTTTGTTACCTAGTGTTTGATAAAACCAAAGACTCCAGTCTTGGGGATAAGAAATAATTATTTGACAAAAACCACTGGGAAAACTGGAAAACAATAGACACAAACTAGGTATAGACCAACATCTCACACTCTGTACCAAGATAAGGTCAAAATGGGTACATGATTTAGACATAAACTAGAAGAGTAAGGAATAGTCTACCTGTCAGATATGTGACCAAAAAAGAGATAGTGCTACAAAATGTAAAATAGATACGTTTGATTATGTTAAAAGAAAAAACGCTTTGACACAAACAAAACCAATGTAACCAAGATTAGAAGGAAAACAGAAAGCTGCGAAACAATCTTTACAGCAAGTATCTCTGTTAAAGGACTCATTTCTCAAACATATGAAGAACTAAGTCAAATTCATAAGAATATAAGTCATTCCCCCAAACAATAAATGGTCAGAGGATATGAACAGGCAGTTTCCATATAAAGAAATCAAAGCTATCTCTAAGCATAGGAAGAAGTGCTCTAAATCACTTTTGATTAGAGAAATCCCTATTAAAACAACTCCAAGGTACCACCTCACACCTATCAGATAAGCTAGTATGACAAAAAAAAAGAAAATGATAAATTTTGGAGAGGATATGGGGAAATTGGGATACTAACACACTGCTGGTAGAGTTGTGAACTGATCCAATCATTATTGAGAGAAATTTGGAACTGCTCCCAGTGGTCAACCAAACTGTACATATCCTTTGATCCAGCAATGTCACTACTAGCTCTGTATCCCAAAGAGATCATGGAAAAGGAAAAAGGACCTACAAGCACAAAAATATTTATAGCAGCCCTTTTTGTGGTGGCAAAATATTGGAAACTGAGAGGATACCCATCAATTGGGGAATGGCTAAAAAGCTGTAGTATATGAATGTAATAGAATAATATTATTGTGTAATAAGAAATGACAAACGGGCAGATTTAAGAAGAGTATGGAAAACTTTGTAAGAGCTGATGTGAAGTGAAATGAGTGAAACCAGGAAAACTTTGTACACGGTATCAGCAACATTGTGTAATGACCAGCTCTTCTCAACAACACAAAGATCCAAGACAAGTACAAAGTACTCACAAAGAACTGAAGGGGGGGAGAGCTAGGTGGTGCAGTAAATAGAGCAGTGGCCCTGGAGTCAGGAGGACCTGAGTTCAAATGCAGCCTCAGACACTTAACACAAAAACTAGCCATGTGACCTTGGGCAAGTCATTTAACCCCAATTGCCCTACCTTCCTGCCTCTAAAAAAAAAGCAAAAAAAAATAACTGAAAGATTTTTTGACACAGATCAAAGCACTCTATTTTTACTTTATTCTTTTTGTGCATTTTTTTCTCTTGATTTGTTTCTTCTTTCACCACTGTAACTACCATGGAAATATGTTCTATATAATAGCACATATATAACCTATACTGAATTGCCAACCATTTTAAGAAGAGGTGAGGGGAGGAAGAGAAAAAAAAATTGAAACTCAAAATCTTATTTAAAAAATGCTAAAAGTTGTCTTGACAAGTAATTGGGAGGGAGAAAAAAAAGAATAGAGACTGTTCTTTTCACTTTAATTTGTATCCCTGGCACTTTTTACAGTACCTGTCACATAGTAGGTATGTGATAAAAGCACCAAAGAATAAAGTAAAACATGGTAAAATAAACAAATAAATAAAAGACCCTAAATTAGAGCCATTGTTGCAAAATAGCCAAATTTATCTAAGGAAACAAGCAAATACCTTGAAAAGGGAGATCATGACTGATTCTTCTACAGTGACCCACAGGATTGTTAAAGTTGGAAGAATAGTGAGCACCAAGAAGTTAATCAATTTGTTCCAGGTGGCAGAGTCAGTATGTTAGCTGAAACAAGTCTTTTTTAAACCCATTCTACAGATGAAGAAATAGACACAAAGTTAAACAATGACTTGTCCAGGGACACAGAGCTAATCTGTTCCCAAACTCAAATTCAAACAACCAGCACTAATGTCCATATTTCAGACACCCACATTGAGTCTAAGTGCTCAAAAGTCATATAACCTCTTAGCAAATCTAGAAATTTCAAACATAAGGTGAGTCTTGGCAAAAGACGAAGGTGGACTTGGGAGGGGTAAGGCAAGGATGTTCTTACGTATAATCCCTTGAATCTGTATTATAGGCTAGAAGAGTTACATGGGAAAGATTGGGATGACAAGCTTTTAAAATCTTATCTGATTTTTTTAAAACATCATGTGAGGGCTACAGTACTTGTGACACTGTCAAGATTAAATATAGGTGCTGTGGTTATTGTTGAATAATATATTTTTTCTTTAGTGAAAATCCAACATGTGGGAATTCCTGCAGACTTGTACAAAGTACTAAAAATACAGACCTCTCCATGTCCTGGTCTCCATTAAGCCAATCACCCCCTTTCCCATTCTCCTCCTGCTTACATACACTCACAAGCTTCTCCTCCCTCTCTTCTTATTTTGTAGCTTAAACTCTGCTCTTTCCCTCACAGTTCACTATGCAAAAGGCAGTATATACCCAGGAAGCACATGAAAGAAGACTCTTGAGGCTCTTTAGAAATGAATTCAATATCTATTCCTGTTGGAGAAAAATTGCAATAAATTACCAGGTATCCAATTTTGGGCTCAGCCATCAGTCATCAGCCGCTTACAGAGTTCTGCCTTTATTCTCCAGGAATAGCGGGGAATACCTAGAAATGTCAAATGAGGTCCCAGTCCTTCCCCTGTACATTCCTGCTTGTCGAATGACAGTGAAATGACCTCTCAATCAGGCTGCTGAGCACATCACTTCACCAAGGAAGTGAACACAAGGGCTGAGGCTCCCACTAGCCTCTCTGGGACAGCTCTGCTGAGCCAGCCAAGGTCTGGTTCTCTCTCGCTGGGAAGCAACACAAAGAAGGGCACGGAGCGTGGCTGAGCTCTGCAACAAGCTGTGTACTGCAACAACCCTTAATTAAAAATGACTTAAGGGTAATAAAAAACCACTGGCTCCACTATCATTTTAATTTCAGCTTAATCGGGAAGGAAACACCCTGCAGACATTAAGTCCTTTAAATTTGGCTCCATTGTGTAATCTCCTCCAAGATCCAGATCCAGCCTATGTGTAGATTGGGGTTGAGGTAAAACCAGAGAATCAGTTAGAAATTTATTAGGTGTGGGGGGAAGCTAGGTGGTGCAGTAGAGAGAGAGAACTAGCCCAGCAGTCAGGAGAACCTGAGTCAAAATCTGGTTTAAGACATTTGCAAGCTATATGACCCTGGGCAAGTAACTTAACCTTAAATACATCAAAAAGAAAAAAAAAGAAATTTACTAGGTGGCTGTAAGGTGGAGGAGGGTAATTACCACTCACTGGTCAATTTTCAATCTGTAAACGAACAGCCATTAGGGAACTTCAAATCCAAGGGTTCTAAACATAATAGGGGGTCCCTAAGCATTTAAAACCAAGTTCACAATAGTAATTCAATATAACTGGTTTCCTTTGTAACCCTTCATATTTCATTCTATGCACTTAAAATCATTCTTCTAAGAAGTCATCTATCAGTTTCACTAAATTGCCAAAGGGGTCCATAACCTAAAAGTATTTGAAAACTGATTCTGCTCACAGTATTCATTTTACCAACAGGGAAACCAAGGCCAGGAGAGGATGGTATTTGCCCGTTGTCACATAGATAGAAAGCAGCAGTGCTCAATTCCATGTATTTTGACTCCAAATGTACCACTTTTATATTCCCCTTAGAATCTAAGTTCCTCCCATTTGTCTTTATATCCCCAGAGTTTTGTACATTGCCTGACATATGGTAGGTACTTGATAAATTACTACTGATTGATTTATTGATTGATTGATCTTACCACCAAACCACACTGCTTCTGTAGGTATCATAATGGATAGAGCTCTGGGAGAACTGAGTTCAAAACTAGTCTCAGAAGCTTCCATGCTGTGTGACCCACGGCATGTCTCTAGACCTATGTTTGTCTCAGTTTTCTCATCTATAAAATGGGATAAGAGCACCTAATTCCACAGGGCTGTTGTGAAAATCAAATTATATAATCCTTACTTAGAACTATGACTGGCACAAAATAAGCACTACATAAATTTTAGTGATGATGATGAAGACTATGATGATGATGACAATGATGATGATGATGGTGGTGGTGGTGGAAGGGAACTGAAGCATCAGCAGTCTAATGTCCTGGATTTACTGGCACTTGCCCAACGAATTAGAAAGTTTAGAAATTTAGAAAATTTAGAAAGATAACTTTAGAAAGTTATCTAAACCTGAGAGGGGCTAGAGTTTGTCCTTGGCAATCTTTCACTGTCACTTCAAGCTACTAATCGTGTGAATGAATTGAAAAGCAAGAAGTTTGTCAAATGGGCTCCGCCAAAGTACACACATACAAAACTACAAAGCTCTTCTTAAACTGGGAGAGTAACTCCGGCTGCCCCTGCCGGGCTTGCTGAAGCTCCTCTTGCAGGAATACTCAGACACAACAGCAAAAATGTTGACATTATAGCACTTGGGAGAAATAACGGGCATTCGATTCTCAACAATTTTAATTAGTCAAGAGTTATAAACCCAGGATTAGACCATGATAGAAGGAAGACTCCTTAGAGATCCAGTCTACTTCCTTGTTTTTTATAAGTGAATCCACTGAGACAGACCCAAACAAGTGAACAGACTAAAGTCACACTGCTCCTGGTGGCAGAAACATGGCGCTCACCAACCTTCCAAGTGCCATGAGAATCCAACCAAGCTGCTAGAGAATGTAAGCACCATGAAGTCATATTCAAATTATTTCACCTTCATCACTTAGTGCAACACTGTGTACACTATACTCCGTTAATAACTGTTTGTTGGATTGCATTTATTTAATTATGTGGAGCCAGTTTCAGCATTTTGTGACAGCTACTATATTGAAACACAAAATGTAGTGAGGGGACATCAAAAGTCTCTGGAGTTGCCTGGCTAGAAATGCGATGAATAATACTGTAATTAAGCATGGAAATAGCTAGTTATAAATTTCTAGACTCTACAGAAAATATCCTTTACTGATGTATATGTATCTATATGCATACATATGCATACCTGTGAATATGTATGTGATATGTTCTATCATATTCATCAGGGATGGCCATCAGAAATGTTCAAAGTGGGAACATGAGGTGTTGTGTATAAGAATCCACAGGCAAATTAGTCACATGAAGCTGTGACTTCAAGCCCTATGAGCTGACTGTGTGACTCTGGGAAGTCTCCAAACCTCTCAGAGTCCCAGACATTCCCTCTAGGTCACACAGTAGGCCTTATCTGCATTGGCAGTTTCTTCAAGTCCAGACATATATTATACATACATACACATACAGCACACACACACATACATATATACACACATACGTAGCATCTAAACATTATATTTGTAAATATTTCTATAAATGCCTGTGTGTTGAACTGAGCTGAGCACAAGGCTGAAACTGTTTAAAGGGCTTGGTATGTACTTTACTGATAACTAAATTATAGAGCTCCACTTGTAATAAATCCAAACCTAAATGTTAGATGATGTACCTGTAGGTTAAATGAGAAACCTGTTTAGAATTGCAGGTTGCAAGTCAGTGATAAAGCTTGTCTTTCTGTGGAATTGACTTATGTACTCTCGAAGCATAGAAATCAAGGCTGTATAATAAACAAAAAGAGAACGAATCACTGTTTGGAAAAGCCATCATATTAGCCTCAGAAGTCTGCTTTTTAGTTCACAGAATTGCGCAAAATAAGCCTTTCTCTTTATTTGGTTAGCAAGTCTTGCATATCCACGTCTAGGTTCAGTCAATACATCTGTTCTACTTCCTGTTGACCTTGGGCCTGACATTAGCACTGAGCCTCAACATTCTCACCAATAAAATGGGAATCTTAATACTTGTACTACTATGCCCATGAGGTTGTTGTGGGGATCAAATGCAGTGGTATACATGATACGCTCTGCAATCTTTAAAATGCTGCAAATTTATATGTTGGAAAATAATATTGCCACACTCTTCTTTCCACTAACTTAAAGCATACTGGCCAGATTTAGCCCCATAATGTGCTCTCTCAAGACATGTATCATACATGTTTAGAGACTTAGATGGTTCTGCAGTCTCACCAGCATGGGCAACGGCGCTAATGGCAATCCGTCTCTGCCCTTTCATCCCCGTGCCAATCTGATCTGTGGTCTCCTATAAATGTTCTACAGAGCGTCTATGATGTAGGATTTCCTATAACTCAGTGTCAAACACAAGGCCCATAGACTATACACGTTCCACACCACTCCCAACTGCAGCCTGAACCAGATAAAAGGTAATTGGGAAATATTTTTAAAATAACTAAAAATATGATAAGATACTGATACATTTTGTTTTTATAATTAATTAATTTTTAATTTTCAACATTTACTCCCATAAGATTGAGTCTGAAATTTTCTCCCCCTCCCCGTGATGGTCTGCAATCTGATATAGGTTCTACTTATACATTCATATCAAACATATTTTCACATTAGTCAGGATGTAAAGAAGAATTAAAACAAATGGGAGGCACCTCCAGAAAGAAGACCCAAAAGAAAACAACAAAAGAAGGAGAGCATATTGTCTGCTTCCACCTGCATTTAGATTCCAAATTTCTTCCTCTGGATGCCAGCGGCATTTTCCATCTTGAGCCTTGGACTTGTTGAGGATCCTTGCATTGCTGAGAAGAACTAAGTGATAGTGTTACATTTTAAATCTAAGCCAATATGCAGGCCACAGGGATCCATATGCATGGCCTGGCGTTTCCCATTTCTATTTGAATTCGATCTCTGGACTCTGCATAGAGACCAGAAGAATACAGAGCCATCCATCAGATAACTTCACCCTTATTTTGTTTCTATAGCTATAACTGACTGGCCCACTTTCTTTTCTAGACATTCACTTGGTTGATAGCATCTTTGGTGGTGCTTTACCCGCATAATTCTTTGTGGGTAATGTGTTCTAGCTTATTCATGCCCACTATGAAAGGTATCTCTCTCTCTCTCTTTGGATGCTCCTCACCTTTACATTCTTTGGACACTGGGATAACATGCTGCTGTTGCCTGTGGTGTAAATGAATGAATAACCCATTCAGAAGATAAACTGCTTGCAGTGACCTAAAACCACACCCACATAGCAGGGCCTTAGCTACTACCCCAGGGAAGGCAGGCTGGGGTGGTAGAGCACAGAATGAATGAAAAACCAAGAGACCCAGACTCCTCTTGCTGCTGCCACTCCCTAGTTGGGTGACTTTGAACAAGCCTCATACTCTGGATTTCATCTTTCTCTTTAAAGTCAAGAGTTTTGGACTTGCCACCAATCTTGAAGATTTTGTCCAGGAATAACATTGCAAAATGGATCCCAATTTCACAGTTCTACCAGCTTTACAATGCTCAAAGCTCTTTCAAATACATAGTGTTATAGGGATCATCACAGAGACCTATGAGGTAAGCAGGAAAGACATTTTAATTTCTTTTTTAAGATAAACTAAGAAGCCAAGAGTTAACGTGACTTACTCATAGGCATGAAATACTTTTGATTCCTGGGTTGTTAACAGTGAGAGAGAAATCCATACATTCATAAAGTTCTTTTCACCCAGGGAACAGGATAATAGATTAAAACTTGAAGAAGTCTCAATGGTCATCTATGCATCCAACTCTCTCATCTAACTGGTGAGGAAGCTGAGCCCCAGGGGATTTGCCTCATGTCACACAGGTAGCAAAAGTACAGTTTGAACCGAAGCCCTCTGACTCCTGACTTAGCATGCTTTGCTTTTTTCCACAGCACCTCCTTAAAGCAGTTTACTGACAATCAACATCAATAAATCAACAGGTAGGAATTTAGAAAGTACCTACTATGAGCCATGCATTATGCTAGGGGGTAGAGATACAAGGACAAAAACAAAATTGCTCCTGTCCTCAAGAAGCAAATAACAATAAGGAAAGATTTATTAAGCACCTGCTGTATGATAAAAACAGTGGATAGAAATACAACTATACAACAATACTCTTACCATCAGAAAGTTTACATTCTACTGGGTGTAAATAGCATGGTTAGGAACTAAAAGAGCCAGGACTCAAATGCCTCTGTCCAGCACTTGAAACTCTTCCTAACCTGGCTCCATCTTGTCTTTCCAATCATCTTACACACTAAACACACACACACACACACACACATTCACACTCTGTCTCTGTCTCTGTCTCTGTCTGTCTCTGTCTCTCTCCCTCCCTCCCTCCCTCCCCAGCCAAATTGGCCAACAAACTATATTACACCTGGTATTCCATCTCCCATCTCTGTGTCTGCTTCAGCTGTCTCCCAGGCCTTCCAGAAGGCTCAAGCTCCCTACTCCTCCTTTGGCCCTTAGAATTCCTTGCTTCCTTTCAGACTCAGTTCAGACACCACTTTCTGCAGGAGACCTTTCGGATCATGGCCTTCTATGAATACCTTCTATGAATACCTTCCATGTCCTCTGATGTGTACTTCATGTGTGTATGTATGTATGTGGATGTGTTTGTCTCCAGAACATGGTTCCTTGAGGACAGGTTCTATGTTTGCTTTTTCAGAGGGAGCTAAGTGGCACAGTTGAGAAGGTACTGGTCCTGGAATCAGGCAATCTGATGGAGACACTTCCAACTGTGTGACCCTGGACAAGTCACCTAACCTCTGAATGTCTCAGTTTTCTCATCTATAAACGGGGATAATATAAGCACCTCACCTCCTAGGGTTATGGCGAGGATTGAATGAGAAAACAATTACGAAGCATTTATTATTTTTAAATTTCCAAATATTCTCAGCACAATGACTAGCTCATAGCAATCACTTCATAAGGGCTTAATGATGAGTGAGTGACTCCAAGGTAATAATAGTTCTCTCTACCATACAACTGTGCCTCTGATTCTATAACCCTGAGGAAGGTTGTATGTGTGCGTGCATGTGTGGGTGCATGTGTGTATATGTGTGTGCATGTGTGTATGTGCAAGCATCTGTGTGTACATGTGTGTGCATGCATGTGTGCATGTATGTGTGCACATGAGTGTGCGTGTGTGCATGTGTTTGCGTGTGCATGTATTCTGTGTTTGTGTGTGCATGTGTGCATGTGTGTATGTGTGCGCAATCATCTGTGTATTTGTGTGTGCATGTGTGTATGTATGTGTGTGCATGTGTGAGTGTGTGTGCATGTGTGGGTGTATGCATGTGCATGTGTGTGCCTCTGTGTGTGTGTGTATGCACAGTTGGATTTTTCAGCTGGCATCACTCGAAGCTTCCAGTGACATCCGCCGCTCTCCTTTCCCCACTGACATTTGGTTCTCCTTACACTGAAGAGGAAAGCTTTCAAATGATAAGTGCATTTGTATGTAGCCAAGTTGAACATGAATTTAGGCATCTTTTGTGGGTGATTCTAGTTTTATGCTAAATTTACTGGTGGTCAGTAAAAAAGCCGTGCTTCCCACAACCTACAGCCACAGCCCATATTGGTGTGCCCTTACTTAAAAACAGAAGAAATCTTTTAATGGAGGGGGAGGAAGGGGCATTAGCTATAAATTATATGGCTAATTTTGGGGGGCATTTCTATAGGGAAGTATAAACCCAGGACATATGGAACCTATAAGATTTCTGAAAACATAGGTCAGCCATCATGTTTTATGGCTGTGGCTGTCAAATGGATATTTTTTTCTTCCAGAGATAGCAATTAAGAAATAAAGGGAAATGAAGGGAAATTCTGAAAAGCTGTAACAGATGATAGAGGAGAAGAGTATAGGAAAGGAAGATAGTTCCATGTGTTGATCTCAGGCCGGGTCTATAGGGTGAAGCATAAATAAAGCAGGAATAGATTTTTGGTTCAATTCTGCTGAGGTCTCACATCCAATCCCACCAACATTTATGAAGCTCCTCTTCTGTGTGCATAGCTTTGAACCCTAGATCTACAACTAGACAGGGCTTGGAAGGCCATTCCTTTGGACCTACTCATTGTGCAGATAAGGAAACTGAGGTCTAGGATGGTCACTGACTGACTGGGAGGTCACACATACTGGGAAGTCAGTATAGGAGGCATGATTTGTATTCAGGTCATCTGATTACAGATTCTGGCTCTCTCCACTCTGATGTTGTGCCCCAAAGGCAGGAGGAAGAGAGGCTTCAGGTAATAACAACAACCACCACAACAAAATGGAAAGCTTGCATTCTAATGGAAAGTTGACCCATTGTGCACCAACAGCATGATTGTTACCAATGGTTCTATGCCGTGGCCAAGGCTTCCATTGAAGAAATGTATGGGAATTCAATCTACAGACTATGTATATGTGTGTGTATATGGGAAAGAGTGTCAGGCTGAAAGCTGAGATCCAACTTTTAATCATGTTTCTGCCAATAGCTAGCTAGGTGGCCTATGACCCAAGGGCCTCAGATTCCCATCTGACTGATGGAGGAGTCAGGCAAAGCCACCTCCAAGGTTCTTTTCTAACTCTGTTTCTGTGGCTTTAGGGTCCAAACTCCTCTCGTCTGACCATTACTATCAGTGCCAATCTTCAGTATAGGTCTTTGCATAGAGATGTTACGTGTTGCCTCCCCAGTAAACCAGGAGCTCCGTGAGAGTAAGGATTGTTTTGGGTTTGGGAGATTTTTTTTTATCTCTCTGCAGTGCCTCACACAAGACCTGGCACAGAGGAGGGACTTAATACATGCTTGCTGACTTGACAGTCACTTAACCTCTGCCTCCCTTAGTTTCTTTAACTGTAAAGTGGGGGTAATAATAACACTTACCTTGGGCCGTTATAAGGATTAAATGAAATAATATATAGTATATACATACAAATTTATCAATGTATATAATTATATATTATAATTATGTGTGGCACCTATAATTATCAAATCAGATAATATATAGAATATATATATAGTTCATGGAACAGTACTGGTACTTAAAAAAAATTCTTGTTTCCTTCCTTCCTTCTTCCTAGCCCTAGATTCATGATTCTATGATTCCTTAAAGCTCTAAATCTTTCTGGGTTTTTAGAGGGGGGGAAAGCAGGGCAATTGGGGTTGTGTCTTGCCCAATATCTCAAGGCTAATAAGTGTTCTGTGTCTGAGGTCAAATTTGAACTCAGGTTCTCTTGACTCTAGGACTGGTAATCTACTCACTGTGCCATTGACCACCCCGAAAGCTCTAAATATTAAATCCCATGTTTAGGTAGGAGAAAAGAAGCCTGGGAAAGCTGCCCTCAAATATCTGATGGGTTCTTCTGAGGAAGAGCAACAAGGCTTAATCTCTCTGGCCTTGGAAGACAGAATGAGAAGCAATGGAAGGAAGGAGAGATATATTTAGGTCCCACATAGGGAGAACTTCCAAATAACTCCAGCTCTTTCAAAACAGAATGGGCTGCCTCTGGAGAGAGTTGATTCTTCTGGTTGGGAGTGCCTCAAACAGAGACTGTTGAGAATGTTGCCTAGGGAATGAACAGCAGATAGGGGCTGAACTAGAGCCTAGCACAGTGTGTGGCACACAGGAGGTGCCAGATAAAGGTGTATTACTTGATTGACATATTGATTGGACTAAATGATTTCTGTGGTCCTTTCTATATGAGAATTTGTGATTCTGCTTTGTCAAAGACTTCCTGGAATCTTTCTAGGCCAGTGCACATCAGTCCAGGTGGAATAATTCAGAACATCCCCCCCCCC
>CM053597.1:19873180-19914358 GCA_028646575.1 Pseudocheirus occidentalis | reverse complement strand
TCAATTAGGTAAAGCTGGAAAATGGGTTCAGTCTCACACACCCAGGCAAAAACCAAACATGCTTCCACAGGATTGTGAATGCAGCAAATTGTCTTGAATTATTTGCTTCTTCATTTGCTGTCAGCACACTGCCACCATCTTGAATCAACTGGATATCCTCAGGGACAGACTTGTATTGGCATTTGCCAGAGGGATCAAACCACCACCATCAGTGCTACTACTTCCATGGAGTATCTAGTGGAGAAAGCCCCACTTTCATGCTCCAAAATGCTTGAAAGAACAGACTCTTTACCTCCTCTGTTTCCACCTGCTTCATCTTTGTTTCCAGGCATCTACATGAGTCATTTAGAGTAGTAATCTCTGTGAGGAAGGGGTCTGTTCTCTGAGGGATTACTACTACCCAATGACAACTAACTGCCAACTAAGGATAAGTAAGGAGAGAAACCTGTCAAAAGTATTACTTCCACCCCCACAACATCAGCCCCCTTCAGACATCATACTCATAGAGATGTGGCAATTATGTCTGCGGGTGCACTCCCTGCTTTCAGCAGCCACAGCTGCTGAAGAACAAGAAAATTAAGTACTCACCACCAAAGACAGCTGAGTAGTGAGTGCAGTGAATTAAGCACTGGGCCTGGAACCAAGAAGACCTGAGCTCAAATCCAGCCCTGGACAGTTACTAACTGTGTGACCTTGGGCAAGTCTCTTAACTCCTTCCTTAGTTTCCCCATCTGTAAAATGAGGATAATCATAGTACCTAATTCCAGAGTTGTGAGAATCAAATGAGATATTTGTAAAGTTCTTTCCATAGCTTAAAAATACTTTGTAAATGTTATTATTGTTATTGTTAAGTGGTCATCAATTATTTGTTTGCTTTCCCATTCATCATATCATACTCTAAGTTCCTTGAGGGTTAGAATAGTTAATCTAGCCCAGGGCCTGAGTAGATGGCTAGTAAATATTTATTATTTTGAAATAAAGCTATGAAGAATGAAATCTTTTATTTTTAAAGAGATAATTTTCTCCTTGAATTCTAGAGTTCAGTTCCATGGACATTTATTGACCATATTCTAGATGCCATACATACCATGTGCCAGGTATTGGAGAAAACTTGAAGACTAATAATCAAAATTCACAAGTATTCTGTGCCTACTATTTACAAGGTACTCCACGGGGTGCTGAGGATACAAATTGAATGAACAAAGCAAAATCTGCTCATGAAAAAGTTAAATATACAAAATATGTATATGCAGAATAAATATAAAGAACATAAACACAAATCAATACAAAGTAGTTTGGGAAAGTGAACACTAGCAATTGGAGGGAATCAGGAAAGGTTTCATGTAGAAGGCTAGTTATTGAACTGTATCTTGAAAGAAGAGAGATATCCTTTTAGGTGCAGGAGGTGTGTTCAAGACATATCAAATGCCCATGACAAAGGTATGGAAATGAGAGATGAGGTTTGGGGTGTGTGGAATATATGTGGGGAAGAGAGAGGCAGTCTTTTGGATGGAACAAAGAGTAGGGGGTGCTGTGGGTGTGAATGTACAGTGAGTCTGATAAGACAGGTCAGGTGGAGGTTATGGAGAGCTCTAAAAATTAAACCGAGAGACTTATTTTTTTATCCTAAAGACAAAGAAGCCACTGGAGGAGTGATGTGGTCAGATTATGATTAAGGAAAATTACTTTAGCAGCAGTGTAGGATGTACTGAAATGGGAAGAGACTTTGACAGGAAGATCAGTTAGGAGGCTGTTGCAATAATTTAAGTGAGACATGATGAGGATCTGAAAAAAGATGGTAGCTTTATGAGTAAAAAGAAGGGGATGTATGGGAGAGGTATTATGATGGTAGAAATAGGACAATTTGGCAATTGATTGGCTTATATGGAATGAGAGTTGGAGTTAAAGAAAACAGTAAATCTGGGGAGTCTGGAAGACTGATGGTGCCTTCAAAAGATATCAGAAAGTTTGGAATAGGAAAAATTTCAGAGGTAAAGATAATGAATTTTGTTTTGAACATGTTGAATTTAAAATCCTTTCAGGACATTCAGATTGAATTGTCCGATAGGTAATTTTATTATAGGGTTGAAGCTGGGGGGAAGGGTGGTGCTGGTTATATAGGGTATTTAGATATGTACTTCACCTTCAGAGGTGATAATCTCAGATATCAGAGTATAGAGAGAGTTGAGAGAGAGAGACAGACAGAGAGAGACAGAGAGAGAGACAGAGAAGAAAGGGAAGCATAGGGGCCTAATACAGAGTCTTGGGGGAACATGTACATTAGAGCATGTGATTTAGATGAAAAACCAGTAAAAGAGACTGAAAAGTCATTCAACAGATGGAATGACATCCAGGAAACTTAGTGTCATGAAAGCCCAGGGAACAGAGAGTATCACGTGGAGAAAGCGTTCAGTAGTGTCAAATGAAGAAGGATGAAGGCTTAAAAAAAGAAGATCAAATTGGACAATTAGGAGATCATTAATAATGTGGAAGGGAGGGAGGGAGGAATTTCCATTGAGTGGTGGGGTTGGGAGACAGATTGCAAAGAATCAAGGAGTAAGTGAGAGGAGAAGAAATGGAGGTAGTAAGAATAGACAATTCCCCCCTCCCCCACCCCAGAAATTAGCTCAAGAGAGGAAGAAAAGAAGATGATATCTCGAGGGGGTGGTAATGTCTAGTGGGGAAGATTGGGCATGTTTGAAGGCAGTAGAAAAGGAACCAGGAGTAGATAGGAAAATACTGAGAATTAGAAATGGGTCCGGATTATTGAAGTTGCACTCAGAGAAGATAGCAGCTATGCATTCAAGGGCTCATTAGCCTAGGAGTTGTCCTTTGCATGGAAAATAGCCCTCATTGTCAGAGACTTGGAGAAATGAGGACGCCTTCAAGGGTTTTGGAGATGAGGAAAGGAGAAAAGAGGGAGATCACATCAAATGACCTCAGTCTTACTACTAAAATGATAGGTTCTTAAGGTAAGGTCCTTAGGTGGGGTGGGGTTGAGAACAGGAAGGTGTGAGAAGCTTGAAAAGAGAAGATATGGAAAAGTTTTTGTGGGAAGTAAAATAGGAAATCAGTTTTGGAAGAATAAAGTGATTGCCTTGTTGTAGTGAGAGCCTATTTAAAACTGAATAACATGAATTTATAATGTACTAAATTAGTGTGGTTGGGTTTCCTCCAGCTTTCAGCTCATTTCCTCCAGCCGATTCAGAAGCACATTAGTAGCAGGGGTGGAGGGCAGAAATAATCAGCAGCTGAGGTTTGCCAAGGGATCAACAGCTATAGTATGAGGGAGAAAGGGATGTAAGATGACAGTGTAATGTGCAGTTCACTAACAATAAAGTCAAAGCAGGGAAAGAATTGAGGGGTTCTATTGTTTCTGCTTTCAAGGAACATGCCATTTGCCATTTAATTGGGGAGATTAGACAACTCATTACATAAATAAGGATAATGTCATTTAGAGTATCATAACCACATGGGCAATATAATAAGGTTTGGGGAAGGTTCTGAGAATTCATGGGAGTGAAAATTATTTCTACTTAAAGTTAAGAGAGGGAAGATCAGTGAAGACTTCATGGAAGAGTTCATAACTGAGCTGGGGTTGGAAGGACAAGTAGGGATTTTTCTTTTGAATTTTACTGATTCATTTTAATTTTACAGCCTAGTTGTTCCTCTTTTTCACTCCTGCCTCCATATGCTTTTACTCTCCCCCGAGATCATGAATAATATTTAAGCAAAACTAGTAGACGTAATAATCATTTTGTATGACCTATATCATGTTTTGTATTGGTAGCCCTCCACCTCTCAAGTGACAGGAATATGATGTTTTTCAGCATCACTTCTCTGGAACCAAGGTTGACCATTTCAGTTAATCAGAGTTCAATGGACTTTTCATGAACTTTTCATTTACATTCTGATGGTTGTCTATATTGGTTCTTCTAGTTCTACTAATTTCACTTTGCATTAATAATTAGGGACAAAATGGGAATTGAGAGTATTCAACACAGGATATAATGAGACCGAAGGTACCAAGGTGAGAAAGAGTAAGATAATGTTAGGGAATGCTGACTTAGTCCTGTTTTTCTGAGGTGAGGTAAGTATGAGGGCTAGAAATATACCCAGACCCAGAATATAGAGAACCTTGAATGTCAGACAAAAAATTTTGGAGTTTGTGCAGTAGGCAGTGGGAAGACAATGAAGGTTTTTAGAAAGAGAGATGGGATCTTTGACCCATGAACGGTTTCTTGAAGTAGTATTTCAGATGAATTGGAGGGTAAATAATCACAACCAGAGTTATCTATTGTGAGGTTACTGGGCATTTTATAAAGGAAAGAAAATACCTATGGCTTTCCCTAATCTTATCTTCCTTTGGTCACTCAGGCAATAATATAAATCATTCTTAAGGCTAAACTTTGAGGGTGAAATTATAGCTGGGAGCATCTTTGCTATGAGGGTCCACTGTGTTTGGTTCTACCAGTTGAAAGCATTTCAGGGTTACTAGCAGCTTGCCTACTCTCACTGTCTTGAGAATTAAGTGGATATTATAAATGAACAAAAAATGAAGGGGACAAGTGAATGTATCAGGTGGCAGTTTTTCAGAGTGACAACATGTAATGTTCTTCTCTGGGTTCTTTCAAAGGCAACTTTGTCAATCTGCTCTGATTTGGGTTTGGTGGTTGATAAATGAAAATTCCATTTTTATTCTACATAGCATTCTGCAAACCTGTGATTGTGGTCCTCTGTTTTCATGACTCTTTTTTCTCAGACATCTAACTAATGTTCCACAACAAGGATTGGATTTGAAGAGCAGTACAAAATCTCTCCCTCTTGGTGTTTGGACTTCATCCTATAGGGCAGTGTTTCTCAACCTGTGGGTTACGTTCAATTTGTAACAATGAAAATACATCCTGCATATCAGATATTTACATTACGATTCATAACAGTAGCAAAATTACAGTTATGAAGTAGCAACAAAAATAATTTTATGATTGGAGGTCACCACAAGACAAGGAACTGTATTAAAGGGTCATGGCATTTGGAAGGTTGAGAACCACTGCTATAGGGAATAGGTTTCATCGTAGGGAGGGGCAAGGCAAGGGAGGTTATAATTGTGCACAACAGTAGGTCAAATAGAGAAGTCAATTCCTTGATGTTGGTCATTCTACACTGCTGATTAAGGGCAAAGTTTAAAAAAACGTTTGTTCAGCAAAGTTATTCTTGCTCTATTAGGTCAGCTACTCTTGACACATAGACCAACCACATGGTCAGAGTGTGCTTTAACTATATGGACATTTGTTGACTTTCTAACAAATAAGGCTGTGGCCTTGGTGAAAAGGATAATTTATATTTTCAGTAAAATTTCATTTAAAACAAGAAGAATGACTTGTCATCTCTGACCAGGTGAAGGGCAAGTATTCTATGTTTTTGAGCTAAAATACTGTGATTTTGTGGTTTATGCTTTCATTCAAAACTATTTTTTCCCTCATAAACAAGATAACCCTCCCAGGCAATTCTCAGTGGCTATCCCTCAAACCATCAATCTCTATTAGCACACATCCATTGATCAATATTCTATAACTCTTCTTGAAAGTCTCCCTACAGTTGGGTTCTTCCCTTTACCTAAGGTTCCTTCCAATTCAAACTGGCTTAAATGTTCCATTTTGATAAAATGGCATTGGACAATTGACTGGTTGGTATAAAAGCTTTCCTCTGGTTTGTTCTCCAGAAGTAATAATGCTTGTCCTAAGTAAGTCTTCCTACAGGTGCTACCTTTCCAGAAATATGGAAGACTGTACTAGTAGTTCTTATCTTACTTCTTTAAGTGTTATAATCAACCTTTCTTCCTCCTCACACTCAAATCTCTTATGAGCGCTTTCAGTGACAAACTCAGAAAGTTGGATTTGGATTTGTGTGACATACATTCAACCCTTCCTTCTGTCACTATTCATGTGGTGTTGGGCAAGTGACTTAATTCTTCTTGGCCTCAGCTTCCTTACCTACAAAATAAGTCACTGGACTAGGATCAATACTTCTTAGACTATGGATCACTATCCCACATAGGGTTGCAAAAATTTGGCAATGGTAAAAGGGTTCTAAATGTGCAATAACAATACATTAATTCAAAATAAAATGCATAATGAATGTGGGGTGTTTCTGGCAGTGCATGCCCACGTTGTATCATGCAAATTCACTGCAGCCTTGGTTCTGAACACAAAGCATGTGCATTTTGCATCGATCATGCCTTCAGGCCACAGTGCCAAAGAACACTGACAAAACATGCAAAAAGGGTCACGAGTGGAAAAAGTTTAAGAAGCCCTTGACTAGATGACCTCTATGGGCCCTTCTGTCTTTTCCAAGGTATTATCATCTTAGTCTTTCCATTTCATGATTTTTTCCAATAGCAGTACTTCATACTGAATGTTCTTTGGGAGGAGATGCACAGTATAATTGGCTTCTTCACCACTCATTTTGTATCATCTTGCTTGGGAATGTTGATGTGACATCAAGGTATTATCATGCCATATAATTCTCTGGGGAGTTTCTACTAAGTGACTCTGACCTCTACCTTTGAACACCCACACATTAAAAGCTTATATTTAACCCAATAACCATCATCTTTCACCTACCCAAATCTTGTATGACAATGGGAACTACTGTTACACTGGAAACATTTGCCATTGTTCTTACTGTGGTTTGGGATCTTCTAACATCCGTCATAGAGAGGCCACCCCCATTTGGGGGATGATGTATTTTTATCATGTTCTTCTAGAGAACTTTTAAAATTATCGTAGTAGACTAAAAAGCCAAATGAACTTAAAAATAACCATTCTTAATTGTATTGGTAAAGGGTGTAGTTGGACAACTGTTTATGAATGACAAGCATGAGATATAGAATATGAATGAAAGCATTTATTAAACACCTACTGGGTGTAAAGCCTTGTGCTAAGTGCTAGGAATACAAAATAGAAAGTTAGTCCTTGATCTCTGGTAGCTTATATTCTAATTAGGGAGATAGCCTGGAAGTTTCTGGGCAGGTCAGAGGGGACAATCCCATGATCCTTAGAATGCAGCAGCAAAGCAGATGGTTAGGTCTCTTCTTTAATGATATTTCCACAGATAACATTATGTCAGTTTCTGATAATTGCCATTTAAAAATGCTAAGGACTTAGGTGAAAAGAATTTCCTTTTTTAGGTTTTTCAATAGATGAAGAGATCATTGGTTTCCAGTTTGCTTTTCCTATTAGCATGAATACATTCGGCAGATTCCCAAGTTTATGATAACCTTCCTGAACTTGGGTGGTAGTTGTTTACACTGTTTATTTTTTATTAAAATTTTATTCATATCTTTTTCAATAATATTGTATTTTTCTCTAATTATATGTAAAATAATTTTACCTTTATTTTTTAAAAATGTGAGTTCCAAATTCCATTTCCCCTTCCCTTTCCTCCCCACTCTTTGAGATGGTAAGCAATCTGATAAAGTTATACATGTGTAATCATGTAAAAAATTTTTACGTTAACCATTTTGTGGAAGAAAACTTGAACTAAAAAAGAAAGAAAAAAAGTGAAAAATAGTATGCTTTGGCCTGTATTCAGATGTCATTAGTTCTTTCTCTGGAGGCAAAGGGCATTTTTCATTATGAGTCCTTTGGAACTGTCTTGGATCATTGTATTGCTGAGAATAGCGAAGTCATTTGCAGCTCTTCATCATGCAATATTTCTGTTACTGTGTACAATGTTCTGCTGGTTTTTCTCACTTCACCCTGTATCAGTTAATATAAGTCTCTCCAGGGTTTTCTGAAATCATTCTGCTTGTCATTTCTTATAGCATAATAATATTCCATTAAAATCATATACCACAGCTTGTTCAGCCATTCCTCAATTGATAGGCATCCTTTTAATTTCCAATTCTTAGTCTTCACTGTTTTCTTTTGGCAACTCATCATATACTCCTCCTCCTCCTCCTACTAATTTAGAATAATAATTAACATTGACAGAGCAAGGTTTGCAAAGCACTTTACATATTTATCTCGTTTGTTCCTCACAACAACCATGGGAGTTAGATGCTATTATTTTCTCCATTTTTTTAAGATGGGTAAACTGAAGCAAACATAGGTAAAGTGGTTTACATGGGGTGAGATGGCTAAGAAGTGTTAGTAAGCTGGTCACTGCATGATGAATTTTTTATCCATGGCAACCTGTGAATACTCAGTGGCTTCAATGGAAAGGTGAACATAGAGCAGCAGTTCTCAGCCTGTGGGTTATGTTCAATTTGTCACAATGAAAATGCATCCTGCATATCAGATATTTACATTATGATTCATAACAGTAGCAAAATTAAAGTTATGAAGTAGCAATGAAAATAAATTTATGGTTGGGGGTCACCACAACATGAGGAACCGTATTAAAAGGTTGTGGCATTAGGAAGGTTGAGAACCACTGGCATAGAGAATATGATAAAATATATTGGAAAATATAGCTTAATAGTAAGAAGTAATATTTATGTATTTTGCATACTTTCTTTAAGAAGAAAGTTGGGAGGAACTTGATACAGGGACCATAGAAAAATGACGTAAATTGAAATTGACTGTATTTTAGTATATAGAAAGAAAGCAGACATTGTGGGAATCATGTCTGAACCAGTTTTCTCTGTATAGTCAGATTGTGGACTTATTAGAGCAAATATCAAAATCAATGCCAAAAGAGAAGAAAGAATAAAGAAGATAGGTACAATCTGCCCTATATAAGCATTGATACTTAGAAAGAAACTGAGCTGATGTGACTCAGTTACCACAATAAGGAGGCCAAAGGATTCTAGAAACTGCCTTACCCAGCAAATGCTTCATTCCTTTGTCAAAAAAAGAGATCATAGCTAAATGCAACACTTGTTTAAAATATAAACTTGCTTGTAAAAATCTAACAGAGGAAGATGACAGAGTATTAGAAGTATCACCTTATAAAATAGCAGGTAGGAGAGATAAACACATTTATAGAAAGGTGGGCAAGAGATCCAGTTGAACTAGAGTGTTTTAAGATGAAACTGTATAGAAGACACAAGAGAGATGAAAAATGAAAAAGATCTGCTGAGGCTTTTGTGACAACTATTTTATTTATTGAAGGGAAGGGAGCCACTACCCGAGCCATCATAAGGCAAGTGAGGAACTTGCCTGAGGTGTGAAGAAAACATATAAAATATTCATCTCCTAGCTCAAGCAAACCGTGACATTAGTATAAGGAGGCACAGATTTCTATTCTTGTTTCAGGAGCAAAATTAGTTAGTTGTGATGGCCGCCACTTAGGGTTCTAACATCGAGTGTTCTTTGAGGAAATAGAAATGACACACAAAACCCCAGGAAGAATAGCTGCATCAGTCCAAATGTAAGAAAAGGAGTTCAGGTTGGTGATGCCATGATTTTGACATTACTGGGGAATTTCTTCGCAAAATATCTGATTCTGAGGAGAATGGCAAATAAATATCTGGGAAAACAATTTCCGTTGTTGTTATTGCCAGGAAAAATAGCAATAACTTCTCATCCATACACCTACTTTTCTCCACTTTTATAAAAATCTTGGTACTTTTTCTACATATAACCCATTAGGGATGCTCTTGATGAAGGAATGAGAATAGAAAAGGCAGGCTGTTACAAATGATATTCTATAGCAGACCATGCCCTTATATAGTTACACAATTAACTGAATGATTCAGAAAATACCAAGTTCCATTTTGCATATTGTTCATTGACTAGACAAATGGATTTAGTAGAGCAAAATGAGAACTTAAAGGCACTTTCTCAACAAGAGGTCTCCCATGAATATGTTGAAGTTATGTAAGATTCTTTGAAGGATCCAGCAATAGAGATAAACTTTGTTCAAAGTTCTGATTATCACCAAGTGGGGACATAATACAAGCCAATCTCTATTTGCCCGATATGCTTTCCATTGTCATGGAAAATGTCCAAGATACAACGCAAAGAAGAAGAGATATTCTCTCTAAATAGAGGGTGATATTAACAAGATATGTCTGTTTGTGGATGACAATATATACAGCAATCTCCAAAATATTGTAGAGACTCCTGAGTGAAAGCTATAGTAACCTTTGAGAATTTGACCTAAATATCCCCACAGGAAAAGACAAGTAGAGGAAGGACGCCCATTGTCTGGATGATGACATGAAGCTAAATGAAAACCTGTTGAGTTAGTTCACATCTACATATGTCTCAGTCAGTCCCTGAAGATGGACAGTGAACTGGATCTATACTTGGAAAAGAAGATGAGTCAGTTGAAGGGCATTTGGGAAATTTCTTAATGCTGTTACTTACTCATAGTTTTTCATGGGAACACCGGTATTCATTGGGTGATGCCAAATGGATATAAATCATGAAATACAGCCTTAGAATAATCAAAGTTTTCTTTACATAAAAGATAATTGAGAAAGTTATGGTAAGTAGGGGAAGGACTATTAGTAACCTAATATGCACCAAAAGTAGGGTAAAGAATATCCTTGAGGATGTGCGTGCTCAAAAGTTGAGATGGCCTGGCCACATAGAGAAAGAGATAACTGGCACATGGCTCGTGAGCTTTATTTGTAATCCTGAAATATCAAAAAGATCTTTTTTTTCTTAAAGATTATGTCTCCCCACCTTGCCTAGACTGGAAGTCTGCCAGAGACTCACAGACCTGATCTCACTGCTAACTGGGAGCTTTGACCATCTCTGTTTCTCACCTAAGTCAGTTTGCCTCTTCTTAGCCTGGTGGCCCCTCACTCCTGGGGACTAACCACATTGGCACCAGAATTTAGCTCAGACACCCAACTGACCCTAGTCTAACTGTACCTCACAAGGCTTGAGCCTGAGAGATCTACCAGTCTCAGCTTCCCCAGAAGAAGGGATTGTAGGTATGTTCCCCCATGACTAGCTTAAGATATCTGCAAGAAGAGACCCAGCATTGTGTTGACCCTCTCTATGAGGCATTTATGGGAGAATAGGAATAAGAACTGAAAAGGATCAGAAGTCCCAGAGAGGTTGTGAGTACTCATGTTAGTGCAATCACACATCCATTGAGCTGCTCATGCCATAAAATCCTAGGATTTCAGAGGTCACGTGACTCAGTGCCTTCATTTCACAGAAAAGAAACTGAGCTATGGAGCAGATACATGACTTATCTAAGGCCATATAGATAGTTAAAGTGCAGAGCTGAGGTTTCAGTCCTCTTCTTCTTCAGGTTCATATATACATATATTGGTATACATACATACACACAATATAGATACACACATATACATGTATGTGCACATATAAATATATGTGCATATACAATATGGATCTGTGTGCACATCTATGTATAAAACTTTAAAAGAAAATATATGTATATATGTGCTTGTGTACACACACATACACACACACACATACACACACATATCTGTTTTTATGTTGTCTTTTTCCTGTAGAAGAATATAACCTCCTTGTTGGAAAGGCTCTTTTAAGTTTGTCTTTTTAGTGCTTTAAGCACAGTATGAGTTCAGTCATTATTTTCTGAATCAATGAATGTGTAAATTAGATCCATTCCTAGATACATTGAGTCTCCCAGGTCTCTAGGGTGACCACTTAGTGTATTGAATTTTTATGCACTGTTGCCTTCAGAAAACCTACTTACCAGAGTCCCTCCTTTATGTGCAAGAAAAGAAGGGTCAGTCAGATTTCTCTCACAGTGTGGGCTCCGTCTTGGGATGTATAAGGTCAGTTAATTGGGTAGTTTCCAGGGATGATCAGTGGCCAGTGGTTTGAAAGTATGTTACCCCTCCCTGTCAACAAGTCAATGCCTTGTCCTTTGAAGGACTAGTCCATTGGTGGGGAACCTGTGACCTTGAGGCCTTGGATATGGCTTTTTGACTGAGTCCAAGTTTTAAAGAACAAATCCTTTTATTAAGATGATTTGTTCTGTGATGTTTGGATTCAGTCAAAGGGCCACACTTGAGGACCTAGAGGGTGGCCTTGAGACTGCAGGTTCACCATCCCTGGACTAGTCCAACCTTATTTCTTGGTGTACCCTCTTCCAAATGAATGATTTTGGTTTTTTCTTTTCTTTGATCTCTTCTCCAGTTCCTTTCTCATATTCTTCTTCCTCTCTTTTTTCTTCTAGAGATAGCTAGGTAACACTGTGTATAGAGTATTGGTTCTGAAGTCAAGATTCTTCAGATTTGTTCAAATCCGTCCTCAGACACTTACTATCTATATGACCTCTGGGGAAGTCACTTACCATCTGTTGGTCTCAATTTTCTCAAGTCTAAAAATGGGGATAATAGTAGCCCCTGCCTCCCAGGGTTGTTTAATGGTCAAATGAGGTATTTGGAAAGCACTAAGCATGGTGCTCTGTAAATGCTTATTCTCTTCAGCTTCCCTTCCCTCTTCCTCCTTTCCCTCCTCTGTCTTTCCTTTCTGTTCTTCTTCCTCTTCTTTCTTTTCCCACTCATTATCCCCTCTTCCTCTTTTTCTTCCTCCTCTCCATCCCAACAGGCCTCATGGCTCCAGTGAGTAATTGTCACAGCAGGCTGATGTGACTGGTTAAATGAGTATGAACATGAAAAGGCTGAGGATCTAGAGAATGGGGAGTCTCCTCCCAGCCCCTTTTTGAGTTCAGTTCAACTGGTTTCCTCCCAAATAAATTTGTGTCTGTTGTCATAGACTTTCCTTAGTGGAGAAAGCCCTGGATTTGTGGTCCAGCTCGAGCTGGGACACAGCATCTTAACCTCGTTGGTGCTCAGCTTCCTCCTCTAAGAAATGAGGATAAAATAATCACTTTTCTCTACCTCTCTCACACGGTTTCCGTAGATGAAGCCTTTCATAGACCTTAAAGATGTGAGTCCTTACAAGAATAACCACAGTAACATTTATATAGCACTTTGCATATGCTGTCCCTTTTGATCCATGTATCAATAGGCAGCCACTATTATTATATCCATTTTATATATGAGGAAACAGACTCAGAAGGGTATTGTGACTTATAATTGGAAGTTATTCTGAGCTTTCTTAGTGTCTCCTTGCTGTCATCCTTAAACAGCAATGGCACCTTGCATTCTCCCCTCACCCAAATTTGTATGTATCATCAAAATCTTGGACTAGTGGAAGGAGCATTGGATCTGGAGAACAGAAACCTAGGATTCAAGTCCTGACTGTGTGACCACCTAGAAGTCACTTAACATCTCTGAGAGTTCCATTCCTGTCAAAACATGCTAGTATTCTTGGACTACCTCCTATACACAAGAAAAGATTGCTCTGTAAACCCCAAAGGGGCTGTATAGATGTGACTTATTTATGAATATATGAAACTCTGTTTGAGGGCCCTGCTGCTGTGTGTGAACTCACTGATAGCCTAATGTTGAACAGAGTGAATTCATCTCCCAGAGTCTTGGGAGGAGTAATTTACACGGTGGGTGGGAGAATTCGCCTGGTTAAGAAGATATTGGGGATGAAAGAAAGTCAAGGAGCTGGCAAATTGGTATCAGAAGAGTCCAAGAAATGAACTCATAGGCCAAGCAGGATGGAGAGACCTCAGTGTTTTTATGGGGGCAGGGTGTCACATCTACAGACCCAGTCTAGCATTTCCAGCATCATTTGACTTTTTCTTCCTCTGCATTCCCATGCACTGTAATCAGAGGAATGAGTAAGATTTCCTTTGATGCCCACCAATTCTGGGAAGGAAAGACCTTTTTCCTCCAGGAGCCTGGTTTCCTCTATTTTGTACCGTTAACACAAACGTTATGAAAACTCATGTGGGAATTGAAATAGATGGGGGAGTGTGGATGCTGATGTATTGGAATCCTTTGAAATACACAAGGTCAGTGCACATTTTATTGTCTGAACATGCAGCCCTCACCTGTAACCAGCATCATCACAGAATCTCAGCTGCAGGAAGGCAGGGCTGGTTCATTTCTGTCCTTGTTTCCCCAGGTCCAAGCTCAGTGCCTGAGCCATGGAAAGAATGTGGTAGATTCCTGCTGGTGGATTAATTCATCCTCCGCCTTCACATCTATACAATGCTTTAAGATTTCCCAAGGGCTTTTACATCTATGATCTAGTTTGATGACAGGTTTAGAATTGGAGTGGATCTACCTCTGATATCACCTAGTCTAACACACTCACCATACAGATGAGGGAAATGAGGCTGAGAGAATTGAGTGACTTATTCAGGGTCACTCAGAGAGTAAGTGGCAGAGTTAGGATGTGATTCCAAAGTCCCTGACTCCAAAGCTGTCGCTTTCTCCACTGCACATCACTGCCTCAGGACAAACCACCATTCATTGGAAACTATATTTTTCCTATGAGAAGTATTAGAAACACTACAGATGTTAGAGGTAGAGATTATTTTAAAATTTTTAAGCATTACATCTGTAAGAAAGTATGCTTTTGATGGACATCTTCTAAGAGCCATCACAGCATCATGAATTTAGAGCTGGAAGGAACCTTAGAGGTCATCTGGAATAGCCATCTAGTTTTACAGATGTGGAAACAGACCTGGAGTGGCCAAGTGCCTACTTACTGAGGCAGCTAGGTGACACAATGGTTAGAGTACTTGACCTGGAGTTGGGAAGACAAGTTTAAATATGGTGTCAGACATTGGATGTGCCACCACAGGCAAGTCACATGTCTTCTGTCTGCCTCGGTTTCTTCATCTGTAAATTGGGAATAAAAGAGTAACACCTACCTCACAAAGTTGTCCCAAGGATAAAATGAGATAATTCTTTTAACAAACTTCACAAACCTTAAAGTGATGTGTATAAATGCTAGCTCACCATTATTATTGATATTATGTAGAGCCACACAGGCTCATAAGCTCTTTGATCTGGAACTAAAAAAGCATTGTACACTTGGCACTAGATGTAGCCTGAGAAGTCCAAATGAAGAAACTGAGACTCATAAAGGTTTAGTGACTTTGTACAACGGGAGCAGTGTTGGCATTGAATGCAGGTGCCCCCGTCTCCAGAACCAGTGCTCATTTTGTTCTACCATGCAGCTTTCTAATAAGTGACCAAGCCAGAGTTTGAACCCAGGTGCTCACTCTCCAAATTTGGCTCTCTCAAGCTATAAACATTCAAGCATGTTTTGTTTATTCAGATGTTTAGAATAAAAATAGTGCCTTCATTGAAAAGCTAGGATTCCCATCAGATTTTTTGATTCTTTCTAATTTCTGTAAAGCCTTGGAATGAAAACTTAGAATGAAAATGATGGAATGCCTCTCCCCCTACTCTTAGACCATGTGTTAATGCCCCCACTCTGTGTGTCCCCAGTTATGCCTGTGATCTCCCATGTGCTTAGGAGTGTGTGCTAGAGGGGTGGAGCCAAGCGTGTCTCTAGAGCAAGGAACAAACAAGCCCTTAGCAAAACAAACTGTGATTCCTCCAATTGAATCTCTGGCTGCTGGCAACTTTGCTTTCAAGTATCTTCTTATGGCAACAGGGAAGAGATTTGGGCTTCTATTACAAAGGCCTCATCATTGTTAGCTCCCAGTATCTAAAGTAGTGCCATGAAAATCTTTGTGACATTCCACTTTTCCATGTTTATTCTTGTATTTGATCTTAAGAGAATCATATGGTTTGTGGGAACTGGTGAAATATGGTGGAAAAGGGTGTCTACCCAAAGTCAGGAGGTCTGAGTCTGACAATTCACTTGCCCGTTCTGGGTCTCAGTTTCTTCATCTACCCAACGAGGGGAGGTGGGTTTGATGACCTCACTCGTCTCTCCAAAGTATAAATCTATGACTCTCTAGTCTCTAAACCTTGTCAAGCCTCCGTTTTCTTATGTAAATGGAGGTAATAATAGCATCTACCTTGCCAAGTTGTGAGAATCAGATGAGATGATATATTTAAAGGGCTTTTCAGACCTTAGAGTGACCAGTAACTGTCAGCTCTGGTTATTATTATATATCTTGGTAGTGTGTGATAGCAAGCCACCATGCTGAGAAGACATGATTGCATGCTGGCCACCAGACCATGACAACTCCTTAACAGGGTCTTGGGCGTGTGGCTAGCTTAACTCGGCTCAGAGTTATAGCCAGTGTAATCATCTGCTGCTGAGGAAAAAAAATTCCATTGCCGAGCACTAATTTCAGGCTTCATTTAAGCACAAGTAACACTCCACTGTTAAAATAAACAAGAAAGGGTTTTCTATTACCCTTTATCATGCTTGCAAAAATATTGGGCATGTTACAGTAGTAATAGTAATAACCCAGCCAGTTAATGTGTTTGTGCTAAATCATAAAAACTGACACCAAGCAAAAAACACGTTGGAAAGAGAGGGCTCAAATTGCACACCCCTGAGAAAGATGGCCTTTTTAAACAACTGCAAATATATTTTAGATAGCAGGCTAATAATTTTTCACATATGTAGGTGTTAAGCATCCTGGTAATATTTCAGTACATTGGATTCTTTATGCTTATATATTCTTCTGGCTGTATGCTGGTCTGAGCTAGCAGGGAAGACCAGAGGGGAAAAAGCAGCCCAGTGGTTGTGAGACCGTAGTCAGAGTTAGTTAATGAAAGCTGAGAGACAGTGTGGATTAGGTGCTGGAGGGGTGGCCTAGGCATCAGAAAGCTGGGTTAAGATCCAGCTGCTGCAGCTTCACTTGTGAGACCCTGGACAGATGATTTATCATCTTTCAGCCTCAGCTTCCTCACCACTCCTATGAGGATAATGATAGCTTTAGGAACTACCTAAAACCTCTTGGTTCTTTGTGTGTATGCAAGAAAGAAGGGGAAAGTACAGAGAGATAAATTAGCCTCGTCTCATTCTCTTAAAGGTTCCATTCTTCCCTGTTAGGATTAGGTTTTTCTTTACACTGGAGTTATGGAAGTTGTTTCTTCTTTGGAAGTGCAAAAAGTGATGTATTCTGTGTGCGTGTGTGTGTGTGTGCGTGTGCGTGTACGTGTGCCTGTGCATGCCTGATAGATCCTTTGGGAAGCGGCCAACATAATTGTGTCTGGAGGCTATCCAGAGTTCTTTGTGATCAATAATGCAATTGACTGGACTTCCTCTTGTGATTTGGGTCCAGGCAGATCATGAATGGCTCCATGAACTTGTCTTTTCTTTCCCAGAAAGGACAGTTGTTGGCACTGAGGCTTTAAGGCATCTCAGAGACCATTTAGTCTCTGTTGTTCATTCATTTCAGTCATGTCTGACTCTTCATGACCCCATTTGGGATTTTCTTGACAAAGATACTGGAGTGGTTTGTCATTACTTCTCTGGCTCATTTTACATATGAGGAAACTGAGATAAACAGGGATAAGTGATTTGCTCAGGGTCTCATAACTAATATCTGAGGACTGATTTGAACTCAGACCTTCCTGACACCAGGCTTGGCACTCTATCCACTGTGCCACCTAGTTGTCTTTCATGTAGTACAACCCCTCAAAATGCAAATGTGGAAACTGAGGTCTGGAGCAAATTGCTAGAAGTGACACAGGTCGTAAGAAGAGATAGGATTTGAAGAGGTTTTCTGGTTTCTAAGGTAGTGTTCTTTCTATGCCACCATTCTCTAAAGACCAATATGAAGACCAGGGTCCCTCAGTTTGGTCACTGAACATTGGATTCATCTCATGGACTGTAGTCAAAGTGTATGGGAAGCTATTCTGGTCATAGCTGCTGAGCTTGGCAAAGCTTACCTGATGCTTTTCCTTTTGCTTCTGGTCTAGGGTCTGACCATATGGTGCTGGTAGCTTCCTTCATGTGATGTGCTGGGATTCAGTGTGTGTGTGTGTGTGTGTGTGTGTGTGTGTGTGTGTGTGTGTGTGTGTGAAAACCTTTAACTTTTCTTCCTTGTTTGATGTTACTGTTGCATAATGGATGAGCCCAGGGTGTCCGTGATAATCCAGGCACCTGACATCTTTCTCACTCGCTTCTTGCCTAATATAGAAGTCAGCCTGTCCTTTTCCTCCTCCTGGGCCAGTGACAGGGCTGCCAATCTTGTAACTGCAGAGCCAATGAATCTTTGGAGGTGCCTCTGGGAACCAGCCAGCATAATTGCCACCTAAGGCTAGCTGGAGTCCCCAGGGATCAGTGAGAGCAATACAGGATTTTTTCCCCCTTCCTTATATTGTGATTTGGATCATCATGGATTGTTCTCTGTATCATTTTCTTGTGGAAAAAGACTTCAAGTTATTAGCTATTAACTCCCTGATAAAAGTTTTTTATAATGGCAGTCTTAAACATAACAGTTCAGTGGTGTCCTAGAATTCTGAAAGAGGTTTATCATGTATTTGTCTGTGTCGTGATGGACTCTGTGACATGGAGGCAACCCTGGGGCTTTGTAGGATATGCCAGCAGGGGGCAAGCTTGGGCCAGTTGCCATGATACCTGGCACCAGACTATTTCCAAGGACCAGCCTAGCCACATAGAGAGAAGTAGTGTGGAAAGAGCTCTCTCTGCATGTTGAGTCAGGGGACCTGACTGGTTTCCTGTCCCACCATTGCCACTTATTACATGTGACCTATGGGCAAGTCATTTTTCAGCTTTCTGAGCCTCAGCCTTCTCATCTGTAAAAAGATAGGATGGAATGCCTTAATGCTCTTTCAGCTAAAAATCTTTGATCCACAAGACAATTCTTTAATGCTAGCCTCATCACCAGGTGACTTAGTAGGTGATTTTTTCCCCCATCCACATGTTTATATGTTCTTTCGGCATACTGTATTGTGGTCTGAGCTATAAGTGAAGATCAGAAGGGAAAAGTCAGCCTCATAACTGCATGAGTTATACTCATGCAAACCACATTTTGCCATCCTGAAGAATACTGCAAATGTGACATTTGAAAACATCAGTATTGCTATTATTTTTAAAATAAATACATTTTATTGCTGTATTTTATTTTTACATCACCTTCATTTTTTACTCTATCTCTTCCTCACTCCATTCCAAATACCCATCCCTTTCAATAAAGATTTTTTCTTTTTTTCCAATTCATTTTAGTTTTCAAAATTCTGCCATTTGCAAGATTTACAAAAAAACCCAATCAGCAAAACCCATTATCAAAATGAAAGATCTGAGGTTATTTTCACTATTGCATAGCCATGGTTATCATGCTCTACAAAGAAGAAGGGGAAGGGATCTATTCCTGGCTCTACTTTGGACCTTCTTCATTCTAATCTAATAAGATGATTTGCCTTATTGTTGATCTTTCTATTTATTTTGTTAGAGATATGTATTTTTCTCAGTTCTGCTTATTTTATTTAGTATCAGGTCATATAAGGTCTTTCCTTGTTTCTTAGTATTCATCATATTCATGCTTTATTAGAGTGGAGTGACATCCCTTTTCCGTTGATGTACCACAATTCATTTAGCCATCCCCCAGGTGGTCGATCAAGAGCTGAGGCTTCTAGTAAAAATAGATGAGGATGGTGCCACAGGTGGCATCTTATAGTGAAAACTGAGAAATTTATTCATTTTGTTCATGAGAGAATTTTGCAATTTTCTGTAATTGAAATAATTTCTTTCATCTTTTGTAACTGACCTCCCTTCCTTGTTTGGCTTGGAATTAAACCCTTCCCCATAGCTGTGAAAGGGACATTATCTGTTTTGCCTCTATTTTTTTATGTTATGAGCTTTAATATTCATTTCATGTATCTATTTGAATTTGTTATGGATTATAGAGCACAATGTTGGTCAAATCCTAATTTCTCTTTGACTGCTTTCCAGTTCTTCCAGCAATTGTCATATAGGGAGTTGTTTCCTAGGTAATTTATGTTTTCAGGTTAATTGAGCCCTGAGTTACTGAGTTCAATTATTTCTGGCTCTTTCTTGTTTAGTCTGTTCCATTGATCTACTTTTCTGTTTTTTAACTAGTGACAAATGGTTTTGATGAGTACTGTTTTAAGCTCTAGTTTGAGATCTGAAAGTGCTATTTTCCTACTAACCCATCTTTTTTCCATTATTTCCCTTGACATTCCAGATCCTGTCTTCTTCCAATGATTTTTATTATTTTTTCTAGCTCTGTAAAGTATTCCTTTGGTAGTTTGATTTATGTCATGCTAAATTTGAAAATTAACTTTGATAGTATTATTGTTCATAATTTGGCATGGCCCAGCCATGAGCACTGAATATCCCTCTAGCCATTTAAGCTGTTCATTTCTTTAAGGAAATCTTTGTTGTTTCATCCTTTCCCCTAATATTTCCAGTCACTTACTTTCTATCCCCTCATTCTTTGCTCATAGAGACTCTTCCAGAGCAGGGTTGCAGAGCCGCCTCAGCCTGTTTTTATGTTGGATTTAGTATTTGTCTGAATCTCCACCTTGCATGGGGGCGACCCAAGCATAGAGAGGCAAAATTGTATACAGTTGTGTTTCAATGCCCTTTTTATCCCTGGCAGAAGGAAAACATGATTCCATTCTACCTTACTCCTCATATGTGGTTGGCTAGAATCAATGTCTGCTGCACTACCGTTGGTGGGGGCAGGCAAAGAATGAGATGTTCAGTCAAAGTATTTACAAGAAGGGGAGATTTATTCCAATATAGATTGTAGACACAAGCCAGGGACTAAATTTATGTGTCTACTAGAGTGAGGGAGATTGGTAGGGGATAGATGATGAAAGATCTGAGTACTTTAAAGATTAACATTGTCAGGTATGGTCATTCATATGTATCTTGCTTTCTTTGAATTCTCATTTTTTTATTTTGTGGGGGATTCAGCTGTCATTATTCTATATCTGGTATATAAATTCCCTTTTGGTGAACTTTTGAGCATTAGTAAGAGCTGGAGAGTCTACTCCACCATCTTGTTGCCCCAATGCTACTAGAACATATTGGTCATCAAATTTTCTAAATGAAATTTAAAAACTAGGAAACCTAATTCTTTTTATTTTTAGTTGGTCATGAGCACACTCACACCTCATTGTATTCCTTCATTTCCTGTCCTTTATGGTCCTTGGAGTTAAACTTGAAGGAGAGCTCTAGTCTAAACTGAAGATCAGAAAAAATAATTTGTGTCCAAAGTCACACAGGTAAGTAGAAGAGCCAGGATGTTAGTCCAGGCACTCTGACTCCACGTAAGGACTTTGCCACCAACCTCCATCACATTCATATCCCTCAATCAGAAGGAAAAACCAATCTGAGCTCCTCCACTGGTCTAGATTGCCATCAAAGTCTAACAAGAAGAAAATAGAAAATGAATTTGAATGTGTTCTACTCTTTTGTGACCTTCTACAGGACACAGTGCAAAAAGCACTAGGCTTGGTGTCAGGAAGACCTGAGTTCAGATCCTTCCTCAGACACCTCTGTAACCATGGGTAAATCACATAGCCTCATTCAGTCTCAGTACCCTTCTTTGTAAAATGGATCTAGGAAAAGAATCTACTTCCCAGGGTAGTTTTGAGAATCAGATGAGATAATATATTTATAATGTTATTTGAATGCCAACTGTTTAAGACCACTTGGACTGTCATTATGTATTAGGTATGATTTTCATGGGCCCGCCTGATTTCTTCATACCCCTTTATCACATGGGGATGTGCCTGTTTTCATAGTTGGATTAATCTTGATTTCATTTTCTAGGAGTAGCATGTAGCCTTTTGGAGGATTTATTTTTTTGGTTAAGTGTGGAAAAAATAACTTGTTTAGTCGCTGAAGTAGCAGCCTTGTTGTTGTTTCAATGACATTTAAAAGATGGATGTTCATTACTGGGCATCTTTACAGTCTGGGAAGCAAGTGCAGCCAGAGAAGATGAATGAATTGGAAAGACTTGTTAATGCATTATGTTTGGTTTGTTGCAGGCTGGCTAGGGAAAGGAGTTACTCTTGGCCAATTTGCTGTCCAGCTCTTTTTTTCATCTTTTCTATGCTGATGTATAAAGTGTCCAGTATGCATAGCTTAGAGAGTTTTCTTAAACTAGATCTTAAAGAAAGCTAAAAAATAGTGAGAATGAATCAAACACCATTCAATATTCATCCTGTCTCTTCCTTTTGCTTCTTACCCTATCAACATTTTCTTTCCTGATGCTTTTAAGACATGATGATTCCTGACTATCAGTTTGCAGCTTCTTATGCGACCTAGCGAGGGGCTGGGAATGGGGCACTGGTGGGTTGACTTCATTGTTTGTCTCTGCATATCTGTGTTTGTTGGGGATGGAAGCCACTGAAGACGTCAGCCAGCTGGCATTTATCCCAGCCTCATATGTGCCAGCCGCTATGCTGGGAACAGGGGCTACAAGGACCCTAGAGGAATGAGTCCCCGATTCAAGGCTCTCTTATTCGATAGGGGGAGAAAACATGCTCAAGTGGAGAACTCATTGCCTTCAGGTTCTTGTCACTTAGTTGGACGAGAAAACTCAGAAATAGTATCTACCCATAGGCTATATTCAGCCCACACTTAGGAGATGGATCAGTCACAGTGTTTGGTGTCTCACTAATTCACATACCATGTAAAATGACATATTCTAATTGTCCTTGTTTGTTTCTTAATCTGCCTCGTGTAGACTCAAGAGGATAGAAACTATCTTATCAAGGTTTTTGTCTCCCTTGGGCCTGGTGCAAAGCCTTGCACAGATTTGGCATTTAATAAATATTGGTGGAAATGAATAAATACTTGAGAAGGGCCTGAGAGAGCATCTAGTTTGCCCTGATTTCCCTTGGACCCAAGAAGGTGACTTACCCAAGGTCCCATAGCTGGCAGCATGAGTCGTGGTTTATCTCTCCACATGAGCTTTCTTGCTGCTTGCTTGTTGGCATAGTAGCCATGATGGACGCTTTCAGCCTGGGAAAGGGCTACTGCTTACTGAGGGTCAGAAATGGGGTTAACTGGAGATAGCATAGCTAGTGACGGTTCTGGCCGAAAGCAAAACTTCTTTCCTTGTGTTCCTACGTGAGACCATCCGGTGTGGGTGACACAGGGAAAGGTCACTGATTATTTGTCTTCCTTTTCTGTTTAAGATGACGCTCAGCTAGAATGAGTCTATGAATAAACTAGAGGAAGGAAAACAGAATCTTAGCAGTAAGTGGTGAATTTCCCCATTCTAAAGGTGAGAGGCCTCTCAAAGTAGCCTCATCATTCCCCGTAAACAAATAGAAGATACTTGTAACCATGTGGACAGGAAACTATGTGTGAGACATAGTTATCCATTTTCACTGGCCAAGTTTGTGGTAATTAGGGATTGGGTGTGTATTAGGGCAGCCTGAGTTCAGACAGTAATGTTTGATGAACTACTGAAGGAGAAAATCTCTCCTTTTATGAGGATACTTCTAGTCACTGGACTAATTTGTTTATGGTCTAAAGATTCGTTTGTAATTCCAAAACTGCATATGTTGGTAAGGTTGTGGATTGCTAACTATACAGATTTAAACATTCGTTTTCTTTGGGGCATCTCTGGTGCTTTTTTCGTTCCCTCATCTCCTGTGCCAGCTGCAAATTTTTAAGGTTAGCACTCTGGTTTCATAGACTATGTTGATCCAAGTAACTGCATCAGCCACCACTATTTTCTTGGTGTTTGGCAAAAGAATAATGAGGTATTTTAACAGCAGCCAAGGATCAATGAGTCTGTTAGCAGGTTATCTGTTTTCTGTAGGCTTATGGTGCCTTCTTCTTTGGAAAGAACTAAATTTAAATAAATTATCTTCTTTGCTCACACGTCCATTTTCCATTGCCACCTTATTGAAAATTGTTGCCTGCGTTTTCTCTCTAATATGAATGTGAATATACTTATCAAGAGCCTCTGGCTTCATCAGCATGAGCACTCTGTCCACTGATAAAAGTCGTGACCCTTCTTGGCTTTCCTTGATGGTCTTGGAGAGTAGTCCTAGACAAAATATTCATCATCCAGAAACTGCTCTCCAAACCTCTTTCAGTGGGTTTCCAGACAAGATTCACCTTCATCTGTTACAATGCCAAGGTTCATTCAAAGTTCTCTTCAGTAGACCCATCCCCAAAGCCTTCTTAGATTGATGGGTAGACTCTAAAAGGTCTTGTGTGCCATTGCTTGTCTTCAAGCATTCAGCTCCCTTCACACCACGAGGAAGTGGCAGCTTTTTATTGTGACTTTGTTGTTATGAATCTGTGATTTAATTAGCATAGGGAACTTTCAAGGAGGAAATGTGCATGGCGGCATTTTTTCTGTAACTGATGGTCTTAGAGAATTCCCTGGTGCTTTGAGAGGTTGTGACTTACCTAGGATCACATAACCACTATTTGTGAATGTCACGACTGAACTTGGACCCTCTTGATTCTGATGCTGGCTCTCTATCCATTATACCATGCTGTCGTGTGGGCACATGGTGTGCAATATACACCAGGGGAATGACAACGGCAACCCAAAGGGGAATGCAGAGCCATGTTCGTATTCAGGCTGTGATGTGTTTCTGATGATGGTTTTCATTCAAAAAGAATGTTAGTCAGTACACATGATCAGAAAGGGAAGCAGGCTAGGTTTGTAGTAAGAAGGAGAGCCTTTGGCTATCTGGATAAGATAGTTCTGAGAATCTGAGTGACTGACTCAGGGTCATCTAACAACTTAAGAGGAAGACACAGTATTTAAATCCTGATTCCACGACTGGCATTCTACTTTTTTCCCATGCCTCATTGGTTTATTATAAGTGTATTCATGCAGTAGACAGAGGGCTAGAATCGGAGTCAGGATGACCTAGGTTCACATCTCATTTCTGATGAGATCACACTAAGTATGTGACCAGCCAAGCTCTATGGGCCTTGGGTGACCTTGCTAGGGTTATAGAAGGGTTATTAATTATTAAAATAACACATTAGCTGTGTTTGGTTAAAAAAGGAGGAAATTCTTAGGCAAGTAAGAAATACCTTTTATAGAGAATTTATGAGAAAACATGAGCAAAACTTACGCAGCACAAGAAGACATCGCTAGATGTTTACTTGTATAAGCAGAGAATAACAGACCATGGTTTAAGTACCTGCCATAGTAACTTAAGAGAAGTCTTCATCAGTATTTATTGGCTCTTCAGACTTGATTTGGTTATGCATTTTCCATGAGAGTGAATGAGGTAGATTCATCCTGTAAACACTCATTACTTTTCTGATTGGTCAATTGCTTGGGAGGATATGAAGGAAGAGGCTGATGCATTAAGAACAAATGAAAAAATGATTAGAACAAAGAAGCTTTCTGGGAATGACTCACTGAGACCATTTTTCTCTGGCAAAATCCGTTTTTGTGAAGCTCTGCTTTGCTTTGAGGGAGAAAAAGGAACACTGGCAGACTTGTTAATGTTCTTTTTTTTATCCAGGTGGCAGGGGTGGCATTGTCAGAGCCTTTGTTTTCCTTGATCTTCATTAAATGTTTCAGCTTAGGTCAGTTTGAAAGGATGCGGAGCAGCTTTGTCTGCTGCTCATTGGCGTTGCTAAGGAGAAGGCCCTGGCTCCGTTAAAGGCTGACCTGTTGTTTATTTCAAGTTGACCCTTTCTTCCTGTCTACAAGTCCTGTTCCTGAACTGTATGGAAATCTTCTACAAAATAGATAATACATTGTTAAGGACCTGTAGCAAAACATTAATTAATCAGGTAGAGCTAAATTTTGTTTATAATATGCTCATCTACTCCCATATCATGGTAAAATATATATGTATACATATATGCACACACACATATATATTATATGTGTATTTATATTATATATACATATATGTATCTCCACAAATATGTGCATACCATATTTTTTGCTGGGGGTATCCCAAATTTGTAATTCTGTGGTATAGATAACTAACTCCTGGTAAGGAGAGTCTCTCCATGTTTGCACGTAGACAACCATTCTGTAGCTTAGCATCCTGGAGAGTTCCCAGGGGGCAACAGAGAGATCACATGCCTTTGCCAGGATCACAGAGCCAGGATGTGTCAGAGGAAAAACAGACCCAGGTCTCCCTGACTCAGAGGCCAGCTCTTTATCCAGGGTGACTCATCAAATACAACATGCGGAGCACAATTCAATTTCTCACAGTGCTTCAAGGGTGTGAGTGTGGGCATCAAGGACCACTGTATGGCACTGTCTCTATCGAATGGGTGTGGCAGTAGCTGGGTCTTGAAGTGAGCAGCCTTGGGTTCTAGTCTGAGGCTGGCCAACAATCATCTTGGTAACTTTGGCGCATCATTTACCCAAGGAACCAAATGGAAAGTCAGAGGACCAGTGCTGCAGACACAGTAGGTTTTTTTACACTCTCAGAGAAGAACATAGGGTATAAGTAGAATAGCTGCTATGTTCATGATGCTTTACAACTTTTCTCTCATTTGTTCTTCACCACAACTCTGCGATATAAGTACTATTATTACCCCCACTTTATTGGTGAGGAAACTGACATTTAGAGGTTAAGTGACTTACCCAAGGTAACATAGCTAGTAAGCATTATGAAATAGGATTTAAACCCAGGTTGTGCCAATTCCAAGTACAACTTTAGCTACTAGCTTCCCCAAAGAACTAGAAAGGATACCCAAGTCTATCTAGAACATCCCTCTCACTTTCGTGGTGGAAAACTGAGTCCCAGAAAGTTTAAAGGGCCATATAAACATGAGGCTTTTTTTTTGTATGCTCAGAGAAGCAAAGTCACAGAGTCAGAATTTGAACTCAGGTCTTAAGAGGTCCATGATGTCTATTTCTGTCTGCTGACTTAACTAATACTTGCTCACAGAAGCTATCAGGTATCAAAAGCTCCCTGAAGGAGTACATTTACATGCAAGACCTCTACATTGTCTGTCTCTCAGTGAGGTAAGTAACTAAAAAAGTGGTCTGTATTCAAAAATCAGCTGTAAAAGCCAACCTGCTCCTTTGATATTTTCATCAAGTGGAAAACGTTTCTAAAGATCAGACACTTTAGGGCTGGAAGAGACCTCCAAGATAATTTGATGGTGCGACCCTTTTATTTTATGGCAAGGTAAGATTTATATAAAGGAGAATGTATAATTTAGCATACGCTGATGACTTCTCTGTTGCCTTTTTGGTACAATAAAGCTTTCCATCCCTTAAAGCCTACCTCACAGGGGTGTTTTGGGCATCCAGGTGTCACAGAGAATAGAAAAGTGTCTGGAGTCCAGGAAGACCTGAATTCAAATCTGACCTGAGACACTTACTAGCTATGTGACCCTGGTCAAGTAAGTTAACCCTGTTTGCCTCAGTGGGGTCACAAAGAGTTGGACACAACTAAGAACAACCAAACACTAACAACATAGAGTTATCATGAGGATCAAATGAGTTAACATAGCTTTGACAATCTTGAAGGGCTTTATCAGTGGTAGTGATGATGATGATGATGATGGTGATGATGATGATGATGATTTTGGGGATGATGGTAATTGGTGTTTTAAAAGCTTAATCTCTTTGAAGATATTGAAAATCAATCCCCCAGTATTTTAAAAATGAGCACCTCTAGCCCTGTGTTCTCCCATTGACTGTTTGGCCAGGTCCATTCACTCCACTCTGCTCCATTTTATTTTAATGTTTCTGCTAGGTCCTCATCAGATCCCAAAGTCCTTTCATCCAGGTGTGGTGATTCCATTATTACTGATAAGAAGAGGCCGGAATAAAAATGCAGACAAATCTCCCATTTCCCATCTTTTTGCTGTCCTTCTTACTGGGACAGCAAGTGTTCTCTCTTACTTAGCCCTGGGTCCCTTGAGCACCACTCCAGCTTCTCCTAGTCTAATTTTCTTTCTATCCCCTTTCACTATCTTCTGAGGGCCATGTTGTTCATGCCACTTCTTTTCATAACATTTTCTAAATGAGAAGTACACAGAATCAGCATCTTTCTGGGACAGTCACTTGTTAGTTACAAAAAATAAAAACAAAACCTCCCACGCCAAACCAAACCAAAACCAAACCACTGCCACCAACAAAACAACTGTATTTGATCAGGAAAGTTAGAAATCACTTCACAGGTTCTCCTTCAACAAGATTAGAATCATTTAAAATTTCTTTATAGATGCAACGAGAAAATATTGTTTCTCTCATTATTGATATCAAACAAGGAACAGAAGAGGGGGTATGTTGCATCACTGTTTGGAAGGTGACCCACTTAGACTCCAAATAGAAAAGGGATTCCCTCCAGCTGATTCTCCCAGTGTTTGTAAATGTGCTGATAACAACTGGCCCAGAATGCTAGGTCACCAGAATACACCTTGTTCAGGTATTGCACTCTACATGACCTAGCAGTGAATACGGAGTCAGGGAGAAGATCAGACTGTATTTGTCACATTTTGTAATGCTTTCAGTGATCTCTCAAAATCCTTATTCAAAATACCTTCTCTAAGAGGGTATAGACTATGAATCATGGGATGCTATCATTTCTAATAGATAAAAATAACGCATTATCCAGAAGTCAGTAGAGAGATACCTTATGGTTGTAAGCAAGTCATAGCATAGTGATGACTTGTGTAGAAGAAGTGTCCTAAAATATTATCAAGGAAATGTGTATTTAGAATAGGAGGTGGCTGGTCATTCAGTGAGAGCTATGGAAAATGAATGTGGTGTTACACTGGTACCCATCAAATCTTATACAACATAAAGTAAGGGTTCATGGAATCTGGATGCTTCCTCCATTGATGAGTTACAGAAGGATATGGACAAGCCTTATGCCAGATGAGAAGGCACAAAGGGGCTGCCTTTTGGACGAAGTACTTATATCAAGACTACCTATGTATCTTTCATCAAAGGTTCTGTTTATTGAAGCTTACTCATGTGTTTTGTGCTATGGCTTAAGTAGTCGTATGAGGCTAATCTGTATGGACTAAGTGAAAGGGGCAGTAGATCCCAGATCAGCTTAGGTGCTCTCTTCTTCTCCCCAAAGATAGGAATAATGGTCAACTAGCCCCACAGAGGATGCTGGTTCAAGATCTTTTGATATTTCCATGAACAATAACACAATGATCTCTATTTCTAAAGTTTTTGCATGGAGAATTTTAAGGCGTGTGTCATTAGACCAGCCAGAAAATAATCCTTACTCTGTTGGATCGGATCAGTTCCAATAGAGTGCTTTCCAAAAATATCTTTCCTGAATAGCATGCATTTGAAGTTAAGTAGTCTTAGTTCTTTATGGTACAGTGAAAAGAACTCTGTCTTTAGAAGCAGAGAAAGGACTTGGTTTCAAATCCTGGCTCTGATGCTTCATGTGTGACCTTGGGCAAATCATTTAGCTCTTCTGGGACTTGCTTTCCTCATCTGTAAAATGAAAGGATTGGACTAAATGGAGTCTAAAAATCCCTTTAGACTTGTGATTCTATATTCTTCTTTTATAAACATGTTCAAATTTTCAAAGAGCAACTTTTCCTTGGAATAATCAACCCACCAGGGAGAGATCTCCACTCTTCATCTTTAACCCATTTCAAGGCTGAGAGACTAGTGTAAATAAATACACAAGGAACTCATGTGGCATCTTAGATAAACATACCCAGTTCCTTTAACATAGGTAGGGGACTCCATACTACATGGAATACTATGTCTGGAGTTAGGAAGACCAGAGTTCAAATTCTGCCTGAGATATTTACTAGCTCTGTGACCCTGGGCTAGTCACTTGACTTTTGTCTGCCTCAGTTTCTTCATCTCTGAAAAGCAAGGGCAGATAACAGAATGAATATAAAAACATAATATGGTCTTGTAAGATTAGTGAAAAGAAAGCTAAAACTCTGAATGAGCTGAGGTGGATGAGGAAATCTAAGGCTAACAAAGAGGGTTCTGTTACCCATATTGAGGAAAAGAGAAGGATCGAAATAGGAATCGAAATGCTGTTTTGAGAAGATGGCTAATGATAAGGAAACAGGTAGTAAGAGATCACCAACTTGTTCTTGGTGTGTTTAAGTCATCAGCATCATATGCACTAAATTCCAGGGCACAAAAAAGTGGCTCATATCCCCGCTAGGACACTCTTGTTTATCTTTAACAGATTATTTGAGACAGATAAACTACTGTAAGATTGGAAAAGAGTAAAAGACCAAATTCTTCAAGATAAAAGAAGAAACGGAACCTGTGAGACATAGACTACTTTCTGGGAGAACTCTAGAATGTATTATTAAAGGGATGGACAGCAAATATTTAGAAAGGGAAGCAGTGATCACTGAAAGTTAGTACGGCTTCATCACCAACTGGTCACAGCAGAATAAACATGCTAAAACATCACAAATTTCAGTCATCATCCAATTCAGCTCATTTTTTTTTTTTAGTGAAAAGGACCTCTATAGCGTTTCTAACTAATGTTCATCCATCTTTGGCTTGGAGATTTCATGTGTGAGTGGACCCATTCATGACTTCCTGAGGCAGCCTATTGCACTTTTGGACAGTTCTAGTTCTTAGGAATTTCTTGTTCAAATTATGTAAATTATGCCTCTCTGCAACCCTACTCATTGCTCCTAGTTTGCCCAAGTGGAACAAGTCAAGTTCTCATGGTGTGTCACATAACTGCAGGCAGTTATATCCCTTCCTAAGTCTTCTCTTCTTCAAGATAAACATACCCAGTTCCTTTAACATAGCTGGAGGACATCATACTACATGGAATACTAGGCCCGGAGTTAGGAAGACCAGAGTTCAAGTTCTGCCTGAGACAATTACTAGCTGTGTGACCCTGGGCTAGTCACTTGACTTTTCTGCCTCAGTTTCCTCATATCTGAAATGATAATAGTAATAGCACCTACCCCACAGGGTGAGGATCTGATGAGAAAATTGTCAAGTACTTTGAAAATTTACAAGAGATATTATTGTTGTTATTGCCATTATTTGATTTGATCTCTAGGATTTATTTCCTGATGCCCTCAGTGCTTCTAAGATAGAGTCCTATAGACTGGCTCTGTCCCTCATCTCCCTTTATTTCCCCTAAGATGTTATTGGCCTTGCTTTTGTGCTGCTGTTACCTCTCAGTGCTGCTCTCTATCGTCTGTCCGTGGGGTCCGGGGAGACAAGCCATCATCCCTGGCACATCGCTACATACCATATGAAATACAGGCAGGAGAGCTTTAAGGGACAGATTGGAAACTCATGGGTTGTGAGTCTATGCTCTGTCTGCCTTCAAACAGACCATTTCATACCCTGGTTCCTCCATTTCTTTATAGTAAGTGAGGCTTATTCATCCATGTTCTTTCTCTTCTTTCTATGGGTGTATAGAGGCAAAAGGGTCCACGTTCAGAATGTAAATTACCCACCAGGGAGAGGCTAAAAATACTTACTAGTTCTTGGTTTTCTCTGGTCCCAGTCATGGTTATGATTCATGGTAGAACTGAGCTGTGGATAGCAAGAAGGAGTCTCGGTGATTTCTACCTCCCTCTTCCCATGTTTTCTTCAGCAAATTGCTTCCAGTCTGTCCATTATAAGACAGTGATCCTGGGATGCTGTGATCACTCCAACAGTTTATCTAGCACCAATAAATAAGCCAGTACACATTTATTAAGTGCATATTGAGTGCCAGGTTCTGTGCTCAGTGATGGAAATCCAAAGATAAAAGTCAAACTATCCCTGCTTTCAAGGAGATTACATTCTCTCTAAGGAAAGATTGTAAACTTAAATTACTTATATGTAAAATGTCTTCAAAATAAACCTAAGAAAAAATGTGGACAGAAAGAACACCAATGGCTAGGGTGATCAAGGAAGGCTACATATAGAAGGTGATACTTTAGAAGCAGATTTTTAAAGGAAACAAGGGCTTCCAAGAAGTAAAGGTGGGAGAGGCATCCCAGGAATGGGTTACAGCTAGGACAAAGGCATGGAGGCAGTAAAGGGAGTGACCCAGCTGTAACAAATAGCAGGAAGGTTATGGAAGAGTGAAGGAGCTGAGTCCTGAAATCTCCCCATTATAGAGGTATGGGAAAATGAGCAATGGTTCAGCCACTCATTTTGCTGTGCTATCCTGAGTTGATAGCTAAGCCTCTCTGAGCCTCTCTATTTGCTCACTTGTCAAATAGACCTAATAATACCTGCTCCTTATAGTTCCCATTATTGTTAGGAGTATCTAGTTTATCACATTCCTTCAACAAATGTTTCTTCATGAAATGAGAAATGAAAATGCCTGCAAAGAGTACCAAAATGTCACTTTTATTGGGGATCTTATTGGTGATTAAAAGGTCAGAGAAGCCTGTGCTTAGCATCCATTTACTCTTCTTACATCCAAACCAAACACAACATAAGAATTGTTTATTTCTCTTCCATTTGGGGATCTCATGTCCTTGGCAGAGGCAGGATTTCCTTCTGTGGAAAGGCCACATTTCAAGGGATCGTGAGAATCAACGGAATCTGCCTAATGTGTGTGCGTGCTTGGAGACTGTGCGACTCATCGTCACACAGATGTAGTACTGGTGGTAATTTGGGGGGACATGGTTCATCTTGTGGTGCAGGGAGGGAAAGAGGAAAAGTGCCATTAGAGAGGACCCCGAAGCTGTCTTTGTTTGGAAAACCTCAACCTTCTCTGAAGCATCATGGGGGCCAGAGAGAGGCTGTGTGGTACAGTAGATAGCACGCCCAGAGTGGGTTCGAGTCCTGCTGCATTTCCTGACTCGGTGATCTGTGCCAAGTCACTTTCCTTCTTTCTTGGCCACTTTTTCCTCCTCTCTCAAATGAGTGGCTTGAACTGCCTAATATCTAGACAATAACAGTAGACATTTGGATAGGTCTGCAAAGTGCTTTACAAGTACTCGCTCATTTTCTCCTCAAAACAGCTTTGAGAGATGCCATGATTGTTCCCGTTTTCCGTATGAAGCAATGGAGGTTGTCAAAGTTTCAGTGACTTGCCCAGAATCACGCAGCTAGTCTGAATGTGAGGCTAGATTTGAACTCGTCCTCCTGATCCTGTGCCACCTACTTGCCAGTTGCCTCTCTCAGGATTATAGACTTGGAGCAGAAAGGACTACCCATTTATTTGGGTAGATGAGGGAAATAAGTCATGGAGAAATGATCTGACTGGCTCAAGGTCTGGATGACCATAAAATCAATGAGTCTAGAATAGTCTGTCGTCTAGAAGAGACTGACTGGCATGGCGAGGGAACTGGAGATGAGGTTTTGGTGGGGATGATAGACATCTTTGAGGGTCTGAAAGGCTCTCATATAGAGATAAATCAGTGGGCCTGGTCAAAAACTGCAGGGAGTCAGGAGATGGACTGGCTAATGGAAGGAAAATCTTCCCCAGATTAGAACTCTCTCCAAGTGGGAAGGGCTGCTTTGGGAGGTGGTGGCTCCCCCTTCATGAGCAGACTACGTGACTGCTAGAGATTTAGAGCTGGGCTGTGATTGAGATTCATCCAGATCAAACAGCTAGTGAGGGGCAGAGGCAGATTTGAAGTCCAGGCCTTCCTGATTCCATGTCCAATGTTCTCCTTGTTATGTCACCCATTTGTAGAAGAGGATTCTTGATGAGTTATGTAGATCTCCTCTGAGATCCCTCCTTTCTGCCTCCAAGATGCTGTCAGTCTGAGTATCTCTAAGTTAGCCAAGGAGATTAGATAGGAGGAAGGGGTGTCAACTCTGCCATACTGGGGAACACAACTGCTCTTGGGGCAAGGCAGGCTCACCAGCTTCGGTTCCTGAGATAGTTGTCCTACTTTCCTCGACCTAGTTCTGGTGAATGTAGACCAATGGTTCTCAACCTGTGCATCATGACCCCTTTGGGGGTCGAATAACCCTTTCACAAGGGTCACAGGGGTCACCTAAGACCATCAGAAAACACATATTTCCAATGGTCTTAGGAACCGAGACACCTCTCCTCTATCCATTTCCAGCCGGGTTTGCCCACATGCAGATTCACCCACATATGAGTGTTAAAGACATAGATGATGTCCACCTCCTGACCCAACCCCATGTGAAGTTGATCTGAGAGTGGTGGATAAAGAAAAACTCAGGCTGCCTTGGCGCTGTTAGATAGGACCTGTGTAGCAAGAAAAGCAATTAATTTCATGGTATCGAGACACAGAGTACATGGGGCTCCTAAAGCCTGGGGAGCTGTGGTGAGCCCAAGATTACAATTTGGGGATTCTGGCTTTGGAGAGGGTGGTAACATTTCACTCCTGGATGTTGTGGATAGTTCTCCAGGTTGGAAAGAATCAAGCCCTTGGAACTTAGAAATTGATGAACTTATTCATTGTTTTTTATGGTGTTGAATGATGAGGGGAAGAACTGATAGCAGTTTGGGTCCCTTGAGGTGAGAAGCAAAACAAACTCCCATTGCTGACTTTCTTTAAGGGGAGGTGTCCATCACACGCCCCTCCCCAATAATTATCTTCCTGGTCCAGCTTTCCTAATCAGACTTAATCAGGAGAGGGGTTTATTACCGTGTCCTTTTTTGCTTTCAAAGAATAATTTCAAGGAGCAGTAGCCGCCCATTGGACCATGAGCTCCTTGAGAGCAGAGGCTGTTAATTTTTTGTCTTTCTTTGGGTCTTTAGAGCTTATTACAGTGCCTGGCACACAGTAGGCATGCACTAAAGCTAGTTGGCTGACTAACAGAAGAGTTTCATGCGACTCTGGCTGGCCAGCTGCCATTACATAAGAGTATACTTTTTCCTTTGGACTTTGAGACTCATAATGTGGCATCAGATGTCTTGTGCTCCATTTTCTGGAGTGTCTCCTGTGCCACTCTTGGAAGATCTTCATGACCCTTATTAGAATATAATATTTAGAGAATAGGACACATTTTACTCTGGGTACATGTGTCCTCTGTGTCATAAATAAATAATAAATACTTGTGGATTGGTTGAACTCCTACCTGCATGACACTGTATCTGCCATCTTGGCACCTTTCCAGCTGTCTGCCCCACACCTTGAATTTACTTCCTCTTCACCTTTGTATCTGAAACCACTTGTTTCCTTAGCTCCAGAAATATTTTCTGCATGGAGCCTTTCCTTACCCCAGCCCAGCCCCCTCCATGATAGTGACTTACCAATGAAATATCACTTTGTATTTTTATTTTTTTGCATATACCTACATGGGTATTTGTCATCTCCTCCAACAGAACTGAAACTCCTTGAGGGCAGGAATTGTCACATTTTTCATCTTTAAATTCTCATTACCCAGTACAGCATCTTAATAAATCCTTGTGGATCTGCATTTTTTTCCCCTTATGACCCAACACATCCTTTTGCTTATTACCTCTTTTCATGGCTTGAAGCACGTCCTCCCTCTCTGTCCCCCTCCCCATTCATCCCACCCCTGCCAGAATTATTTCCCTTTGAGTATTTTAATTGACCCCAACATCTGCTACTTAGGGGAGCAAATACTGAATAGGAGGTAGAGAAGCAACTAATAACGCTCCTAGAAAAGGATTGTAGGAGTAGTGGGCTGAGAGAAGGAGATCAAGAACTATTGGCAACTAGGCTTACATTAACCTTGTACTTCCTGAAATATTGGTGAGAATTTTTCCTGGGAGGGGGGGAGAGTAGGGAAGAAATCTAGGCATTGGGAATATCCAGAAGCATTCACGAGACATGAAACATCTTTGTGTCTCTAAAGAAAATATGGAGGGGACATAGCTCACCCTAACATGTGTATGTGTATGTATATGCATGTGTGTATGTATATGTGTATATGTGATGTGTATGTGTATGTATATGTATGTGTATATGTATATGTGTATTTGTGTGTATGTGTATGTAATGTGTGTATGTGTATGTATATGCATGTGTGTATGTATATGTAATGTGTGTGCGTGCTTATATATGTATGTGTATTGTGGGTATATATGTATATGTATATGTATGTGTGTATGTATATGTGTGTATGTGTATGTGTATATGTATTAGTATATGTATATGTATATCTATATTTATATCTATATCTATATCTATATCTATATCTATATCTATATCTATATGTACACACAGACACATAGTGCAAATAAAGAGCAACTCAGTTCAGCCACCCCAGGCAACTTTTTAAGGCTGTAACTTACAAAACATTTTCAGTTGTGCATTAAGGTAGTTTGCTCACTGGGAATGGTGAATTCATAAGTTTCATTTCTTTCTCTCTCATCTCTCCCTCTCCATCTCCCTCCCTCCCTCTCATTCCTGCTCTCTCTGTGTGTCTCCCCCATATATGTATATACACATATGTGTAAAACATTCTGAAAGCCTCATTTTTGTAATAACTTGTATTCCTTTTATCAAATATTTATTTCTAAGTGATCCTGGGTAGAAATATATGCAGACTTTTTCTTAATTAATGGAACCCAAGAAGTATTTGTGGGGTACACTGGCTGAGGGGGGGGTCAGTCACCATGGATCTACCAGCATCTGCTTTAATTGTTCATTGTCATTGGAGGCCTGGATCCTGCTTGGAAATGCAGCCAACTCTCTGGTGTCCACCTCTTCTCACTGTCCCCAGTGGATCCCACACAGCAGGGAAAAGGGTAGGATATAGAGGGACTGAGGACAGGGTGGCACCAGCTGCACACCCTGCTGTGCATTCAGAAAGCTGCTTTATATTCCCTACTGAACTTGATTCTATCTGGTGGTGTCTAGGATGTGCCTGTGTATGCACACACGTGTGTGTATGCATATGTACTCAGGTGTGTGCATGTATGTGGGTGAGTTACGTGGACACCCTCAAATGGGGAAATGTCCTCCTGACGCTGCAATGTGATTATGACCGTGGTTCTGGGCAGGGGGAATCAATCCTATTGAGGCAGAAGAAGAGCCACAGAAATGGTTTGTTTGATTTCTAGAGGGATCATTGCCCAAGAATTAAGTTTTAGCTGTCGGATCAAACTTTCTGTTGAGCTTTGCTTCTTATTCTTCATAAATTTGCAGGAGAAAAAAAAATCCATATTCTCCTACACTCCTTTCATCCCAGAAATGCTGAAAGATGTTAGCTAAAAAGTGTAGAGATCACAAAAGAAACAAAGGCTTTTTAAGAACAATGCAGCTTTAAACAATATAATTGGAAAGAATAGAACCTTTCAAAAGCAATGTCTGATCTCTTCTCCAAAAGTGATCACTTTCAATAGGAGTCCTCATCCTGTTGGATGAAAAGCAAGAGAAAGGCAGGACAATGAATGCATTTTTTTTATTCACAGGTTTTTGGAAATGAAGTTCTGACTCCGAGTCAGAGTAGAATCCCAGGGCATCAGACCCATAAGGGGCCTGCAAGATCACAGCTTAGATCACTTAGAAAGCCAGGAAAAAATGTTCCAAAGTTCATTCTCTTTCCTCCCTCCTCTTCCCAAACCAGATGTTTCCTGACTAGTTGAAGACAAATGGAAAGGCTTGGAAGTCACAATTATTTCCTTTGCAATCAGGCCAAAGGCAAAACCAGTCTATAGTAAGATGAACATTGAGAGAGCTAAAAGCATGATAGGATGTGGTAGGAGATGGGTAGGGAAGAGAGAGGTGATTGGTTAGTCAGTCCTCAAAGGAGGAGGGAAAGTAACAGGCAATTGAGTGATTTTTTTTATAAGGGAAGGGGGTGGGGCAAGAGTCCAACTGACCAGAGGGGGGTGGAATACCCTTGAAATTAATGCCCCTTAATTCCTTCTCCCTGTTCTATTTGTGAGTTATTCCTGCCCCTCCCAACAGGAGACACTCATGAGCCTTAGGATTAGAAAGAGCACCAGACTGAGTCAGAAGAGTGCTGTCCAAATCTGGACTCCCCATGAGCTCTATGACTTTCCATAAGCTGCCTGACTTCTTTGGGTCTGTTATCTTGTCTGTAAATTGAGGGACTTGCACTTGGCCATATTTAAGGACCCTTCCAGCTCTAAAGCTATGATGTTGTGATGAAATGTGATGATTCTAAAGACTGTGTGATAAGTCCCTGAAGAGCGTAAAAAAAAAAAACAACCAACCCCAATACTTTGAAGGTTTGCACAGGACTCCCCCGGGAGACCATAGAGAAAGCTCCCAACATGCATTCTGGAATAAAAGCCAAAGATCCTGCTCTTGACTCTACCAATCTCTAGTTGTGTGGCCTGGGAGAATTCATTTAGTTTCCCTGGACATTCATTCATTCATTCATTCATATCAAATGAAGAAACAGAGATTAGACAGTCTTCAAGGTCCCTTCCCGCTCTTAACAGTTTGTAATCCTACTGGGGAAAATTTAGTGTCCCTTGTCATGGAATTTGGCCAGTTATAAGAAAGATGTTTATGATAGTTTGGGATTGTGAGGAGTAGAGAGACAAAATTTCTCACTGCAGGAATCTGACATTAGTTTTTAATGAATAACATACAAAGCTCACTGACATACTTACCACTTCAAGAAAATGTACGATCATCCAATTCCCTTTCAGATTCTGGGCTCCTCTCTTCATCCAGCCTGGGAAAATACAACCTTGTCTATTGCACTTTCCAGGAAGTCAGCTCTCTCCAGATCATACCTTCCCTATGGTACAGCCTGCATATGGTTTTAGACCAAAAAAGCTGGATGCTCCAATCTAAGGTTATCAGATGCCAAATACTTTGGAATACAATAATCATGAGAAGGGGTGGGCAAGTAGAAACACAAGGATTGGTAAAAGTCTTTTGGAGCCAGAGACTGTACTCATAGATATATATTAGTCACCAGAACTGTCTCCATCGACACATCCCTCCTCTTCCCGTCTCCCAACCTCCTAGGTAGAAGGGCTGGATCTAGATGGCCTGCTTCAATGCTGAACAGTAGAGGTTTGCCCCTAGGCTCTGCCCATGGCTGTGTGTTGTTGAGAATCCCTAACAGACAGGGAGCACTGAGGCATCTGAAGGGACAGCATTTTTTGTTTAACAGTTCATCTTTTCTCAGCAAGGAGGCAGGTTTATTAGGGTGGTTAAGCATGCTTTTGTCTCACCATTTTAAGATCTTTAATAGTTTTTGTCCTGATCCAGCTGGGAAGGAAGCAGCAGTCCCTGACGTTTTGCATTTTGGTCAAGAGAATATGCAGTACATAAGAGTTGTTGTCTTTTCTAGTTTTTATGATCTCTTAATATTAGTGCTGGGACCCAGCATGCTATCTGCTTGTGCTGTGCATTTCAAAATGCTTCATTGTCCTTTCTTTCTGAATTAGTTGGAGCAAACGATGGTCAGAGCTGAGTTATGAGTAGAGAGCTTGGCACAGTAGAAAGAAGTATAATATGGAATCAGAGGAACTGGATTCGTATCCTATCTTGGGCAAGTTTCTGGATTTCATTTTCTTGTTTTTGTTTTTTGTTTAATTTATTTATTTTCTAGTTTACATCATTCATTTTCATGAGATTTTGAGTTACAAATTTTCTCCCCATCTTTACCCCACCCACTACCTCAAAACAGCCCTCCCACCGTATAATCCCTCCCCAAATCTGCTCTCTCCTATGTCCTTCCCATTGCCCCTCTGACTTTCTGGTAGGGCAAGGTGGATTCCCCTACACCAGTGCCTGTATATCTTAATTCCCAGTTGCATGTAGATAATAATAATAATAATATATATATATACATATATTTAACATTTTATTACAGAACTTTAAATTCTAGATTTCCCTTCCTCCCTCATCACCCACCCTCACTGGAAAGACAAGCAATTCAATATAGGCTGTACATGTCCACAATGGACATATTGTGAGAGACTGATTATATGTCCCTCCTTCCTATCCTGCCCTCCTCTTGTTCTATTCTCTACCCTGTCCCTGTCCCTTTACAGAAGTGTGTACTTCCAGCTACCCTCCCCCCACCTTGCTCTCCCCTCCATAATACCACCTTTCATGCCCATTCCCCCTCTCTCCTGTGTGGCAAGATACCCATTTTAGAGTTTATGTCATTCCTTCCCTAAGCCAAATTCAATGAGAGTAAGATTGACCCTTTTCCTTTTGCCTTCCTGTTCTTCCCCTACACTGTAACAATTATCCTTTGCCTCTTCTATATGAGATGATTAACACCATTCTGTCTCTCCCTGTCTCCTGTCATTCTAATCCTCTTCCGCCTCATGTTTTAGAGTATCGTCCCTTCCTATTCAATTGATCCTGTGCCCTCTATGTACACATATATACACATACTCAGATATGTATATATACACATCTACACATGTGTTTGTATACATACATACATATGTACACACATGTGTTTGTACACATACATACATACATACATACATATATATACACACACACACATACATTTGTATTCCCTTCACTTATCCTCATACCTAGAAAAGTTTCATAAGTTACAATTATTGTTTTTCCATGTTGGCATGTAAATAGTTCAACTTTGATAAGTTCCTTATGATTTATTTTCCATTTATCTTCTCATGCTTCTTGTATCTGAGTGTCAGATTTTCTTTTCAGTTCTGGTTTTTTCAGCAAGAATGATTAAACGTCCTCCACCTGGACATTTAATGACCATATTTTCACCTGGAACATTATACTCAGTTTTGCTGGGTAGGTGATTCTTGGTTTCAATCCTACCTCCCTTTGTTCTCTGGAATATCATATTCCAGGCCCTTTGATGCCTTAACGCAGAAGCTGCTGGATCCTGGGTTTTCCTGATTGTGTTTCCACAGTATTCAAATTGTTTCTTATTGGCAGCTTGTAATACTTTCTCCTTGATCTGGGAACTCTGGAACCTGGCTATAACACTCCTAGGAGTTTTCTTTTGGGGATCTTTCTCAAGAGGTGATTGGTAAATTCTTTCAAGTTCTATTTTATGGTTCTAAATTATCTGGGCAATTTTCCTTGAGAATTACTTGAAGGATGATTTCTAGGTTCTTTTTTTGATCATGGATTTCAGGTAGTCCAATAATTTTTAAATGATGTCTCCTGAATCTATTTTCCAGGTCAGTGGTTTTTTCAGTGAGATATTTCACATTACCTTCTATTTTTTCATTTGTTTGGATCTGTTTAATAGTATCTTGGTTTCTCATAAAGTCATTAGCTTCTACTTGCTCCACTTTAATTCTGAAGGAATTATTCTCTTCAGAAAGCTTTTGAGATTCTTTTTCCATCTGGCAAATTCAACTTTCTAAGGCATTCTTCCCCTCGTTGGCTTTTTGGGCCTCCTTTTCCATTTGAGTTAGTCTATTTTTTTAAGGTATTATTTTCTTCAGTCAGATTGTTGACTCTCTTTTCATGATTTTCTTGTCTCATTCTCATTTCTCTTCCCAATTTTTCTTCCATTTCTCTTATTTGGTTTTCAGATTCCTTTTTAAGCTCCCCTATGGCCTCTATCCAGTTTGTAGTTTTCTCAGAATCTTTTGGTACAGGAGTTCTGACTGTGTTGTTTTCCTCCCATGCTTTGGTCCTTTTTGTCCCCAGAAAAGGAATCTAAAGTTGCATTGCTGGGCTTGCTTTGCTTCCTTTTCCTGCTCAT
>CM053597.1:19858180-19868180 GCA_028646575.1 Pseudocheirus occidentalis | reverse complement strand
AGCTAAAAGACCGTATAAATGACCAACCTTTTACACTTGACCCCAAGAGGTTAAATGTGCCTGGTGCATAGTAGGCATTTAACATGTGCTGCTAATGGATGAATTTTATTCTGGACAAGCCATTTTCCTGTCCTTGCTTGCGTGACCTTTGTCTCACATCTTTGGTGGATGGAGCAATTGAAACTTTTTCCTTCATGTCACACAAATATTTCTTTTTGCTCAACTGTCCATTTACTTCTTTTTCTTAAACAATTTCACACACACATATAATATAAATATATTTTGTGTATACACACACACACACACTTTTTTCCTGAAGGTTGATGACATTTCCCCCTTTAATTTTAAACTGTTGTTGTTGGCTTCTTAACAAGCAGCTTCTCTTTTCATTGTCCCTCCTGCTGGCCCCCAACAGCTTTGCTTTGTGGGAGAGAATGGGGTTTTGATCTCTCCTTATTACACTTTGGATGTTTTTATGGTAGCTCATGTACAGACCTCCCCACACTGTGATGGGTGAGCCTGAACCCTTTGTAACGGTTTCATTATTTTCTTGTTTAATATTCTTGAGAAATCGGCCACCACGTTGCTGGGAATTGAGGCGTCTTCTCAGAGATGAAGCCAGCATGTGCATGAAGTCTCTTGATAGGACCCACTTTTTAATCTCTACTTTTTCTGACCTCTCCAGACAGAAGCTGAACTTGAGCCAGTAGTGACTGTTACTATTCAATGAGATCTTCTGCTAGACGTCCTCAGACCATGCCTAGTTAGCTCATGGGATCGTGAGGTTGGGATCAGCCATTTCATAGCAAGTTTTAAGGTATTTAAAGGGCAAAGTCCCCATCTTTGGAGAATGACAGAAGAAATGTCTGCTATGACATTGGTAAAGTATCTCCTCTAAGTGAGACTGTTTAAGTATATTTATTAGGTGGCTGCTATATACAAAGCACGAGGTTACACACTAGGCAATACAAAAATTAAAATGTCCCCATCCTTAAAGCGCTTACATTTTACTGGGGTGGGGGAATGATGCATACACAGATAAGTGAAAGACTAGACATTCTGTTTGTCTGGTAACGAAAAGGCAAGCTTGGGCTTGATGTCAGAACAAACTTCCTCACAATTAGATCAGTCCACAAGGTCAGGTCTCCTCCGTGTTGTATATCTCAGAGCAAAGCTTGAGTGGGTTGTAGTGGAATGTTTGCTCTGGTCCAAGGTGGACAGATGGCCACTGGGGCCCCTTCTGACTATGACCTGATGGTGATTTGTTGATTCTCCTCAGCAGGGCTTCTGTAACCCTTATAAACAATGGCCACATTAAAGGAAACATGTTTGGGGAGAACTGTCACAGCATCATTGGTTTCCAGTGAAGGAAGGGCAGTCCTCAGAATCACAGAATTATCAGTTTAGAACCAGAAGGGACTTTGGAGGCAATTGGCCCATATCCCTTCTTTTACAGATGAAGAAACTGAAATTTAGGGAGGTGGACTCCCTGAAAGTCACACAGTTAGGAAAGTGCTATGGTAAGATTTGAACTCAACTCAACTCAACTCAACTCAACTCAATTCCAGGACACTTTCACTGTTTTGTAGAGTCTGTGCCCCTTTGATATCCTTTTCCACCACTAACCCTCTCAACTTCCACTGTCCCAAAGTCCTTCCTACTAGTGTTTATGTCTCATATACACCGGTACATCTCTATTTAGCAATATGCTTTTTCACATGTGTCTTTTTATAAACACTGGAACCTCAGTATGAGTCAGCTTGTGATAGTGTGCATTTGAGCATCATGTGCATCTGACCTGAGCTCTGACCAAAGGAATTTGCTGACTGCAGAGACCTTTATATAATAATAGTTGACATTTGCCATAGGGCTTTGAGAGGTTTCTGAAGTACTTTTCATATATCATCTCTTTTGAGTCTCCCAGTAACCTGTAAGACAGGCACTACAGGTAATGTTGGTTAGCATAATGCCTGGCCTATTTGACAGAAGTTTTACAGACTAGGAAACTGAGGCTCAAAGAAGTTAAATGATTTGCCCAAAGTTATGCAGGTACTAAGTATTAGAGGTGAGATTTGAACTCAGCTCCTCTGGTTCCAGACTCAGTTCAACAGTCCACTTCAACAAGCATTTACTAATTACTATATTAAAGATGCTACTTTAGGCACTTAGGATATAGAGATAAAAATGAAATAGCTGCTGTCCCCAAGGAGATTAGATCTGAGAGGGGGAATATGGCTGGAGTCAGAAATACAATCTGAAGGAATATGAGAAGGGAGGGTTGTGAGATTGGGGTTTGGCATGAAGGAAATCTTCATAGAAAAGGTGACTCTTGAGAATCCCAGACCATTGGAGCTGGAAAGGGTCTCAGGGACTTTCTAGTCCAGCACAAACACGGACAAGACTCCCTTCTACAACTTTTCTGACGATTAGCTGTTTAGCCTTTTCTTGATGGCTTCTGGTGAAATGAGCCCAGTCCCTCCCGCAGAAGCTGGTCCTTCCAAACAAGCTTCCATCTGCCTGGCTGCCCTTCTACCCATTCATTGTTGCCAGTTTCACACTTTGTGGTTAAGCAAGATAAGGGTAATCACCCTCAAAATGATGACCCTATCAATACTATACTTGAAAAGCTCATCAGGTCACTCCCCCCCCCCCCCGCCCCCAGTCTTCTCTTCTAGGTTAAACATTGTCAGCTCCTCTGACGACTCTGTAAATGGGATGATCTTGAGAAAGCCTTCCCCGACCTAGTCAGTTTCTCTTGTTTCTCAGAGCTAGAGAGCCTTGAAAAGAGCTATGGATTCTAAAAGTTAAAGGGGACAGGCTATATCAAGGCACCAAGGTGGGAGACAGAATGCTAATTACAGGCAAGAGCTAGGAGTCTAGTCTGACTGGCACACAGAGTGCCTGAAGGGGCATAGAGCCACGTCAGTCTGGAAGGACCTTGACCTCCTAAGCACTGAGCTCTGATCGTCTGAATTCACCAGACCTGGGTGACTCATGCATAAGAAGGGAGTAAAAAGCAACACAAAGGCAGAACAAGGGTGAAAGGCATCCGAGCTCCGACTAATCCTCACTGCAGTGAAGCTTCCCTCCCTCCTCTGAGCTGTGGAGTGAGACATATGTTGCCAGACACAGGGAAGGTGTTTTTCATTGTGAGGCTTTGTTGTTGTTGTTGTTGTGAAGGAGAGTTCTATTGGCGTTAAGAGTAGGGGGGTGTCATCCAGAAATTATAATGATGTGAAAACAAATCAATAGGACATTTAGTTAATTAAGAAAAGTGAGGTAGGAGCTAACCGGGAGTACCAGCAAAGTGGAAAACTAAGTAGGGCAAGGAAGACACTCAGTAACTAGCAGTTAGGCCCATTCACAGGAGCCAGGGTTATCTCTAGGTGTCTGGGAACTGGTTCCACCATTATTGCAGATTTTTTTAATGCTGATCCCCTATGAGGTAGAAATGACTATTGCCCTTGACTGGCGAGCACAGTGGGTAGGGCATGAAAGCAGCAGATACCAATGTTATTTCTACTCCTCTGCTCTTCTGCTTCTTCTAGAAGGGTGAGTCCAAATGGCCCATCCAGAAGATCACGGGAGACCCTGCTTGGCCACAAAGAATTTGGCATCTCCTTCAATGACTTTGTGTAACTGGACAGTACAAGTCAACTGATTGACTTTTCCCCCAAGGATCCCCAAGGGGACCAGTAAAGAGCTTTCAGATAATCCACTGGACTGCATAAGGCAATGAGTCAAGCATCATTGGATATGTGGCCACCTTTTTCTAGCTACCCCCAAAGTACTGGAGGTTTTGCACCTGACTGACCCAAGGAGAAAATGTTTGAATTGGTTTTGGTGGATTTGGGGTTTCTTTTGTGCCAGATTCCCAAAAGAACATATGTTTTATATCTTTTATATACACTGTATTTTTTCTTGACTGGATGCCAATATCAAGTAGCAATATTTCTTTGCTTTTTTCTGGCATTGTTTACTTTCTAATATTTATAAAGCCTTATCTATCATGCCCTGCCCCGGAGCTCTGTTTTATAAAGGTTACATAAGTTTAGCTCTTTCAGCCTTTCTTATATGAGAAGTGAGATATAGACAGATAGATATAGGTATATCTAGATATGATATAGAGATAGATGTACAAATAGGTATAGATATTTATCCATATCTATATCCATTTATCTACATATCTATCTATAGCTATACACACACACATGCAAACGTATGTGTGTGTGTCACACGTCTCCCCTCTCCCCAAGGTCAGGGTTAAAAACAATGAGCTTCTAAATTCACATAGTTATCTCAACTGTGACTGATTGTTCTGCCATTTTCCAAAGAAAACTGATTTTTATTAAAATATCACAAGGGCTTAGTGCACTTTGCGGCTAAGAACTTCAATGCTCTGCTAATTTAAGATGCAGCTCTTGAACCCCATTTTGAGATTCAAGGCCCAGCTCTGGTTCTTGCCGGAGTCACCTGTTGACTTGCAGTGAAAGATACTGGAGAGTGATTGGTATATATTGTTGTTTAGGTTCAGTATAAGGGCAGGAGATGGCCACACTGGGGGTAGTCCTTGAAACAAGTGGGGAATGTGAATTTCTTTTCTATGTGTATGTATTTTTGGGGAGTGGAGGTTATTTGTTTCCAAATGGACTGATTTCACCCTTCATGTTCTAAAAGCTTAGATATTCAAGGTTCTAATTCAGCCATTCTCTTTCTGTGGCCAGGCATAAGTCACTGTAACTCTAGACCTCAATTTTCTCATCAGCAAAAGGAGGGGGTTTAATTCAGGGTGTCCCTCAGTTTTTTATCTATTGAATTAGTATCTGAAGGTCTAATTAACTATTCCTTTTTAAGATTATTTTTAATTGAGAACTTTATCATTAAACCCCTTCCCCAAAAGCATTTCAAAATGCAAAAAAAACCAAGACAGAGGATTGTAAAAGAAAATATGAAATTCAGTTACACAAAATTTCTTATTCAAGTAACAGATTAAATTTCCCAAATCTACTCTTAAAGAAGCTATTGTTTGTTACAGAAGTATTTAGATGAGATCTTAGAGATCATCTTGCTTAATCTAGCCAATTTTATAGATGAAGGAACCAAGACCTAGAGAACTCAAGGAGGTTATTCAACATCACAGAGAGCTAGGATTCAAACTCAAGCCTCCTGATTCCAAGTAAAGGGCTCTTTCTACTATGCAGGGTCAGATGTCTGGATAATTGCTCTAGAGCTGGGTCAGACCTCAGAGGCCTCTTAGTCCAACCCTCTTACTTCAGAGACCATGTAACTGTCACCCAGAGTTTGCTGAACTGGGATTAGTAAATTCTCATAGATAGTGGAGCCAAGGCTCTTTAGTCCAAAAGTAACATTGTAAATAAGGGACCCAAGCGGAATTAGATCATCTTATCCACAAGTATGGGAGAGTAAATTTTTTATATTATATACGTACATACATACGTGTGTGTGTGTATACTTTTTCAGTTGCACATATTCTTTGACCCATAAATACCACTACTATGTTTATATCCCAAAGAAAAGAGAAAAAGAGATAAGGACCTATCTGTTGTTAATTTTCAGTTATGTTCAACTCATCACAAGCCTATTTGGGGTTTTCTTGGCAAGGGGACTGGAACTGTTAAACATTTGCTTCTCCAACTCATTTTACGGAGGAGGAATTGAGGCAAACAGGGTTAAATGACTTCCCCAGGGTCATACAGTTAGTGAGGCCACATTTCAAGTCAGGAAGATGAGTCTTCCAGATTCCAAGTCCAGTGCTCTATTCAGTGTGCCACTTTGCTGCCAAGGACCTATGTGTACAAAAGTAATTATAGCAGCTCTTTTTTTGTGGTAGCAAAGAATTGGAAATTGAGGGGATGCCCATCAACTGGGAAATAGTTGAACAAGTTGTGGTTTACAGTTGTGATGGAATACTATTGTGTTGTAAGAAATGACAAGCAATAAGGTTTCAGAAAAACCTGGGAAGATTTATATGAACTTATGCAAAGTGAATGAGCAGAACCAGGAGAACATTATACACAGCAATAGTAATATTGTAAGGATGATCAACTGTGAAAGACTTAGCTACTCTGTTCAAAACAACAATCCATGACAATTTCAGAAAACCCATGATGGATAGTGCTATCTACCTCCAGAAGAGATCTGATGATTTCTGAGTACAAATCGAAGACATTTTTTAAACTTTCTTTGTTTTCCTTGCTTTGTTTTTGAAAAAAAAATATGACTAATATGGAAATATATTTTGCATGACTTCACATATATAATTAGTGTCATATTGCTTGCATTCTCTTTTGGCTTTTTTTTGGAGGGCAGTTGGGTTTAAGTGACTTGCCCAAGGTCACACGGCTAGTTTTTGTGTTAAGTGTCTGAGGTCAGATTTGAACTCAGGTCCTTCTGACTCCAAGGCCGGTGCTCTATTCACTGCGCCACCTAGCCGCTCCCATTGCTTGCATTCTTAATGGGTGGGGAAGGGGCTGAAGAGAAGAAGAGAATTTGAAATTCAAATAAAAAAATTAATGTTGAAAATAAATTTTAAAAAGGAGACTTTTTCAGAGATCTCCCCTCCTCCATTCCAATCCTTTTTTCCATTTACCCTTCCTTCTTCTTCCCTTAATGATTTATCCTTTCAGTGTGCCTTCAGGGACATTTTTATCCTGGTCAATGCACCTGATTTAAAGTCATGTCTACACAGACAGTCCATTTTGGGTGAACTTGGAACCAGCTCATCCTCCCATTGTCCTTTGAATCCACATTTCAGATCGCATCTTTGAGCCTTGGTTACCTTATCTGTAAAATGAGAGGGTCTGAGATGACCTTGAAGGTCCTTTGTAGCTATAAAATCCATGACTCGCTGATAGTCTCATTCAGCTTTTTGTACATAGTAGGTGCTCCATAAATACTTACTGATTTGCTTTTAAGTTGATTCAGTCCTACAAATTTAGAAATGGAAAAGAGCTGCTACTTGTTTCTTCCTATTTAGACCCATTTTATTTTAGTTTGTATAAATGCCCCTTATTTTAAAATCATAGTAACGAGAAGTCTGGGTATCTTTGTTGCTTATTCCAGGTGTACTTGGATTTATCTTATGGGATAATACCAGACTAGAAACCAGGTTACACGAGCTATTGCCTGGTGAGGGGCTACTTTCTGTGTTGGTCAGGCATAGGGAAAGTGATCAGTCTCTCTGTTTTGGGGTTTTCAGTCTGCACCATGGGACATACACTACATAACTGTGGTATTGTTGTAAAGATTCCTAGGTAAAAGCCAAGTGACAGCTTGCCTTTGTAGGCAAGATAGATTGTCTTAGGTCATTGCTAGTGCTCTGGTATTAAGAAATGATTCAGACAGAGGGTGAAAGTCAGAGGGTAGAATGAGTAATGGAGGGGATGCAGATACAAAGACAGAAGGAGGACCAGAGATGAGGCAAAATCAAGAATGCTTGTTTTACTGGTGAGATGCTCAAATCTTGTGGTTCAGTCATCATGGAGAGCAAAGAGGGTGAGGACGCAGATGGAAGACAATGAAGTAGTCAACATTCCAAAACAAGAACGACAAGTATAGTAGTAAGTTGGAGAATAGAGAAGAATAAACTGTCCTCATTTTAGGGCCCAATCTCTTCTTTTTCCTATTGTATTTCAAAAAGGGAGGAAGCCTGGGCTTGCATGCAGGAAAGTTGGGGTAGAGTCTCAGCTCTGAAACTAGCTGTTTCATCCTAGGTGGATTTTAACTTCTTGGTGCTTCATTAAAAAAGAAATACTTCACTAAACTATTACTCTGGAATATTGTGAGAACCAAATCTGAGAATTGGTATCACTACCTAGAGTAAGCCATGCTACAGCCCAAACCATCCTCTATAGCAATGGGGTCAAAGGCAAATGGAACAAGATCCCCTACAGGCATACATTGACAGCCACAAGTTAACATTATCTGTGTCTTCTTGGATTTTTTTGTTTCTTTTGTTAAACATTTCTCTGTTCCATTTTAATTTGGTTGGGCAGTACTGGCCCAGCACATTTGCTCTACCACATACCCAAGTAGTGGTCACCTACACCTTCCTTGCAGCAAGAGGCAACCCCTTATTTTCTGAAGTATCCCATTTTATATAGCTCTAATACTAGGAAGCTCTGGCTGTTAAGATAGCTCCATTTGCTCCAGAGTTTTGCTTTATGTTAAGCCTCAGTTTCCTCCCTACCTCCTACCCCAACTTCTACCCATCGCTTCTAATTTTGCCTTTGGGAGTCAAATGTCTGACCTTCTCCAGCCAAATGTCTGAGCTCTGTCATTTTCATCCTTAGAGGAGCTGAAGAGCTTTTGCTTCCTCAACCTCATTCCTTTCTTCTGAATGTTTTCCAGCTTATCTATATCCCTCTTCATCTTGGACACACAGAGCTGACACACACCTTTACACACTATAAGTGTGAGCAGTCATCACATTAATTACATCTTTATCACCATCACTATCACCATCACCATCATAATCATCATTACTACCTCCACTACCATCACCACGAGCATCTAGATGACCTGTGCAAAGTCAAAGATGGAAAAGAAAAAGAACAGAAAGGATTAAGCTCAGTGAAGTCCATAGATGCCCATAACAGAAAGAATTGACTTCAGTCACTGAGAATCTCCCTGAAAGATGGGCTTTTTTAAAAAAAATAGAGATTCAGAATGCAGGGAGAAGATGATGTAAACCTCAGGAGTGTGACAACAAGTCATTTACTTTGAAAGAAATATTTGGAGGAAAAACTGAGACATGCTGGCTGATATTTACAATAATACTGCTAGACAGGAGAAGTTTTTAAACAGCTTATTTCCTCAATCCCCCTCTCCCTTGCCCTTGGCTGCCAAGGCACAGTCAATGCTTACCCAACATCAGCAGTCCTTATTAAAGTGTTGTCTACATCAGGCCCCTGCACTGACTGTGGGTACCTGGGTACTTAAAATCAAAAGCATGTTAACAGAATTAAGGTGGAGTAGAGGGTATATTGTACAGAGTCCCAAGTTTAGTGGGCACTGATAACACTTCAAGTCCTTCAGGAACATAGAAACAGCACAGTTTTGTACTTATTGAACAAGAAGAATTAGATGAGGGGGCAGAGCCAAGATGGTGGCATAGAAGCAGCAAAGTTTCGCAGCTCCCACACAGCCACCTGAAACACCCGTAAAAAACAACTCTAAACAAATTTTAAGGTTCCTAAACTCACAAAAATACAGAAAAAAAACATCTCTCGCTGAAAGCAGCTCAGCAGGAGGGGCTCATTGCGGCAGAAGCCAGAAACCGAAACTGTGGCCTGACCCCAGGCTGCAGGATGGACTGGAGGAGCCGAGCTGCAGTATGAGTCTACCAGAGAGCAGATCTGCAGCATCTGGAGCAATCTCCACATTTATCAAGCCAGGAAAAATAAGGCTTAGAGAAAGGTCAGTGGAATTCAAGCTTGCAAGCTAAATTTGGGGGAGGAAAAGCAGTTTGGCCAAACTGCCCCCAGGGCAAGGAAGCAGCAGAAAATGGCAGGACCTGCTGCAACCAGCAACTGCCCCCACTGGACAGCTGCTTCGGAGCTCCTGGCCTGCCAATTGCAGGGTGGCTGAGACAATTGATCAGGGCCAAGGGCTCTTGCATTGAGTGGCCTGGATCCAGATCGTGGTCTTGTGTGGTGGTCCTGGGGTGCGCTTTCAGTGAGCCAAATCTGGTGGGGGCTGTAGCATCCCCCTAATAGCTCCAGCAGCTGTGAAAACCCAAGCGATTCAGGAGATTTCCTCCTGGAAGCAGAGTTCCACAGAGCTAAAAATCAAGCAATTAATTGACTGACCAACATGAGGAGAAGGAAGCAAAGAACAGTAATCAAGATCTAGAATCCTTTTTTGGGGACAAAAAGGATCGAGGTATGGAGCAGGAGGAAGACAGCACAGTCAAAACTCCCGCACCAAATGCTTCCAAGATACATGAAAATTGCTTACTAGCCATAGATCGACTTAAAAA
>CM053597.1:19809150-19857680 GCA_028646575.1 Pseudocheirus occidentalis | reverse complement strand
TGGGGGACTTTGAAAAGGGAGGATATACTGGGGAAGGTGGTGGTCAGAAGTAAAACACTTGTGATGAGGGAAAGGGTGGGGAATAAGAGAAAGAAGGGGATAAATTGCAAAAATAGCAGAGAGAGAAATAAATTCACTATAAATGTGAATGAGATGAACTCACACATAAAAAACTCACCCTCCCCCAAAAAACTCATGCAGATAGCAGAATAGATTAAAACCCAGGATGCTGCAATATGTTGTTTACAAGAAACATTTGAAGCAGGGAGATACACTTAGAGTAAAGGCAAAGGACTGGAACAAAATCTATTACACTTCAGTTGAAATAAGGAAAGCAGGGGTAGCAATCATGACAAAGTAAAAGAGAAAATAGATCTAGTTAAAAGAGATGAATAAGAAAACGGTATCTTCCTAAAAGGTACCGCAGACAATGAAGTCATATTAATATTAAAATATAAGTATCAAATGGCATAGAATTTAAATTTGTGAAGAAGGTGAATGAGTTATAGGGGGAAATAGATTATAAAACTATACTAATAGAGGACCTCAGCTTTCCCCTCTCAGAACTAGATAAATCCAACTGCAAAATAAACAAGAAAAAAGTTAAGGGGGTGAATAAAATTCTGGAAAAGTTATATATGATAGATCTCTGGAGAAAACTGCACACTTTTCTCAGTAGTGTAACACACAAAAATTGACCATGTATTCAGACATAAAAAACCTTACAAAGAAATGAAGAGAAGCAGATTTCAGAAAAAATGAAAAGATTTTTAAGAACTGATGCAAAATGAAAGGAGTAGAACTAGGAGAATATTATACATAGTATCAGCAACATTATGTAATGAGAAACTATGGATAACTCAGCCCTTCTCAGCAACAAAATGATCCAAGACAAGTAAAAAGGAGTCACAAAGGAAAATACCATCCACATTCAGATAAAGAATGCAAGTGAAAGCATATCTTTCCACTCACCTTATTCTTCTTTGTAGTATTTTTCTTTTTGATCTGTTTCTTTTTTCACAACTGTGACTAATATGGAAATGTTTTACATGATAGTGCATGTATTACCTATATCAAATTGCCTACCACTTTTGGAAGTAGGGAGAAGGAAAGAGGAAGAAAAATCTGGAACTCAAAATCTGGAACAAATTGTCTTGATATGTAATTGTGAAAAATAAAATACTATAAAAAATAGAGGTACCATGCACCCTCAGACATGTAGGGTACTTAACTGAAGAAATTTAAACTGCTTTCCCTTATATCCACAGCATCATAATAAATACCCTACCTTATTTGAAACTGATAAGGAAGGAGGTTAAGGGATGAGCAAGTCATCTTTAAGTATGCATCCTGAGTTTTGCTTTCATTACCTTTCTAGTCATCAGCTTTTCAATCAATTTGAAGACTTTTTATTATCATACATTATCAATCACTGAGTCACACATGGCCACAAAACATAACCCTTACATTTCTACATGGTTGTATTGAATATAAGCAGAGGATATCCACCTGTGTATGGTTGAAAGATTGAAGTATCAGTCAGGAAATATCTGTACATGCTTCAAGGACTGGCCCTCATGTCAATCCACCCAAACCCCACATCAGCGGGGTGAATAAATGAAAACCTTAAAACCTAGTTCCTAATAAGGTCCACAATGCCCTGGAGTTAGAATAGCAGTATTCTTTCTTCTTGACAGATTTTAACATCCATGTAGCTGTGCTTGTTGCAGATGTTACTGAGTCTATGCGATACTGTAATGAACCAAATGAGCTGGAAACACTAGAAAGCCCAATTATCCAACCCACTGACGATCCATAATCCCGAACAATGAAAGGCATTCTGCATGCCTCACTCATTTAACTTCATTGTAACTCTTCTTGGCACCCAAGTGGCATTAATGTGCTAACTCTTGGGTAGCAATTAACAAACTGTGGCAATTGCTAACCTTTCTGAAGTTCATTCTGTAGGGAAAGGAGAGACTGAGAGTGGTTGGCTGCTTTGTATATTTCCTGGTGACATTTGACTCTGAGGAGATGATTGAGATTCTCTTCCCTGAAAAACCTCATCAATTGCTAGTGTGGAAAGGAACTCAGAGAACCTCTAATTCCATGCACTTATTTATATATGAAAAGAACTGAGGCTCAGAGAGGATAAGCAACTTGCTGAAGGCCAAAAAGCTAGCTGGTACCAGAGCTAGGGCTTAAATTTGGATCTCCATAACTAGACTAGTCCAATGTTCTTTCCATCATGCCACTCCTTAAGTTAAATACAAAAATAAGTTGAATAAATGAATTATGACTCATATGTTTTTTATTTTTTTTTAGCTTCATTTTTTGGAAATGGTTTGATGCCAGTTAAAAAGTCAATTTGTGGTGCAGCTAGGTGACTCAGTGAATAGAGCACCAGCCCTGGAGTCAGAAGAACCTGAGTTCAAATCCAGCCACAGGCACTTGACACACTAACTGTATGACTTTGGGCAAGTCACAACCCAAATTCCCCTGCATTCCCTCCAAAAAGCAAAAATAAAAAGTCAGTTCTCAGGGTTCAGCTGGATAGAGCATTGGCCCAGAAGTCAGGAGGACCTAAGTTCAAATATGATCTCAGACACCTGACACTAACTATTTGACCTTGGGTAAGTCACTTAACCCCAATTGCCTTATCTCCCAAAAGCAAACAAAAAAGTCATTTCTCAATTTCTTTCCTTCCTGACCCCGCCCCCCCAATAGAATCCTTCCTCAAAAAGAAGTAGAATATAAGCTTTTTGATGGCTGTGACTATCAAACTTTTGTCCTTATATCCCCAGCATCTAATGTAGCACAGTGATTGGTATATTTGTTGTTCGGTCACTTCAGTCATGTCCAACTGTTTGTGACCCCATTTGTGGTTTTCTTGGGTGAGATTCAGGTGTGGTTTGCTATTTTCTTCACCTCTTTTACAAATGAAATATAGTGTTCCTTAAAAACATCTGTTGATTGGTTGCTTGAAATATGTTTAATCACAATGAAAGTAATCCATTGGCCACCTCTGTCAAGGTGTCACTTATTACACACCTGTAGCATGCCATCTTCAATGAGAGAAACAAAATACATCTTACAGTTGGTTCTTTGATGTAACGATTGCTTAGTGAACTCATCAGAGTTCTTAGGTTTTTAAATTTTGTATTCTTTTATATTATTGTTTTCTTTTACACTGTCATGAAATCATTTCCTCCATTCTGCTTACTTTACTCTGCATCAGTTCACACAACTCTTTAAACATTTTTCCTAAATCTTCATATGTTTTTCTTACAGTGTAATGATCAATGCAATTGTGGATGACAGGATCATACATTTTAGGGTAGAAAGGACCTTAAAACTAGTCTAATCTACTTATTTTCTAAATCAAGAAATTCAGGCCAGTAGAAGTGGTGATTTGACTAAGGTCACCCAAGTAATAAGTGACAAAGGCAGAAGTTTCTCTCAAGTCCTCTAACTCCAAAGCTAGTGATATTTCATTACATTATTATGACACAATTTGTTGAGATATTTCCCTATTAATAGGAAGATGCTTGCATTCTATTTCTTTGCTATTACTAAAAAGTGCTGCTACTGTTTTTCCAGAATGCATTTATTTGCTCTTGAATGACTTTCCTGTCATTTTCTCTCTTTACTCCAGTGTTAGAAAGTCTTTTGAATCTTTAGGCATATATCCACATTGTTAAAGGAAAAAAAAACACTATTGACTCCAACTCATTGACAAAGATTTCAAAAGCTGAGCTTTCTTCATTGCCTTTAGCAATGTGATATGGAAAATTCTGACTGGCAAATGTTAGGTATGTTTCCATTAACACAGTGCCCAGTGCAAAAAATGACCAGAATTGTAATGATCGGAATTATTGTTTAAAAGTCGGCCCAGAGGTGGTATTAAGATGGTATTCTTTTTGAAACCTTTTGAAGAAGAAAGCAAGTTATCCAGAGGAAGGTAATATGCTTTGGGTTACAGAAATGACCTCATCAATATTTATGATATAAATCTGGGAAGCTGTGGTTTGGGAACCTGGCTTTTCTGTGGAAAGTTCCCCTTGGATTTACTGGTTCTTACTGAGGGAGATGAAGCATGGAAACCTGAAGCATGGTCAATGATATATGGTCTGGTCATGCTGCTTCTGTTGTATGAATTCCATTCTTGGAGAATCACAAGGTTTTGAATGAGTTTGTATGCTGCCTTGGTTCATAGGAGCCTCAGGGTCAGTGTAGTCCAACCTCCCCATTGTACAGCTGAAGAAACTTAGACCCAGGGCAGTTAGGTGATTTGTCAAAGGTCTCACAGGTAATAATCATGATAGGTAGTATTTGAATTCAGGTCCTCTAACTCCAGAGTCAATATTCTTTTGGCATAGAGCAGGTACTTCACATATGTTTTTGAATTGATTTGGGTTGACTTATATTGATCTATATAAGGAAACTAAGGACCATAGAGGACCTGGTAAGGATTTGCTCAAGGACATGTTCTGGTTGAATAGTGACATTCCTGAGGCCCACATAATGTTACTCTGATTCATTGCTTTGAGTCCCACAAGGTTGCTGTGAATACAAACGGTATTTCTGGTGTTTCTTAGTTGCTGAAAATACAGAATGAGAATGAAACCTGTAATGCCAAGCAAAGGCAACTTCCAAGGTTCAGATTACCAGCATAGCAAACTCCATTTATTCAGCAAACATTCACAGAACAGAGAAAGTCAAAATACAGTATAACTCATACATTTCACAAGTAAGTTCTCAATTCAATCCAGGTTTGTCAAAGTCTCTTCTCAAATGGAGATCAAACTCCTCCACCCCTAGACAGTACATTCTTTTTGTCAGTCAAAGTCTCTTCTCAAATGGAGATCAGTTTCCAATCATGACAAAAAAGCCAAAGGTTTCCCACCCCTGGACTCAAAGTAATTCCGGTACCATCCATTACCACCAAGCACTTTCTCAAAAGGGAGCAGAATAGCACAAAAGGCCATCCACCCTTAAGCCATAACAAGATCAAGATAACATCTTAGCATAGAAAGCCCAAGGAAAGGCCCTTCTTTCATTTTCACTGAGGCAAGCCCTCAGCAATCTCAGTTCCGGGGGAGACAAGGCTCAACAAAGCCATAGCCAGTGTCCTCATTAAGTCACATTCTGCCTGTAGAACAGCCCCAGAACCCCTGAAAGTATCAGCAAGGCCCCCTTCCAGGATTTCTGTGAACATACAGCAAGAAAATCCTTCTTCAGGGCTTCTGTATCAACAGCCAGGTTCCAGGACCTCTACAGCAGCAGCACTGTCCACCATCAGATGAATCTGGAAAAACAACATCAAAACAGACAGACAAAATATTGGCATCACAGCCATGCCTCCTCAGTTCTCAGCAGCTCCAGGTGGCAGTCCTCAAAAGTCCTGGGCAGCTCCAATGGGATCTCAGGAGTTTTTCTCTCTCTCTCTCTCCCTCTCAGCAACTCAGGCTCCAATGCACTGGATACTGCTCTCCCCAAAAGTCCTTCTTCTTCTGGCCTTCTCTGGGCTTGAGCCTTTCTCTTCAATTCATGACTCCTCCCATTTCAGCCTTCTCTCTTCACGTCAACAAGTCCATCCCACAAGTGGGATTCACAAGCTCTGGGTCTTAACACTCAACCCAAAAGCCAAGTCAATTCAGGGGCATGTCCAAATTCCATTACCATTACAAAACGTTTTTGGGTTAGACTTTATAATGAATTGTGGTGAGCTGTGAACCATATGGTTTCCAACTCCAGAATATCTCCATCATAATTTTCCTCTCTCTACTTACACATCTACAATGCAATTAAAGATCTCCATTTCCTCTTGCTGATGTTATTTCAATGGCTACATCATTGGGCTCCTTGTCTCAAGTTTCTTCCTGCTCTAGTCTATCCTCCCCACTACTGAAAAATTATTTTCCTTAAGGAAAAGTCTGATGATATGACTCTTTTTCTCTATAAACTCTAGTGGTTCCTTGTTATCTTACCTCCTCTTTTCATTTTCTAAAATCCATGAAAACCTGGCTCTAGACTATCTACCTTATTTATTGAACTATTACTCCTTCTTTAATATCCTGTAGTCCTTTTGCCCAAAGGCTATAAAACTGTGCATTCTCAACAATATCACAGCTAGGTCTGTATCCAAAAGTGATTTAAAAAATAATCTTATTGGTACAAAAATATTTAAAGCAACTCTCTTGTGGTGGCTAAGAACTGGAAATTGATTAAATAGGTAATGATTGCACAAGTTGTGATATATAATTGTAACAGAATATTATTGTACTGCAAGAAACAATAATCAAGATGATTTCAGAAAAACCTAAGAAGACTTATATGGACTGATGCAAAGTGAAGTGAGCAGAATCAGAAAAACATTATACACAGTAAAGAACTGTTGTCTGAATATAGATTAAAGCATGCTATTTTCACTTTCTCTTTCTGTCTTTGTCTCTCCCCTCCCTCCTTCCTTCCTTCCTTGCACCAAATGACCATGATTACACTCATATAACATATCAGATTGCTTACCATCTTGAGGGAGGGGGAGAAGTGAGTGAGGAAGAGAGATAATTTGAAACTCACAACTGAAAAAAAAGTTAAAATTGTGTCTATATGTAATTGGGGAAAAATAAAATGTTATTTTAAAATATCGTACAGTCCTTCCAAACTTGCCTTCTTTCTTTTTCTGATACTTGATATTCTACCTCTAGGAACCTATACTGACTATTTCCCCATGCTTGGAATGCACTCCCTAATTACTGTTACCTCTTAGAATCTTTCTCTTCCTACAACTTGCAATTTGAATGTCACCTCCTACATATAGCCTTTTCTGATCACTCCCTCCATCTGGTAAGCCTTTCCTCCCAAACAATCTTGTATTTAAAGATTTTGTATTTACTTTACATGAATACTTGCATATACTTATTTATGTATTTGCTATCTTTCCCATTAGAATGTAAGCTCAAGGAGAGTAGTGACTTTTTCTTCCCTTGTATTTATATTCCCTGCTTCTTGCACAACACCTAAATATAACAGGTGCTCAATAAATATGTCAATTGATTGATTCAGATTTTGTCTATCATTTTCAAAGGAGACCAGTGACATCATTGGGTGATGTCATGACTCAAGTGTGAATTGCACTTAATTGAGGCAGAGTTAAACAGTCATTATTCTCACTCTTCATTCCTGAGTTATCAGATTTCAGTGGAAAGACAAAAGTCAAAACAGCTGCCAATGGCCGTGGTTGCTTGGGATCTTTAATGTCTAACCAAAATCTAAGTACTTCAAAGCCCCTGCTTCAGCTACCTTCCTGGCTGTTGGAGCAAATCATCCTCACTCACTCATTCTGCTGGGGGATTTGTTACCATGTTTGAGGTAGACACCAATCTAATTTACTGATGGGTTTGAGACCTGCAGTTACCCTCAACCTAGTTTAGCCCAGCTGCTAAGATAGTTTTACCAGGGTGTGGCTGTTGTGCATACTATAGCTTCTTGGAGCCACAAGTGACAGTTGGGTGAAGGTGGACACCAAAGATGGATGAGCAACCCTGAGAAAAGCTTAGCAAGCCCTCACAGTAGAGGTGCTAGCCTTCTCTGAATACCCCATTTACCATATTGATCTGTACTTAGACTAGAATTGTAGGCTTATTCATTGAGGGATGGAAATGACCTTGGAGGTCCATGAGTCTAATCTCTTCATTTTACAGATAAGGAACCAAAGCCTAGATAGTAATTTCCCCAAAGTCACATCGTTAATAATTGGCGGAGCCAAGACTCAAAACTTAGGTGCCATGACCCCTACACTTACTGTTCTTTTCAAACACAACTTAAACTGGCTGTGACTGTCTTCTTTTATGACTTCATGTATTTAATAGACCGTCTTTAATCCAAGACCCCAAAGAAATTCACCACAGTGACTAGAGTTTTTTCAGCAGTATTAATAACCAACTATTGCTTCATATTGAAAATTGAATAATCTTTTTGTTGTTTTAGTTGTATCTGACTCCTGTCCTTGTTTAGGATTTTCTTGGCAAGGGTGCTGGAGTGGTATGCCGTTTCCTTCTCCAGCTTATTTTTATAGATAAGGAAATTGTTGCAAAAAGGGCTAAGTAACTTTCCCAGAGTCATGCAGCTAGTAAGTGTCTAAGACCAGATTTGCATAATCTCAGTCTTTTGTTTTTAATGACCAGAAGCTGTAAATCAACTCTGCCATGGGTCAGTGACTATCAATTGTCTAGAAGCAAGCTATGGATGTAACTAGATTATCAGGGGCTGTTTTTTGCTTGCTTGCATTCTAATTATTCATTTTACCTATGAGCCAATGACAGTCAAATGGATTTTTAAGCATTTTGCTTAGCAACAGATAAAGTACTTTCCCTTCCTAGATTAACCCTTTGTTCCTGAAACTCCTATGACTATCTGACCAATAACACCTATTGGCTGCCTATAGATGTGTTTATGGTGGCTGAGCTATAACTATAACTGTGTTGTGTCCTCTCTGCTTCAGGCCTTTTTGCTCTTTGTATTGTTTTGGTTTTTTGTGAAGAACTGATTTCCTTTTGCCATCTCTGCACCAGGGGAGCATGGAAAACTGGAGCTCCCATGTGAGCACCAAGGCCAAGTACCATAGCCAAAAAGGACCATTGGCAAAGAATACACACACATAGTATTCTATTCTTTACAAAAGTAATAAATAACCTAAGAAATGAAGGGCTAGGGGCGGCTAGGTGGCGCAGTGAATAGAGCACCGGCCCTGGAGTCAGGAGTACCTGAGTTCAAATCTGGCCTCAGACACTTAACACAAAAAACTAGCCATGTGACCTTGGGCAAGTTACTTAACCCCAGCTGCCCTCCAAAAAGCAAAAAAAAAAAAAAAAAGAAATGAAGGGCTAGAGAACAATTTGGATTTTCTTTTCGTAGTTTTAGAATGAATCAGAGATGGATCCCTTTTCACCTTACTTTTTTATTACATTTTTTTTTGCTTTGAAATCAGATTAATTTCAATATATCTTTTGCTCTTCCCTTGTATTAATTGTCCCTTCCCCTATTCTTTGTAAAAACAAGAGAGGAAGGGAGGGAGGAGGAGGGAGAGAGTGAGAGAGACAAAGAGAGAAAGAAGAAGAAGAGGAGGAAGAAAGAAGGAGAACTAAGAAAGAGGAGGAAAGGAAATGAGAGGGATGAGGGAGAAATAGAAATAATATGGGAGGAAAGAAGAGAAGGGAAGAGATGGGAAAGGAGGGGAATGGAATGGAAGGGAAGAGAGGAGAAGAGAAGAGAAGAGAAGAGAAGAGAAGAGAAGAGAAGAGAAGAGAAGAGAAGAGAAGAGAAGAGAAGAGAAGAGAAGAGAAGAGAAGAGAAAAAGAAAATCTATCAAACATATCAGTCATGTCTGGTATTATATGCAAACCTTCACACTCATAGACCTCTATCTGTACAGAGGAAAGATGGAGGCACATTTTCTCATTTCTTCTTTGACACAAGGTTGGTCATTTTAATTCAGTTCCCATTAATTCATTTCAATTAATTAAAAGAATTTTATTTTTGTGATTGTTGCTTTTACCATTGTCGTAATTATATGCGCGTTGCTTTTCTGGTTCTGCTTACTTTACTTTTCTCCATTTCCTGTCTTCCTGTGCTTCTCTGAGTTCTTTATGTTCATCATTTCTTACAGCACAATAATATTCTATTACATTTATAGTACATAATTTATTCAGCTATTCTCCAACTGATTCTGCTTACAATTCAAATAGTCACTTGCACATTGTTTTCAAGCACTTTCCAAGTTTTTTTTTCCAAATTTGTCATACTATGATTTAAGCCTCAGATAATGGGCACTTTTTCTAATTCAGGACTTAGTAGCTTATCTCTTTGTAAAGCAGTTGTGTACCCTGGGAGTGGGTTAACATAGACAAAGCTGACCCTTGGGGGTAGTGTTTTCTCCACTTTGACCTCTTCAGCCCATTTTACTTTCATCCAGATTTTTCTCTGTGAATCCAGAAAATTGCTCAAATATAGCTCATCTAGGTCTCCACAAATGTACATCAAAGGTACCCAGTTCCTGTGCAAGAACTCAGAGTAAAAATGAATGATGGGTATAGAATTGTTCCTCCTTTTTTTAACCCCACAGAAAATGTAGAAAACAGAAATCATTTTCAGTATTCTTAATATTTTCTATGTAATTGTCCTCCTTTTCTTTGGAGGGGGGAAGGTAGAGCAATTGGGGTTAAGTGACTTGCCCAAGGTCACAGGGCTAGTTAAGTGTTAAATGTCTGAGACCAGATTTGAACTTAGGTTCTGCTGACTCCATGACAGGTGCTCTATTCACTGAGCCACCTAGCTGTCCCCAATTGTCCTCCTTTTCTCATGAGTCCTACCTTACTCCAGGGGCCTATATAACATCCTGACCAGATTGATCCTAAATGAGCACTTTTAAGTGTTTTCTATTTACTAGCCACCATGCTAAAATCTGGGGATATAAAGAAGTCAAGAATGTGATGCACAAGGAGCTCCCGTTTGAATGGAGGGTACAGCACCAGCCTATGCTTTGGACCCTTTTCAGAAGATGGATGAACCTGGGGATGTTAAAGAGGCCCGTTCTTCTGCTCTTCCGTTCTCTGCTTTACCAAGAGACCCATCAAAGTCTCTGAGATTAGGATCTCAGTCTCCCACAGCCTACGTCCTCTGGGAAAAAGGAACTTGCTAAAGTTTTCATCAGACCTGTGTAGAGAGAGAAGTTCAGAACTTTTGCTTTTTCTTATTGTGACTCAGACCTCCCCCAACTCCTGCTTCCTGGGTTAGTATGGGATGCTGAATCCAAGATTCCTTTGCTCTTCTCCAGAAACCTTGGATCAGGATAGGAGGATCTAACAGGGGTGTGGAACCTGTGACCTTAAGGCCACATGTGATCCTTCAGATCCTCAAGTGCAACCCTTTGCCTGAATCCAAACTTCACAGAACAAATCCCTTTAATAAAAGGATTTGTTTTATAAAACTTGGACTCAGTCAGAAGGCCGCACCCAAGGGCCTAAAGGCCACATGTGGCCTTGAGGCCTCAGGTTCCTAACCCCAGGCTAGGAATTCTCCTGGAACTCAGTATTGTCTAGAGGTGATATTGTACCCTTGCAAAGAGACATAACCTGTTTGGTAATTCTTGTGATGAGGAATTATGTTGCCAATGGTAATCGAGGCCTTTATGAGACCCATACTTATTTTTGTTTATTTAAAATTTTTATTGATGATAATAGGAATAAGAAATAAATCTGCAATTTCATCGGCAGCATCTTTTTCTAACAACGACTTCAGCACTCACCGCAATTTCTAGTTGCTGAGAGTTGTCTAGGGCCCTGAGAGCTTGATCAGGTGCTTCCCACTAACTTGCTTAGGGTCGCTCAGCCAATGTGTTTCTGAAGTAGGATTGGATCCAGGTCTTCTGGCTTCTGAGAATAGGTGCGTATCCAACGTGCTGTCTACTCCCAACCCCCACACCTCCCACAATAACAACGCAACAAGGATGACCCCAAGCCAACAATCACTATCACAAAACAAAATCACAAACCACAGGTACCACCACACCCCACCACCAAAAATGGTGGAAGCAGCAGAAGCCGACATTTAGTGAAATATTTATTAATTTATTGCAAAATGCTCCCCTTTGACTCTCCCAACATTCCCGTGAGTTAGACATTCCATTTATTATTGACCCCATTTTGACAATGAAGAAGTTATGGTTCATAAAGTTGAAGTGACTTCCCCATGATCTCTTGACTACTGGATATTAGAAGCTCTATGCCAGCCTAGGACTTGTTGTCTCTAAATGTCATAATCTATCTGTCACCTTTCCTTGATGTTTTTGTCTTTTAGAATACAAACATTTCTTCCCAGTGAACATTCATTTGCAACAAAAACATTTAAGGAAAACCTATCAGTATTGTGAACCCATCTGACATCATATGCAACATTCTACTCTTGTATACACACCTCCCACTCTCACACTCTCCCCCCCCCACATACGAAAAGTATTTATCATCTGTTGTCAGGAATCAAGGTTTTAACCATTTCTTTTGAATAGTGATTGTGAGTAGCACCTTTAAAGTTGGATATTTCAATGGAGCTGCTCCTGCTTGTTCTATTTTTGCTCCAGGATAATATTAAAGTCAAGAAAAACCAAGTCTGCTTTTTCCCCCTCTAGAAAGGTGATGAAATTAGATACTTTAAAACTCTATGTTTTATCCCACACTAATATATGTCTGTGATTTTCACAATTGCAGCCTCATATTTTCTCCTAATTTAATCAGATATCTCCATATTCCCTCATATGATATATGTGTGTGTTTGTTTAAAAAAATAAAATTTTGCCTTTGTGGAAAGTAATTTGATAATGAAATTAAAAATAATCTTCAAAAATTATTTGACTTTTTTTTCAAATTGAATTATTTTCTTACTGGAAAAGGAAAGCCAATTGATATTTTAAATAGAGAATGAATAATAAATTTTCTAATTGTCAATAATAATCCTCATAATAACTACTAATAACTATCAGTATCATGATAATTACAAATATAAACATGGTGATTATCATAATATTTATTACTTTGAAAGACATGCATTCAAATTTCCACTCTAATTCTGTCTACCTTCATGAATGAAGGCCAAATTGGGTTATTTTTTAAAGTGAATTTAGACAAATAAGTATATTGTGTTACATTTGTATTATGTTAAATTAAAGGAGTCTAACATTGGAACCAATATGAGCATTAGTTTACCACAGACATAACTAAAGTACTAAAGTGGAAGGATAGATAGAATGTTGAAGCTAGAATCAGGAAGGACTGAGTGTGAATCCAGCCTTGGCCATTTATTTTCTGAGTGGTCACAAGCAAGTCATTTAAAGTTTGTCAAAGTCATTTTCTTCATGAGGATAATGATACCCACTTCCAAGGATTGTTGTAAGGATCAAGTGCATGCTGAGCAATTTTTCTCCCTCTGGAACTATTGGCAGTTAAGATCAAAGCCAGTGTATCAATAGGCCAGAGAGTAAAGAAGGAGAAGGTTTCCTAAAGATTCCTGAAATCTTCAAGGATACTGGTGGAATTGAGTGTAGTTATACTGAATGAAAATAAGCTTAAAAACATCAGGGAATAACAGATCTGGGTTAGGTGAGCCTATCTCAATGCCAAGTTTGTCGACTCAAGTATGAGGTTACTTGAGGGTAGTTGAAGCTAAACATATTTTTTTAAAAATTGTAAGTAGAAACCTCTGTGAGTGGGAGGAAGGAGAGAGTGGGGAGAAAGTATACCCATTAATAGGCTAAAAGGGGATGAAATTAATTGTATTTTTGAAGTGGATATATAAGAGTAGTCTTAAGAAAAAATGACATATAGTATTGACAGCTAGGAAGTGATGAAGAGCTGTGGAAACACACACACACACACACACACACACACACACACACACGCACACATGAAAAATAGCTACCAAAATTGAAACCCTTCTTTTCATCCTAAGATGAGAAATAGACTCATATAAAAGTTAGAGGTGGAAGAGGAAGAAAGTACCACAGGGAACACACTGGATTTGCAGTCAGGGAATCTGGGTTCAGCCCTTTATCTTGGGTAGTTGCCTCACCTCTCTGGGCCTCAGTTTCCTAAACTCTAAAATAAATGGGTTCAACTAGATAACCTCTAAGATTCCTCCCTGCTTTGAATTTATATGGCTAGGATTTAGTCAAACAACCTTATTTGATAGATATGCAGAATGAAGCCTAGGGAGTAGAGATGTCTTAGCCAAGGTCACCTAAGTAATAAGAAATAAGGTAGGGATTCAAAACTTAGATCCCCAGATCCCCAATTTAGTTCTCTTTGTACTCCCACTAGTCTACTGAACTTTGAGAGTCTCATGTAATATCCCCATTTCTGACAAGATGTCAAAAGGAAAACCTATTTCTATGAAAGCTTTTCAACTCTAGAACAAGGCCCCCCTGTTTCCTAGGCAGCTTCATTTATCCAGGATGGACTCTGAATCCAAATCCAAGTTCCAGGGCTTTCATTCTAATGATGTTATATTATATCTATTTATTATTTTGTTCTAATAATGTTATATTATATCTATATTCCTTGTTGAGCAAATGTTGGATTTTTGTGGCATTAGCATCTGTGTTTATCAAAAACACAAACACACGTTTAGATAGACTGACATGAAGTTTAAGGTTATTAAAAATATTTATGACCAATAAATGGTTTTTGGGGAGGAACTGTTTAGCACTTATATTAAGATGTATTCACTGGTCTTTCCTCCCAAGATCCATGTCAGTTAGAGCCTGGGAAACCAAGCCATTGTAATAGCTCTGGTAACATTCCTGCAGGAGTTAAAATGAGAAATCCTCCAGTGAAGTCACTGGGGAAGTGAGGATTGCTTTTTGAATGACATCTGGGATCAGAGATGTCACCAGGGCTGATCAGTTAGACTTTGGGAGTGGAGGTGGGTGGAGGCTGTCAAGTTTAGAAAGTGTTAAGATCTTTTGCATCCCTTTAGTAGAAGAGAGGAAAAAGAGATTAGTACTGTCTTAACAAGAATAGTTTAAAAATGGAACAACTGGGTGGCTAGGTGGCACAGTGATCAGAGTACTGGCCCTGGAGTCAGGAGGACCTGAGTTTTAATCTGACCTTAGACACTTAACACTTATTAGCTTTGTGACCTTGGGCAAGTCACTCAACCCCAATTGCCCTTCCTTCCCTCCTCCAAAAAAAGTAAAAAAAAAAAAATGGAACCACGAGGTAACAAATTGGGAGATGAGCTGCCCTCCCCCAACCCACACACCACACACTTATTTCAAGGTGCCCTTGGCTTATCTTTGCTTGCCTGGAGTATGGTTTACCCCAGTGGTGTTAAATTCAGATAGAAACAGGGCCTACTAAACTGAATATGAGGATGCCTGTGGCCACATAATAACTTAGAAATCAAACAGTCACATTATCTATGTTCTGCTGAATTTTTATCTTGTTAAATATTTGCCAATTACATTTCATCTGATTTGGCCACACTGGGGAGTGCTGTGGGTCATATGTAGCCTGAAGACTATGAGTTGAAGCCTCTGTTTTCTGGTACTTCTCTCCAGATGGAGGCACTTTTCATTCTACCTTGGATTAAAATAAAGAGCCACTTTGTTGATTTGTTCCAAATGAATTCCCAAGAAGGAATAAAATAGTTTTCTTCCAGAACTGTTTTTAAATGTTATGCCTGCTGTCATTTCATATTGTGCATCATTTTTCTGGAGCATTTCTCAGAAGTGGAGACAGTGGGCCTTCTTGTATTGCTGATTTGTGTGGTGCCTAGCACATGGTAAACACTTTAAGGATCCTCAATGTTGTGCACCCTCCACCTTCGTCTTTCAAGTGTCATACATTTTTTAAAGTGCCTTCTACTCCCTCTCACATCTTCAGGAAAGACTGTTCGAGGTCCACCACGAGACAAACAAGTTGATTTGAGGAGTAAATAAGTAGATTCAGCTGGAGATCCATTAGGTGATGATAAACACAATACTGTATACAGCTGAGCTATCATTGGAGCTATCATCGGAGCTATCATTGGAGCTATCATTGGAGCTATCATTGGAGCTATCACTGGAGCTATCATTGGAGCTATCACTGGAGCTATCATTGGAGCTATCACTGGAGCTATCACTGGAGCTATCACTGGAGCTATCATTGGAGATATCATTGGAGCTAGCATTGGAGCTAGCATTGGAGCTAGCATTGAAACTAGCATTGACCAGAAGGTTTGGAGGAAGGATTCTTAAACAGTAGGAACAAGGGAGGGTAAAGCAACATTCCATTCAGGTGGAAAGGAATGGGAGAGATTCCCAGTAGTAGAGAAGAGGAAATTGTTCTGCTTTCCTTGAGCCTATTAGCTCCAAGGGATGATAAAGCTTCCTTCTTTCTTTGGCAACCTTTTTGAAAGTGTGTTCTAAGCCATCTGCTTCCATTTCTTCAGAAACTACTCTCCTTTTAACCCGTGTAGTTTATGCTATATCACTTTACTAGAACTCTTCTCTCTACTGACCCACTTGTCAAACTCAAGGGCTTTCCTTCCCCATCACCCCCATCTTCATCCTCTTGAGCCTCTCCATAGCAATTTTAACTGATGATCTCTACTTTCTTCTCGATATTTTCTTCTCTCTTATTTTCCATGACTCTGTGCTCTACTTTTCCCCTTACCTCTCTGATAGATGTCACCTTCACCTTCACTGACTGTCCTTCCTCTTCCTACCCCCTGGATACATTTCCCACTCAACTAAATTCCTTCTCTCTCAATTGATCCCTGAAGAACAAAATCCTTGAATATACGTTGTAATGTACCTCAGAGGTCAACTGGTTCAAGTAATATTTGAGCACAGATTGCCTCTATAGCATACCAAATAAGTATTCACCCCACCTTTGCTTAAAGACTTCAAGTTCTTAAAGACTTCCATTCTGCTGTCCACTTGCATTTTATGAGAGTAATCTTTAGAAGAGAATCTGATGCCTCCTGAGGCTTCCTATTGCACTTTGGGATAGCACCCTTGCAATGACCAGTGAGTTTTCTTTATGCTTTTCTCTCTCATAAACAATCAGATCTCAAAGCATGATGATTCTTTCTGCCCAGTATGTCTTTCATTCATCTACTTCTCTCCTTCCATAAAATCATCATCATACTTCAGGTTATCACCATTTCTTACCCGGATTATTTCAATAGTTGCCTGATTGGACTCCTGAATAGAGTTCCTTTGTTTTCTAACTTATCTTCCACATAGATGCCAAAATTGTCATCCTTATGCTCAGTTATGACTTGTCTTATCTCAAGAAACTTCAGTGGCTCCCTATTGCCTCTGAAAAAGAATGCAAACATGTTACTTTCCCATTTAAATGGAAATGTGGCTACAGCCTACCTTCCTAGACTTAGTTCACATTATTGATTATAGTTCACTTTGCACTCATAATTAATTAGTTCTCTTGCTGAAAGTAGACAGCATTTTTTTCATCATGACTTCTTTGGAATCGTCTTGGATCATTGCATTCATCAGGGCAGCCAAGACTTTCACAGTTGATCATCATTACAACGTTGCTGTTACTGTGCACAACATTATCCTTATTTTTCTAACTTCACTTCACATCAGTTCACATAGGTCTTTCCATGTTGTTTGTTTATTTTGAATGAAAACACCCCCCTCATTATATCTTATAGGACAACAGTAAGTCCTTCATCACAATCATGTGACAACTTATTCATTTATTCTCCTATTGAAGAGCATCCCCCTGACTTCAAATTCTTTGCCAGCACAAAAAGAATTATATGGATATTTTTGTACATATAGATCTTTTTAGATCTTTTAAAAATCCCTTTGGGGTACAAATCTAGCAGTGGTATTGTTTGGTCAAAGGGTACACACAGTTTTATTGCTCTTTGGGCATAGTTCCAAATTGTTCTCCAGAATGACTGGATCACTTCACAACTCTACCAGCAGTTTATTAGTCTCCCTATTTTCTTTCATCCCCTCCAGCATTTGTTATTTCTGATAGGTATGAGGTGGTAATTATAATTGTTTTAATTTGCATTTCCTTATCTAGGGACTTAAAGCATTTTTTATGAAATATAGATAGCTTTAATTTCTTCTGAAAACTGCCTGTTCATATCTTTTGTTCACTTATCAATTGGGAAATGGCTATATCTATATCTTGGCTATATCTATAATCTATCTATCTATCTATCTATCTATCTATCTATCTATCTATCTATCTATCTATATCTATCATCTCTCTATCTCTCTATCTATCTATCTATGTATTATTATTACAAATTTGACTCAGTTCTATATATATATTTGAGGAATATCAAGGCAATTTGCCTTAAAAATGTTTTTGATATTACTTCCTTGTTTATGGTATTTTTAAAAGTAAAATATAGTTTCACCGATTATCTTTTTTAATTTAGGTCTATTTTTTGCTTTTGCTTTGCCTCAGATCAAGATCACTACCCTTACCTTTTTTCCTGCAAGTGTGACATAATAGATTTTGCTCCAGCCATTTTTTTAAACTCTATGTGTGTGTTTATTGTAAACAAAATATTTTTGTATTCTGATTCTTTTTTTTTAATCATGGCTTTCAGTTAGTCTAATAATTCCTAAATGATCTTTCCTCAATGTATTTCCAGGTCAGTTATTTTTCCAATTAGGTTTCACAGCTTCTTCTAATTTTCATTCTTTTTAATTTAATTTTATTATTTCTTGAAGTTTCATGGAGCCATTAGCTTCCAGTTCCCCAATTATAATTTTTAAAGAATTATTTTCCTCAGTGAGTTTCTTTTTCCTTTTGGCCAATTCTGCTTTAAAAGGAGTTATTTTCTTCAATGATTTTTGTATCTCCTTTTCCATTTGACCTAATCTGCTTTTTAAGGAGTGCTTTTCAGTAAATTTTTGTGCTTCTCTTACCATTGGGCCAGTTCTATTATTTTAAGGGTTTTTTTTCAGTGTTTTTTTTCTACCTTTAAAAATCAAGCCCTTAATTCTCCTTTCATAATTTTCTTGCATAGCTCTCATTTATTTTCCCATCCCTCCTCCCTGCCCCAGCACTTTTAGTGTTCTCCTTAACTCTTAAAGCAATTTTTGTTGCGCTTGGATCCAATCTATGAGGCTTTGTTGATATTTGTTTTAACATTATTTCTTCTTCTGAGTTTATGTCTTGGTCTTCCCTGCCATCATATTAGCTTTTTATTGACAATTTCTTTGTCGTTTGCTCATTTTCCCAGCCTATTTCTTGGCTTTGAAAATTATGTGGGAGTTGGGCTCTGCTCACCTGGGAGTGAGGAAGCATTGTTCCAAATTTCAGGCTTTTTTGTGCCACACTTTCTTGGAGTTCATTTTGGGAATCTACGTGTTTATAGTGCTTTCAAGGTGGTGTGATCCAGGGAGCAGTGTAGTCATTGCTGTCTTGCTGTGTGATCTGTTCTTTACCCTGTCCCCTTATAGACAGACACAAGTATTAACACTCCTCTTGATACTGGAACTGTGATCAGGTCACCTGCTCTCCTGCAGCCACAAGTACTAATGCTCCTCTCTGCTTTGGGACTGGGACCCTGCTCCCTTGTGAGCAGTCACAAGCACCCCATTCCATCCTGAACCGGGACCCAGAACTGCATATGGGCAATGAAGTTGTCAATCAACACCAGTTGCACTGCATGTCAACAAAATAATGTAATCTATTTCTGAACAGTCGTTCAACCTTTTCACCATCTCTGGGTTGAGAGCTCCCAAACTTGCTGTTGCTACCAGCACTGGTGAAGTTGACTCTAAGGACCATGGCTACTGCTGCTGATGCTGCTACTGCTGCTGTGCTCTGAGCTGATTCCAAACCTAGTGTTACAACCCTCTTCTGCCAACCTCTTAAGTTGTTGTAGGCTATAAAAATGCCTCACTGTGAACTTTTTGGCTCTGCAACTCCAAAATTTCATCTGAGTAGTTATTTTAAATCTGTTTGAAGAGAAATTTTGGGAAAGTTCAGCTGAGTGGTTATTTCTAATCTGCCATCTTGGCTCTGCCTTTCTAGTAAGTTTCTAGAACACAGAGATTGTAGGGTTTTTTTTTCATTTTTTTCTTTGTACTCCACATACCTACAATGGATCCTTGTAGATGATAGAAACTTAATGAATGCTTCTTAGATTGGATTTGATAGCTTTATTTTAAAAAATATACCCAAATTACTATCTAATAATTCCCTCTGTTGTTTAGAATCTTCTCTTATAATGAAGAATGTAATGAAGAAAAATCATTTAATCAAAACCAATTAATGCACTAAATGCATCTAAAAGTGTGTACAATACTTTCTACCTCTAAGATAATATCTAATTCATAGAAAGTTATTCCTAAAATTGAGCCTGTATTGCCCTCTCTTCCTCTTTCACCAAATCCTGTTGGTTCTGTCTTCTGGGACTAAGCAGACGTGTTGACGCTTTAAAGACTTGAAGAAAGTGTTCTTCCCCAGTCCCACTCCATCATCTTCTCCACACTTCTGGCCTGCCAGCTGTTCTTCCTGTCTTTACTGTATAGGCTGATGTCATCACTATTCTTTCAGGGTTACAACTTTAGGGAAGACTTTGTCTCTTCCCACTTATCTGTATCTTACATAGTAATCATCTAGAAACTTCTGTCCATTTTTCTTTTGTATTGTCCATCCCTCCTATCCCTCCACTTCTGTGATCTAGGTCTTTATCTCATGCATAAACACCTGTAACATTCTCCTAAATTGTCTCTATCTCTCCTCTCTCCCCTAACTCTAGTATCTACTATATAATATTATTAGAATAATCTCATTCAATCGTTATTCTGTAGTCACCAATTGTCTCATCATATTTTTGAAATAGAAATTCAATGGAGAAGCATTTGTTTTCTTTTTCTACCTACTTGAAAAAATGAATCATCAAACAAATCAAATTCCTATACTAGCAATGTCCTAAAATGCATATTTTATGTTTTATCTCAAATACTTCACCTCTCTGTCAGAAAGTAGACAGCATTTGGCACGGTCAGTCCTCTGGAACCTTGTTTAATCATTGGTTTGCCTGATGAAAAAAATTCAGTATTTCCCCACTGCTGATGGGAAAAAAATATTCCTTACTCTGAAATTCAAAATCCTTTTTGATCTGGCATTTCTAGATCCCCATATCCCATAAATACCGACATGGGACGAAGATATATACAATAGGGAAAGGGGACTAGACTTGAAGACAAAAAGCTTTGGGTGTGAGTGCCTCCACAGATACTTACAAACTTTATGTCCATAAATAAGTTGTTTAATTACCTAGAGCCCAACTTCATTAGAAATATGGAAATAATATTCCTGTGAGCTAAAACAAAAAGTTCTTATGAGGAAATCAGTTTGTAAACTCAAAATTCTATAAGAATGTAAGTAGCTATGTATCCCAATCTACAGCTTGACTAATTAATCAGTTGCTCAAATATTATTTGCAATTTCCCATCGTTATAACATTCTCATTATAGTTCTTATGTCTGAAACTTCCTATGAAATCTCTTGTTTTTCTGTATGTCTAAATTCAGAGGCTCATTCAAATTCCTGTTGTTCCTTAGACATTTTTTTTGCTAACCTCTTAAAAACTGGACAACTCCTCTGTAACTTAGAATTTTGTTGAGTTGCCTGGGTCATGGTGCTGAGAAGTGACTTGCCTACATTCATGGAGCTAGTCTGAGTTCCTTCTCTAACTTCCTAAAGCCCTTTACTCTTTTTTTTGGACAATTATCACATGCTTCCTTGTGTAATATTTGTTTGTGTATCTGTTTTCTTTGTACCACTCCTCCAGTCCATAATCTGTCTAGGGATGGGACAAAGGACTACTGCCCCAAAGCCCCAGAAAGAGCACTGTCTGATGTTACTAAGTCACCTTGGTCTGGTTGGGGTCATCTTCAGTGGTAATCTTTCCAGTATTGAGTAGACATATCTAAAGAGCAGGTCATTAAAAATGTTCAGTTATCCTATGGTAGCAAAGAAAAGGAGCTATGACAAGTGGTATCTTCAAGATCCATAGTACAAGATACCTGTGTGAAAAGTATTTGAAGGTCAACTATACAATGTGACACACAACTGCATAAAGCAATGGATCAAACAACCACACAACCCTTATGCGCACACAATGAATCACACAAGAGAATTATTTGACAATTTTACTTTCCCAGCAAGGTGACTCTTCCAATATTTGCCTTTTGAGCTCTAGAATTGGAAAACTCTCTTCTTGATTTTCTGAATGAGTTTCAGCTCTGGACAGCTCCTAGCTCCAACTAACTTGCTTTTGTGGCAACATCTGACCTGTTAAAATAGGAGACATAATCTTCCCTAGGAGATTATAAACTTCTTGAAGGACAGGCATTAAAAGTAACTTAATTTTATTCATCTCAGTATCCTCCAAGAGAGCCATGATCACTTCCTCACTCATAGTAATCATTCAATAAATATTTGTTGAATTAATATATTAATTGGTAAGTAAATGGCTATACACTGGAGGTGTGACGATTTAAGGAGTAGTGAGTGAGGTATGTGTTGTAATGAATATATGAACCAGGAAACTAAGGAGTCCATAGAGAATTTTTAGAGTATTTCAAGATGGTAAATGAACCTTGGTAACAATATTTTGTTCTGGTCACAGAGTTTTTCTCAGATATCTGAAGAGGACTTGTCCATTTGCAGAGAAGTGAGCTGCAGTTGAAGTCTTCACAGCTCACCTATTCTCTGAAAACAAATGAGTATTCAACATTTTCCAAGGCAGAAAAGCCAATTATTTCAAAGTACTATATTTAAATATGTTGGTAGTTCCAAAGATCTGTGATTTTATCACCTAGGTTCTTTCTCTACCGCATGGAGCCCAATCGCTTCAAACCTCAAGAGGCAGTCCCTCATTTACATGCATGACCATTAATTCATCTTGTAATTAATACTACACAGTTGTTTTTGCGTTTACTCTGTCACATTTACCAATCAGCCTTTAGCACTATGCTAATAAGATTTGGAATCTCTGGTCAAAGGAAATGAAGGCCTATCCAATCCAATCAAGCAATGCCTTTAAATGCCCTTAAAAACACATGGGTTTCGTCATTTTTTTTCTTTTTGAGTAAAACAAAGAAAAACAAGTTGATATGGAGAATGTCAATCCAGGCTTAAATTGAGTGGCCTGGGGACAACTTCACAAGCATGAAATCCACATATTTCTTCTATTTCAAATCATTTGGGGACTGTCAGGCAGAGCCCAAGTTAAGAAAAAAAACACTAGGAAAATAGAACTTCTTTAATAAGACAGCTTTTCTGTATTGGAAAATTAGAACAAAGGCAATACTGAAATGACTACTGAATAAGAAATAGGAATCAGTGAGAATGTATGATAGAGAAAAAACTAATGGGATGATTCAAAAGTTAATAAGGTAAATAGAGCATTCTTCTACTACCCATACTTCTTTGTTTCTGCAGCAGAATTTCTCTCTGTCTCTGTCTCTGATCACAGGAAGAATATGTCTATACTATGATTGTTGATACATTTTAAATCCCCCCTTCTCCCTGCCTATTACCTCTTTCCTTCCTCCTACCCATCCCATCCCTTCTTTTGCTGGTATAAAATCTGAGCCACATTCCACATGTGTAATTAGTTAAGAAGTAGGATAAGTGACTTGCAGATATTTTGCTTCCATATGCATCCTCTGTTTGCTAGGCAGTCTAAAACATGGGCATTTTTTGAGCTATATATTCTCCATGGTATCCCTGGAAAGTGTGAGTCACATGAATGTGCTGCCCTGAAGATTAATTTTACTCTGCATGTACAGTAACCATAGGAGCAGGTGCAAATTTCATGCAGCTGGAATGGCTCCCTTGGATTCCTGCCAGTGGCAGGAGACTGGGTACACACACAGGGCTGTTCGATTATGATGATGCCATGGAGTGTCGCTGCCAATCCTGAAGTACTGTGGGGCATAGAGGTGGCAGCAGCAATGCTTTAAAAGTGCGCCTATTTTTAATTATGTTTGGTTTTAATATCACTTACATTTCTCAACATATCCCCTCTCCCTTTCCCAAATAACCATTCCTTACAATCAAAAATAAAAGAGGAGAAAGAAGGTCAGCAAAATTAACACGTGTATCATGAAATTCTATAGACATATGTAGTTACACTTCTAGTCACCCTTCTGTACAAAGAAGTGGCAGTGGTAGGGGGGTGATGGAGAGGCACCTTTTTATATTTCATTTTGGGTGCCAAGGCTGGTCATTATAATTTCTGTTGCATTAGTGTCAGAGGTATTCCATAGATTACTGCTAAATTATAAGCTCCTACATTGAAGGATTCCCATTTCCTGGTGTAGGTTTGCACATGGTAAAAATAACAATTGCCATTTTATAACATTGAAGGTTAGTGCAGCAGAAATATCAGAGCTGGAAAGGACCTTTGGGCCTATCTAGGTTAATCTCGACACAAACAGGACCCCACTCTCCAGTGTAGCCATATGATCAACCAGATTTTGCTGGAAAAGACCTCTACTAAAGGGAAGCCACTAACCTCCTGAGGCACCCTGTTTCATTTTTATAGAGCTGTAATTGTGAGGAAATTTTCTTGAAATCAAACCCAAATCCTCTTCTCTATAACTTTTCCTTATTCCTCTTAGATCTGCCCTCAGGGGCCAAGCAGAACCAATTTAATCTAATTCTTAGACAATGGTTCTTCAGATTGCTGAAGACAGTCATTTTTTATCTCCCACTTTCCAGTATCTCCTATATCCCTGGGACATCTTCTTTCTCCTGGCAAAAATCCCCTACCCTGCAAACAAGTCTCATGTGATATGATCTGAAGGAAAGAATGAAATAGGCATTTAAGTGTCTACAATGTGCCAGGTGTTATACTAATCGCTTTACAAATATTATCTCATCTGAACCTCAACAACTTGTTTTTACCTGGTCTACAGGTAAGTTTTGGACTTGAGGATTCTGATGCTTAGAGATATGGTATGACATGTGGTATAGTCACATAACAAATAAGGGTGGGTGAGGGGGTGGGATTTGGATGAAGATTCCAGATCTACCATGCTCACTCTTCTACATTCTATCCTTATACACAGGGCCCATTCGAGAAATACTTGTGTTGTTTGACCTACAACGACCTTATTGAGTAATCTTCATACAAAGCCCAGGGCTTCCCCTCTGTGCTTTTGTAGCCTGGTAGAAAACAATGGCCATGAAACTAGAGGTCCTGGGTTCAAGTGCTGCTTCATACTTTTTACTCCTTGTATGCTCTTTCACTGCTTGTAGTCTTTCTTGGCTTCAATTTCCTCATTTACATAGTTAGGGGATTGGACTATATGAAATCTAAGGCTCTTTTCAACTCTAAATTCTCCTTTCCCATTAAATTTGTCAACAATCATCATAACAGCAAAAACAACAACAACAACAATAATGATAATAAGAGTAGTATATATATAATATGTATTATATATATATATATATATATATATTGCACTTTGATATTTGCAAAGGTCTTTACATGTTATCTCCATTGAGCCTTACAACCAGCTTGTGAAGTTGATGCCATCATTTCCCCCATATTATGAATGAGGAAACTAAGAGAGACTAAGTGACTTGCTCCAAGGTTTCTATAATTTGTAAGTATCTGAGACAGGATACAAACTTATTTCTTCATGACGCTAAGTTGAATGACCAATCTACTGTACCACATAGTTGTCCTAGAGTTGAATATTACATGAACTCAAGATATTTACTTTCTAGACTATAGTTATGGGCTTTAAAACCAAAGAAAAACTAATATCTATCCACTATCCTTCCCCCAGTGCAAAATCATCCAATGGCACCTGACTTATGACACTGATAGGATAGATGTCTACTCTCTACTTAATTTAGTACTTTCAGCATCCATGATTTTGTCAGAATGTGCCCACCCTTTTGATTTGCAAATCAAAGTCCACTCATAATTTGGTAAATAGTTTTCATGAAAAAAGTCCAAAAGGGGTCAGAATAATCCATGACCCTGTGACTAGTTTGATAATAAGCCTTTCCAAATCCAGGTAGCTTTTCTATCCAACACCAGACATACCCTCCAGCATTGAGTATCACATTCATTATTTATCCCAAAATCTCAATGTTTTATCATTTTCCTCTGTTCAATGACCCTTAAGGGATCTCCATTCAAACTCCTTAGCCCAGCCTTTGAGGATCTCTATTATCTGATTCAATCTGTCTTTCACTTTTCACCCTTTATCAACTTTTTATGTCAGTCCATCTAATATCTTTACAATTACTTAACATTTCATGCAGATCACCAGTTCTGCTCTCATAATTCTCACATTCCTTTGGCCAGGACACCAGCCCTCTTCCTCGTCTTAATCCTACCTGTTTGTATACAATAGACTCCAGGCTTGTCCCACCTAGCCTACCATTTTACTGATGAAGAAACAGGCTCAGAGAGGGAAAGAAAGCTGCTTAAAATCACACCAAAAGTTAGTGGCAGAAGCAGCTAGAGAGAGCCCAGCCCACCCCTCCCCAGTCCTCAGTCCTGGATGCTTATTTTTCTCTGTCTAAGGCTGCTTCTCTGTCAGCATTGGGTCAAGCCCCACTATTCCTTTAATCTTACTCCAAGTTTTCTTTCTCTTCATGACTTTTCCCTCCTGTTAATACACAGTATTCATTATCTGGGACATAATTTGATACCCAATCATGCACTTAAAAAAAATCATCTCTTGTGATTTATGGTTTGTTGTTAAACTCCTGTCTTTATTTAACTTTCTGCATCTCATTTATTCAACCTGAATAATAAATTTTGTGAGGATAGGGATTGTATACTGCATTTTATAAAAATCTTCAAGTAATACCTAGGAAACTATAACACACAGAGGCATTCCGTCTATATTTGCCAAATTAACAAGCCAGCAGATGAAACTCTATAGCCCCAGGCCTCCCATAGCCTTTGGAAATGCCAGGTTAGTTGACCTTTAAATCTAGACAGTGTCAAGATTTAAAATAAGAAGTGGTCAGGACTAGCATTTCAAGTAGCCTAGAAGTCTTCAGTCTCATTTAAACCAGTGCTGAAAGGACACCAGAACAACCTTGTGGCCTCTCTACTACCCCTGAGCTCTCCAAGGTTTTGACCGTGACTCCTTGCCCGGCCTAGACCCATAGATGTCAACTACTTGTTCCCTTGTCTCCCAGAAACCTCAAGTCCTCTAGACACCAGTTCCACTGAACCATTTTAGAATCTGATTCCCTCCTCTATATGTAGATAATATCTATTCTATCTAATATCTATAATATCTAAGAATAGATAATATCTATTCTTAGGCTCACTCCCCAGCAATCAGTTTTATCTTTCCAATGTTGGTGAATAAGATCCATCTTTGGTACTTCAGCTTTGAGTAAAATATTTCTGCTTTCTTAAAAAGCTATTCAGTTGCATACATTGATGTTCAGAGAGATATTAAATAATATTAAAATCATATTAAGGACTTAAAGGAACCACACCTATCACTTAGAACATATTGTTGTCCATCAGACTTTTTTTTCATACAGTGGTCAAATGAGAAAATTAAATGTTCAGACATTGACAAAAATAGAATGCTATTACTCAATGTTTGTTAATATTAGGGATCGTAGGGGTGTCTGTCTAGGTGGCATAGTGAATAGAGCACCAGCCCTGGAGTCAGGAGGGCCTGAGTTCAAATCTGGCCTCGGATACATAACACTTACTAGCCATGTGACCTTGGGCAAGTCACTTAACCCCAATTGCCCTACCTCCCCCCTCCAAAAAGAAAAAAAGTTGCTAAATTCTGGACATACAGAAAAAAGGTACAAGCTATGCAAGCCAAGCCAAGCCAAACCAAACCAAACCAAATCAAAAAGCCAAATGCCTATTTCCTAGGAACTGACAATCTAAAGGAAGAGAGAATATGCAAACAAGACTGTAAATACAAGGCATATTCATCAACATTGAGGGTCATTTCAGATGGACGGAGCTTAAATTTTTCTCTTGTTTTTTTTTCTTAGTTACATGGAAATTATTTTAAACTTTTTAAAGTTTTGCATACCAAATTTTCTTCCTCCCTCCCTCCCTACTTCCCTCCCATCCTATATCCTTGAGAAGGCAAGCATTTCGATATATATTACATATTATATATATGAAGTCATGGAAAACATATTAAACTTGCTACAAAAGGAAAAAAAAAGACCAAAAATAAAACAAGCAAGAAAATGAAAGTAAAACAGAGTGTGCTTTGATCTGCCTTCAGATTCCACCAGTCCTTTCTTTGGGGGTGGATTCTGTTTTTCATCATAAATCCTTTGGAATTGGCTTGGATCACTGTATTGCTGAGAATAGATAAGTCATTCAGAATTTATCATTGTTCAATATTATTCTTTCTATGTCCTATGTTCTCTTGATTCTGCTCACTTCACTTTGTAATGGTTCACATAAGTCTTCCCAAGTCTTTTTTAAACCATCCTGCTTGTTATTTCTTATAGCACAATAATATTCCATTATAATCATATACTATAGGGCGTTCAGTCATTCCCCAATTAATGGTCATTCCCTTAATATCCAATTCTTTGCCATATCAAAAAGAGCTGCTATAAATATTTTCATGCCAACAAGTCCTTTTCCTTTTTCTTCCATCTCTTTAGGATATAGACTTATTGATAGCATTGCTGGGTCAAAGAGTATACCCAGATTGATAACCCTTTGGTCATAGTTTTTTAGTTGTTCTCCAGAATAGTTGGATTGGTTTGCAACTCCCGAAACAAATACCAGTGTCCCAGTTTGTGCACATGTCCAACATTTGTCACTCTCCTTTATTATAATATCAGCAAGTATTATAGGTGTGAGGTGGTATTTTGGAGTTGTGTTAATTTGCATTTCTCTAATGAATAGTGATTTAGATCATTTTTTCATATGATCATAGATGATTCCAATTTCTTCACCTAAAACAATGGTTCTCAACCTTCCTAATGCTGTGACCCTTTAATACTGGTATGTGGGCATATCTGAATGTGGGTAGACCCACCTGGAGTCAGATAGAGGAACGTCAGTTCCTAAGACAATCAGAAATATGTGTTTTCTTATGGTTTTAGAAGACCCCTGTGAAAGGGTTGTTTGACTCCCAAAGGGGTCGCGACCCACAGATTGAAAACCACTGGCCAAAAAGCTTCCAATATATATCCTTTGACCATTTATTAATTGAGGAATGATTTATATTCTTAAAAATTTGACTTAATTCTTTATATAGTTGAGGAATAAGGCCTTTATCAGAGAAACTTACTCTAAACTTTGTTTCCAGTTTCCTGCTTTCCTTCAAATTTTGGCTGCATGCATTATATCTGCGCAAAAAATAATTTAACTTAATGTATTAAAAACTATCCATTTTACATTCTGACATGTTCCCTATCTCTTGTTTGGTCTTCTCTTACCCATAGTTCTGACAGGTAAAATTTTTCATGTTCCCCTAGTTTGCAAATGATATCACCCTTTTGATCTAAACCAAGGAATCTTGGTATGCAGTGTGAGTTGTTGGTCTATTTCTAGTTTCTGCCAAATGGCTTTTATCAATTAGTGAGTTCTTCTCCCCAAAGCTTGGGTCTTTTGATTGATAAAGCACCATACTACTGTGGTCATTTACTACTGTGTATTGTGTACTTAGTCTCTTCCATTGATTTATAACTCTATTTCTTAGCCAGTACCAGACTGTTTTAAAGATTCCCACTTTGTAATACAGTTTGAGATCTGGTAATGCTAGGCAACTTTCCTTCATATTAATTCTTCACTGATTCCCTTGATATTCTCAACCTTTCCTTCCTCCAGATGAAATTTGTTATTATTTTTTTCTAGCTCTATAAAAGAGGTTTTTTTGAGTAATAAGTAGATTAGTTTACACAAAAGTGTCATTTTTAATACATTGACTCGGCCTTTCTTTTGTTGTCATTCAGTTGTTTCAGTCATGTCTGACACTTTCGGACCCTATTTTGTTTTTTGGGGTTTTTTTTGGCAAAGATACTGGAGTGGTTTGCCATTTTGTTTTCCAGTTGATTTCATAGATGCAGAACTGAGGCAAACAGGGTCAAATGACTTGCTGAGGGTCACACAGCCATATCTGAGTCACTTTTGAACTCAGGTCTTTCTATTTCCAAGGCCCTCCTCTCTATCCACTATGCAGCATAGCTGCCCTGGCCTACCTATGAGCAATGAATATTTATCTAATTGTTTAGATCTGACTTCATTTAAAAAAAAAGGATGTTCGGGGCGGCTAGATGGCACAGTGAATAAAGCACTGGCCTTGGAGTCAGGAGTACCTGAGTTCAAATCCGGCCTCAGACACTTAACACAAAAAAAAGCTAGCTGTGTGACCTTGGGCAAGTCACTTAACCCCAACTGCTCTCCAAAAAAAAAAAGGATGTTCTAGAATTGTGTTTAAATAATTTCTGGGTTTGTCTTGACTTGTTAGACTCATATGTATTTTGTATTGCCTGCAGTTCTTTCAAATGGTATTTCTTTTTCTGTCTATTCCTGATGGATTTTATTGGTAATATTTAGAAATGCTGATTTATGTGGGTTTATTTCATATACTGCAAATTTTCTGAAGTTATTTGTTTCAACTAGTGTTTTAGTTGATTCTCTAGAATTCATTACATATGCCATCATATCATCTGCAAAGAGTGATAGGTTTGTTCATTGCCTATCCTAATTTTTTGTATTTCTTTTTCTTCTTTGTTATAGTTAGCATTTTTAGTACAATATCGAGTAATAATGGCAACAGTAGACATTGTTGCTTCACCCCTGATCTTATTTGGGAAGACTTCTAGCTTATTCCCATTACAGATAATGCTCATTGATAGTTTTAGATGGATATTACTTATCATTTTAAGGAAAACTCCCTTTTTCCTATGTTTTCAAGTGGTTTTTTTAATAGAAATAAGTGTTGTATTTCGTCAAAATCCTTATCCATATCTATTTAGATAATCATGGGATTTTTGTCATTGATGTGGTCAGTTGTGCTGAAAATTTTCCTAATAGTTGAAGCAGCCATGTGTTCCTGTTATAAATTCCACTTGGTTATAGTGTATGATCTTTGTGAAATAATGCTGTTAGCTTCTTGTTAGTGTTTTATTTTAAAATTTTGCATCAACACTCATTAGGAAAATTGGCCTGTAGTTTTATTTATCTGTTTTTGCTCTTCCTGGTTTAGGTATCAACATGATATTTGTGTTATAAAGGGAATTTGGTAAGACTCCTTTTTTGCTTATGTTTCCAGATAGTTTATATGGTATCATTTTTTAAATGTTTGGTACAGTTTGCTTGTGAATACAACTGGTCCTAAGGATTTTTTTCTTTAGGAGCTCATTTGTGGCTTATTCAGTTTATTTTTCAAAGATATGTTTATTTAAGTATTCTATTTCCTCTTCTATTATTCTAAGAAATTTATATTTTTATAAATATTCATCCCTTTCACTTAGATTGTTAGATTTATTGGCATATTAATAGGTCCTAATAACTGCTTTATTTTATTTTTCATGTGTGGTGAATTCATCTTTTTAATTTTTGCTACTAGTAATTTTATTTTCTTTCTATTGTAAATCAAATTAACCAATGGTTTATCTATTTTAGTGTTTTTTCTAGTTTTATTTATTGGTTCAATAGGCTTTTTTGCTTTTAGTCTTATTTCTCTTTTGACTTTCAGGATTTACATTTTGGTGTTTAATTGTGGATTTTAAATTTATTTTTCTAATTGAATGTTCCTTTCATTGATCTTCTCTTTCTTGCTTGATGTATATGTTTGCTCTAAATACTGCTTTGGCTGTATCCCATAAATTTTGTTAGTGTGACTCATTGTTGTCATTCTCTTTATTAAGTTATTATTTTTAAAAATTTGCTCATTGACACACTCATTCTTTGGGATCAAATTATTTAGTTTCTGATTAGATTTTAATCTATCGTTCCACATCTCTTTATTGAATGTTGTTCTTATTGCATTGTGGTCTGAAAAGGATGCATTTAATATTTCTGCTTTTCTGCTTTTGGTTGTGATGTTTTTGTGCCCTAAAACATGTTCAAGTTTTGAGAAAGTATCATGTACAATTGAGAAAAAAGTGTGTTCCTTTGTATTCCCATTTATTTTTATCCAGAGGTCTATCTTATCTAACTTTTCTTAAATTCTATTCATTTCCTTAAGTTTTTTTCTTGTTCTTTTTGTAGTTAGATTTATCTATCTCTGAGAGAAATTGAAGTCCCCCATTAATATAGTTGTACTGTCCATTTCCTCCTGCAACTCATTTAATTTTTCCTTTGATAATTTGAGTGTTCAGCTGTTTAGTCCATATGTGTTGTTTCCCTCTTTGTCTCTTTCAATTAGGTTTAGTTTGACTTTTGCTTTGTCTGAGATCATGATTTTCACATTTGCTTTCTCTGCTTTTCTTTAAACCTCAGCTGAAGCATAATAGATTGTGCTCAAGCCCTTTATTTTATTTATTATTTTTTGATTTATTTTTGCTTTTTGGAGGGCAATTGGAGTTAAGTGACTTTCCCAAAGTCACACAGCTAGTTTTTGTGTCAAATGTCTGAGGCCAGATTTGAACTCAAGTCTTCCTGACTCCAGGATCAGTGCTCTATTGTGCCTCCTAGCTGCCCCTAATTTTTTAAATTAAATTATTTTTGCTTTTTTTGGGAGGGGGTGAATTCAGGGCAATTGAGGTTAAGTGACTTGTCCAAGGTCATACGGCTAGTTTTGTGTTAAGTGTCTGAGACTGGATTTGAACTCAGGTCCTCTTGACTCCAGCTCCAGTGCTCTATTCACTGTGCCACCTAGCCACCCCCAAACCCTTTATTTTTACTCTCTGTTTCAGATGTCTTTCCTATAAACAACATATTGTTTAATTCTAGTTTTTAATCCATTTTGCTATCTGCTTCCGTTTTGTGGGTGAGGTCACATTTACAGTTATGATTGCTAATTATGTATTTCTCTCTATCTTATTTTCTCATTTGTCCTTTTCTCTTTCTACCCTGTCCATCCTCAAAAGTCTGCTTTGCTCCTAACTACTCCCCCTTTAATCTACTTTCTCTTATATTTGCCCCTCCCCCTTATTCTCTCTCCCTCCTACTTTCCTGTAGAGTAGTGGTTCTCAACCTTCCTAATGCTGTGACCCTTTAGTACTTGTATGTGAGCATATCTGCATGTGGCCAGCCCCCCCCTGGAGAGAACAGAGGAGTGGTATCTCGGTTCCTAAAGCCATCGGAAATATGTATTTTCCAATGGTCTTAGGCGACATGTGACCCCTGTGAAAGGGTCATTTCACAATGACCAAAGGGGTTTCAACTCACAGGTGGAGAACCAATGCTGTAGAGTCAGATAAATTGCTGTATCTAACTGAGCATTTATGTTATTACTTATTTAAGCCAATCTTAAAGAGAGTAAGGTTCAAATGTTGCCTACCACCCATACCCCATATTCCCTTTCTTTGTAAAAGCTTTTTCTTTCATACCTCTTTTATGTGATTTAATTCTCCTCATTCTTACTTTCCCTTCTTCTTCTTCTTATACACCATCCCTTCTCACCCTTTCATTTTACTTTTATGAAATCAACCTATTATGATCAACTCAAACTTATGCCCTCTGTGTATGTATATTCCTTCTAACTGCCCTAATGATGATAAAGTTCTTAGACACTGAAATTATCATTTTTCTATATAGGAATGTAAACAGTTTAACCTTTTAGAATCCCTCATGATTTCTCTTTTATGTTTACCTTTTTATGCTTTTCTTAAGTCTTGTGTTTGAATGTCACATTTTCTATTTAGCTTTGGCCTTTTCATCAGGAAAGCTTGCAAGTTCTCTGTTTCATTAAATATCCAGTTTTCCCCTGAAGGATGATACTCAGTTTTTCTGGGTATGTTATTCTTTGTTGTAATCCTAGCTCCTTTACATTCCAGAATATAATAGTCTAAACCCTTTGATAGTTTAACATGGAAGCGGCTAAATCTTGTGAGACCCTGACTGTGGTTCTATAGTATTTGACTTTTTCCTTGATAGATTAATAATTCTTAAGTTATTTCTCCTTCATTGTATTTTTCAGATTGGTTATTTTTCCTATGAAATATTTCACATTTTCTTCCATTTTTTTTCTTTTTTAAACTTTATTTGATTGTTTCTTGATGGTTCATGGAGTCATTAGCTTTCAGTTGCCCAGCTCTATTTTTTAAGGAATTATTTTCTTCAGCAAGATTTTTGTACCTCTTTTTCCAGTTAGCCAATTCTGCTTTTAAGCGAGTTCTTCTCTTTAGTAAATTTTTGTGCCTCTTTTACATTTGGATAATTCTGGTTTTTAAGGTGTTACTTTCTTCAGTATTTTTAGTTCGTCTTTTATCAAACTGTTGACTCTTCATAATTTTTATGCAATTCTCTTATTTCTTCCTCCAATTTTCCTGCTACCTTTCTTATTTGATTTGAAAATCCTCTTTGAATTCTTCTTGGTATCCTTGTTGGACTTGTGTCCAATTCATACTTTTCTTTGAGACTTTGCTTATAGTTGTTTTGACATCATTTTTTTTTCTCAGTTTGCGTCTTAATTTTCTGACCACAGTAATTTTTATGGTCAGATCCTTTTTTGTTGTTTGCTAATTTTTCTGATGTTTTTTAATTTTAGCTTTATTTTAAAATTGGAATCTAGTCCTGGGTTGGAGAGAGCACTGTACTAAGCTTCAGGGTTTTTATACTGCTGTTTTCAGAGCTACTTCTGGTTGTGTGTGGGAGGGAGGGTCTAAAATATTTTGGTTTTGCCAAGGCAATGTGATCTAAGAAGAGGTGCGATCATTTTTCTGTCTTGTACTCTGGTTTTCACTCAGGACTCTTGGCCATGGAACTGTGACCAGGCCCCTTGTTCTCCTGTGACTCCTCATATTTGCTCTTGAATTGTTACCTCGAACTACATCTGGGCAGGGTAAACCTCAGTCCTGAACCAAGTACCGGCAAAGAGTCTCTTATAATCTCTTTTCAACTAGTTGTTCAATCCTCTCACTGTAGGCTGAAAGCACCCAAATTGCTGCTGTTGTTCTTGAAACCACCTTTAAGACCTACTACCCATGTTCCTATGGCATGGCATGGTCTGCACTGCCACCCCAACATGAAGAACCTTACTGCCAAGCTCCTAAATTGTCTTGGACTAGAAAATTGTTTCATTCCAGATCTTTCATCAGCTCTGCCCCTGCAGAATTCAATTTCAGCTGTTATTTTTAAAGTTGTTTGGAGGGAAATTGGAAGAGTTCAGTTGAATTCCTGCCTTTACTCTTCCATCTTGGGATAAAATAAAATTAAAGAGAAGAGGAATCATTTCTTATATGAGTTGGGAGTTTAGCTGAAACTTGAAGGATATAAAGTAAACTTGAAGTTAGAGACAGGGTTTAATACAGAAGATATATCTACTTTTATGTTACTTTGTAGACCTTCTTAAGCTGTAATATTCCCTAATCTAGAGATTCTTAGCCATCTTAACATGTCTTAAAACTATTGGTTAGTCTGGTGAAGCCTATTAGACCCCCTTCTCAGAAGAATGTTTTTTATTGCATAGAAAATAGTTGGTAGGATTACAAAGGAAATAAATGATACTGAAATGAGTATATAATTTTTTTAAGTTCATAGACACCAGGTTAACACCCATGCTGAGTAGAAATTCCATGAGATCAGGACCTGTGTCATCTAATACCCTTATAATAGTGTTGATGGATAGGGAACCCAGTAGATGATTAGGCATGTTGAATAATTGGTCACCACTGGGAAATGCATAGTTATGATGTTTCCAACCAATTCTCTCTGTTCCACCCTCATTGGATACTTTGGATTCCACATTGATTTCATCTTCAATTTTTATTTCCTCATTAAAAAAATGATACAAGGCAGAAGAAAGGCTCCATATAAATTCTGTATGCAAGACAACAAATAGTATAGCCCTGTATGGAGGCTAAAGAAATGTTTGGAATGATAATAATGAGCTAATGAAAGATGTAGTCAGGCTTGGAACAGTACTTCCTGACTCCTAGGCTAGAGCTCCAGACACCAAACCACTTTCCCACCCACCCCCATTCTGGCATCCTTGGGAGACCAGAGTATAAATCTGGTTATAAATTTTGTGTATAGCTTGTGGTTCTTTTTAGATTTCTGACAGATGTTGTGGTTTAATGTAATTCATGTTTATTATGCACCCCAAAGCATTTATTATAATGCATTCCCCCATTTTAGAGGGCTTTTCCTAAGATATAACCCTTCCTTGTATATGAGAAGGTTGAACGTTTGCTTGAAGGAAAAGTTCCACTTCAGTGCTCATAAGATCATCGATTAGAATTGGAAGGGTCTTCTGCTCCAACTCTCATTTTTCAGAGGAAAAAAAAAAGCTGAGATTCACCCAGAAATGTAAAGTAATTTTCTTAAGGTAATAGGTGGCAAAGCTGGGATTTGAACCCAGACTTTCTGACTCAAGGTCCACTGGTTTTTCCCACTACACTGCCCTACTCCCTTGTATTATCAAACCTAATCATCTGGCCCTTCCTTAGTCTAATGACTATCACACTTATTTTGCAGTGACACCCCTTATCATAAGACAGTGCTGTCTACCACCAACTACTGTGATTCTACTTTTTCTTTCCTTCAACAAAATCTTAGTATAACCATTTTTTAAATGTTGTTAAACAGGAATGCCAAATGAGAATGTGCATCTTCAATTTCATTCAGAAAAGCTGAATAGACAGGGGAAAATGTAAGAGGTGAGAAATATCTAATGTGAAGTTTCTCAAACTTTTCAGTCCTACCTTGAAATTTCCTTTCCCATCATCTGCCACCAATAGCCAGCCATCATTCCATTCCTACCTAACCCACTCTTGCATGATGGGTTGCTTGATTTTAAATAATTGTACTTAGATTAATAAAGAACAAAAAGCTGATTAATTATAAAAGAAAAATTTTTATTGAATTAAACTATGATTTCTTTATCTGATAGTATTTCAACTCACTATTCATGTAGTTGGTTTACAAAAATGAAATTGTAATTAGTTGTATTTTCATATTAAAGTTTTAAATTAACCCTGGTTTAGGAAGTTCCAATCTGTTTAGTAGACTTTCCCAGTGAATCAACTTCTGCAATGTGGGCCTTGATCCTAGGCTATACAATGGTAATGGTAATTTGAAGATCTTCCTTGCCTTTTAATAAGCCTAAGGGAATTTGAAGACCTTCCCTGCTGTGAAGATTTCCCTTCCCCCAATAGGCTCAATGTAATCACATGGAGCCTGTGGTGGGAGGAGTTTGCCAAAGTATGAAACAGAGAAGCTGAGTCAGAGCAGTTAGAGATGGTAGGAGAGAGAGGGTACTCTGGCAAGGTAACAACTAGGCTTATAAGTAAATGTTGATTTGTGGGAAGGCTAAAGGATGGTGTGATTCTGCTGTATTGTGGTGTATTAACTTCTATGTTGCTTTGATGGATTTTGTTTCCTGGTGTTGGGATTTGGTTTTCTGGTGTTTGAATAAATATTTTGCTTCTGTCTTCTACATGGAGAGTCTGTTATATTTTGCAATTGTGCACCATGCTGGCTATTTATAGACCTTGTTGGCATTGTGAATGTTGATTGGTGCTACATTTGGCAATGGTGCTACAGGCTCTTAAACTAGACCTTGGCATAACAGTAGATCCAAAGAGGTCCCATTTATAAAGCTCTTTCAGCTTACCTCTCCAGGTTTACTGCACAATTTTATACACACTCTATGTTCCAGCCCTAAATTAATCTACTTTCTCTTCTTTGTATATGATACCAAATCTCCTACATCTTTGCCTTTGTCCAGGCTGTATACTCTACCCCTTAGAAGGCCTAACTTCTTCAAAATTCAACTCAAGAGACACCTCCAGAGAGCCTTCCTGCTCACTCATGCCTCCATCGCTAACTTCCCTCTTCAAATGCTTTGTTTCTGCTTTTTGTGTTAATTTATCTGTAGGCTTCTGTTTCCTCCAATGTATCATAAGCACCTTGAGTCTCAGGACCATTCTGTTTTTGTATTTATATCCCTAGCACCCAGCATGGCACCTGGTACATAATGGGTAGTTATTTAACATCTGTGATTGATTCATTGTCTTGGTAGTTAGCTATAGGGCAAAGTGGCTTTTCCTTCAAATGGATATTAGTCTAAAAAGGCTTATTGAATAAATGAATACAAAATACTTTACAAGCAGTATCTCAATTGACCCTCCCAACAATCTTCTAAGCTCTGTAATCCAGGTACCTCCCAGTTTTCTAGTTTGCAGGTTTCCTCTGAGAAATCTCTGATGAGCAAGCTGAAGCTCAGCCAGGACAAGTGAGCAGACTTCTGGCCATTCAGCCAGCCAATATGACATTCAAGGCAAGTCTCACCTGCCTCCAAGGCCAGAATTCCAGCTGCTCTACCATACTGCCTTTCAAATGCAGAAAGCATTTTTGCTTATCCATTCACATCCAAGTGATTGCATAAATATTGGACTTGGGAATTGGTGTGTGTGTGTGTGTGTGTGTGTGTGTGTGTGTGTGTGTAGAGAGGGGGGAGACATAAATATGACATACTCAAATACAGGTCCAAAATGTGTTCTCTTCAATCCTAGGTGAACTCTGTAATCTCAAAAGCATAATAATCCACAAAGCCTGATTCTCCAGCTGGCTCACAAGGAGGGGGGGAAGCAGAAAACAAGGAAAAACAGAGATGCCTCAAAATTGCAGACTCTATAGAAATTGGCTGCTATTAAGATGCCTCTATCTAGCGACATTGGAGCAAAGGGGAGACCAAAGCAAATAGAAAAAGACGTCCAATCTAAGCACGTTTGAAGGCCAGTTCTTTCCTTACAGTCGCTCAGTAGACTCGGAATATTCCCCCAGATCACATTACCCCTCTGGATCATTTGCCAGAGTCTGAAGTCATCTGGCCCTTTCCTCTAAGCAATAAAGAGCAGCATTCCAGTGGAGGTGGTTTCAGGCTCTTGGAGCAGCTCACTGTTTGCAATTCCAAGGCTGCTTGACAGTTTTCATTTGAAAATCTTTAACTGGGAGGCATATGTCTCTTCCCTTCCGCTCTCCATCTGTACCTTTTGTTGCTTTTTTGTTGTTTTCCCCTGACATGGAGTTCAGGCTTTCTTCTTCCCTGGCTTGTTGTGCTCATGAACCCACTGGAGGAAGAGTTAATTCTCTTAGCAGACTATTGTAGCTCCACCTCCAGCCCCTCTGCTTAATTTCTCCAGCTTTGTGTGTCCTATAATTACAGGCTGAGGAAGAAGCTTAGACAAAGGAGATAAGAATAATTCACATTTGTAATAGTTATCATTGATTCTTATCTTTAAGATGTGTGAAATGCTTCATATAGCAGTACTTTAAGTGATTCTCACAACAGCCCTGTGATCTAGGCAATGTTGGTATTATTAGCTTCATTTTATAGATGGGGAAACTGAGTCACAGGTAGATGACATGACTTGCTCCATGGTCACATGTTTAATAGATTGACAAAATACCTCCTTTATAACAACCCTCTGAGGTGGGTCCTAGAAGTGTCATTATCCATGTTGTACAGATGAGAAACTGAGACTGGCTAACCATACCAGCAGATCCCAAGTCGCCTTAATGTTAGACTAGGAGTTTTCCCAACACAATTATTCTGCATTAACTCTCCTTTTTAGGGATAGTATTGGGCTGATTGCATATATTCTCCTCAATATTCCAAAGCCTCCTGTATAAGAGCTCTAATCATTCAAAAGACTTTGGCCTAACTATCCATATAAGAAAAATCAAGCAGACAATGTTTGTAGCTGAATGTAGTTGAATGGCTGACCTCTAGAGCAGACATTTGTCACCCTTGTTTAGTGTCTGGAAACCAGTATCTCTACAAATAAAATCTCCAATGTGGTCACAAAGCAACAAACATGAATGGAAAAGACTGAACAACAATTGGTAGTTTATGACAAAGCCAAGGAACTACAGTCTTTCAAAATCTGAAAATCTAGATATTCTGTGTCGCCCAAACCCTCACTTTTACTGGCAGCTATGTATTTACGTGTGTAGAGCACTAGACCTGAAATCAGGAAGGCCTGAGTTCAAATCTGGCCTTGGATATTTTGCTAGCCTTGTGATCCTGGACAAGTCACTTAAATTTTGCCCGCCTCGGTTTCTTCAACTGTAAAATGGAAATAATAGCACTTAAGTCCCAGGGTTGTGAAAATCAGAGGAGAGAATATTTGTAAAGTGCTTTGCTTATTCCCTTCCTTCCTTGCTCCCTTTTACAAACACTAAAATCCATCTCCCATTTCTCTTCCTTTGTAAGAGCTTTCTCCATCACCACAACCTGCCCATAGCCTCCTTTCTTAGCATATTTTATTATTGTTCTTGAGTCATGTCTGACTCTTTGTGACCCCATTTGAGGTTTTCTTGGCAAAGATACTGAAGCGGTTTACCATTTCCTTCTCCCACTCATTTCACACATGAGGAAACTGAGGCAAACAGGGTTAAGTGACTTGTCCATGGTCACCCAGCTAGTAAGTGTCTGAGACTGGATTTGAACTCAGGAACTTGAGTCTTCCTGACTGCAAACCTGGCCCTCCATCCACAGCACCACCAAGCTTCCTAGAATATACTCACTACATAAAATTTCTAGTTTCTTTCAAAGCTCTGTTCAAGCTTGAGTTGGGAAGGGACTTGAGACATTATCCATCCCAATAACCTCCTTTTAAGGCAAATATTGAAATGAAGAAAAAGGAAGGGGCTGTTCAATGTCACAGAGATAGTAAATTTCAGAATCTAAAACTGACCTCTGCTCTTTTAATTCCAAATCCTTGTTCATTTCACTGCCCCAGAGATGCCTTTCCTGAGGATATTTCTCCTGTGTCTGGGCTATTTCATGGCTCACTAGCTGTTGTTAGAAGGATGCACCAGGCATGGAACTGTGAATGGAAAATGAGTATTTCCCTCTCTATTGAGTAGAGCTCTTACTTGGTCCTTGAAGCTAAGATGATTCTAGTTATCTGTTATTCCACTCTTGTCTCTCAAATATTTGCAGCTACGTGTCTTTCCATTTTAATTTAAGCTGTACCGATTGTTTGTAGTATGTAGAAAAAAATAATCCACAAACATATATAAAGTGGCTTCTTTGTGCAAGACACTATGCTATGTGGTAGAGTGAATAGAATCTTGTATGTGGAATCTAAAAGACCTGAGTTCAAATCCAGCCTCAAACATTGAGCAAATCTTGTACCCCCAGTTTCCTCATCAGTAAAATTTGGATAATAAAACTCCTACCTCACAGAGTTCTTGTAAGGTTTAAATAAAATAACATATAGAAAATATTTTATAAACCTTAAAGTGATATTTTAATGTTAGTCCTATTTATTATTTTATTGCATGTTATATAATATATATTGTTTATACTATCATTTGATAGATACATAAGGAAAAATGAAAACAGTCCCTGTCTTAAGAGAGTATATATATTCTAATAAGGGCCAATTAAATTAAATTCTACAGGTAATGAAATTAATTATATATAGAATTATACTAAAACACTTATACAATATATAATCAATTACATATAATATGAAATATATTTATAAAATAAATATGCAATTGAGAGGAAATGAATTTTTTTCTATAAGGAAAAAGCCACTTTGGTGGGCAAAATGGTAAATTTAGTCAAATAGATGATAATTTCACAAATAACTGATTCATTTAACTTGAATATAGTGAAGCATCCAGTTAAGTTTGCTTTAAAGAAACCTCTTTCCCCCATCTCCCATGGATTAAATAAACTCTATGACTTGTTTTCTTGTAGCTTTGAAAAAAAAAGGTTCATATTAGGGAGGCAGTGAATGGTCTTGGCTAAATGAGTTCTGAGGATTACATATGGATTTCAATGTTATCCTTGCCTCCCATCCTAAAGATAATTAACAATTGGATGGAACTTCCCACCTCCATACATAATAGATCTATAGTGGAAGCAGATGAGATTGGTTTCTACAATTTGTTTAGAGCATCTTGATGGAAAGGACTTTCTTTGGGCTCCATGTTTTTGTGAGGCACTTAGGTCTTTGCTCCTTAGTTCATTGTACTTGATTGCATAAAATGGAGAAGAGGTCCTGTTCTCATTGGCCCTCTCTTCATTTCTGATGCCCATAATGAGCCTGTTCTGTGAAGAGGGATCAGGACCTTGCCCTCCCTGCTTCTCTGATTAGAGTCTTGTGAGATCCATTGCTACCTTTTAGAAGGCAGTTGATCAGGGAAGAATTCGTGGATGACTTTGGAGTCACAGGCTGGAGAACAAAAGCTCAGACATCCCCAAAGAAACAGTATTTCATTTAAGGAATAACACACACACACACACACACACATACACACACAGAGCACATGGTCATGTGCCACACATCAGAGACAGATGAATCCTAGGAGGGCACACTAGGGATGGAACCCAGAATGGAAAATCTGACTTGCCAAATCTGGGATAACTGTTACTCGCTCCTTGAAGTTGAGATGATTAAAGTCCTCTGCCAACCCACTCTGCCCCTCCTAAGATGTTCCCAGCAATATATCTTTTCATTTTAATTTAAACAGCTGCATCTCTTATTGTGTTTTTCTTTTAATTTGAAAGATCTTTTATGTGTGCCCATTCCCTCATGTGTGGGGAGATGTAATTAATTACAACAGTGAGAAAAAACTCGAGGTGCAACAAAAGTTTCAATCATTCAGAGGATCATGTAAAGTATTTACATAATTTAGTCACATAAACTAATTAAATGTCAGGTCATTTGTAATACAGAAATCACACGCTGACCATAGGTCATCGGAAATAGTAATTAGTTATGCCTGGATAATCCTGTTAGGATCATATTAAAAAAAAAAGGAGACATTGAGGCAGGTCATTTCTTTGTTCCTAATTATGTTTTGTTTTTTTTATAGTTTTGAGTAGATTTATTGGCCCCATTAAAAGCCTCACAATGCGTATGTGTGTTTTTAAAAATTTGAATTGTTATATGCCAAGGCACAATTTTCAAATGAATCTATTTGATGTTTGTAAGAGAGTTAGTTATGGAATTAATGAGAGGCATAATTAATTAGCATATTTTAACCCTGTGGTGCCTGTGTTTGCCTTTGATCTGGAAACTGTTTAATGTTGCCAGGAAATTTAGCTTGAGAAATGTTGTCAAAGTTTTGGCAGCAAAGGAAAAGTGGAGCCCTGTTTGACAAAGAACCTTGTTTGGCACGTCCTTCAGCTCCTTGAGTTTTGCCTTTGCTAATGAATTTCAATCTGAATGTCTGCTTTGGGATAGCTGGAGAGAAGAGGCTTAAAATTGGGAGAGGATCTATAGAAAGCTAATACTTTATTTATACATTTTCAAAACAAATGACATTTTACTTGTTCAGCCTTCATATCTGCTAGTTTGTAGAATGATTAAATGGAAGAGTGTATTGGTTTGGTCTTGACTTTTTTTCTGATGAAATGTACATGAATTATTTGAAATCTGCATTCAGAGAAATTTTTGCTGGTTTCCTCCTCCTCCTCCTCCCCCTCCTCCTCCTCTTCTTCCTTCTCATTCTCTGCTCCTCCTCTTTAAAAAAAATATAAAGTGCATGAAGAAAAACAGCCAAAATTAATTAAAACCCTCCAACAGACAGCTGCCTTAAATAAGTCAGTTGAGCTCTTCTCCAGTTGTATCCTATTATAAAACTGGTGGCAGGAGACAAAGATACTTTGATGGAAACTTGATTTTCTTGGTGTGAGTCCTTTGTCCCCAGATGCCAATTCCTCCATGCAGTTGTCCCCCTGTGCAGTTCTCATACTTGCATTCCCATAAATTCCCCATGGAAGTTCAATGCTTCAGGGATTCTTCTGGCTCTTTTGGTATCTTGGGGGCTCCCACGTCTGAGCCAAGTGAGTCACCCATGTTCTGTCTCTAATACTCAATGTAATGGATACATCTCCTTTTGCACCTTAAAGTGCTCAAGGATTTCTTTTATGCTCCTTCTTAGCCATTCTTCCTTATGATTAACTTAAGATTAATTAACAAAAATGAGCATTGTAATTTACAAAGAAAAAAAGATATTTGAATTTAAAACTGGGAGCTTTTGTGATTTTTGTGTGTCTTATTTTTAACAAGGAAGGAACAAAATTTCCCTCCATGTTTTTATCTCCTTCTGAACCTTTTTTCATTTCTTCCATGTATTTTTTAATGTTTTCTTGATGCTCTCTTCTGTATTCAATGTTCATGAACTACCCTAGCGTGCTTTTTCCTCCTATGCTGACTTTCATTATCCTTTTGATTACTGGTCATCCTGATTCTACTGGAATTGTAGTATCCCATGATTTGTAGCCAAATGACATTATTAGGAGAGAATAGTGGTGTTTGAGAGATGAGCTTTCAAAGAAAGAAGCAATTCGGGATTATTAGAAACACCATGCATTTTCCCAGATAGATTCCACTTTATCTCCTCCTACTATTCAGCCTTAGGCCTAGCTCACTTTCTGTCTATAGCTCTTGCCTGAGATATGCAAATCAGTTATGAATATGACACCCATTTTCAGCACTGAATGGAAGAAACCAGAGAGAGCTAATGGATATCACCATAGGCATAAAGACAGAATTGGACCCTATTAGTAAGAAAGTTGCAAAAGAGATTTTTTTAATCTTGTTTAGACTGAAGATAGTAATTCAAGGAAAGAGGATATACACCCATGAAAAATAGTTTTCCAGGACTTATCATGAATGGAGATGGAATGATGACTTTGTGTATAAAGTGAGCTTAATTCTCCAGTTATCGTTATTTAGGTTTTGAAATTACATAGAGTTCTAAGATTGGCAAAAGTGCTGCACAAATCTCATTTAATCCTCTCAATAACCCTGCAAGGTAGGTACTGTTATTGCTCCATTTTACTGTAAAGTAAACTGAGGTGAGGGGACAATTAAGTTTTACATATCTTGTTGTTAACTTTCTTACAGAACTATTCAAGCAAAATTAATGAATGCTATTTTTATGTTGTCAATATACCAGTATTGCATATTGAGGTGGTGTTGAAGGCTGGGGTTCAAGGACTCTTACCCCAACACAGACCAGCTCTATGAACTTGGGCAGGTCACTTTGCAGATCAATGATTGAGACAACATGATAAAATTCTAAGTTATAGAAGAACTGGCCTTCTCAGGCAGGGAATTTCTTTTAAAAAAGTGATTTTGATGTTATTAATTCAACATCAAAATTTGTACAGATCTTGGTTTTTTCCCCCCTCTGTTTCCTTTCACTTTCCTTAATATGTTCAGAGACCATTTCCTCCCCACTTCCACCTCCTTTTTTTGGTATTACAAGCACTTAATAAAGTGCTTGCCACTTTAAGTAAGTGCTTTATGTAAAAATGTTTGATTGATCTCACCAATTAGAAGGATCTAGTGATTCCTAATATATTATACTGGGTGGGGCAGAAAGTAGAGGAGGAAACATTTTCAAATAGGGACCAAGATGCAACAAGATATAATGTGTGTGTGTGTGTGTGTGTGTTGTAGTCCTGGAATAACTTCAGATCACGTGCCTTCTCCAGTTCATTCTAAAACAAATTCCATCCTCAGTCCTTCATATGTTCTTTCCCTGTCCAGGGCTCTTATCTCCACTAGCAGGCTAACCTTGCCTCTTCCTTTACTGAGAAAATTGGAACTTCTTTTCTTTCTTTGGAAAGACAAGAATTTTGTACTAACTTCTCTAAAGACTGTCCCAGTTCTAAAACTCTTCTGAATCTGGAACCCTAAAAAGCATACTAATTCTGGTAAAAATTTAAAAAAATAAGCCAGAAAAGAATTTAAGAAGCACATTGGCAGGGAAATTAAAACAAATATTAATCTACTTTTTGAGATGGGTTGGCATTTGGAACTTTGAACCTGGAGTTGGAAAGAACTGATTTCATATTTATCTTCAAACATTTACTATCTGTATGACTTTGGGTAAGTTTCTTAACTTCTGCTTGCCTCAGTTTATAGGAACAATACCAGCATCTACCTTGCAGGGTTATTGTGAGGATCAACTGGAATAATATTTGTGAAGGATTTTACAAACCTCAAAACTATGTAAAATGTTAGTTGTCTTTAAGTAACTAGCAGGCCCCCTGTGGTCTCCAGGCTGCAGGTTCCCCACCCTTTAATTTATTTTTATTTTTATTTTTGCTTTTTTGGAGGGCAATTGGGGTTATGTGACTTGCCCAAAGTCATATGGCTAGTAAGTGTGTGAAGTGTATGAGGCTAGTTTTGAACTCAGGTTCTCCTGATTCCAGGGCCAGAGTGCCACCTAGCTGTCCTGGTTCCCCACCCTTGATAGCCATTTTACACCCCCACCTTATATGATATCTGTTTATGTACCCAGTACTCTGGACTAGTGTAACATCATTGAGGGAAAAGACTCAGTTTATCTCTATATCCCCAGTGTCTATCATGGTGATATGAACATTTAAGGTCTTTAAAGGAGGTTTGTTGAATGAAAATCCACAAAACAGTCTAGATTTATTAAGAAAATCTAAAGTATGTTGTTGGGACTAGATGCTATCCACTCAAGAAAAGAAAATGAAGGGCAACATCTGGCCATATTGGTCAAAGCATGAGAGGCAGCATAGAACTGAGGACAGGGGCTGTCTTTTGCCTCCTTTTGTATCCCCAGCACTTGGCACAGTGCCTGGCACATCTTAGGTGCTAAATCAATGTTTATTGGCAGAATAGTGGATAAAGAGCCTCAGAGATTTGGATTCTACTTCTTATACATACTTACTGTGTAAAACTAGATATGTGCTTGGTGTCATCTAAGACTCTTAAGTTCTGGATGTGCCAACCTGCATTGAAAGAAAGAATTTCCTTGTCCAGAAAGTTCCCTTGAAGAATGGAATCACAAGTCCAGTTCTATTTGGGAAGGCATTATTTTCCATTATAATCAGTGATCTAGTGGATCACTCGTGTGTTGGCCAACCAAAGAAAGGAGTATAGAAATTACTAGTTAGGAATGTTCATAGCTGCACAAGAGAGGCAAGATGGTAAATTCATCAGATCATATAATTGAGAGTTAGAAGGGAATCTATATTCAGGATCGCTGAATGAACACTGAAAGGACAGGAAGTCAGCACAGTAGCTGCACAAGGAAATCAAGTCTGACTAATTCTCAAGAATTCTTTGGGAATGAATATGTTGAAGATGGGGAGTCAGTTGGTGTAATTAACTTGCTTTCAGAAAGCCTGGAATGGGGTTCTATACCATAAACATGTTTTATCATGACTAAGGAACCTGGTTTAGAAACTGGGTGAAGTTAGGGATCAACAACAATAGTAAAAACAAATTACTTGTCTCCTAGATAACTGCCAAATATGCAAAAATAAAAATATCAGTCCCCAAGGCATTTCATTCTCTCCCCTCAGGGAGTATCTATTATTTTAGCAGAATACACCATTCTGAGAAAATGCAAGGTGCTATGCTGTGAGGAAGAGACAGAGAATCAAGGAGGTGATTCAAGGCAGAAATTCCAGGAACAAATAACCCTGAGCTGAGGGGTAGGGGGAAATAAACATTTGTCAGTTAATCAATGGCATTAAATTAAAATCAAATAAACCAGGAAATCATGAAGGGAAATGTCACAACTCTTACTTACCTTTCCACTCTCATTTCATGTAATTCTTCTTTAGGAACTCAACTGGACATTCCAAGTCATACTCTGAACTAGTTTAGTCTCTTACTTGCATATACCCACAGAAGTCATTCCTATTATTTAGAATTCATTCCCTCATCATCTCTGATGCTCAGAAATTTTACTTTCCTTCAAGCAGCATTTCAGGTGGCACCTTCTCCATTATGCCTGCCCTATTCATCCTCCCTCCCCCAGTTGTTATTCTCTCCCTTCTCAATTTTTCTTATAATTTGTATAAACGATGTATCCTCCCTATGGAACACAAGCTCCTTGAGGACAGGAGTTGTTTACCTTTTAGTTCTGTTAACCATAGTAAGCACTAAATAAATTATCTTTTCTTTCTTTAATCTATCTCTTCAGCAATTTATCTATCAATCTATCAATCTATTGGTCTATTGGTCTGTCTGTCTGTCTATCTATCTGTCTGTCTGTCTGTCTATCTGTCTATCTAATATTTGTAAAGTGCTTAGCCCAGTGCTTGGCACAGAGCTGTTGCTATATAAGAAAATTCTTTCTCCTTCCTTCTGTCCTTCCTCTTGGAACCAGATGGCTAGTCAGAGGGAAATTGCAGAAATCTCTTTGCTGGTGCTTAGGTAGGATTCCCTTTCTTTGCTCAGCTCAGATCTGGGTTGCAGTCTTGGGTGAGGAGGATTATTGGTGTGGCAGAACTTATGTTGGCTGTGGAGAGGGAATCCTCACAGTTCTGAAGCAGGCACCTAGAAGTAGCTCTGACAACAGCTGCAAAAAAAACCCCAGAAACTTGGGACACAGCATTCTTCACTCTGGAAGCAGAGTTCTACCATGACAAAGAGTTCACAAGTCAAGTAATTTCCTGGCAAAATGAGCAAACAGAGGAAAAGAAATCAGCCTATAGAATCATTCTTTGGTGACAAAGAAGATCAAAACATAGAACTAAAAGAAGAAAACAAAGTCAAAACTCCTGCATCAAAAGCCTCCCAGAAAAATATGAATCGGTTACATGCCATGGAAGAGCTCAAGAAGGATTTTGAAAATCAAGAGAAGTAGAGAAAAAGTTGGGAAGAGAAATGAGAGTAATACAAGAAAATCATGACAAATGAATCGGAGCACAGAGCGGTTTGGTCGTTGATCAGAGCGGGAGTATTCCCGGACTTTAGTTACTCAGAGCGAGGCGGAGTCAACGGCATCGCGGAGCGGACAGAAGCGGCGGCATCAGCAGTGAATCCAGCAGAGGAAACATCGACTGTTCGTTCAGTAAGACAAGATGGCCCGTACAAAGCAGACTGCTCGTAAGTCCACTGGTGGGAAAGCTC
>CM053597.1:19792737-19808650 GCA_028646575.1 Pseudocheirus occidentalis | reverse complement strand
AAGGAAGGAAGGAAGGAAGGAAGGAAGGGGGGAAGGAAGGAAGGGAGGGAGGGAGAGAAAAACTTAATACCCCATCCACCTGTGATCCTAGCAATTACTACCTAATAAGTTTAGTTTCACATTCTATTAAAGTAATGGGACAGATAGTAAGAGAAAAAAATCTGTTTAGTACCCAGAGGATAACAGGGCTATTAACAACAAACAGCCTGGGCATTGAAGGAGCAAATTATGGCAGGGAGGCTTGGTCACACTCTTCCAATCGAATTACCAGGCAAATGACTGAAGGGAAGACGTCTAAAGAATGGATTGGGCTGATAGGCCAGTGGAGATGGCAAAGGTATTTGTGTATTTAAAATCTAGCAGAGATGGGAGCTGAGGGGGTAAAATATAGTAAAGCAGAAGGCCATTTTCCTACTAGGTAATGAGCAATTATGAGAAGTTAGATGACGAGATCATAGACTCTCAGGAATAGGGACTTTTGGTATGGGCTAGGTAGAATTATAAATTATTTTCCTATAATTTAGATAATTATCATCACCCTTGAGGCTCAGTTACTAAAAATGTTAATAGTAACTGTCATTTTAATAGGGCTTTAGCATTTGAAAAGTCCCTTGTGTTTTCTGGAATTTTATGTTCAGTCCTGGGCACCATGGTTTAAGAACACTGCTAAGCTGGATAGCATCAAAGGAACAAGACAGACAGGTTTGCAAAGGACCTTGAGTCCATGATGAACAAGAATCAACTAAAGGAACTGTGTCTGCTTAGGCTGGAGAAGCAAAGAATCATGAAGGATGGGACAGTTTTCTGAGTATTGGAAGGCTTTTACATGGAGCAGGGATGAGCCTCATTCTGTGAGCAGACCAAGGTCTAAATGAGAAGAAGCTGCAATTTCAGAGCTATAAAGAAACTCTTCCCACCAATGTGAGGTGTCCCTGTGTGGAATGAGCTTCCTCAAGAGGTAAAGGGGCCCCCAACATAGAAGGTCTTCAAGCAGATATTGGGCAAACACTTATCCGGTAGGTTGTGGTGGGGAATCCTTTCTCAAGTTATACTAGAAAGCTGCTGAGATGCCTTCCAGCATTCCAGTTCTGTGAATACAGACTAGTTCTGCCAGTAGGACATTTGAAATGAAGGCGTAGCAGGATGGTCACATTATTACCATTGTTGAAAATACATTCTTGATGGTATTCATAAGAAATCATTTTGATATATTACTCCAAAGGGTGCTAAAAAAATTGTACCTATGTTATCATTGTCAAATCTCAAGATAACCCTGTAATAGAAGAGCTAGAGAGTGCTACACTTGACATCAGGAAGATCTGAATTTAAATCCTGCCTCAAACACTTATTAGCAGAGTGACTCCGGGCAAATAACTTAATGTCTTAGCCTTAGCTCTCTCATCTGGAAAAAGGGTATGGTAAATCATAGCTCCTACCTCGCAGGATCCTTATTAGAATAAAAAGAAATAACGCACATAGAGGACTTTGCAAACCTTACATAAATGTTCCCTACTTTCATTGTAATTATGAATGAGGAAACTGAGAGAGAGTTTTTTTTGTTTTTTGCTTTTGGAGGGGGAAGGCTAGGCAATTGGGGTTAAGTGACTTGCCCAGGGCCACACAGCTATTCAGTGTTAAGTGTCCGAGGCCTGATTTGACCTCAGGTCCTCCTGACTCCAGGGGCAGTGCTTTATTCACTGTGCCAACTAACTGCCCAAAGAATCTGAGAGAGATTTGGTGACCTGCATATCAATTATGTGGTCACATAAGTAATAAGTGTCAGAGCTAGGATTTGAAGATGGGTCTTGCTAACTCCAAGAGTGCACATTTTCGTCTGTGCCCTTGTTAATACTGAAAGTTCATCTGACACTTGGATGGTTTAAAAATAAAAAAAAAACTGATCTGTAAAATATGGGGACTGAATGAGAACTAGAAGATCTCTGAGTTCCCTTCTAAGCCTAAATCTGTGGTCCAGTCATTTCCTCTGAATGACAGTATACATTAGATTATCAAATTCGCTGAACGAGGAATCAGCCAAGTGGATGAAGATAGATAATAAGAATGAAAACGGCATTTATATACAGTGTTAACATTTTCAGAGTACTATGCACAGCGATTTCATAGACAACCAGGTAGCTCAGTGGATGGAGTTCTGGATCTGCAGTCAGGAAGATCTGAGTTCAAATTCTACAGCAAACATTTAGTAGCTGTGTCACCCTGGACAAATTTCTTAATCTCTGTCTCCTTGGTTTCCTCAGTTGTAAAATGGAGGTAAAAAGAGCACCTATCTCCTAGGATTCTGGGGGGGGATTACATCACATTATGTTTGTAAAAGTCCTTTCAAAACTTAAAGTTCTATATACATGTTGTGGGCAGCTAGGTGACACAGCGAATAGAGCGCTGGGTCTGGAGTCAGGAAGACCTGAGTTCAAATGCAGCTTTAGACACTGTGTGACTACAGGCAAGTTGCTGACCCCTATTTGCCTCAGTTTCCTCACTTGTGAAATGAACTGGAGAAGGAAATGGCAAACCACTCCACTATCTTTGCCCAGATAACCTCAAATGAGGTCGCAAAGAGTCACACATGATTGAAACAAACAACTCAGCAATATCACATGTTGTTGTTGTCATTATATGCTCACAAAGATCCTCTGAAAAATATAAAATACTATTGGTGATTTGACCTTCTGTTGCCCCCAAGTGTGTGTCAGCATGTGGCTTCTATCTGTGTGTGTGTCTGTGTGTTTGTGACTTATTCAAGGTTAATGTTAGTTTCCTCTATCTCTAAACATGATTCCTTTTCTCACATTTACCCATATCATAGAAACACGCTAAATTTAATAATTTCACCCTGTTTAATCCCCTCCATTAATCTATTTAGATGCTTAGATAAAACAAAAGCCAGAAATTCCATTGAAAAAGAAAATCAATATATTTTTTCAAAAGATTTTAATATATTCCTAGGGTTCAGTTTATACTCCCCACCAGCCTTGTGCTTCTGGAGTGGTCTCCTATAATCAGTCAAGAATCTGTCCGTTCGGTTATGTCATGGATGAATTCAGTGAAAGTGCTGAAGCTGGATAATTCACTTGCTATTAATGAGAACTATCATTATTGTTTGTTTTTACTAGGCCTGTGATTGCTTTGGGACAGGAAAATGCCCGTGGAAACTCCATCGTCCAATGCCAGTCAATGCCTGTTCAACAATTTGTAATCTTGAGAGTAGCCTAGGGCACTGGGAAGTGCACAAGCCCAACAGCACAGAGCCAATATGCTCTCAAAGTAATAATGCTTGAGCCAAAGTGGGGAGGCCAACTCTCTACCCACTAACCCATGCTGCCTAAACTGCTATGATATTGTTAAAAAAGGCCAGGTACATAGTGAGCCTATAACAGTGGAATGATTCTGAAACTAGAGGAGGTGAGTTTCAATCCTGCCTCTGATACCTACTCTTTAGGTGACCCTGGGTGAGTCACCTCTGAATGACAGTATACATTAGATTATTGTTGCAAGTACCTTGCAAGTACCCAGAGCTGTCCAAGCAAGTAGCAAGCAAGTACCCAGGGCTTTCAATGACCTCTACACCTTTTGAATGGGCAGAGAACTCAGGTTCTTGGAGTCATTATGTCCTTATCTGTAAGAGGAAACCCTCATCTTACCCCAGCAGAGTAAAGTGAAGGCAGCTTGGTTAAATCTTGATCAGAGTTGGGAGGACATTTTGACTGGATTCAATTCCAAGTGTAGGGACTTAATAGCTGTGTGATTTTTAAATAAGCTGCCTAGATTCTCTGTGCCTCAGTTTCCTCCTATGCAAAATGAGGCAGTTGGAAGGCATGACCTCCTAAGGTCCTGTCAAGTTCTAAATCTGTAATCCTATATTCATGTACCTGAAGTCAGTAAGACCTGCATTTCAATCTCCCTCAGACACTCACCCTGGGTAAATGACTTAACCCTTTGGAGTCTCAGTTTCCTCATCTGTGAAAAAGAGGTAAGAACAGCCTCTATCTTCCAAGGTTGTGGTGAGAATCATGGGATCATCACTGCAGAACTAGAAGGGATATTAAAGGAGATTGAGGCTAATTGCCTCATTTTACAGATGAGGAAACTGAGTCTCAGAGGGGCTAAGTGACTTTCCTCAGATCCTAGTATGGAGTCAGTCCAGGACCTTGACCCTAGGAGCTCTGAAGATCTCCCCCCGTCCCCCCAAATATCTTCTAGCTTTTCTTCCAGCCTAGAGCCATCATTGAGGGTAGCAACTTTTAGAGAATGGATCTGTCAACCTTGACTCAAATCAATCAAAATCAAACTGACCAAATGCTATCAATTAGGAAAGACGCCTTTAAATCCTGGCAATAGCAATGCCACCTCCCTCCCCACCCTTCTCTGTCTCTAGCCTGCCTCTGAACTTCTCATCCTGGGCTGCAGCTCTTGTAGCAATAGGGGTTAATCATCCCTTCTAATTACTATCCTCATGTCAAGCCAGCCAGCGTAGGTGAAGTAGCAAGTATATGACAGGATGGTCAAACCACTATCACCCTTTGGACCGCTTAGATCACCATCCCAACATCTAACTTTCTAACCTTTCCTTAAGTCATTATTGAGGTCATCAGCTTGTAGGGAAGGGAACCACCTGAAGGTTCCAAACTCCTCCTTTCAACCCAGCAGCCACAGCTGCTGAAGACTCAGAAAGGACAGTTCTTATCACTATACTCCTTACACAGTCAATTGTTTCAATTTCAGAAACAGATAGTATTTTGTCACCAGAAATAAGAACAAGCATTCCCATGTGCTTTGCAACTGTGCCCTCCAAAGCATGGGGTCTTCCCATTTGATTTACAGCGGAAACTTTCTATGTGTTCTCTCCTGCTACTAGAGTGAGAGCTCCTTGAAAGCCAAGACAGTCTTACTTTTCTTTTTGTTCCCAATGCTTTGCAAACAAGAGGTATTTAAAGAGTATTATTTCCATTTATTTTTATTCATTTGTTCCTCACCCCAAGCCTAGCATTCTCTCCTCTAGACCAAAAATAAGCTTTCGTGAGATTTGTTTTGGGGCTTTCTTAATATTGTCATGATTTAACATAGTATATGGTACTCAGTGAATACTTAATAAATGTTTGCTGACTGATTTACATATTGAGATAACATAAACAAGGTAATATATGTGAAGAGTTTTTCAAGACTTAAAGTTCTATATAAATATTAACTATTATTATTCAGTGCCTATAAGTAGAGAATTTTATATACTGCTTTCCCATCACAAAAGTATATCTCACCACATAATGGATTTATTCAGGAAGATATCCAGTTATCATGAAAACAATATGTTCTAGACTCTAGAATCTAGAGATTTATTTTGCGTCTGGTAAACAAAAGTTTCAGACGCCTTCATTGTTTTTGATCCAGCCAGGGAACCAAGCCCCCACTATTCTGCTATGGGGTCTAATGTGCAATGCTGAGCTTGCTGTCCCCTACCTTCATTTGGCAAGAAATTGAGCATCTACTCAGCTGGCTACAGTTCCATGCTTTCTGCCAGTGCACAGCTTATCCAGGTGTTTCCTGTCTATGGCTGCTGCTGAAGGCAGGATCCATGCTGGAGCAGTCTCACAGGGAACACCCAGTCCAGGTCAGCGAGGGCAGTCATGACATTCAATGTCTACTCCCATTGGAAGTATGGTTTGAGAATAAGCCAGGGAAGCTTTCAGAGTAATTCCCATGTAGTTCAAACTAGGCTGAAATGCTCATTCATTTTCAGGTTCCTGCTTTTAACTCCTTCTAGTGTGACTAAATGAAAAGACAAATGGAATGGTTTCCTGAAAAAAATGTCATGGTGTTTGCTCGGTAATTTACCATCAAGTAAAACCCTAATTTGTATAATCACAATCATAGGCTCACTAACATAGGAAACCAATTTATGGAAGAGAGAAATTCTTGTCTTCCATCAAGGACTGGCCATAGAAAAAAACCCAGTAAAAGAGTAAAACTATTTAATCTGGGTGAGCGTTCAGTATTGCCTAACATGTAGTCAAATGCAGTTCTAAGACAGACTTTTTTCTGGCATTTTAGAAAATGCCTTTGTATTTGATACTTGCTGAACTAAGATTAAACAAGGAAGTTACAGTCTGGAACCCTGAAAACTACAGGGAGGTCCCAGAAATGTTCTGGGGGGAATGTAGCTTTTTGAGGGCAAGGCCTATAACAGTATATGCAATACATGCTGGTTTAAATTGGGTCGATGTCAGCATCTATTCTAAAACAGGGTAGCTTCTAAGATCCTATTCAATATTTCTTTTTACTATATCAAACCAGAAGACATATAAAATCAAGTCAGAAGCATTTAATTGAACAGAATAGTAAGACAAAAGAAAATCAACCTCTAAAAATCATACATATGGAGAGACTTCCTGGGCCAGGGTTCTTAATCTGAAGATTACAATTTTCCTTCACGGGATAGATTTTAAAGCTCCTGATTGAAGTTGTATGGGGAAAAACATATCTCTCTTTTAATTTAATTCATTTCTTTATTAATCCTAGATATTTTATTTGATGCATTTATAAACATCCTGAGAAAAGATCCATAGGTGTCCACAGACTGCCAAAGGGGTCTGTGATATAGTAGTTAGTTGTTCTATAGCTATTTGGGGACAGCTATTGAACTCCAAAGATGCAATATGCTACTTCATGAAGAACTGCTGTTGTCTTCTGCTGGGCTGCTTTCTCTCCTGATCTGTGAGCTGCTGCTTTTCTGCTTTCTCCACTACTGCCACCTTCTGGTTGACTCCTGAAATAAATGACTAGATAGCCTCTTCTCTTAAAGAGAGGGATGACATTATTGGAGAACTCAATCTTAGCATGAGACCTATTTTAGCTCTTCTATGTGTCGAACTGACAGCCATACCAGTCATTAAAGTAAGAATCTCTCAGGTCAAATATGTCATGTTGAATTTCTTTTGCTTCCTCAACCCTGTTATTTGGGTTGTGATTAGTTAATTTCTCTTACCTTTCATCATGCAGAGAATTTCATAAATCACCCTGTTACTTCAATTTGTAAGCCTGGAAAAGAGAGAGTAAAGCTAATGAAATATTCCTTATATTCCTGTAGCTGTGTTGAAACAGTCCTTCTAGAGAAATACTAACTATAATTTACATAGGAAAGTACTGAGAGAAGTATAATATAATCTGTAGAAGGTTTCTTAAGTTCTGTGTGTGTGTATGTGTCTGTGTCTATATCTGTTAGAGAGAGATGGACTATTTTGGCAGTCTTGTGAAGCCTATGTACATTTAACTGCATAAAATTAATAAGAAGATGAAGCAACTGTAATAAAATATAGGCATCTTTATATGTACATTTTAAAGTTTACAGACCCGAGTTTAAGAACCTCTGACTTAGGTTTATAAATGTTTATAAATGCATCAAATAAAATATCTAGGATTAATAAATAAATGAATTAAATTAAAAGAGAGATATGTTTTTTTTCCCATACAACTTCAATCAGGACCTTTAAAATCTATCCCGTGAAGCAAAATTGTGATCTTCAGGTTAAGAACCCTGGCCCAGGAAGTCTCTCCATAGACATGAAAGGAACAAAAGAGGGGTCCAAAGTACTCTATGATACACTGAAAAAGGAGATCACCCTTTCATAAGGTAGGATAAGTAAGGGTTATCAGAAATAGGTACACCTCAGCTGAGCCTTAAAGGAAGAAAAGAATTCCCAGTGGCAAAGATGAGAACAGATTCTATCTCTATCATAGGTATTGGGAATAGCTTGGGTGAATGAATGGGGTTCCAAAGTGACATAGCTCACAGCTTAATATATGCCCTTTTAAAGTCAGATCTTTATAAGATTTAAGTCAAGCAGCCCTTCCATGACATCAACCTGCCCCCTCACTATTACTTTTATTCAGCGTCACAAGTTTGTGAAGAAAGAGTAAAACGTCATGTAACCTTTGAAGTCTTTTTGCCTTGTCTAAAGGGAAATCTGTGATGTGACTGGAAAAGACCTCTTTATATTATTTTTAGCACCAACAATAACAGTGGTAGAGAGGGATCCTTTTCTATAATTGTAACTAGAACATAACTTGTCTTTTTCTTAGTATATTCTATGACTTGTCTTTGAACTATTAGAAGGCCACTTGTATCTGTGAAATATTAAGTCTAGTATTTTTAGCAATGTACAGTCATATGAAATATATTTAAAATTTAATTTAATTCATTTATTTACTTTTTGTTTTCAACATTCAGTTCCACAAGCTTTTGAGTTCCAAATTTTCTCCCTTTCTTCTCCCTCATCCGGTATGGTGACATGCAATCCCACATAGGTTCTACAAATATATCATGTGAAATATTTTTATTGGGAAATATACTTGCAACATGTTGCAACTGACTATTGATGCCCTTGACCATTGGTATAATATCAACCAATCAAGAAGTATTTGTTAAGCACCTACCATGTGTACTGTAATTAGAAATAATTAATTAGAAATTAGAAATAGAAATAGTAATTAGAAATAATCAAGCAACCTCTATTCTCAAGGAACTTACATTCTAACAGGAGAAACACCACATATGTATAGAAAAAAATGTTGTCTGAATAAATACCACATAATTAAAGACAAGGGAGAGAGGAAGAGAGGACACTAGTAGCTTTGAGTACTAGGACTTTGGGAAATAGGAGTTGCTTGAGCTGTTTACCGAAGGAAGAGACAAGCTCTAAGTCACATGAGAAAGTGACATGTTTAAGGCATGAGGGAGGAAGTATAATGTTCCAGACTGGAGAGATGAGGTATTTTACATGAGAAATGGGGAGAGGTCCAGTTTGGTTGGACTGATGACTATGGAAACTGGAGTAATGGATCAGGATTCCAGAAAGCTAGATTGGGGCCACTTTGCAAAGGGTTTTAAAAGCCAAACAAAGGAATTTGATTGGAGAGACCAGAGGGAAAAGGATATTATTGAGTAAGAAAGTGACATATTCAGATCTACATTTAAGGACAATCACTTTGACAATGACATGTAGGAGGAATTGGAGTGAGGAGAGATTTGAGGCAGGGGCCTTAGTTAGGAGGCTATTTCAGTAATGGAGGTAAGAAGTGATAAAGACCTGAACTAAGATGTGGTAGCAGTGTAGGAGTGGAGACAAGGGTCAGATATGAGAGATGTGTTAGGGCTAGAAATGATAAGACTTGGTAACTCATGAGGCAGTATGCCTATGACTAACTTTAACTAGATAATGCAGTGGAAATAGAGGCTGTATCAGAACCCTCTTTTTAAAAATAGGTAACGTTATAAACAGTCAAGGGATGGCAAAGTGTTTCATGGAATCTCTTTTAAAAATTCATGCAAAAAGTGAAACCTGTTGGTGATTACCCACAATCTGAATGTTAGGCAAATGGTGGAAACAGGGGAAAAAGAAGTGGGTTGAGATATTTTTAACCAAGCTGTTGATTGTTGGAGCTATGATACATGGATTTCCTTGCCCAGAGTTTCTTATCTTCTCTAAATAAAGCTGAGAACTCAAGGGCAACTTGATGTATTAGAATGAACTTTGGCCTTGAGACTGATGAATAACACTGGTCTTGGAATCAGAACATTGGCATTGAAGTCCTTGCTCTTTCTGATTCCCAGCTGTTTGCTCAAGGACCAGGGACATGTCATTTAACTTCACCGTGCCTCAGTTTATCCATTTATAAAGAGGGGATAATAATGCTTACTTTATCTATATCCTGTGTTTCAAATCCTACACATCTGTATGTATGTAACAAAAGCTTGGTTAAGATCAAAAGAAACAAAATTCTAGATATAAGTCCCTACTGTCCTCCCTGTTCCCTTTTCTACCTCTCTGCTGCTTCCTCATTATTCTCTTGTTTAATATCTCTTAGCATAGTGACTCAGGCTTCCTCAGTCTGTCTCTCTTCCTTTGTAGGTAGCACCTTATAGAAAAGCATATGTCTCATTTCTTTTACTCTCATTTATTTAAAGATTGGTTGATGCCTTTTTTGAACAGTGCAAGCACTCCCAAATATGCCCTGCCCTTATAATGAAGGATGTAGTCAAGCAAAGCCGGCTAACCCAAATGCCAAGACTAAGAATGCTTGCAAATGTTCTGTTCTCCTTAACCTCCACTGCTTTACCAAGGGGAGAGAAGTGTGTTCTGCCACCTCTGCTCCTGGGCCACAGCTAGTCATTTCAAATAATCCTAGTTTGGGTAACTTTAATGTTCTCAATAACAATATTATTATCATTGGACATCTTGCTTTTCTTTCGTATGTATAAGTTCATATGATTCATTCCATGTTTCTCTGAGTTCCTTAAATTTACCATTTTTATAGGGCAATAATATTTTGTAACATCTTCATACCAATTTTTTTCATATATTTTCCAATAAATAAACAACTACTTTATTTTCAGTTTAAGATTATTGCAAAAGGTGCATCTAGGACTATTTGGTATAAAGAGGATCCTTTTTGAGGAATAGGTCAAGTAGTGCAATGAGTAGGGTCACTGGATACGAATGTTCTAGTGGTGTGGTACCCGTTTCTGAAAATTGAGTTTCCCGCTGCCAAATTATACCTGGGAATACATTCCATGGGGAATGAGAGAAACCAACATTAATGACCAATATTTTTATCCAATCTGTAAAATTTAAAAACACAAAGAACCAAATAGCTTGTTTGACATGAAAAAGTCTGTGCTCCTAATCTTGTTGTCATTTGCTGTTATTATAACAAACCATGCATGAATGCTGGAAAATGCCAAATGGCATGAGTTGACAATGTACACTCTGTAGCATGCTTTTTAGTTCCTCTAGCAAATTGCGATGTTCATGTCTTCCTTTGAACTAATGTGGAGAGTGTCATTTAGCCTGTGCCCCTACACAGAGAGGATATCAGATTGATTTAAGGCACCATTTGAGATGCATCTTGTTAGGGATGAGAGCAGAGATAAACAAAGTTGTCAGTTACCTAGGTCTGAAAATATTGTGGGAGTGTGATTGGGCAATAGTGCTATAAGATTAATTCTCTTTTCCCTCAAATTATTTATTTATTTTAGATTTCAACATTCCCTTCCACAAGATTTGAATTCCAAATTTTCTCCCCATCTCTCCCCCTCAACGCATGACTGTGTACATTCTGATTACCCCTTACCCCAATATGCCTTTCCTTCTATCACCCCCCCCATCTCCTTCCCCTTCCCCTTCCCCTTCCCTTTCTATTTGCCTGTTGGGTAAGCTAGATTTCTGTATCCATTTCCAATGTATCTTATTTTCCAGTTTCATGTAAGTGTAATTTTTAATATTATTTTTTTAACTTTGAGTTCCAAATTCTCTCCCTCTCTCCTCACCCATCCTTGTTGAGCAGGCAAGCAAATAAATGTAGGTTGTACATGTATAGCTATGCAAAATATTTCTATAATAGTCGTGTTGTGAAAGACTGACTATATTTCCCTCCATCCTATCCTACTCTCCATTTAATCTATTCTCTCCTTTGACCCTATTCCTCCACAAAAGTGTTTGCTTCTCTGTACCCCCTCCTATAATATGCTCTTTCTTCTATTACCTTACTTCTCTTTCCCTTTCCCTCTATTTTCCTGTAGGGTTAGAAAGATTTTCATGCCCAATTGAGTGTGTACGCTATTCTCTCCTGAAGTCAAATCTGACGAGAATAAAGTTCCCTCTTTCTCTCCAGTGTAAAAGTTTTTTCATGCCTCTTTTATGTGTTATAATTTACACCATTCTACCTCTCCTTTTCTCTCTCTCCCAATATGTTCCTCTCTTACCCCTTAATTTTATTTTTTTAGATATCATCCCTTTATATTTAACTCACACTGTAACCCCTGTCTACATTCCCTCCAACTACTGTAAAACTGAGAAAGGTCTTATGAGTTACAAATATCATCTTTCCATGTAGTAATGTAAACAGTTCTACTTTAATAAGTCCCTTATGATTTCTCTTTCCTGTTTGCCTTTTCATGCTTCTCTTGAAAGTTATTTGGAGTTAAAAATCAATTTTTCTATTTATCTCTGACTTCTTAAAAATGCATTAAATTCCTCTACATCATTGAATGTCAGTTTCCTCCCCTCATTTATTACATTCAGTTTGACTGGGTAGGGGATTCTTAGTTTAGTCCTAGTTTCTTTGACCTCCAGAATATCACATTCCAAGCCCTTTGATCCTTTAATGTAGAAGTGGCTATATCTGGTGTTCTCCTGCTTGCATTTCCACTATTGTTTCTTCCTGTCTGCTTGCCATATTTTCTCCTTGACCGAGGAATTCTGGAATTTGGCTATAATATTCCTGGGAAGTTTCCTTCTGTGATCTCTTTCAGGAGGTGATTGGTGGATTCTTTCAATTTCTTTCAATTTGCCTTCTGGTTCTAGAATATGAGGGCAATTTTCCTTGATAATTTCTTGAAAGATGATGTCTATGCTCTTTTTTTTATCATGACTTTCAGGTTGTCCAATAAGTTTTTAAATGTTCTCTCCTGAACCTGTTTTCCAGGTTAGTTGTTTTTCCAGTGAGGTATTTTACATTGTCTTCTATTGTTTCATCCTTTGGTTTTGTTTTATAATTTCTCCAGTTCTCAAAGAGGTATTATTTGCTCTTTGTTCCATTTTAATTTTTAAGGAATTGTTTTCTTCAGTGATCTTTTGGATCTCTTTTTCCATTTGGCCAATACTGCTTTTTAAGGCATTCTTCTCTTCATTGGCTTTTTGAACCTCTTTTGCCATTTGGTCTAGTCTTTTTTAAGGTTTTATTTTCTTCAGTATTTTTTAGGTCTCCTTTTGGAGACCTATGGACTTATTTTTCATGATTTTCTTCCATCACTTTCATTTCTCTTCCCAATTTTTCCTCTACTTCTCTTACTTGATTTTCAAAATCCTTTTTGAGCTCTTCCATGGCCTGAGACCAATTCATATTTTTCTTGGAAGCTTTGAATAGAGGAACTGTGATTTTGTTGTCTTCTTCTGAGTTTTTGTTTTGATCTTACTCATCACCAAAGTAAGATTATCCTCTGTGTTTTTTTCGACTCTGCTTATTTCCCCAGCTCATTACTTGACTTTTTAAATCTTTGTTAAGGTAAGGCTCTGTTTCCATTGTGGAGGGCATACAGTCCTAAGCTTCACCTGTTTTCAGAGATACTTCTAGGGACCTGTAAGTTTTCAGTTCTTCTAAGGTAGTCTGATCTAAGAAGAGGTGTTTACTCCTCTCCTGTCTGTGCTCTGGTCAATGAGCAACCATTAGCAATCTTTTCTACCCTGGAACTGTGAGGAGGGTTCCCTCTCTGTTGCTGCCCCAAGCTCTGCTATGTCATTTCTCCTCTTCACCCCAGGACTGCTAGCGAGATCCAAGTATGGGCAAAACAACAGAATCCTATTTCAGTGCCAGAAAAGAGATTCCTGTAATCTCCTTCTGATCACTTGTTCGATCCTCTTACAGTGTGTGGGCTGAAAGCTCTGGAAGTAGCTCCTGCTGCCTCCACTGCTGCTACCACCAGCACTGCTACTGAACTGCTGCCAATGGGGTGAAAGCTGGTCTCTGCTCCTCTCTTACCCAGGCCCAACAGACCTTTCCCACTAGCCTTCTAAGTTGTCTTTGGTGTTTGTGGTTTGAGAAGTCTGGGACCTACCTCAGCTGCCAGTTATTCAGTCTCCTGAGGCCTGCTCTGAGTTTGCTCAGACCCACATCTGTGCTGTCACAGTACATGCTGGACTTTGCTCCTCTCCCAGCCTGGGGACACCAGACCTTTCCCATTGACCATCCAGCTTGTCTTGGGCTGAAACTTTGTTTCACTCTGTCTTTTGTGGGTTCTGCTGCTCTAGAATTTGTTTATTCATTTTGTTCAGGTATTTGGAGGGTTTTAGGGGAAAGCTTAAGCAAGTCCCTGATTTTTCTCTGCCATCTTAGCTCCACCAAATATTTCTATGTGAATGAGTATTTTTTAATTTAAAAAAACTCTACCCCATTTGGTATGCAGTATGACTTTTGTGATATCTGTGAAAATTAACATTCAATAAGCCCCTTTATATATCTTCTCATTCACTTGTGCTTTGCTGAGAATGTCTAAAAACTTTGACCCCCTCCCTGCAAATACCAAAACTCTCATCCTCTGGCTCTGAGTTTATTTCTGCTCTCAGTTCTCTATTTTTCCACATGGAGATGACTAGGGACTTGGAAGCTTCCTGATCTGCTAAGGCTTCATAATTACCCACTTTTAGGACAGCATCTGGACTCCACCAGCACCAATCATTCTTCTGGCACTATTCATTCAGGGACACGGGGCTGCCTGAGTTGATTTTCTTCTCAATTATTTCTCCAAACTCTGATTTGACCAAATGGGCAACTAGAACCTTGAGGAAATCTTTACCTGAAGGCCCCAAGAGTACCTAGTTCTTCTTTTCAATAGTCCTCCCCCTCACTGATGTGTATCAGCTCCTACTCAGCTATCTAAGTATCTCAAGCATAGTTGCTCAAGCTCCCCTACCCCCCCAAATGTCATTGTTAACTTCCTTCCCTGTCTTACAATTCATCATGCATTCTCAGATTACCAACATTAGAACTAACAGCACTAATGTTGTCTTGGGGGAAAGGGAAGGATGTGTCTACTCATTTTACAGGCAAGTGTGAACCCTTTTCACTATGGCACACAACTTCTGTTTTTCCATTTAATATACCCAATGTCTCATACTAGTTCTATACTGAGGGACCATAGTCTCCTGAAATTCTTTAGCTATATTCTGAAAAGAGTTTGTGCCTAGTAGGATCAACTTTATTTCTTAGTAGACAGCAACCTACAGAATATGACTTGAAAGGCAGGAAAAGGGTTGATAACTAGTAGGAAACAAAGTTTTTAAAAGAAGTTCTCACATTCCAAATCTAGCATTTTTTCCATTGAACGATCTCCCTCGTTTGGTGGAAGAGGTAACTAACATCCATTGGTGATCCATAGGAGAGAAGAGATTTGAACCAACATCCTGTAAACCACTTCTCTTTCTGTTATATTAGGAAGGTGTCTATTACTTCTCCCATCTGCCACTGTATCTCCCATTCAAATCATCAGCCTTTAATCCTTCTAGTGCAGGTGCTGTATCTCCTGGTCTCCTCTCTTATAAAATGTATTCCTCAGGAAGTTTATACCACACTTTGGGCCACCACTGCCCATTAATATCTTGGCTTGGATTAAATGAACAGATTCTTGATTAGTCAAAATACTCTAATATATTAGGAATCTGGAGATGTGGGTCCTAGCCTCTGCTTTGCTACCAAATTATTGTTGGCGTTTAGGCCATTCACTTAATGCCAATGAGCTTCATTTTCCTTATTCATAATATGGTCATCACAGGTTTGAAGTATGAAGGGATTTTAGAAGTTGAACCTCCTCATTTTACAAATGGTAGAAAAAGTTAATTAGATGATATTTGATGTCCTTTGGAACTTTATAATTCTATGATTCTAATCAGTAACTCCCTACAATAGATTTATCTTGATTGGGAAAAGAAGGGAAGGACAAGTATAGAATATAAGTTGTTACTGAGGGGAAAGAGACTCCACTTGGTTTTCCCTGAGCATGAGTTTATGGAACACCTGGAATAGGGACAAGATGGAGCAAAAAGGCAACATCCTGATTTGGGAGATTTCAGAGTCCTAAGTTCTGCCATTGGCATGGTATAGTGGATAGGGCATTGGGTTTGAAGACTGATGCCCTTGTTTTTTTTTTTAAAGTTAATTTTTATTAATTCTTTATTAATTAATTGATAAAAATTATTTTAATTAATAATAAATTAAAATAATAAAAACAGACATTAATAAATAAAATGTATTAATTTTACTGACATTATCACTTAACAGTGCTTGTCACTAGTCAGTAGAAAGGTAAATATTTCATATCATAACTAGCTCTTCTTTTTCATTAGGTTAG
>CM053597.1:19780234-19792237 GCA_028646575.1 Pseudocheirus occidentalis | reverse complement strand
TGCCCGTAGTGCTTTCTGTCTTGTGGAGAGTTTTGGAGCTTGAAAATCTGTTTAGCGTCCCATTTTATGAGTTTTTTAGCGTGTTTGTGTGGGAGCTGCGGTGCTTTGCTGCTTCTACACCGCCATCTTGGCTCCGCCCCCTGATGCCCTTGTTTTGCCACTTAATAGTAGGTTTTGTTGCTATTGGACAAGTCTCCCAACTTCTTTGGCCTGGAGTTATCTTAGCTTTAAAATGAGAGGGGTTCGAATAGATGGCCTCTGCTATTCCCTCTAGCTCTAGGCCTATGATCTCAAGTCACTGTTAAACTTAGTTACTTTTATAGTCAGAACTTATCTCCATTGTATCAAGAGAGATTCAGGTTGGATCAATGGATAAATGGAAGCCCATTTTCTTTTTATCTCTACTCTGGGAAAAAGGACAGTATCCAGTGATCTTCCATTTGGTAATCCTTATGTTTTCCTTAATGCTTAGCTGGATAAGGGATCTCAGCAGTGTAGGTACCTCGCCCCTCCATACAGCACAGACCTCAACCATGCAAATCTTCTCATGCAATGATCTCTCATAGATTCTCTGGTATTTCCCCAATATTATGGAGGTCACTATCACTCAGTCAATCAACAGATATTTATTAAGTTCATGCCATATGCTAAGCACGGGAATAAAAAATGATCCCCACTAAAGAATATAGGCCCTTTCTTCAGGAAACTGCCATGTGATCAGGAGATTACATTCTGTCTCTTACTATAGGATAATAATTTCATTCTGATTGGCTCCATTTTCTCAGAACTGTCCTTTATTGTAAGTTCCCCAAATTCCTAAGTTTGGATTTACAAATCCTTTCATTCAACAAAAGTTTTAATGAATCCTGGGTTTTAAATGGGTCAGCTGAGGTCAGGAGACCTAGCACTGCTTTTATTTGAGCAGAGTTACGAGTCACCATCTGGGTGAACATTTCTCTTTCCTTTCAATCATGCTTACAATTAATGTAGTAAAGTTAGACTCATTTAAAAAAGTGATTGAGCTAAATAGACCATCGAAGAATGTTACCAAGGCTAGCTTGGCAAAAATTAGGTTAGGGCTTACCATACATTTAATTAAATGAGGACTGAGTAAATTTTGAAATGCCAGTGTCATCCATTGAAAACCTCATCTTCAATCTATTTAAATATATTCCCTTGAAGTTAAAATTCTTTCCCCTTCTGTATATTTACTTGTCTTCAATACTACAGTTTTACTGTGTCTCCAGAAATGTCAAGATCCCCTAGTTCTTTTTTCCATGGACATGTATGCTGGAAAAATACATGGTATTTATTTCTGTGGGTTATATAAAAATGGGTGTTTGGATTAATTAATTCTGTCTAGACAGGCTCTTCCAGTCCCGTTGTGTCATACATGGTGCAAGCAAAATGGGAAATGAATTAGCGATCTGCTACTCTGATGTAACTAGCATACTTGCTGCGTCTGATTTCAATAGCATCAACACTGGACTGGCCAACACTCATAATCCTGTCCATTCCTTGCAGCTACTTTGTTGGATTTTTTTTAGTGATTAAAATATAAAAGTACAATATGGCCAGTGCCCAATTAGGAATTAGAAGCAAGGTAAGCAATGAGTCTCAGGCTTACTCAGAAAAATTAGGCAACCTTTACCAAGGGCTGGAAATAAAGGCCTTTTAACCCAATTCTGAAGGGAAGTCCTTGGGGCTTCCCCATTGGAATATGCATTGGCAAATTCTAAGAGCATTTCCTCTGGCATTTCAACATGGGGCAGATTGAGAAAATGGCCCAGAAAGTTCAGAATAGCCTATGGCTTAGAAAGCATTTGCCATCCTGTTGAGTTTGTTGGCAAAGTCCAGCCACAGGGAACCTGGGGTTAATCAGCTAGACTTTCATAGAAGGTAGGAGAAAAAGATTTGTCCTGGGATCATTTCCTTTCTTTTTTTTCTCCATTGATGGTGGTGGTGATGGTGGGTATGGTCATAGATAATAAAGGCACAATTCAAATGGGGCAGGTTATTGATTTAAATGTTAGGGAGATGATAGGCAATGATGATATTTTGATGGATTATGGTATGTAAGGATTTGGGTAAATACTGATTAACCAATCCACTGGAGTCATATAATATTTCTGGTCTAATTTCTAAAACATTCTTCCATCTGCATATCTCTGTTTAGAGCTTGGAATAATGATTAGCATTTAAGGTTTGCAAAAATGTTTTATATATGTTATCTCATCTGATCCTCTCAACAATCCTGGGAGGTAGATACAACTACTATCACCTTTTAGAGATGAAGAAACAGAACCTTGGTCACTTCTCCAGAGTGACATAGCTAGGAAGTGTCTGAGACAGGATCTGAATTCAAACCTACCTGATTCCAAGGTCAATGCTCTATCCAGTAAAAGGTTCAAGACAGCCCAAAGCTCAGAAAGCACGTTGCTCTCCTGTTGAGTTTGATGTCTTCTGTCCATTGAACCACGTAGCTGCCAAACAAACAGAGCCTTTAAAGCTTTTGAGAAAATAATAAATATTAGGAATAATTGGAATACAAAACAAAAAAAAACTTACACATGCTCCACTGATTTTCAAAAACAAACATATTCCTTTTATTTCCTAGAATCACTGAATGTTAGTTGGAAGGAACCACAGACGTCATTTAATTTAACCTGCTCATTTTGCAAATAAGAAAACTGAGCAATCTCCCATCCTACACAGGAAGGAATTTCTCAAGAGCGTGTCAACCAAATCCAAGGTTGATTACTCCTTCTCATGCTTCCTTATTCCTCAAGGACACATCCAGTAGCATCTAGGGGTGGCACAGTGGGTAGGAATGCCAGATGGGTTCAAGAAGATTTAAGTTCAAATCCCACCTTGGATGCTTTGCAAACCTCAAAGTACTATGTAAATGCAAGTTGTTGTTATTTTTACAGATCCTCACTCGTCTACTTATCAGTCAGCAATCTATCCTCCTTTGAGCTATTGGACTCCCAACTTCATGTCTCTTCTTTCTCAAAGAACTCAGCATCTGGCTTAAAGAAAGTCTCTGTAACTCAGACTCTCGGTCTCTGTTTCTGTCTCTGTCTTTGTCTGTCTCTGTCTCTCCTTTTCTCCTCTTCCCTCCCTCTTTTCTTCCCTCTCTTCCTCCCTCTTCCAATCAATACCTGATTACCTGATCTTATACGTGTGTATATACTGATGTCTTCTCAAATGAACTCTCTCCAAGTTATTAGCTTCTTCATCTCCCTTGATCCTCACCTTTATTCCAATTTAACTATACTTGGCATGGCCATGTACCACATCTCACCATCACTCATAACTAGGCTATACCCATGATTTTGAACTTTGAAATTCTCTCTGATTTTAGGCTTTTCTCCTGTTGCTCCCTTTGAGCTTCTCTTGAAGCAGTGGTTTATTCTCCCCTTACTCCACAGCCTTTCCATTCATCCCTGTTCTCCAAATCCTTCACTCCTATTGGGGTTTCTCTAGCCTTATTCTACCTTATCCTTTCCACCCAAATTTCTTTGCTCTCTTGTTGGACCATGCCCACTGTCTGCTTTTTCTGCTTATATTCCTATGCTTTTGATGTCACTGAAGAAAGTCATAAACCTTTGACTACTGGGTGCACTTAAAGTTCATATCATCTCATATCAACTGGACCTTCAATACCACGTGATAATATTGTTATTTTTCCTGGATTGATATTTGATTACACTTCCCTCAAAACTTTTACAAATCTTCCCATTTTTTCTCAAGTTGCCAATGCTACCCTGAGCTTTCTTTTGCTATGGAAAAATATCCTTGCTTTTGAAGTGTTGATTTTTTTTTTAATAGGAGACTTTTGGCTTCAGGGTCCTTGGCTTTTCTACACCACACAGCAAATTCCTTCTCTATCTTCACCCATGCAATTCTGTCTTTACTCTTCTTCCTGAAGAATAAGTGACGCCTCTTGCCAAGGCCAACCTATCTATTTGGGCCTCTGATCTCATCCTCTGTAGGAGCTAACCCTATCAATAATTTCTTCTCATCTATCTCATTTTCAGTCTCTACTTAATGGTTCTCTTCTTTCTCAATTTTACTTGTATTATATTTAATTGCAAATATAATTTACCATCAGAAACTTTAACCCAGATGATAGAAGGTCAGATCTTTGAGGGTAGGGATAATTTCACATAGACACAGGATTGCTCAGTCAGACAAGTAATCTGTGACTGAATGGATGTCCTTATTCCAAATCTGGTGTTCTTTCCCAAAAACATTTTCCTAGAAAAAAATATTGCCTGTTCACTGCAAGTAGTTATTTTCATATTTGCCCTAAAGATATGAGGGAGCTTCCTCCTTTCCCCCTCCTTTGGCACATATCTCAATTATATGAAAATGCCAATTCAATAGTCTATCAGATATAAATATATTTGCTCCCATGCATCTATTTCAGACTCTACATGTTTTACATTCCTCATAGGATATGAACTCTTTGTCTCTGTCTCTCTGTCAATCTCTCTTCCTCTATCTCTAACAAACTTTTGTTTTGTTTAATATATATGATACTGTCAGAAGTGAATGAACTCAGTGTGTTTGAGCTATGTGTATAGGTTACTCTTAATCAAGAAGTTTTCCCAGTATCATGAAATATTTTTTCTCTGTTCTAGAGATTTTAGGGTAAGGAGGAAATAACGTTTCAAAAATTCATTCAAAAGGGCCAATGCACCAAGTAAGTGTATTTGAGAAAAGTTGAAAATGAATTGTGTGTATGTGTGTGTGTGTACCCACATTGGACTATTTCCTTCCTACTTTGAGCCTGTCTGCCTGGCTTGGTGCCATTTCATGCCAGTCTCCATGGCAACTTATTTATGGATAAAGTAACAGAAATATGCGAAAGCTGCCTGTTCCCAACTCTTCCTCCCAGAGTGCTTCAGCCCCTTGCTGTGAGAGGTCTGACCAGACAGGATCCCAGACCTCTCAGCACCCTACTACATCCAGCCTGCTTTTTATAGCAGATTCCATCTAAAGATGAAGGACCTCCTTTCCCAATAAGCCAAATCTTCAAGTACAGTCTCCCACATTTCAACATGTAGCCCCATAACTCTTGTGCCCCAATATCACCTTCCCTTGCCATTTTCTCAGTATAATTTAAGCAGCTTACATCTAGCATTTATTTGTTAGGGTTCCTCTTTGGCTCCAGAAAGGATACCCTTATATTACCACTTGTAAAGTCTTGAAGGAAATGTTTACAAGTGAATTGAGATCAATCATTTCACTTAAATGTTGTCTCCAACAATTTTCTTCATACTTTGTTGAGTTCTGTGGTGGTGACATGTTATTGGTACTTATTATCAGAAGATGGAAAAAAAACCCAGTTTTTAGTCACCCCAGGGGATCCATTGCTCATGCATTAATGTGATGCATTTTTCCTATTCTATGTTCAGGCAGACTGTAAAATCTGGGGGACTTAAAACAAATTATACTTTAGCATTTCAGTGTTTACACCAAAAGAAAAACAAACAGCTTCAGGTCACTGTTCCTCTGAATCTTGCTAATTGTTCTTTATGGAGCTTTTTTTTTGGCAGTATGAGATTAATTATTTTTTCATTATGAAAAAAAAGTTTCCCATTTATCCATATGTTACTGGTTTGGTTAAGCCTTTCTTACAGTGCCACCCAGATCTCAGTAATTCTAAGTGACTGTGTGTGTAATCTTGTTATGAAACAGTTATAAAACTTGATATTGTAGGTCTCCATCCAATGACATTTGACTTTTAGCTGATTTATGTATTTTTTCTGCATAAGAAATGACTTGTCTTGTTTGATGTTTTAAAAAAAATAGACTCATGGGATGGCTAGGTGGTTCAGTGAATAGAGCATCAACCTGGGAGTCATGAGGACCTGAATTCAAATATGATCTTGGACACTTGAGACATTTACTAGCTGTGTGACCCTGGGCAAGTCACTTAACCCCAATAGCCTTGCCTTCCCATCCCCCCCATAGACTCTAAAAAACTCATTTAAAAAATTGTTTTGCTCTCATTGCCCTGTGGCAATGCCAGATAATCAGTTGACAATCACTTATTAAGTCCTGGCTCTATACACCAGGAGCTCTGCTGGACTCTGGAGATACTGAGGGAAAAATGGAGACAAACAGCCCTTATCCTTAAAAAGCATACATTTTTGGGGGGCTGACTATATAGAAATATTTAAAATCTATTCAGAATAAATGCAATTATCATAATTATGATTATCAGGTCTCTTTTTCATGCATAAAGGCAAAAATAAAAACAAAGGGTGCTTCATGAGGTAGAGTATTAATGGGTCAAGTAATGATATATATAGTGCTTGGGGGTAGAATTCAAACATAATGGCATATTTCCCAGATCTATCATTAATTCATAGTGAGATCAGTTTATAGACCCTCTCTGTTCTTTGTTACTTCCCATGCCTTAGAAATCTTGTCAGCTCTTAAGCAGTCTGACAAAAATGTAAAGTGCATACTTCCAAACAGCAATGGCAGAGTATTGTAGTGGCTAGAAAGCCATCCTTGAACCTACAACCTTAGTTCAAGTCCCTGCATTGAATTATGTGAGCCTGGGCTAGTCATCTGATCTCTTAATGTCTTAAGTAACACCCAATTATTCAGCAGGAGAGCTTCTGTCTTGGTAGAAGGAATTTCTTAAATAAATAACAAAATCTAATAATAAATCATTATTGTGACCTAAAAAACACTCATTGTGATAAAATTCCATTTTGATAAAACTCCCTTCATGTGAGTGGCAGACAGGTACTGATCTATCCTCGTAAAGAGCGTTTCTCACTAGGAAATCCCTAAATCAACTAAATCACTGGTTGATCTCTATATACACACATATACATATATGAACATGTGTGTTTGTTATAAGTATACTAGATGGGTATGTTTCATATTACATATATGTAGGAATATTATATGTGTATACTAGTTGTCTATGTATATATACACAAACACATACATATATCCATATCTATCTATTTAACACACTCATACAGTAATTTTTGTTTTACCTCCATAAGGGGAATTTTCTATTTCTCCCTATATCCCCCAGCACTGAAAGTGCATTTGTTCCCATAACAAAAATTCTCAGCAACAGCTCTGAGTATGAGTAGTGTGTGTGAAGAGAGTAAGACTCAGAATGGTGCCATTTTAAGGCCACCTAGAGACTCCACAGCAGAATAAGGAAGCATCCTAGTTTCAGATGCCTAGCTCAGACCCCTTCCTTGCTTTGTAACTCTTCCATGTTTCCTTGCCTGTTTACCATACTGCATCTCCTAGTAGAAGGGAAGCTCATTGAAGGCAAGTACTATTTTTCTTGTATTTTCCACACCTGACACATAAGTGACTAATGTTTGAATTAAATTGAAATTAGATAAAAGTGAATTTCCATTTTTCACTTATACCAGTGTTTTGAGACTTTTTCCACTTTTTTTTTAAACAAGAACCAGTAATACAGAAATTCTCATACTTCCATGAACCATGGAGACATAGTGGATAAAGAGCTATTAGAGGAAGAGGAACATATATTTCAAGCTAATCTAATCCCCTTATTTTATAGTTAAGGAAACTGAGATATGGGGATGTTAAGTGATTTTTTTTTTTTGCAGGGGGAAGGCAGGGCAGTTGAGGATAAGTGACTTGCCCAAGGTCACACATCTAGTAAGTGTTAAATGTCTGAGGTTGGATTTGAACTCAAGGTCCTCCTGACTCTAGGGCTGGTGCTCTATTCACTGTGCCAACTAGCTGCCCCATTAAGTGGCTTTTCTAAGGTCACTTTGAATGCAGAAATATTGAGTTTGAATCTTACTTCTGATAATACCTCTGTGACAATGGGAAAGTAAATGAACATCCCTGGACCTCAGTTTCTTCATTGGAAAAAAAAAAGTCTTGGAATAGATGGCCTCTGTGTCCCGTGGTCAGTCAATGATCCAATGACCCAAAGTTCTTTCATTTCTATAGACTTGTCTCCTTATCTATAAATTGGAGAGTATGATAGCAGTATTCCCTACCTCTAAGGCTTACCATGGGGGTAAACCATATTCCTGTACATTAAGTGATTTGAAAACTTCAAAATGCTCCATAAACATCAGTCACTGATGGCGAGCATTACTTTCATTACTAAAGATGACAGTTGGAGCTGCCGGGCCCTTGGTAGTGCTTGATCCTATGAAGCTGAGATGTGAAGCCCTGCTATTCTCTTCCTATTGTCACTGAATAAACCCCCTTCTGCTCTGATTATTGATGCCAAATGCATGCTTTAAATAGTTCTAACCTGCATTAAATTGCTACTAATAAAACTATTCTTCACTGCAGTCTGTCAGAGCTAATCAAATGCCATCTATGGATTAGTGCAGTGGTTCTCAACCTCCCTAATGCCATGACCCTTTCAGACAGTTCCTCAGGTTGTGGTGACCTCCAACCAGAAAATTATTTTTATTGCTACTTCATAACTGTAATTTTGCTACTGCTATGAATCATAATGTAAACATCTGATATGCAGAATGTATTTTCATTGTTACAAACTGAACATAACCCACAGGTTCAGAACGGCTGGATTAGTGGGAGAATTTAGGACTATCCAGGCTTGCTTGTCATTGATTCACAAGGTTAAGCAGTCTGCTCCAGACACTTACTACTGATGGATGCCTCTGGTTGCCCGAGCTTTGGAATATAATATCTACATCCACTTTGGGGGCCAGTGAAGGGAGAGGAGCTGTTCTTTCCTCATCCCTGAGGTGATTAGTTCATACCTTGAAGCATGCATTTTGATTACCCCCACTCTCAGCTGTCTCAATATAAATGTTATTGTTGATCATAAAATTATCCAACCCCTCTTTAAATCTAGCTCTGGAGTTTGACACGCTGACCTTCAGTGACTGTGACTGCCACTAACTGATTATAAACTGTGTGTAGGAAGGATTTTTAAAAAATTTACTATGTTTACTTGCCATTAGCTTTGAGTGACCACTGGTTTTTGCATTTTGGGTTTGTATAACCACAGGATTCAGGTCTTTTTTTTTACCTTAAGCAGTATAATATTAAATTAAGCCCTCTGTGTCTTCCCCTTGCATAGTTTAAGTGATTTTTATGTTTTATTAGCTCATGTTATTGAAGTTTGTGATCCATGATTGGGAAATCCCAGCATGAAAACTCTCCCTATTGAGGTAGCTGGCTGCTCATTTATGACTTAGTACGTGAGCCCAAAGGATTTTCTCAAGACAAATAGAATTAAAGTAATTCACCCATAGTCACACAGGTGGCAAGTGTCAAATTGAGAACATGAACCCAGGTCATCTCTGGCTCCAAGCCTAGACTGTGTCTGTCACAATGCCATATTAATTCTGTCTGTGGTCACATCAGTGTGCATTTGTGTGCATCTGTGTACATATGTATGTTTTGCTGTGTGTGCACGCATGTGTGTGTTTAGCTTTGAGATTCTGATCTAAAACATGTCCTTTAAGTGAAAAATCTTTTTCTTCTTCTCTGGACCTTTTCAATTCCAGCTTCATATTTCTTAAGGCGAGAGGAATGAAATTAAATGCAATTCTTCAGCCTAGTGTTAGATTTTCTCCCTTTTTAAATTCACCCAAGCATCCTGTTTGCTTTTTAAAAATTGCTTTTTCACAGTGAGGAGACCTCATTAAAGTAACTCCAGTGTAACTCTGAACTATTTTCCTCACAAAACATTTTGTCATCTTAGAGCCCAGCTGTTGACAGATACATGTAACAAGTGAAAACATATTGTGCAGTGGTATTTACCCTTTGCTGGTGGGGTGTCGTGGTCCTTTGGTAGTGAAATACAGCCATGAGTTGATTCTGTATAATGAGAAAGGCTGGGCCATCTCAAGTGATACACAGGAATGTGATGCTTCTGTATACATGTGTGTGCATGTGTGCGTGCGTGTGTGTGTACATGTGAGAGTGTGTATTTGTGAGTATGTATGGTAAAGCTAGCATTTGTAATCCAGAAATTCCTTCTTCTATTTCCCATGTTTTCAATTTGTCCAGTCTTGTTACATGGAAATCAGTATTAGAACTGTTTTCTCCACATTCCTCAAATCCAGGTAACTTGGCCTCTATGGGACATCTTTTGTCTTGCCGCCAGTTTGGGACAGTGTATGAGAAGTAGCGTTGCCTAGGAAATAGCTTAGTCTATTTATTAAATAGCTGGTCTGGGAAGGAGTAAGTTTGAATCCCACCCCTGATATGTGATGGCTGTGTGACCCTGGATAAAACAATTAGCCTGTCTTTCTGGGTTTCAGTTTCTCATCTGAAAAATTAAGAAATTGGATTTAATGATTTCTACATACCCTTCCAACTCTAAATCAGTCACCTTAACACCAGGGTTCAAGACCAGTGTATGATACCTGCTGACTCTGGGACCTTAACAAGTAGCTCTGCATGGTGAAGTTCACTTGAAGCTCTCCATACTGATGGAGTGAGAAGTTTGATTTAAATAAAAAAGGGAAAGATGGGGTATGGGAGGGGCAGAATCTTTGGTGCTTATTCCCATCTTGACTTTCCTCTATGAAACTTTTGTTCATGAAGGACTGTTTTAGTATTCATAGTAGATAGACAGCTGAACACAGAATTATATTGACCTGCCTTTGACACTTAGTGCTGTGTGGCCCTGGTGAAGTCTGTTTAACCTTTGAACATTAGATGATTCTTTAACTCCAGAAGACTTAGCTACTAAGTTATAAACAGTTTGTCTTAGTGACAGGCAATCCCATACCCAGACAGAAGTTGTATGCAAATAAAAGTTATTACTATTATTATCATTATTAATTATTATTATATTAGCCCAGGGGCTACTATCCCAATGCCAACTTTATTAGAAAAGATGTTACTTGTCCCTTTAGTCTAGGGCAGGGGTTGTTAACGTAGGTTCTTAACCATCTTTTCTTCATATTTTGATAATTAGTTCAATATAATTGCTTTCCTTTACAAATTTTACATGTTTTATTTTATGCATTTAAAAACATTCTTCTGAGACACTTAACCAGACTCTCAAAAGAGTCCATGAACAAACAAACAAGCAAAATACTTAAGAACACCTTGTTTAGAGTGCTAGTACTAGTGATCACAGTTCCAGGGCCAAGAGAAGGGCTAGTGCTTGTGACTGTAGAGGACATGGGATCTTTCCTGGGAAATGGCTAGAGTGTAGAACAAAAGAACATTAACCACACCTCCTCGTATCTCACCACCTTGGAAAAACACAAAACTTTCAAACCCTAGAAAAATTCTGAAAACAACAGCACAAAAAAGCATGAGCCTTTGGATAGTCTTCCCAACCCCAACTGAGCACAGCCCAACTTCAACCAAAGTCAAGAAATAGCCTGGAAAATGAGCAAACAAACAAATAAAATTAACCACGATTAAGACTCAAAATACCAAGATTAAGACTCGGAACACAACAGTGGGAAAATAGCTACAGCCAAAACCTCAAAGAAAATGCTAATTGGCCCAAAAAGAATTCCTGGAAGAGTTAAAGAAAGAGATAAGAGTGGTAGAGGAAGAACTGGAAAAAAAGAAATGAGAGTAATTCAAGAAAATTATGAAAAGAGAATTAACAACTTGGCAAAGGAGGCACACAAATTCTCTGAAGAAAAGAACTCCTTAAAAAATAGAATATGTCCAGTGAAAAAGGAGATAAAAACATTCATTAAAGAAAATAATTCTTTAAACCTTAGAATTATGCAAATAGAAGCCTATGTCTTCAAGAGACATCAGTCATACTTATCCAAGGTCATTGAAACAAGGAAAGGATTTGAATACCGCTCCTATGATTCCAGTCAGTGATTTCTTATCTATCTTGAAGAAATATATCCACAGTCTACTCCTGTCAGTAGATGTTCTATTCTATTTCCTATCAACTACTTGCACTTTAATTCATGATGCTATTAAGTTAGAATAGGACTTTACTTAAGAATTGTGATTATATTTCCCTTGGTAATGATTACTTCAAGAAACATTCTGAAAATA
>CM053597.1:19721394-19780134 GCA_028646575.1 Pseudocheirus occidentalis | reverse complement strand
TATATATATATATATATATATATATATAAGCTTTGCAGGGAAACTAGGTGCGATGAATAGAGCACCAGCCCTAGAATCAGGGGAACCTGAGTTCAAATCTGGCCTCAGACACTTAACACTTACTAGCTGTGTGACCTTGGGCAAGTCACAACCCCAATTGCCCTGCCTTTTCACCTCCAAAAAAAAGCCCCCCCTCCCAAAAAAAAATGTTCCACAAAGAAGAAAGGGAAGTAATTCTTTCATATATTCACTGGGGTCAAGTTTGGTCATTATAATTACACAGGATTCAGTATTGACTTTTATTATTGATATTCTAATCTCCCTTTAGCATTTATTTACATCTTTCTGGTTATTTTATAAATCTTTTTCCCTGGCTCGGCTTACTTTACTTTATATCAGTTCTCCTGGTACTTTTCAGCATTTCCTTAGTCATCATTTCACAATTTCTCCCAACCCAGGAATAGTCTGCTTCATCCATATACCATTATTTCTTTAGCCATTTCTCTGTTGATGGGCATTTGCTTTGTTTCCAGTTCTTGCTAGTACAAAATGTTTGACCATATGGCCCAGTATCATGTCAGTATAGTTCTATGTCAGTTTTCTATTTGGATTCAATTCTTTGATACCATGAAAAAAATTGCATTTAGTATTTAGGCTTTCAGTTTTAAATTGGGCTAAGCCTTTTGGAATACCCTATATACATTTTCTTCTTGCTTTTATCTATGTAGGCTTATAAAATATAAGGCTCAAGAGTGATTTCCTTTAGAATGGGGCCTACATTTTTGGATATGACCAAGGTGGAATTTTTTTTTATTGACTTGGCATATTCACTCCAAGGGTTTTGTTTTTCTTTTTCTATCCCTAGGGGAAGGAGGGAGAGTGAAATGGAAATAAAAAATACATGTTAATGAAACAATGTTTTTAAAGTGTGACCAATACTGTTTAAAAAGGAATCCTATTTGGTCGACTGAATGGATTTTTGTAGACCTCTACTAACTATCTACAATGTGAGTCAGCAAGGAGACAACTGCTCGATTAGGTCAGAACTGTTCTGGTGCCTATACTATGCACACCTTAACCCTAGCTCAAGGAGCTATGATGGATGGCATGCTGCCAAGGCAGGTATCCTGCCTAATGTACGGTGACAGTGGCTAATGAGCTGGCACCCAGGATTACCCAAGGGAAAACGAATCTCTGCCACCTCAGGGTCTGAGACAAACTCACTCAACTGTTTGTGTTTCTCCACTGTTAGATTTCTACACTGCCTTGGTTTTGTGTGGTCCAAGTCATATTTCTTTATTCCCTTTTTGCACCATGGATAATTTTACAAAAGAGAGAGAGAGAGAGAGAGAGAGAGAGACAGAGACAGAGACAGAGACAGAGAGAGAGAGAGACAGAGAGAGAGAGAGAGAGAGAGAGAGAGAGCGAGAGTGAGAGAGAGAGTGAGCACCTGTGATTCTTTGTGTGTCATCTCGTCAGACTTGCCAGTCTCTGAGAGAAGGTCATACATTTTGAAGATAGATGAAAACTTCAAGATTTACCTCTTCGTTTTATAGGTGATCAGACAGACCCACTGAGGTTAAATGACTTGCCCCAGGCCAGTGGCTGTTCTAGGATTTGAACCCACGTTTTCTAAAGACAAATCTAGTCTTTGTTGCACTGCATCCCACTGACTCCCATAGCCTCTATAAGGTGCGGCTCTCACATCGGACCTCTTGCTTAAAACAGGGCTGCCCTATGTCTTTATTCTTATTGTTATTAGTAGTTCCTGACCTAACTCTTTTCCTCTTCTAATTTATTCATATTTGTTGGAAACATTTAGAAAATGTAACTAAATGTTAAAGACAGCTTAAAAGCCTGACTGCTTGTCAGGCCCAGGCTTATTATTCAAACTATAGCTGCATTTCTAAATAATTAACTCCATGCCATTGTAAAACCTTTAGGTTTTTTTTTCTATAAATGTCAAATTTCACAGACTCTTAATAGTGATTCAAAATGCCTGGTGCATAGGAATGGTGTTTGGTTATTAACATTCCCCTAATGTCCCCCTACAAAAGCTAGAACTCATTCCTCTATTGATCTTTTTGAATCCCAGATTATTAATTTGCGGGGAGCAAAAGAATCCCACTCGTCCCCTTCTCTGGCTCTTCCTTCTGTGGGTAATTCTTCACTGCCTGGTGTTGCTGAGATGCACTAGGGAAGTTAAATGCATGTGGCCTCTAGGGGGCACTCCACAAGCTCACTCCTTACCCTTTACCCGTGGTCTGTAGTACCATTAGTGAGGCGAGGAGGCCAAGTGGCCCACACTGTCCTTTTATGGAAATGGATCTCTTCTTAATGTGTAGGAGGCAGCACCTTGAAGTCACCCTCTTTAATGAGAGAGGCTGTGCTGGGGAAGAAATTGATGGAACCCTCCTGACAAGGCCCGACCCTTGGCTAGAGTCACTTCTGCAGAAGGGGAGGGAATGCTAAAGCCCTTGTCAGCCCTGGAAATGGCTCCTTGATTCATTAGCTGGAGAAGAGGGCATATAAATTTAACAGCTTTGTGAATATTGACCCTCTAATGTATTGTTGCGGCAAATGATCACAAAGTGTTTGCCAGGGCTGAGGGGCTGGGCTTTGTTTAAAGGGCATAATTGTGATGGATTGGACTAATAAAATATTTAGCCGAGTCATGGTACCCTGCATGACTGCAGGGGAGACAGCTCTTGCCATCCACAGAAGCCAAGGATGGAACTGCTTTCTTTTGCCCACTACAATTTTTGTTAAATTAAAAAAAAAATCCCCATTCACAATATGTGTGGATTTTTCAAGACCACCTCCTTTGAAGACCACAATGTCTTGGTCAATATTGTTACAGAATCTAAGAATAAGGTCACAGTGCCTCAAAAAGACACAGTAGGAAAAAAGTCACGTGTATATCAAATATAGGTATGAGCGAGTTTATAATATGCAAGAAATATCCACATGGGAAAAGTTGTTGTTCCACTTGTTTTGGGCATGTCATCCATACTCTTGGTGACCCCATTGGTTGTTGTTGGTGGTGGTGGTTTGTTTTTTTTTTTTTTCCCAGCAGACACTAGAATGGTTTGCTATTTCCTTCTCCAACTCATTTGGCAGATGAGGAAATACGGTTAAGTGACTTGCCCAGGATTGCACAGTTAACTCTAGTCAGCTTCTGAGGCTGAATTTGAACTTAGATCTTCTTAACTTCAGACTTGGTCCCTTCTCTAGCTGCCCGCATGGGAAAATTAGGCATACTTATTATGCAATAGATAAAAACGTAGGGAAATATTACATGCATCCAATACTTCTCTACCTCTATGAGGCAGCTAGGAGGCACATTGAGGACGGTGCTATTCCTTGAAACTTGAGTCAGAATCCTACCACAGATATTTACGAGTTGTGACCCTGGGCAAATTGCTTAACCATTCTTCAAGATCAGGTTTCTCATCTGTAAAATGGGGGTAATCATAGCACCCACCTCCCAAGGTTGTGGGGATCAGATATGATGATATATAGAAAGATCTTTGCCAAACTTACCATGCTCTAGAAATGTTATCATGGTGCTAGATTTCATGATCCCATGTGTTCTTAGACTATTAACAGAGTTGGAGAAAGAGCCAGTGTAGTGTGAGGAAAAGACCATAGGATTTGGAATCAGAGGGAGTGAATTTAATTCTTAGCTTTGCACCTTGCTATCAGTGGGAGCCCTGGGCCTCTTTTTACCTCTCTGGGCCTCAGTTTCCTCATCTGAAAAATGAAGAGTTTGGGTAAGATGACCTCTAACTTCCCTCCCAGCTCTAGATCAATTGTTCTGTTAACCTAATCTTAAAATTTTAATAGCTTGTATTGTATACAATACAGAAGGAAACTGCTTTGAAATGACAAGGCAGGGTAGACTAGAGTAGACATCAAAGCTGCCTTGGTGGGATGGGGTATTTATATCTCCTTAGAAGTTCTATATGAGTGAACAAAAAGAACTGATTTTCTTGTTTGGTTTTGCTGGATGGTATGTCTATGTGTGTGGGAGGTAAGGAGAATTTTTACTAAACCTGTAGTGATAAACTCAATTAGTAAAATTCGAAAAATTAATGAGTTTTACTTTGTAATAATGATTCTCATTCTTCACCTTGGCTAGCTCATTAGTACCTAAATAATGCTTTTGAAAATTGGGTTATTCTTTTTTTTGTGAAGTTAGAAAAGCTGTTTCCATCCTTACAAAGAAGTTTAGCCAACAGTTGCTTTAACAAGAGCTGAAACTGCTGATTGACCCTTTGAAACTGGACCATAAGGAATGTTTCAGGATTTGGGTATCAACCCCAACTCTACACAAGTTCATGAGCCTACCATGAACATTTTGAAGATGAGTCAAGATGAAAATAGAATTACCCCAAAGAGCAATGAATGGCCTGCCTCCAAACCCTGTGGGTAACCATCTTTCCAGGTCTTACAGCAGAGGCTAGACATCCCACTAATTGTTATAGGGATTTCTTATAGGTTACATAAGTTGGCCACAGGGATACCTTTTGCCTCTGTAATCAAAACTCCTTAGTGCTTTTGGGGGTGTTTTTCTTATAAAACGTAAGCTCTTTTCTTGTTTTGTTTTTTTGCTTTTTGGAGGGCAGTTGGGGTTAAGTGACTTGCCCAAGGTCACACAGCTAGTTTTTTGTGTTAAGTGTCTGAAGCTGGATTTGAACTCAGGTACTCCTGACTTCAGGGCCAGTGCTCTATTCACTGCACCACCTAGCCACCCCTTAAAATGTAAGCTCTTTAAGGGCAGGGTATGGTTCCTTTTTGCCTTTGTACGCTAAGCACATGGCACAGACACCTATATATAGAAGACAATGTTTATTGATGAAATAGAAAGGGAAGGCCCTGTTTGTAATTTTTAAAAGAAATTTTCTTCTGGAAAGCAACAGAAATGTCAGAAATAGTCATAGAATCTCATTATTGGAAGGAACCTCAGAGTTCACTTAGTCTAAATGGTACTTGAACAGAGATATCCTTAGGCAGCCTACCCCACCAGTGACCATCGAACCTTTGTTTAAAGGTCCCTAGTCAAGGGGAAGGAACCATGTAAAGGACAGCCAGTATCAAACTCATTGCAACCATGAGTTGTAGACTGTAGTTAGGGTCCAGAACAAGTTTAATATCTTCCACATGGAAGCCCTGCAACACTTGAAGACAAGGATTGTGTGGTCTTGCCCACATCTATTCTGCTCTCATCTAAACATCCCTAGTGCCTATAAGCATTACTCATACATCCTGAGTCACTGTTGTAATCAGTGAGCACTTTCTATGTATGAATCAGTGCACAGCCCTGTGGTGAATGAGTAAATGTTTGATGTTCAGTTTACACCATAGCTACTTGCTACTTCCTGCATGTATCTGCCAACAGGAATATATCTTGCAATCTCGATTCTGAGCTATTCTGATAAAAAGAATATTTTCAAAGCACTCACTATGTTTAAGCTATTGCATATACTATGGGTTTAGGAATTAAAAGTAAAATGTTCTCCTTGCCTCCAAGGACCCTACACCCCAGTATATTACGAGTAACCCAAGTTAAAAGTGGAATAGGATAAATATTCTAAGTTCAATAAAAATCAAGTCCCATGGGGTTAAACCCTAGATGGGGCTAGATGGAGAAAGTCTGCGTGAAAAATTCAGCACGTGTAAGAAACTTGCTGCCAAGTGACCATGGGCAAGTTGCTGAAAAGAATCTCCCAGGGTTTCCGTTTTCTCTTCTGTACAATGAAAAGAGTGAATGGATGGCCTCGGAGGTGCCCTTTAGCTCTGGGTATGTGATTTTTATGCTTCTGGAAAGGGATTTTTTTTTCCTGTTTTCCCTTTTCTTCACAATGAAGAAAAATTTCTTGCTTTGTGATTGTGCTTTTGTCTTACTTAAAAGTTCCTCAAAGCTAATTGGCTTCCCATCAGGGCCCTTCAAGTGATCATGTTCTTGACACTGATCAGCTTGCCCTCCCTGGTTCAAATCATGTTATGGTTCCACGTGACACTTGCCTGACTTGAGTCTACTTTCTCTTCCTTCTTTTCCCTGCTAGTCAGTCAGCTCACTGGAGTCTGAAGACTGTGGCAAACTCTATTGGAAAAACAGGTTGTCTTGGGGAAAAAAAATTCTGTTTGCCAGTGTGTTCAGTATTGGCAAGCAATTTTCCATCTGACCAGCTGTAGTCTCATGTTGATGAAAATTGCAGCCATTTAGTAAAACCTTCAGGCCGGTTGGCTTCAGAGATATTTTCCTTTTAGTAGATTGTGATTCCATTTGGATTCCTGAATGTCAAAAGTATCTGCTGGGTTGTTTAAGAGCAAGAAGCAGCAGTTAATATTCCCCTGTCACGGATTGAAAGGGAGTTCTTTTGAAAACCCGCCTGCAAGTTACTACACATTAAAACATGTCTTGCTGGCCAATTTACATACTCTCATAAACAAATCCAGGTTCTCTCCCCTCCTTCCCTTCCCCCCTCCCCCCATATCACTGGATTGTCTGGAAAGTTCTTTATAGCTATATGGGTTTAGAGGAGGAAGAGGAAAAGGCTACCTTTGGAAAATCCAATGAGCTTTCATTTCTGTGCCTCTGATAGGCCTGTGCATTTAGAAAAAGCAAAACCAGAGATGGTGAAAGAAGACAAAGTGAAAAAAAAAAAGGAACTGTAAGAATTTTTAATATGTCTCTGATTGCGGAAACATATGGAGCCAATCACAGGCCTGGCCACAACACTACTGGGACTGAAAATTAGCATTTGTGTCAGACAAATGGGGGATGTTTCTTTTTACATTATGAGAGAAATGTGCGTGGGTTTTGTTTGGTTTTGTTTCTTTCAGGCTCTTTTTTTTAACAGCAGTCTCACTCTCAGAAGCAGGAGGTGGGGGACTGAGGGAAGCGAGGGGAAGTTAAAGGCAAATACATTCAAACCATTTCTAGGCCTCTTTTTGAAGTAGGTTTTTTTTTTTTTTCCAAATTCAAGAGCCTTCCAGTCAAAGGAAATGTTTAACAGTAGAATAAATTCGGTCAAGATGGAAGTAGGGGTTAATGGAAACTTATACTTCTCACACTATTTTTAAAAATTAAAAAAAGAAAACATTTCTCTCTTTTAGAACATACCATAGGCATTTCCTTCTATTTCTTCTCTTCCCCCTCATAAAGATGAATAGTTAAACAGCAATGACTGACCTAGCCACCACCTCTCACAGGGCATACAACAAGTGTCAGCTAAAGACTCCTCTTCTTTCCCAACATCGATTCTATATGGCTTGGTCTTGGTCATCTTTATGTACTATTAAAAAAAGAGAAAACAATCTTCTTTACATGTTTAATGGGGAAAGTCAAATAGAAGACCATTAAACCAGTGTACATATGATTTTGAAGCTCTCAATCTTAGCATTTTCTTCATTACATCCTATATTTTCATCATTACGTCTTATATTTTCCAATACAATAATCACAGAATTTGAAAGCTGCCTTCTGGTCTAACCCATACCTATAAAGAATCCCCATTATAACATACAGAACAAGTAGTTATTCAGCCTCTCTTTGAAGACCTCTAAAGACAGAGATAACAAGCAATTATCCAGCCTCTATTAGAAGTCCTTTAAAGAGAGAGAACTGCCCACTTCTTAAGGCAGCACATTCCTCTTTGGGCCAGCCCTCATTTTTACTTCTTTTTTCCCCTGACTTCAAGCCTAAATTGACTTCTTGGAAACCTCCACCAATTGTTCCTTCTTCTGACCTATGGGACCAACCAGGATCCTCTTCCATATGACCACCCTTCAGATATTTGAAGAGCTATCATGCCTCTCTTTTAGTCTTCTTTCTCCAGGCTAAACATTCCCAGTTCCTTCAATTGATCTTCTTAGGTCTTGGACTCAAGGCTATTCACTGTCCTGTTTGCTGCCCTCCTCTGAACCCCACAACTTGCCTATGTCCTTCTTAAATCATGGTGCCCAGAACAGAATCCAATCCTTCTCCTGAGACCTAGTGAGGACAGAGTACAAGAATTCTATACATAGAAGTTTATCCCCTCTTGATGTAGCCCAAGATTGCAATAGTTTTTCTGTCTGCTGCCTCATAGTAAGCTTGCAGTTTATTTATGCTTTCTCAATTGTATACTTTTGGGTTGATTTTTTGTACCCATATGCCAGATTTTATATTTACCCAGGGATGTGCTGAAGCTGACTCATACTGGCTCATGAGACCCAATTGTTAAATTCTTAGTGGGAGCATTTACACTTTGGAAATCAGCAAATGCTACAAATCAGGACTTGATTTATCCTTTTATTGATTGTCCCTGACTTAAGAAAATGATAGAGAAAAGATATTCAGAAGATAGATTAAACTTCAAAGTATGTCATACATAATCTTTTATTTCTGGAGAGCCAGTTGTTAAATATTTACCAGAACACTCCCGCATTTAATCCTGTTAAATTTCATTTTATTAGATTAAGCCTGACAGGCTCCTTTTGCATTCTTACTCCAATGTTATGTTTGATAGATAGGTTGTCCTAAAAATCTTAGTGTGGTTTTCAGCTATTAAAGATTTTGGGACTTTTGCAATACTCTGTATATAGCTTGATTCTCTCTCTCTCTCTCTCTCTCTCTCTCTCTCTCTCTCTCTCTCTCTCTCTCTCTCTCTCTTTCTCCTGTCCACCTACCTTGCTATATATATAAATATAGAATGTATGTTTCTATGTTTATTTCACCTATAATAGCTACTCTATGTGGTATTTAACACTTATATAATCATTCAAAGTTTACAAAGCATTTTTTCATATGCATTCTCATCTGATCCTCACAATATAACACTGATAGGGCAATACCTTTGGCATTCTCTCCTCATATAGCCAGAGTAAGCAATGTCTGTCTGCACATTCTTTGTGACATTGGAGTCTTAGTTCTGTGTATTTTACTTGTGTGTGACTCCTGGAGCAGACCACTGAGTCTAAGTCAATAGACATTCATTGTGTGGCTACTCTTGTGCCAGGTACTGGTGATACAAAGCCACAAACAAAAGAGTTTGTGCCCTTCTAGTCAGAAATTCCTCGTGACCAGAGGCACATGCGTATTCTTGTGGCCATTATATTTTGTCAAATGAATTTACAGGTCTGGTCTTTCCTATTTTTTAAGTTTAGAGTTACCATTGGCACTAGTGTGCATTTCTCAGCAGATAGAAAGTAAATAGAATAAATGGTGCACTCCAGGTAGCTGGCTTCCTTGTCTTTCCTGGAATTTACAGCCTCCCCCTGAGTGCATGACTCCTGCAGGTGCTTCATCAAAATGGAATGGGGTCTAGAATACATCACTGACTCTTCATAGGAATCTGCAAGCCCTAGTGAGCTAAAGCTGACCCAGCCAATAGAAAATTGCAAGGTTATAATGACCCTAACTCTATCTCCAGCTTATTCAGGCATGTCCTTCAATACTATGCTTCCTGGATCCCTACATACTTCTTTATGGCAGGCCAGAGAAAGAGATGTAAAGGGGCCTGGTGTTTGTTAGGGAAACCCCACAGGAATCGAGGACAAAAGAGATGGCATCACTCTTTGCCCAAGGGCACAGCAGGAACCCCGGGGCAACAGAAGATTTGCTCCTTTAGTTTTTCTTTCAGAATCTTTGCATTAGGAGCTTTCTCTGTTTATGCAGGTACTGAAGATTTTTCCTCAGTGCCAATATCATCACTCACATAAGAGTATTGTCATATTTTCTGTCAAGCGAGATCATATTCAACTAGTTGCTCTTACAGGTCTTTTACTTATACATGTGTTTGGTCTCAGAGAAGTTTCTCATGAGCTTTTTTTTGGGGGGGTATCCTTATTTTTACAATCATATTCTTATAAGTTCTATATTTAGAGAAGCAAAGGGTCCTTGGAATCTATCTGGTACAAACCTTTGGTTTTACAGATGAGTAAACTGAGGCCCAGTGGGGTAAAATAGGTGATTTAGTTGATAAGCAGTTGATAAGAATTTGAACCTCTTTCCTCTGACTTGATATCTGTCCAGTGTTCTGCCTAGTACCATGGCACCTCCATGGAGGATCATGGTTAAGCATCTCCATTTATACAGCATGTGTCATGTTTCCATGATATAATTAGAGTGGGTAACCCTCCATATCTTGGGAGATTATTTCATGAGTGGGTGCTTATATCTTTGTGTGTCAGTTGACTTTCTCATTATGAGTTTCTCCTTACTTAACTAAGTTTGTCCACACGTGATAAAATATGGACTGTGTGACTGGTGCCATACTCCAAGGCTCTCTAGTCCAGTAACAACTGCTAATGTGTGTGTTCCAGTGACATAATGTTCAAGGAGCCAGTGTCATGTCCAATTTGATATGGTGACATACCAGAGGAGGATGCTATGCGTATATGCCCAATCTTAAATGACTGGTTTTTTTTTTTTTGGAGGGCAATCGAGGTTAAGTGACTTGGCCAAGGTCACACAGCTAGTAAGTGTGTTAGGTGTCTGAGGCCCAATTTGAACTCAGGTCCTCCTGACTCCAAGGCCTGGTGCTCTATTCACTGTGCCACCTAGCTGCCCCGTAGATGCCTGATCTTTAAAGATCTACTAGAGGCAATTTCAAATCTTACATTCCTGAGCAGATCATCTGGACTATCAAGAAGGATTTGTTGATTCTATGCTTGGTGATACAAGGCTCCACTATTTTGATTTAAATTTATTCTTCTTTTTTGGCCATTCTAAGCACATGGTTAAGAGAAAGGGGGCCAGATGGAATGGGAGAAAGACATATCAGTGTTTTAGCTCACTCTTCAAGGAAGGGTTTTAAGCAGGCTGCTCCCCAATAGCTGCCTCTTTCTAAGATTGTGTGGAGTGTGTGTATGTGTGTGTGTGCGTGTGCACGTGTGTGTGTACATGTGCATGTGCACGTGTGTGTGTGCATTTGTTAAAAAAAAAACTTCTTATTCTGGTGGTATGAATCCTGAAATTCTGTCTGTAACCTCTCTCATTCTGATTCCTTAACTATAAAGTTTGGATAATAATAAGAACTACTTCCAGGGATTGTTTTGAGAATCCAATGAGACATTATTTAGCACAGTGCCTGATATATATAGTAGGAACTTCCTACCTACTTATTACCTTCTTTCCTTCTTTCCTTCCTTCCTTCCTGCCTTTATTTCTTTCTTCCTGGAGGAAAAAATGTTGTCTCAACTCAGGATCATAGATTTAGAGGTAGAATGTACCTTAGAGATGTTCTCGACCAATCCCTTCATTTTACAGATGTGGAAGTAGAATCCCAGAGATGACATGGGAATTGCTGGAGGTTCCATAGCTAGAAGCTACTAGAAATGGGATCCACACTCCAAATTTCTGACCCCAGATCTGGTAGACCTTCACTTGCATCGTGTTGCTTCCAAATAACTCTTCCATTCTGTTGTGTTAGGTTAGGGGTGGGGATTGAGTTTGTATTCAAATGGTCACACTTGAGGACCTATAAAGTGCCAGGTTCCCCACCACTGTGCTAGTCTCTCCCCTACATCTCCTTTGAACCCTAGTCTGTAACCTAAGATCCTGGATAGTGGGTGAGATTTTTTTCTTTTTTTAAATTTCTATTCCCCACATCCCAACACCTAGCATAAATTGTATTATACATAATAGGATTCAGAAAATGATGATTGAATGATCTCCTGTATCATTCATTCTCTAAATAATCTATTTGAAATGAAGCATATGCTATATGGTAATATTTCTGTCTGTCCCATTGCTCAGACAATAAGCTTCTGCGGGGCAAGGCTGTGTCTTGAATGTGTCTGTACCCTCCCTTTCCCTTAGTGCATAGCACAGTGTCCTGAATACACTAGTTACTCACTGAATAGAAAATATGCTTGGTAAAACTTACTGCTCTAAAAAAATTATACAATTTAATGGAAGATATTTAATTTTTAAGTTAAGAATACATTTACAATAAATAAAAGTTAGTCCTTCCCCTCTCCCCCAGAGTGTGTTGATTTATGTATATTTCCTGAGAATAATCTTTTTTAAAGAAAAGACTCTTTTCAGCTTGGACATACCAGAGCAAATATTCACCATGTGAACCCAAGAATCTTTAGCCCTTTAAAATAACTGTTCTGTTTATGGCATGCAACCTTCCTTCCTAAAACACTATAAATGTCTTAAGCCAAGGCTTAAAGAACTATGATTTGTTGACATGAATTCAATAGACAATCCTAGCTTCTGTCATAAGAATAAGTTGGTTCATTCTAGTTTTTGAACTTTTTCGTTGGAGTAAGAATGTTTCATACGTGTGCATATTTATACATGCACACATACCTAGGTGTATATGTACATACCTGCACATATATGTATGTATGTACATATACATACAAACATTTACATGTTATTTTTTTTTCCTTTCAGTTCCTGCATTTGAGAAGTCCAGTTTTGTGTAATTTGTAGAGAGACACAATAATTCCCTTTCCCCTCACACCTGAGGGCTTGGGAACAGAAAATGTCTGAAGACATTTTTTTTTCTCAGAGATTTTTAATTGAACAGGTACTCTAAACGTTTGATGCTAGAGTTTCATTCTGTCAATTCCTATTACTTTAACTCTATTTCTTATGCCATTAAATGGCTTGTTTCTACCTACTTCGAAGAGCAAATGAGTGGAATAAAGGGATGAAATGTATCATCCTTCTGTGAAAGCTCATCAAAATTTGAGTCCATGTACATAATTTTTATTTATTTTTTTGTTCCAATCTGGGCTTTAATCCTCATGGGGGATTGATTGCTTTGTGGGAATGCCCTTTATTTGTGTTGATCAGAGCTCAAAGTCTTAATGGGGCTTGCGCTCATAAAGAGATAGTACTTGAACCCACAACTTTATGACTGCTAGGACAGCTCCACTGTGTCATGTTATCTTCCATTCTGTGGGCACAAGGAGCCCCTAAGAATTGCCTCATTCATCAGGGTACTAAGAGAACAGTACTTTGGAAAATTTGGTATTATAGAGATGGAGGTTATTATTATGTCTTGGTATGAGGTTCTTACCTTTCTTCAGGTAGTCATGGGTTGACTCTGGGGAGAGAAGGGCAGTGCATCCCAGGAAGTGAAATAGTGTTTCTGGAATTGAAGGATAGTCTTCCTTCCAAAGGCCTATGCAAGCTCCCAATAGTAGGAGAGAACATTATAGCTACTTAGATGATAACTTATAAATGCTCTGGCTGTCAGACACAAGATTGGCTAGAAGAGTCTAAACTGCAAAGGGTGGAGAGGTCAATTCTATGTAATTCTCTTTGTACAATTAGGGGCTCATTGAGTCCTTTTTGAGACTGGGGCAAACGGTAGTGATTACATTGGAGTTTACCTGGAGGGATTTGTTTTCCTTCTCAGTGCCCTCAGCACAATGGAGGTCAGTAGACAAAGTTCTAATCTCATTTCCTTCAGAAATGAATCCTGAGTTTTGAGTGCAGAGAAATGGAGGGCAAACAGCATCAAGAAGGAAGTTTATTTTGATCAATCCCTTCCCCTAGTGTGACACAATCCCAACCTGCCAACCTTGAGGCACCTCCCCTTTTCTCTCTGGTCCGAAGCAGAGACTCATTTTGTTGGTTATGGCTGTGCTGTTTGCTACTAGTACCTGGATTAGCTTTTGTTTTTAATGTAACAAACCTTTGTGTGTTACTTCCTTGTTGTCATTATATCACATTACTTGTCTCTAACTTCCTACAAGGCTCTTTTTCTATCCTCGCCCAACCTTTATTTATCTTACAGTTTCTGTACCGAATCACATGACAGCATCATCATCATCATCATTTTAAAGATAAAGAAAATTCAGTGCAATCATTGAAACGGCACAACGGAGAGAATGCTAGACTTAGAGGCTGAACATTTGGTTTCAAACCCAACTTTGCCCGTTGTATGAGATCCTAAGGTTCCTGTCTCTAGACATGAATATGACCTTCGAGACTATCCGATTCAAACCCATCTTTTTACAGATGAGAAAACTGAGGTCCTGGGAGATTAGGCTGTCCAAAGTCACTAAGGCAGTAGATAGCAGAGATGCCTGATTGGCCTCAGCCCCCATAGCCTTTCGATTATACTACAATGGAGTCCTGTTTATTTCCTGTATGGCTTTAGACCATTCCCTTAATGTTTGTGAGCCTGTTTTCCTCACCTGTTAGATGAAGTGGTTGGAGTAGATCATATCTAAGGGTCTTTTCCATTTTAAAGCTCTCTGGTTCAATATCATGGAGGACTCAGCTATTGTTATTATGATTGCTCAGTTGGGCCAACTCTTTGTGACCCTATGTGACCAGAGCAAATCAATGCTGTCTGTTGGCCAAGATACTGGAGTGGTTTGCCATTTCCTTCTCCAGATCATTTCACAGATGAGAAAACTGAGGCAAACCTGGTGAAGAGACTTGCCCAAGGTCACACTGCTAGTCAGTGTCTGAGGTTGGATATGAGTTCAGATCTTCCTGACTCCAGGCCCAGCACTCTCTACTGCATCAACTAGCTGCCCCATGACTTGGCTGTGTTGTCTTAATGTATTAAAAACTGTAAGGGCAGGGGGTGGCTAGGTGGAGCAGTGAATAGAGCACTGGCCCTGGAGTCAGGAGGACCTGAGTTCAAATCTGGATTCACACACTTAACACAAAAAACTAGCCGTGTGACCTTGGGCAAGTCACTTAATCCCAACTGCCCTCCTGGGGGGGGGGGACTGTGAGGGCAAGGAACATGTCACTATAATTCTCTTCTTTTAATGTTATATGTGATTCAGTATCCCAAGGTGCTTCATAAGTACTTGTTGGATTCTAAGAGAAATGTTTTTCATTTTAAAGCTTAAATTTTTGTTTTGTTATTTTTGATAGATTTGAAGCTTGAGGATTTTAACTCAACTTTGTGTCAAGTTCTTGGTTATTTTCATTTATTTTTAAGGCAAATACTAGAACTTAGGTCTTATCTCTGACCCCAATTTCAACATTCCTCAAACTGAGAATTTTTTGATGATGACTTATGGAAAATATTCCTTATTTCCTGTTTCCCTCTGGTTATGCCCTACAGATGTCTACGAGAGGCCATTGGTGAACTGGACAAGAAATTAAGCCAGTTGGAATTTTCCTTTCTGTGTCATTTAGATAAAGCCACTGAAACTTGATTCTTCATTCTTTGTTGGTCCTGGAGAGAGCCACAGAAGAAATGTTATATATTATAGGAAGATGTAAACTTGAACATATACCAACTAGACAAGTAAAAATTCTCCCATACTCTGGCAGCATCAAGTAATGTGATATCATCTGGTGCTTGGTGCTTTTACTGTATAAAATACAGAAGGAAAGCTTAGAATTTTCTCAAGTATATACTTATAGAGAAGTTACATAAGAGACATAGAAAGATATTACAGAACCTTTTTGGACAATACTGTTGTTGTTCATCCTTCATTCTTGAAGACGACCATATCATTAGGGAGGTGATGCCATGACATGCAAGTGAATTGGATTTAAGTGAGAGAGGGCTGTTCAAAGTCACCAGCCTCACTTTCTCCTCTGGGGCCATTTGGGTCCCAGATATAGTGGCCTGTTATAGATCAGGACCACTGAAGATGGCCTAGGATATGGGGGGACCTTGGCACTAATATTGAGTGCAGAGTAAAACGGGGAGATATATTCACCAAAGGTCAGTTTGACTGCAGTGGAAGATTCCAAAATAGAATCTAAAGAGGAATTTCCCACCGATAGTGAGATCTTCCCATATGCTCCTATTTGAAGATGATATGCTTGCTACATCAAGCCCTAGAATCTGGAATAACCTCCTAAATGAAATCTCTGATTACTCAAAAGAATTTGACCAATCTTCAAAGGAAAAACCAAGCAGGTGAATGATGCCTATTGCTCAGATTATGTCATGCAATTGGACAGAAAACCCATAGCCCTAGTCTACATTTTCAAATAGACTTTGCAGATGGATATTTGACGGGGCTCAGAATTTGCCAGGAGGAGGAAAATGAGCTGGATTAACTTTGAGAAATTATATGCTTCTTTGAATCATTTGACTCGTGTCTGTGAAATAAGTCTTTGATCGATGGGCAGCCACAGATGGGCTGTGATCTCCATTTTTGGAAAGAATAGTGACATTGATGAGGCCGCAAATCCATTGGAATAATGGAATAGCAAGACACAGCATGTCATCATCAAGAACTGGAATTGGAGTCGTCATGATCTCCAACATTTTCTAGCTATGTGACTCAGGCAAAGTCAGTCCAGCTTTCTAAAACATATGTTTTCTCCTATAAGTTGTCGTGGAGGTCCTTCCCAATTCTAAATCTATGATCCTAAAATTTTACAAGACATTAAACGGTAGCTTTTCTCTAAAGTGAGCACTACTAGAAAGCTCCCAATTTCATTTTTAAAAGATGCTTTATAAGATTTCGCACATTCCCATCAAGTTCATCTGTGAGAAAGAAATAAGCAAAGACCTCAGATCAGAGTCCTTTGAAATGTCTTCTAAATGGATATTAGAAGAAGGTGCCAAATAGAAGATAGTATGGTTGGAGAATTCTCAGGAGAAAACTTTTTAAATTTTTAAATATATCAGAAAATAACTGAAAACATTTTTAGTGAAACCACATGAATTATGGTAGATTCATTAAAAAGATACTGCCTCCCCCCCCCAATTTTATCTATTGCCCATAAAATAATCACTCCAGTACCAATCCATGTTTTTTTTTACCTTTATATATGCAAACTAGAGGAAGAAATTTACTCTAGAGTTATCTTGGGAAGAGTGATACCTGTTAGGATATTAGAACTTTAATCTTCTAAGAAGGAGAAAAAGTACAAGTCTGTGGATTCCTGTATGTTATTTGAATAACTTCTATTATTCCCCATATAGGTGGCTTTAAGCAAAAAGCATTTTTTCCTGGCATTATTGAAAAGCAGCAAATCTTACAAATTGTATTTTGGGCCTTTATCAATGAAGAGAAACTAGCTGTATTCCCTACATCTATGTTCTTCTACAGAAGTGACCTTGCTGTGCACATATTTTTCACACACATGTTCCCCATGGATGATTATAATACAGGTTTACTTCCTCTTTGAGGATATCTATATTTGTGACAGTTTTAGGTTTTATGATGAAGGTTAAGGGTGACCTTTTATCATTACTTTTGTTACTATGCCCTTTTATTCAATTTCTTTGCTCTGAACTAAGTGTGATCTTCATTAGACTAGTAGCAGTGAACACTTGGATGAAGGTTCATGAACTGTGGGTTTGAGGATCCAGGTAGTGCCTAGAACCTGGAGGCCTCTATGAATAAAGAGGCCTTACATACTACATTCTAGAGAGTCTCCCAAGAAGTAATTGAATTAGGACTTCCAGTCTGGCACCAGGGGCACAGTCTGTTGCCATGGTTGTAGACTTTTCTTCCAAACACAATTGCATAGACTAATTGTAAGTTTTAATTACGGAATATTTCTTTACTGACAGAAAGTAATCTGAGATTAGACAGAAAAGATTAGGTTCAAGAACGGAATAATTAAAAGCAAAAGAGACATGAAAAGGTGACAAATGGCATCAACCAAATGTTTCCTGAACCGCCGATTCTAGGTTGGAAAGAGACAGAGTTCCTTGAGCCCAATCTATACTTGAAAAAGATTCCCCTTCAATTGCTCCTGCCAAGTGGTTGCTGCGTCTTTGCTTCACATCCTCTAGTGGGAGAAAGCTCTATTTCACAACACAGCCTGTTCGCCTCAGAGATAACTTTGGTTTTCCAGAAAAGTTTCCTTACATTGGCTCAGTTTGCCATTTTGAAGTTTTCAACCATTGTTGCTAGTTCTGGGCTCTGAGGCTAAGCAGAACTAGTAAAATCCCTCTTCTATCCAGCCGTTGTTTAAATAATTTGAGGGCAGACATTCTCTAGGCAAAACATCCTCTGTTCCTTCAACCAATCCTTGTATGAAGCCAAGAGGACACATCACTATTCTGATTTCCCTGCTTTGGCATTCTCCAGATCTTCAATGTTCTGCTTAAAATGTACTGCCCAGAATGAAATGCAACCTGAATGTGGTCTGATCCATTGAGAGTACTGTGTCCCTATCCCTGGATAAATATGCCTCTCTTCAGGTAGCCAAAGATAGCATTTGCTTTTTTGGGGGGGTCAAGGGGTGATATTTTATGTTGCTGAATATTCAGGCCATTGATTCTCATCTCTCATTCGGTATTTTTTCAGACTAATCTTATGTAGTTGTACCTTCCCCATATTGTACTTGGTAGCCGATTTTTAAAAACCAAATTCAAGACATCTTCTGAAATTTCATCTTATTTGATTTGACTCTAATCCATCTTTAACTTCTTGAATTCTGTTCAGTTAACTAGCTTTGTGATCTCTGAAAGTCCAACAAACATATTATCTCTACTTTTATTATATATTGATAAAGGTGATCTATAGGACAGGACTAAGTGTAGCTTCTTGGGGAAATTCACTAGCAGGGTGCTAAAGAGCCACATGAGCTGATCCTCAATTGCCATCGGTTTAATGCCCTTTAATGCCTTGGTTTCCATCCTCTGTGTAATCAACAACTTATGAATAGAACTTGGGTCTGACCAATCAAATAAATTCAGGTCTTTCTGACTCCAATCCCAACCCCACATTTACTATGGCACCACACGTTAGAGAGGAAACTCTTATTCAGGCTCAGAAGGGAAAATCTTAGATCTCTTCTAATTCAAATATTCTGTGAGCTACAGCATTCCCTTCATCTGTCAGACTAGTAAAGGCATAAAAATAAGGGGGAAATGAGGGTAGTCTATTCAAAAAAGCAGCATGGTGTATAAAGAAAAAAAACAACAACAGTGTGCTTAGAACAAGAACAATCTGGATTCAAACCTTGCCTCACACGGAGGAGCTGAGTGACCCTATGCAAGTCACATAATCTCTCTCTCTGTATTCGCATCTATTAAATGAGGGCTTAGACTTCATGGTGCCTGCATTCTGCTACAGCTCTAAATTTATGAAATTCTGACTTCATTCTTTATAAAGCCATACCAACTCTTGGAGACCATCATTGTCCTTTATAGATGTTCACTGACCACCCTTTTCACCATAGAGATAATGGAGGTCTTTTGTCTGAAATCTGAGTCAAGGTCATTGCCCTACAATTTGAAGATTTGACATTTCCTTCCTTTGTCCCTTCCTCCCTTCCTTCCTCCCTCCCTTCCTTCCTCCCTCCCTCCCTTCCTTCTTTTCTTCCTTCCTCCTTTCCCCCCTCTCTCCCTCCCCTTTCTCCCTCCCTCCCTCCCTCATTTCCCTTCCTCCCTCCCTCCCTTCCCTTCCTTCCTTCCTTCCTTCCTTCCTCCTCCTCCTTCTTTTTCCATGAGAAAAACATTTTCCTCTCCTCAATCCTATATTGTTTCTCCATGATATTTTAAAGACCATTGATGGTGACTCAGCAATTACAGCTGTTAATACTTTCAGGTGCCAATACTTAAGAATTCACTTCTTTTAGATTTAAACTCGTCAGAAGTGACGAGGTGTTCTCTATCTCTTTCCTTGTTTCTGTTGTATATCACCTCACTGTAAACCAGTTTTTTCTTCTGTCATTTTCTGTACAAAGAAAACATTAGCTTCACAAATAGTACTCGGTGCAAGTTGGGATTCCTTTTGTTCTTATTATACTCTGTATAAGCAACTCCCAGACCTGGTGATCTGTACACTCTTAATATAAACTGAGAGAAGGTGTTTTTGCTAAGAATACAAACCATCCTTCACAATTTGCTTTGGGAATGGGAATTGCTATCTCCCTTACTTCAAGTCTTGCATAGATAACCCATTAATTTTCCTGAAGGGAAGCCATAGATTGTTCACATCAGTGGCATGCTACCAGTCCAGTTTGTTCATTTATTGCTGGTAACAGCTTGAGAAAAATCAATTAACACTGAATTTAGCCATTTCTTCCTAACCACAGAGGGCAAAGAGAATGAATGAATTCATGGTTGGATGAATTCATGTTTGCATCACTGAGTGTTTTTGTTTACTTGGCTCTTTGGATCCAGCTGTAATCATGGGTGAAAACGACATGATTTGGATTTCTATAGAAAAGGGTGATATTGATGTGAAATTGTATGTAGGCAGAAGTTCCTATGTGGTTAGGTGACCTGCATTAATCATTTAGCACCTAAGTCAGTGATTGGCCAATAGTGGGCTCTTAGTGTTTGTTCTGTTCATTGAAATTGAATTAAATTCCTACAGGTGGTAGGAATGGCCTTCTTCACTACAACCTTAACATTGTCCCTGGAACATAGCAAGGATTTAATAAATATTTATCAACTGACTGTATTCCTTCTAGCTTCTAGTATAACACGTTTGTAGGGGTTTCCCTTGAGTATAATTATTGTATGACATTTCTTTGCCTGGTCAGAGAATATGTTGTCAATCTAAACCTTTATGTTTAGTATAAATTATGAGTCCAAATGAGATTTAGCATAAGCTAGTCACTTGTTCTAGTTTGAAATGTGTCTTCTTGGGGCACTAGTTATACAGCTGGCCTACAGATCATTTCATATGGATTCTTTGAGTTTTAGACCCAAGCAAGCATATTGCTTTGGAAAATTATCACATTTATCATCCTAAAAATAATTCTTTAGCTCCATATATCCTTGACATTCCATAACAGGTAACAAGAAAAGCAAGTGTTATTTTATTACGCCAGTAATCAAGGAGAGGGAAGGCTAATGCATTTTAAAATATTACAGACTTGCTTTGTGGAAGGCACTAAATTGTGTGCTCTGGATACAAGGATGAAACAGGCCCTGCCTTCAGGGAGCTTACATTGTATGAAGGAGGTAATACACTAACACATGCATATACAGATAAGTGCTGCTTCTTAAAGTTTGCAAAATCACAACTACTGTCAGGTACTGTAAGAATTCTTTACAAGATATTGTTTTATAAATGATGAAGTAGAGGTTCGAGCAAAGCAGAATGATTATGATTATGCTGATGGTTACACAATTAATACTTGTCAGTTTGAGGATGCAACCCCAGATCCTTTTTGATTGCAAGTTCACTATGCTAAAGGAAATCATATGGAAGATTTCAAATGATACTTACTCACTACCCAGAAACCCTGCTCAGCTTCTTTGGTTCATTGCTTAACTCTCTTCTCCCTCCCCCTCCCCTTCCTGTTTCCCTCTCCCTCCTACTCTCTCTCTCTGTGTCTCTCACTTCTTCCCTCTCTGTCTCCTTACCTGTCTAACTGAATATACATCTAAGTCACAAGAGGAGAGAGCCATTCACCCTGGTTGCTCCAAAATAGAGACATGAAAGTTTGCGAGGAAATTTGAAAAGATTTTTAAAAATCGAATGAATCTTTTAAAAAAATTAGAAAAATGTGAAAAAGAAACCCTTCATTTACTTAGTTTCTACATTATTGAAGGAAAGATTGAGTGTATAACATTTTTTAAACTTCCTGAAACTTTCCCCGTTGGTCTCCCACCCACCTAAAGTTAAAAATAAGTCCTGTCACCTTAAGTATTCCTAGAATACTTTGTTTAGCTCTCTCCCTCAGCACGCTCTAAATGTATTGTGTATTTGTGCACATGCCATATGTCCCCTAATAGAGGCAGCATAGTGTAATGAATAATACTGGGGTTTGCAGTCTAGAAGACCTTTATTCAAATTCTCCCATTGATATTTATTAAACTGCTACCCTTGGAAAGCAATTTGCCTTCTCTGACAAGCAGCTTTCATCGCTGTAAAAGGAAATGTATAATATCTGAAGTATTTATCTTGCAGGAAGGTTGTATGTATAGATTGAAAGTTTGTTGACGGTAGAGGCTTTCTTGTTCACTGTATTTACATAAATAGTACCTGGTATATATTAGGTGCTTAATAAATGCTTGCTGATTGGCCTGTAAAACAATTTTGAATTTAGCATCTATTTCTCTCACTTCTCCTTTCTGTGTCACACCCATACGTAAATGTACATATTTCAGTTATTATTTTAAATTGTAATTACCTTGAGGACACTTTTTGTTTGTGTAACTCTCAAACCTAGCAAGAAGAACTTGCATACAGTAAGCATTTTAAACTGTCAAGTTATTTAATTGAATTTCATAACTACAATAAGTACTGATAGTCATTAGGAATGGGGGCTGTTAGGGTGAGAGGATCTGGATTTCCCCTATATTAAATCTGTCAGGGATCTTAAGAGTTTATATACCAGTCCCCTTACTTTATTTTGTTTTCATTTTTAGAAATGCTTAATTTTTATTAAAATCTTTCTTTCGATCATCTTTATTTCCCTCTCTCCCCATTATAACCCATCTCTCATTAACAGAGAATAAGAAATAAAGGGAGACTATTCCCTGTGCAATAAAACTGATAAATCAACTCATTTTGCAATATTCCCATACCCATAATCCTTCATGTCTACAAATAATCTTCTGTTAGCCAGATCCTCACACTTACTCGTCTTCATCTCATATGCCCAATCTGGAGGCAAGTCTTAACTGTCTACTTTTGCATTGTCTTTCCTATATGCCCCCTTCTCTGCACTCATATTACTGATATGGTTAGGGTTGCTCAAGACCCCAAAATACCAACCAGTCCTGCCAAATGAATTGAACTCAAATCTTCTCTCAGCCAAAGAAAAGTAAAGTTTATTAAAAGTTTGCCATATTGGATAAACTCTTAAGGAGCCTAGGTGTCTTGTGATGCTTGCTTTGGGCAAGCTGGCCAGAGAGAGTTTGACACAGATTAAGTCAGTGCTAGATCATTCTATGGTGCTCTTCCACCCCATGGAGGCAAGATGGGGTCTTATATACAGAAAGGTTGTGGGAGGAATCTAGGTGTGATCTAGAGGAGGAGTTTGAGGAGGGTCTTCAGGAGAAGTCAATGAGGCCAGACTCCTGTAATGAGTTTGGGGAGGGTCTTAGGGAGGAGTTAATGAGATCAGCCTCCAGTAATGAGTGATTAAGGGTGGGAAGTTGCTGGAGGCTGCCTAGAGCTGACAGACAATGGTGGTCCAGGCCAGTTCAAGGATGGGACAGGAGGATCAAGGATGGGAAACTGCTAAACAAAGGAGGGCTACAGACTTGGGCAGAGCCACAACTTCTCTCTCTCTCTCTCTCTCTCTCTCTCTCTCTCTCTCTCTCTCTCTCTCTTTCTCTCTCTTTCTCTCTCTCTCTCTCTCTCTCTCAGGCACTGAGCTAAGCACTGAGATACAAATAAGAAAAATATGGTCCTTGGCCCAAAGGAGTTTACAAAACAAAATGCACAGAAGGAAGTTGTGAAGGGGAAGAGGTCTGTAGCCAAAGGGTGTGGGGAGGGGTACAGGAGAGCTATGGATGGAAAATGCAGTTGCCTGGAACTATCTATAAAGATTTGGGGAGGAGTTGACTGCTCCACAATCTAGCCTTCCAATCAGAGGGAAGAGACAAATGAGGGTGAGTTAAGAAGGAGTTGAGTGTCAAAACCTGAGCCAGTCAGCAAGATGATAAGATTTTAAGTGATCAGCTTATGGGAGAAGGGAGCAGCAAATATCTCATTTCATACTCACAAGGACTCTGCCAGATAGGAACTATTGTTCTCGTTTTTACAGTTGAGGAAATTGAGGCAAACAGGTTAACTGACTTGTCCAAGATTACAAAGCTAGGAAGTATCTAAGGATAGATTTGGACTGAAGTCTTCCTGACCCTAGGTTCAACAGTGTATCTACTGTATAAACAGCTGCCTATGCTCATTCTATTACATCTCCAATCAGGTACCAGAGGTATTTTTTCTAAAACATGAGTCTGATCACGTCAATCCTTCCATACCCCTACTCAATAAGCTCTAGTGGTTTCCTATTATTCAAATATAAAGTCATTCATCTTTCTTTTAAAGTCCTTTGCAACCTGGCCCCTTATTACCTTTTCAGTCTTCTTAGACTTTACTCCCCTCACATGTTCCACAATCTAGAGTCACTAGCCTCACTACTAATCCTCCCACACAAATATTCCATCTTTAGACTCTGCATTTCCATTGACTGGCATCCTACTCAAAACCATTCTCTCTTCTCACTTTTACCTCTTAGCTTCCCTGGCTTCTTTCAAGACTCAATTCAGATCCCGTTTTTTACAAGGGGAATATTTTAGTCCTTTTCCCTTTCCCCTAATGCCTTCTCTCAGAGATCACCTCCAATTTATCTTAACTGTAGCTCCAGTATTAGATGGGCATATTAGCATTAGACTGTGAACTCCTTGAGGGTAGGGCCTGTCTTTTGTCTTTCTTTACACCCCCAGCAGTTAGCATAATGCCTGACTCTGAGCTGATACTTAATGAATATTCACTGATGATAACAGTGATGTTGAAGATCTTGATTGAAAGAGCTTGTTTTAAAGATGAGGAAACTTGAATGTAGTGATCATGACAGTGTTAATACTCTTTGAGAGTGACCTGATGAAAATGCCAACACAAGGTGGCTACTGGTAAACTCCAAGGAAAAATCTAACCATCTCTAATCTGTTTGGCCCTAGAAAACAAAAACTCTTGAAAGACATGAACAATGACAGGCACAGGAGTAAAATAAAATGTGATTAAAAATGAAAGAATGGAGGAGTGTTGGAAAACAGTGTGGGAATTGGAAAGTACAGTTTAAAGTAATCAGGCATAGAAATAGTAATATCAAACTTGAATTGCCTCAGGGTCACTTATTTAGCTTGAAAAGCCCAGAAGCTGAATTATTCTTTCCCTCCCAGATCAAAACTGCAATTTCTAAAGGTTGAAAACAGTGGCAAAAATCAGAAAGTTGCCAAAATTTCTAGGGAGTGACAGGTGAATGGGTTAATTCTTCCACCATCATTCATCCTGGGCTCTTCATCTCAGCAAGTCTTCAAAGGTTTATTTGCATTTCTATTATTGGTCTCTCCAAGTCTGTATCCTCCTGGAAGGATGTAGCCTGAGGAAATGGAAAGAATCCTCCACTTACAGTGAGAAAAACAAACTGCCTTTGAATTCTATCACTGACCATTATCTTCATTGGCTTTGTGACTACTTGGGTAGGACACTTCTTTTCAGCCTTAGTTTCCCCATTTGTAAAATGGAGACCATCAATGCTGGTGGTATTTACTTCATTGGATGCTTATGGGAAGCAAATGAAATCATTTGTGTATACTTATCCCTTCCTTGCCCCTTGCAATCTGAAGGTATGGTCTCTTTCTCCCTTTCCATCCTTGAAGCTGAGAGGTACCAAGGGGATGGGCACTGTGAGGCTGGATAACATTCATAACATAAGAAGCATAACATTCGTGGAATGCCTATGGTACTCTAAATGTCCCACTAAGAGAGGCACATCGGAAATAAGCAGAGAGAACAAAAGCTGAAAATTCTGTGTGGCCAGAGCCTGAAATGTGATAGTCAGAGGTTGGGGAGATCACTCTTTTTGCTCAAAGGGACTTTCCTCCTTCAATCTTTGGCATCCTCTCTCCTTGTTGCAATTCCAAAAGCCTCCCAAAGGCACCAGAGGAAGATGCGTAAGGCAAATTCTGGATACCTCCTGAAGGACATCCCAGGACATTGACTGTAGGCTCTTTAGATGTCTAGCCTGTAAGAAAAGGAGGGGGTCAGCACTTTGTTTTACTTCAAAATGAAAAGATACTGAAGAAATTATTGATGCAGTGAGTTGTACTTACTGTAGGTCAAATCAGACAATGGAAGGTAAATGGCGTGAGCCATGACAGGAACAACCCAGTGTCTTTTACCTTTGATACAAAATATTTTAGAACGGAACTTCCATCAACATAATATGTGGGTATGCCTATGGAAAAATCAAGCATGAAAGAATGGTAGTGGTGGTGGCTGTGGGGTGTGTGTACGTGTGTGTGTTTCTCTGTGTTTCTCTGTGTGTGTGAGTGATGTTTCAGATTTCTATAAGAGTCACCTGTTCCCTGTTATTTTAAAGTAAAAATTGGTAATTTCATTTTCACCATAGTAAAGAGTACTTTTGAATGGCAGTTTGATGTAATGGATGGAAGATGGAAAGCTAAACTTGAAGTCAGGAAGACCTGAAACACAGAATACCTGGGCAGCTTACCTGATTTCTCTATGCCTCAGACACTTTTCTAGGTCTCCAATTTAGAGTGGTTACTGATCCACACTGGTAGAAGGAGTTTCCTATACCAAGGAACAATAAAATGATAGGTATCTCTCCCTTTTCCCTTAAGAAAAGAGTCCATTTAATTCACATGTGAACCAGTAATTCCTTTGCATCACCTGAAATTGGGAAAGATTAGAATCTCAATGGGATGGATGCAGAGGCATGACAAATTTATGAGTTATTACAATTATTCATATCCCTGGAGAGAACCTAGGCTTAGTCACAAAAATAAAAGGCTAGGAGCAGAGGGACTGGGGCAAATCACATCTGCACATCCCCAAAGGGACTTAGGATGTAAAGTGGATAGGTCCCGCTTATGCCTGAGTAATTATTGAGTTGCTGGCTTAGCCAGATATAGAACTCTAAGGAGATAGGCTCTTGTGAGCAGGAAATACTCCTTTATATATGTAAATTGCTTTGCAAACTTTAAAGCAATATATAAATGTCAGTTATTATGATTAAGGGCAAATTGCCTAATTTATGGAAGCTTAATTAGTGCTGTTATCAAAACAAGGTTTTTTTTGTGTGTCTCTGTATCTACAGAATGTGAACATAGGTTCTGTTGCCTAACCCTGACTTTGAATCATATATTTTTGACCACATTCTGATTGCAGTGTCATGAACACATACAGAGCTTAATATCATAAAAAGCATTGGCCTTTGTCTGATGTGCTTACAAGCTACTCTTGGGTGTATTCATTTTGTTTTAAGGATGTGTTCTATGTAAGGGAAAGAGCGGTAGAAATAATCAGAAGACCTTGATTCAGAGTCTTTCATATAAGATGGTTGAATGGTTATAGGTCAGAGGAGCAAAGTCTGGAGAGAGACACAGACAAAGACAGAGAGAGAAAGAAGGAGGGAAGAAGGGGGCAGAGGTAACCTGTTGCCCTGAAATCGCAAAGCTTTCACTGATTCTGCTAACTTTAGTCTTGGTACATTACTCTTTTGGCCATCCCATTTGGGACCATCGACATTTGTAGTTGATGCAGTTCATCTCAGGAGGTTAACTTAGGACAGCCAAATAGACCTGGGTGGGCTTGGCAATCTCCATCCTACTTTCCCTTCCAAAGTAAAACCATTCCCTCCCTACTCACATGATCAAAATAGGAGAAAATATTTATGTCAAATATGCCAGGTTTAAGCTTGACATTGAAATGTATAAAGAACTGTGCAAACAAATTTGTACAGGAATAACTTAGTTCGAGGTCCACTTCCTAACCCTGATGTTTGTGGGACCCTGAGTAAATCACTTTGCATTTCAGTGGCCCAGGTAACGCTCCAAGACTATTTAGTATAGAGAGGGCTCCTATCTGCCTTGGGATAGGAGGGACATTACCAAGAGATTCTGTGTTAGTGGAGTTCCAGGTCTAGGAAAATTGCCTGGCACACTAAAATCAAGTTGTCTAAGGGTATGAGTAATTATTTTTTTCCAAAATAAGAAACACAAGTTGCTAATAATCATTGAAAATATACTCAACCTCTATAATAATCAAAAGGCCCTCATTATGAAACAACTTGGGGATACTACTATACACCAATCAAACTGGCCAGTATAGCTAAAGGCAATGACACAATGCTGGGGGGGGGGTTGTCAAGAAACAGGCTTATTCGTTCAGTGTATGATTTAAAATATATTTTTTTCTTTTTAAATCTCTCTTCAACATAAGGGAATTTCTTTTGTCTGTGACTCTTTTTCCTTTGATATAATTATCTTTCTTAACTTGCCCTGCTCCCTATGCCTATTTCTTTTCCTATTGAGTCTGATGTGCGTTCACACTAAACTGTGTGTATGTATGTGTTCAACCCTCCTTGGTCAAGACCAGAGGGAGGTGTATATGATGCTCCCTCTCTTTCCTCGGTGTTTGTGTATTCTTACCACATACTCAAAAGATGACTCATTTCACAAATACACAACATATACCTATATATGTATATATACACGTATGTATACATGCAGTACAACTTTATCCAGCTCTGCCTCACTTAAATTCAGTTCATACAAATGTCAAGACCACCCTATAATGCCATTGGTCTTTGAAATGAAGGATAAACAATGAATAGACACACACACACTCACACATACACTCACACACACACACACACACACACACACACTCACACTCACACACTCACACACACTCTTACCCTCCCTTCTTTTTTCCTGATAAGACAGAAGCAATCCACTTCCCAGGTACTCTGTTTTGCTTATTTAACTCCCCCAATACCCGTTGCACACATTAAGGTTCTGAAGGGACACATTTCTTCTTCCCCATTAGAGTATTAGCACACAGCTCCCTCCAATTGGAAAAATGGATTTGCCACCCTAAGTTTTTCTCAATTCTGTGTTTACATTTTGCAGTTCCTCTTCAGTTCTGATCTTTTCATCAGAGTGCATCAATGTCTTCTATTTCAATAAAACTCCATATTTTCCCCTATAAGATTATATTCAGATTTGCAGGGTAAGGTTTTCTTGATTATTATATGCATTCCATCAGAATGCAACCTCATTGAGGGTAGGGAGTATTTTTGCTTTTCTTTATATTCTTAGGGCTTAGTATAGTGGTTGGAATAAAAATAACCAATAAATGCTTATTAATAGATTTAAATAACATTTTTGTATATTCATAACATTAATTTAAAATAATTTATTTAAACATACTTCACTTCTGTTATGTATTATTTATCACTCTTTCTCCTTGTACTATCCTATCTTTCTGACCTGAGCACTTTACTAATTATTTATTAAGAAAATACAGGAGCAGCTAGGTTTCACAGTGGATAGAACACTGGTCCTTGAGTCAGTAGGACCTGAGCTTTCCAATCCAGCCTCAGACACTTATTAGATGTGTGACCTTGGGCAAGTCACTTAGCTCCATTGCCTCAAAAAATATTACATCCATTCAATGCAAATTTCCTTTTTCCTTTTGTTCCCCTCTCAAAAGCCTTTGACCTTATTCCTCATTCTTCTTTTCTTCCAGCTTTTGACAATTATTTAAACCTTCTTTTTGACAAGGCCAAACCCTCTATCTGTGCCCTTGATATACTATATCCTCATAACTTCTTCATAAGAATTATAACCTCAATCATCCCCTTTCTCTCACAAATCTTTAACCTTTTTCCTATTTTCTGGGAATCTTCTACTTTTCCCCACTCATTCACCATTGCCTTAAATTATACTGGTCTCCTACATCCCCAAAACAAAACAAAGCAAAACAATTAAAATTTAAAAAATTATCAGACCCTCCCCATCCTCTGAAATTAGCATCCTATAACTCTTCCATTTCTTAGCCAGACTCCTCAAAAAATTCATCTCCATTCCCCCCACACACTTTAACTCCTTTTACTCACCCCTCAACCATTCAAAATTTGGCTTTGGACCTCATCTGTTGAATGAAACTTTTCTCTCCAAAGTTACTGATGATCTCTCAACTGGCAAATCAGTCATTCTCTCCCATTCCTCACATTTCTCTGGTATCTGTTTCCTTTGACACTACTGAGCATCCTCTCCTCCAGTATACTCTCTTGTATCTGTGTTTTCAAGACAGCAGTCTCTGTTGTTCTACTTCTTTCAAGGACACCTTTGCTAGTTCATCCACACCATGCCCTCAGTTAGTAAGTATTTCTAAAGACCATGTACTGGTCTCTCTTGTCATAATCTACACTCTTTCTTGGGGACATCATCAGGGTTTGCTTAATTTTCATTGATATACAAATGCTTACAGATCTATATAGCTAGTCACTTTCTCTTCTGTTAGCCCTTAGTCTGGATGCTTGTTGAACATTTGGGACCTGATGTCTCATAGGGATCTCAAAATCAAAGTGATCAAAACATCTCCTCACACTGAAATGCCATTTCCCTCCCAAATTTTCCTATTTTCATCAAAGGTACCATAATTTATCAAGATGCTTAGATTCCTGGCCTCAGCATTATCCTTAATCCCTTCCTCTCCTTTATCTACATAATCATTCATTTGCCAACTCTTGCTATTTCTACCTCTCTGACATCCATTGCATCTGATTCCTTTTCTCTGCTTACAACAATTTATTCTGACCATTATTCATTCTGACTGTTTTACACCTTTGAGTTAAGGGTAAATAAATACTACAATCTCCCTGTTGTCTCTAGAATCAAAAATGAATTTTTGTTTTTTAAACCTGACTCCAGTCTATCTTTCCAGAATCCTTATACATCACTCCCTTTCTGCACTGGACTTATTTCTCTTTCACACACATTACTCATGGTGACTTGGCGCTGATTCTCCTTTATATCTGGAATGCACTCCCTCCTCACCTCCACTTCACAGAATTTCTTTCTTCTAGTCACATCTTAAGCACCATCTTCTACATGAAGACTTTCCTAATCTCCCCCTCAGTTATTGGTGTCCTTCCCTCAAACTATTTTTCATATAACTACTTTTATTTAAGTTATTTTCACATTTATTCTCTTTATATTTATAGGAATTTGTCTTACAAGTTCCTTTAATTAGAGATTGTTTCATTCTTTGTATTCTTAGCACACAGCAAAATGCATGGTACATAATGTATTTAAGAAATGTTTGTTGAAGCATTGATTAACTGCATCTTGAAGGGGCATGGGATGTAGAGTCAGGGGACCTGTGTTCAAATCCCACCTCTGATACCTGCCACATGTGTGACTCTGGGCAAATTACTTCATCTTGCTGAGTCTTAATTTTCTTATCTATAAAATGTATGAGTAGGATTAGAAACCCTCTGATATTTTTCTGGTTTTCATTGCTTAGTTCTGCTTTCCCTATCATTCTAGTCATAGCTCTTTGATATTTCTTATACCACTTCTTGTATATAGCTCGTGGTAACCAAAATACTGCCACCTAGCTATGACTGTCTTCTGTCTCTCCATTGTTTGTGGAATCATCTGTTATTGTAACTCTTAGGAGATTGTGTTGCTCCATTACTCACAACCATCTAGAAGAAGAAGCCATTGTCAGAAGAAGTCTCATGTTAAAAAGTCACATTTATATTTCAGAATTAGGCTGAGGGTTCTCGAGTATATCTAGCCGACCTATTTCCTTCCTATTTCCATTTTTGACCATTATTAATTTCCCATTTGCAGCATCTGTCCAGTGTAGAGGAACCAATGGTCCAACCCTATGGGTTTTCAATTCAATATCATATTTCAGGCTAGACAATGGACAGTCTTTATCCATTTAGTTTTTCTGTGTGAATTATTAAGCTAAGCTATGTTAAATGAAAATGAATCTTGTTTAGTAGGCTCTGGAGTATCCCATGGCTTGATGAAATCAGCATGATGTCATTTGCAAAGAATATCTGGAGTGCCTCATGATTGCCCAGGAATCTCTCCCTGGCTTGTAATATTTATTGTATGTAAAAATATAAAGTTATAAAATATATCCAAATGTGAAAAGAGTTTGGAGACTTTGATTTTCTACCCTTGGGAAGTCATTTAGTGTATTGTGGCCTCAGTTTCCATATTTGTAAAGTGAAGGCATTGAAAATAGGTGAACTGTGAGGTCCCTATAATACCTTGATTTATTGTATGACAGGACTTGTGTGTAATGGCGAGAAATTATGTGGAATTCTCTTTAAAAATTATGATGATGATGATGATTTTAGTTATTTATATGGAAATTTTAAGGTTTCAAAGTACTTTAAAAAATCTTATTTGGATTTTTAGAATTCTCAGGTAAGAATTTCATAACCTATTTTAACCAGAAGTTATGTGCAATCATATACCTAAGATTATAGCAGAAATGAATGAAAAGTCATAATTTTATGTGTAATAGTTTGCTTTTAGATGAAGATTTTCTGAACCACATTTCCTTCCTTGATTCTTCATTTATTGATTTTCCTTTTTCCTACCATTCATTTTCAATGCATTTATCATTCAGCCATCATTCCTTCCTTTATTGAATAAATAGTTATTAGGTGCCAACTCTGGGCAGTGCTTTATGCTAGGCATAGTAGAAACAGAAGGAAAAGCAATATATCATCTTCGCCCTCCAGGAGGTTGTAATCTAGAATGTAAAAACAGCACTAGGCGATACCTGAACAATTCAGGTATTCAAAGAGTTGTTTGATGAACCAATGCTTTTTTTTATGAATAGCATATGAAAAAAACTTAAAAAAAGTATTGATTCAATTTTCTTTTAAGTCACAGAGAAATTCTTGGGAAAAGCAAGTTTTGATGATGCTCTGCAGATGCCACTGGATAATATCTGGAGGTGTTTGTTTAATTTTATTTGCTTTTTTCTTCTGTATCTACAGCCAGTACTAGTAAATCCATGACATGTGTTGATTAGAAGTTATGCTTTGGTAGGGGTGATGCTAAGAAGTTGGAATAAAATTCACCCTCCTCCTTCCTCACAAGCTTTTTGTTAATAATCAAGTTGGGTGGGTCCTGATTCTCAGGCATGCTTGTGGGCGGCAATTTTAGAAATACCTTGTTGGTGGTGGCTTGTATTTATTTTTAAGGGAAAACTATGTCTGGAATTTTGTAACTGAGATTTTTAAGGAGACAGAGTAGCTTGAAATTTGGCATGTGATTCTAGGTAATTATTCATTATTTGGAGATGTGGAGCATTAGAAAAGGTTCTCATTTTATTTATATTTCTGACTGATAGAGAAATTGATGGTTAGTTCATTTTCAGTTTAATTGAATCAAACTAACTCAATAAGCATGTATTCAGGACTTGTATGTTTGAGGTTTCTTGGTAGACTCCAGGATGATAACGGATGAAGGGGGAAAAACAGTCCCTGCCCTCAAATAGCTTCCCTTTGCTATCAGTTTTCTGGCCACGAGTGCTGTGGATTTCATTTCATGAGAACATAAAATTACTTTCCTTTCAGAAATCTAGCTCTGAGTTGCTAACTACCGACTTAAAAAAAAAACCCAACAGAAACAACAAAAAGAATAATTTTTGCGTGTGACTGGTGAGAGGAGGAAAAGGTATGGACAGCCATATAATTTGCCTTAGACTCCAGAGAAAATATCCATGTTTCCTGTACTAGAATAATGGAAATACTATGCTAAGTGGCCCTAGAATCAATTCACCAGCACATTCAATTACTGAAAATAGTTCATTCCCTGTATATATAAACTAAAGATCCAAATGATTAAGGATAACGGGAAGAGTGAAAAGACTACTGATTCTTCGGTCAAAGGATGAGAGTTCAAATCTTATTTCTGTTGCTTATTTCCTAAGTGACTGAACAAGTGCCTCTATGTTGGAGCCTCAATTTCATCATTTGTAAAATGAGAAAGTTGGGCTACATGGCCTCTGAGATTTCTTCCTGCATTCCACCTATTACCCTTGCAATTTCTCTTTACTATTTACTAGCAAGGAGCAGTAGACTTGATTTCTATGTTGCAGATGATTCCAGGCAGCAATGAGAAAAAAATCCTAATTACATAATGCCTTAATGTTTACAGAAGACTAGCCTCTCCAAGCTCTGCAAGGCAGGTAATCCAGGGGATATCCCCATTTTACAAATAAAATGGAGCAAAGAGGGTTAAATGGTTTGTCTAGGACTGCATAGCTAGTAAGCAACATGGCAGTGACTCAAACTTAGGTCTTCTGGAATCAGGGCTCTTGTTGGTCTCAGTCTACCCACACGACCTCAATGCTGACCCCTGTAATGTTGCAAACCAACTATCCTTGGCAAATAGAGGATATTTCAGTTCAGCAAAATTAAAGCATTTGATATAACCAATTAGTAGAAGAATGGAACCCAAGGCTAAGGAAACCTGGGAACCCTCCACCACATCCATGTAACTGAAAAATCAGGAATTTGCAAGAGTCAGTAACAGTAGAAATAAACAAGGAACCACAAGACTGGAAACACATCTTCTCTCCAACTCCATTTAGCATCCAAGAACAATACTAGGGACATATGAACTTCCAAGTTATCCAGGCATAGATTTAAGGAGGTCCTTGAACTTGGATAGGAAAAATTCCATGTTTCTTTCAATACAACTTGTCTCCTTTGTACTCTTTTATATTTCTACTTTAAAAACAGAATTTTGAGGAATCCATTGGCTTTATCAGATTGAATTAATTGCCCAAGAGTATCTTTAACACACATACATAAAAGTTAGAAACTCCTGGGTTAAACAATGCATTCACCTTTTTTTTCTCTCTTCTACAAAGCAATTGATTCATGCGTTTCTTAAATGCCTACTATGTGCCAGGCAGTATGCATTCAGCAATCCTATATAGATTCAGAGAGGACAAAGATCACAACATCCAATTAGTAGTCCAAATAACTTGATTTTTATATATCATTTAAGGTTTGCCAATATTGCCTCATTTGATCCTATGAAATAGGATATTTATATGCCATTACATGTACATACATGTATGTGTAGGGACATATATGTCCTTACACCTTACATATATGGCCTTATTTGATCCTATGAAAAATCCTATGAGATGGATGCCAGAGGTATTATTATCCTCCATCTACAGATAGGGAAAATGACTTTCAGACTAGCTAAGTGACTTGCCTATGGTCCCAAGTGTCGAAGGCAAGAGTAAAAGCCCAGGTGTTTCCTGACCCAATGTTCAGGTACCTTTCTCCATACTATATTGTCTTCTTGTTCTAGAAATGGAAAAATAAAAGCATTTAGATGAACAAGCATTTAATGAGATAAACCAGCTGTGCCTCAGTTATATTCAGCCTCACTATTCCCATGTCATCAGGGTTCATGATAAGCATCATGATTATAGGTTAAAGTTGTATAACTCTACTGAGTTTGCTTCATTACTAGGCCATGGAAAGCATTTCAGTGCATTTAAAATTTTCTTCTTGTCCTGGATACTTATGGTCTTTACAGTCTCTGCCCCACAACTTAAAAAATGGTTGCAATTTTTATTATTTCCTAATCCTCAAAGGGAAAGGAACAAGAAGAGTAAGGTAAAGTCAGAAAGAATGGGTTTAAAACTGGGGGATATGAGGAAGCTCATGAAAATGGGAATATGAGGCATTCAGGGAAACCTGGCGAGACTTTTATATGAATTGCTGAAAATTAAAGAAAGTCAGAGCCAAGAGAGCAGAATTTATAGTGGTTACAATAAACTCAATGTAAACAACACTAAAAGACATCTGAATTCAGATTAAATGCAATCAGAAATCTTGGATTTATCATGAAACATACTTAATACTGAGGGACTATGGGAATAGAATGGTATGCATTGTCAGACATAGTCATTCTTGATGGTTTCCTTTCCTGTTTTCCTATGATGAATGATTGCCTTAGTCACTTGCTACATTTAGTAGGACCACCTCCAGTCATTTTACTTCATTCTCTGGCTAGCTCAGCAGCTACTCTAGTTGTATCTCGGGTCTGACCCTTCCCTCCTACCCATATTTCCAGATATTTAGCTATCATCAAATCAGCTCTGTCCTGGCTCTTGGAAACAGTTTATCAATTTACTCCTCTATGATGTTCCTTATTAATCATCACTGTTATTTTCTATACCAAAATATGCCTCCCTAACAGTACTTCCCCACATGTGTGCCTTCCCCCTTTCAAATGTAAGTTCAGTGAAGGAAGATATGGTCTTTTCATATTTATATTACTAGCACAATTCTTGGCAAGAGGTAAGGGTTTATTGATTTCTTCTTCCCTCCCTCCCTCCCTTCCTTCCTTCCTTCCTTCTTTCCTTCCTTCCTTTATTCTTCCATAATAGTAGTTTGATGTGATACAGAGGGTTTACTGGGGAGTAAATGTTATATCTGTATCTATACACATATGTATATATACACATATGCATATGTAGATACAAATATATAAATATACATTATATATACATATATACACAAATATGTATGTGTGTATGACAAGAGAGTTAAATTATTAGTGAAGATAAAGCTCTACAGCCCAAGAATGATACACACAACTTTATTATTCACTTATTATATGACCTTCAGCAAGGTACTTATGCTATTTGGGCCTCCCTAAGTATAAAATCATTGGGTTGATCAAGACATCTGTAAAGTTCGTTTCAAGTTCTAATTTATGATTCTAGGATTCTAGGAGACCTCTCAGCATCTTTAATAATCTATTATTATAGCCACACTGACAGAATTTCCTATTCTGCTGTAATATGCATACTACTGACTAGATGTCACAAATCTGAGCTGAATCACACCCTACACACTAATGTTCTTGACAATAGGATTGCTTCCTCTGGTTTCCTCTAAGGAGCAAAGGTCAAAGCAATAGGAGAAAAGGTTGGGCATGAGATCATATATTTGTATGTGTGAAAGGATTGACTAGCTCAATTCCCTCATTATGCAAACAAAGAAATAATAGCCCAGAGACATTAAGTAATTTAAGACCCCCCCCAGCTCACAAGTGGCAGAGAATTCAGTCCAGTCTTCTTTCCATTGGGATGCATTCTCTGTCCAAGGTCCTAAAGCAGTTCTTCATTGTTTGCCAGGATGTCTGAAAATGTGATCATTTCTTAAGGGTCTCTAACCTCTCTTGTACATAGAGGTATAATTGTTTAGGGGAAACTGATAACACTAGGGAATCTCTCTCTCTTCCTCTCCCATCTCCCTTTATTATGCATGCTGTATAGATTTCTATAAATGCATGTGTATATCTCTAAAGATGGACATACATATGCACGTACATGTATGCATGTGCATATTTTTGCTGTTCTCCAGTCATTTCAGTCATGTATGATTTTTCAGTGCCATTTAGGGTTTTCTTGGCAAAAATACTGGAGCAGTTTAACATTTCCTTATCCAGCTCACTTTACAGATGAGGAAGCTGAAGCAAACAGGGTTAAGTGACTTGCCCAGGGTCACATAGTTGATAAATGAGACCAAATTCAAACTCATCTCCATGACTTTAGGCCTTGTATTCTATCAACAATGCCTCATATGTGTTTGTGTATGCACATATATGCATATATACTTATACATACATAAACATATATGTATATCGGCTAATATTTACATAGTGCTTGCTATGTACCAGACACTCTGCTAAGTACTTTAAAATTATGTTTTTCGAGTCTCACAATAACACTGTATGTTAAGTGCTACTATTATCCCTATTTTATGGATGAGGGAACTGAGAGATTGAGTTTAAAAGGTAAGTGATTTATCCAGGGCCACATAGTTAGCAAAACCTGATTTAGACTTTTTCCCACACCCGTCATATTACTTTATAGAGCCATACATTTATTTTTAATATGATTGATTGGTTTCTTTTATTTTTACATTTCATTCATTTCTTCATGTCACCTAAACATGCTTTCTCTTGTAATAAAGAAAAGCATTTAAGCAGAATGCATCAACATAGGAAATCACCTCTGACAGTGTGGGCAATATCTGATCCCTGTAATTTCCTAACATAACAAGTAATTTTTATTTCCTCTTCCCTACTTCATAGTCAAAATGGGTTGTTATGGTTAATCTGAATGCATCTTTGTTTCCATGTTTTTTCATCAATATCATTGTTGTCATTTCATCAATATCAGTGTTAGTGTTGTCACTGAACATTGTTCTTCTGGATTGGTTTACTTTCCTCTCAATCAGTTCATAAACATCTTCTCACATTTCTTTGAATTCTTCATTGTCATAATTCTCCCTGCACATGGAATTGTTGTGTAAACTCCCCCTCTCTGCATCTTTTCTCAAGCATTTTTAAACCATCATTTTGTCTTTCTTTTTATTTTTCTCCAAAATATCATGTTCTGGATCCTATCCCCTGCCCACAGAACAGTTTTCTCTCCATTCAGGGCTTTAGAGCTTCCTTTAATTCCTGAAGTATGAGTGTGAATTTTAATATGATTTTTATTCTCAATCTTCCATGGAATTATTTTTAAAGTGAATTTTTAACATTTTAATAATTTTTATGGAATCTCTAAATAAAAGAATTTAATTTTGTTAAAATGGCCATACAACAATTCAAAATTGGGTTTAAATCAGTTAATCTCTGGGCCTCAGTTTCCTCATCTATAATATATGTGGGTTGGTCTACATAATCTCTAAAGCCCTTCCTAGCTCTCATATGCTCTCTGGGTTTTAGTTTCTTCCTAAAAGCTCTTTGAGGCCAGGGACTCTTGCATTTTTGCCTTAGATTCCCAGACCTGGGTACAGTTCTTGCCATATATTCCATGCTTCATAAATGTTTGTTCATTTTACTACTTTATAAAAAGAAAGAGATGATGAACTAGATGATCTTACAAGTACCTTCTAGTTTTGACTTTCTCTGACAGACTGTAGTTGAACTAAGAGACAGGAAGATTTTTCTTTGTAATCCATGGTCCTTTCAAGGAGCGTGGCTTCTAAATGAAGCTTTTCTTGATTTGTGCCCCAGTTTTTTCCCTACTCCTGATATGACTTTATATAGAATTTTATATTTAGTTATTTGTGTGGCTATTCTACTCCCCTAATCCCCTAGAATGTAAGCTCCTTCAGAGCAGGGACAATTTCATTTATTGTATATGCCCTGGTAGGGTACAGCACCATGCCTTTGTTCATGGTAAGTGTTTAATAAATGCTTGTTGGACAGAATTTCATGCTACGAGTCTTAGAGATCATCTCCAGTGATCTCCTCATTTTAAAACAGAGAGAACTGGAGACCAGAGAAAGAGAAATGACTTTCACATTGTCACAAAGGTTTTAGCAACCAAGTTTAAAATGAAGAGGGGAAGCAAGCTGAGAGACTGGGCAAGCCAAGTTTAGTCAGAAAGCATTTGGTAAGTGCCGTCCGTCTGTGTGCCAGGTACTGGGGTATATACTGAGGAGGTGAAGAAAGACCCACGCATTTTGCTATTGTGATAAAATTCCTAGCTAGGAATAGGATGCTTGATAAGAAAGTCAAAATGGTTCAACCTCCCATATCTTCTCATAATGTTTGTGGAGGAAAAAGTGGAATAAATTCATTTGAGGAATATTTGGTTCTCTTTTTCTCTGTGCTTACTTTCCAGTTATTATTTCTAACCTCTGTCTAAACCAGCTGCTGAAAATGAAACACTTGCCACTTGAAAATTATGACCTAAAGGTGAAAGGTCTTTGCACTAGCTGACTAGATCTGGTTTTGCCCTGAGATTGTGGTTTGTCTTCCTTTATCATAACCAGGATCTTTTGCAGTTAGTAGGTTTTTAATTGTCTTTTCTTGCTGGATCTTTTCTCCAGAAACATTATAGGCTTAGAGATAGAGGATTTATGATCATTGTGTAACTGATTATAAGGGGGCAATTCTATCTTTTGGAAGGATGAAGACTGGAGGACTCCCTGGGGAATCCAGTTATCCATACAGACAAAGCTCTGTAAGAGAACTTGTGTGTAGGTAGATGAAGATGTCAGCGTCAGAAATAATGACTAGTACTTAGTCCTTGGCTTTGGGAATCATGAATCTAAATATTGTTCATTATTCTGTAGACTAGCCAAAAGCACATAGTTTAGATGTGAATAAAAATATTCCAGGCATATCCATTCCAGGCACTTATGCTCCCCCCTTTCATATTCTATCTCCATCATTTGAGCTATAGCTAGAGTTTTATTTTTCTACCTGGTGTAAACCATTTGGTGGGGAGGGGCAGGAGACAGTCTAGCAACAGTCATAGTATACTGGGAGGTCCCGCATTCTTGGCTACAGGAGCCGGTGGGAGAGGTCGGTCCAGTAAAAGAATGCTAAACCCTTAAGCAAGGGAGTCTCCTAGAGACTTCAGGATTAACTCCACCTTTTTCCAAGTCTGTGCTCTCAGGCAAAGCCTCATTTGCCTCAGGCTAATTAAAGCTCTGACAGCAATTATGTAGAGATGATCTTCAAATTCATTGTAATTTAGAAGATAGAAAAATCAAGGTTTATTTCCTACTCTGGTAGGTAGAAGGTTTAGAGTTTAGCAAGAAGGTAGTATGTGAAAATGAAATATTTATTATAACTGGAAAGTCAAAGATAGGATGTCCCACAAGTCTTAGCACAATTTTGAGTGTTAAAAGTTCAAAACTGCCTGCATAGACATACATGGTATTTTTAAATTCTAGAAAGTTGAAGGTTACTGATGCTTCATTTTTATAATAAAGTACTTTTTGAATGCTGTGTTAAAATAAAAAAAAAATAAGCACTTACTAGTAAAAGATTATGAGCTTCAAATCTAAATAAACATTTTATGTAAGTATTAAAAGTATTTAAAGTTTATTAGCCTTAACTGACAAGAGAGAATGTATATTCCTTGAACAGGGTCCACATCACATTCCATTCAATTATAGAAATATTTAAATGACTACATTTTGTGTATTCATGTATTTCACATCTCCCAAAGTGATGGTACATACTGGGTACTTGGTGAATGAGTGAATGATGAATGAGTGAACAACATGAAAGAATCCTACCAAGTTGTTTTTCTTAATGTTGTAATCTATAATATTCAGATGGAAAGGCAGGGATCCCCACTGAGAGGCAGAGTGTTATTTCATCTTGGACTTAGAACTAAAGGGGGCTAGCTTGGAATTGAATACTTAAAGAGTCATCAGCTGTAAAAACGGGAATCGTGATACCTGTAGTGCCTACCTCACAGGGCTGTTGTGAGGCTTCAAGAAGGTAATGGGTGTCCTTGCTTTGAAATTTCAGTAGCTTTGTGATGTCTCTGAAGTGGGTACTCCCTTCAAGGGTATAGATCTCAACCCATGCATCCATTTCTCATCCTGTACCACTCTTGTTCATGTCATTCCATATATTATCCATGTGGGTCCATTGAACCAGGATTTTTTTATCTCAACTTCTTTACATTATGTGGGTACCACTAGAGCATGTGAAATTAATTCTCACTGTCACTACATAACCAGCCCACCTCCTTTTCCATACATGCATCTCTCTGAATGATGTCCTTTATGCCACTTCTCATGAAAAATGGGTTGCAGTCTACCCACTTCCACTTTATGCATTACCATTGCCCTTTGGGGGACCCAAAATTTCATTCTTTGGAGATGGTATTATTATATGACTTATTGCGATATAATGTCTATAGATGAACAAAAAGATGGGTTATATTTCAAGGAGAAGCTTGGGGTCATTAAAGGAATTATTCAAGTTTCCAAAGGCAATCCAGCCTGCCCTTCTCCTCCCATTTAATTCTGGACCCAACTCAATGACTATTTGCAGGGTCTGGCCAGGAAAATATGTACTGATGGAGCAGCTCTATGAGTTGTCCATTCAATTGCAATTCATAATCTGGACTAAAGGGATTCTTCATCCACTTGGTGTTTCCTATGTGGAAAATTAGGCCAAACTCTTTTGAGTGATTATGGATCTCATTTAGGAGGCTCTGCAATGTTCCGGGCTTGATGCAATCAGCACAATGCCATCTGCAAACAACAGCATCTGGAGGACATCACCATCTATAGGGAATCCCTCTTTGATTTGGACTCTGCGCTGGACATCCTCCATGACAATGGTAAACACCTTTGGTGACCATACACTCCCTATTTTATGCTTCGCTTGATATTAATAGTCAGTGGGTTGTCAAGCAAAGTTATCTCTGTTATTACATCATTCAGGGAAACATGATTTTAACATGCATGGGAAACACATTGTTGAAAAATATTTAAGGTGGTAATTTGTCCTATAAAATCAAATTGCCTTTAAATTAGTCAACTGATAGTCATAACAGGGTCTTATATTCTCTACAATGTATGGTCAGTTGTGTGATATAATGCTATGCTCCATTAGAAAATACCATTTATGAAAATTTAACTATTGTTCTTTTTCATACCTCCTTCAAGGATCCCCTTGATGTATATGTAGATAATACCTAAAAAAAAAAAAAGATGTCATTCTGGTGGGAAAGCAGGCATAATGGTCATTAATTTCTGATATTTTCTTAGTTGATTTTCCACCCAAGTGTTTGCCATTTCCCCCACATTCAGATATCATCACAATCATTTCCTCAATGATATTAAATTTTGTATTGCCTCCCATACAGGACTTCTCTGGTTATATTTGTCCAACTCCCCTTCCCATCTTTAGCACCATATGTCTGCCTATAACACTGTGATATTGTAGTCAACATGTGGTAGATCCACAGCTATAGAAAGCATTTATCATGAAATATTTACGCATCTTTTGCAGTTTTAACTGTTGACTACTTCCTGCCAGTTTCGTCCTTATATGCCCTTTGGATGATCTGGTTTAGTTAAGTTTCCATCCAGTTGACTGTAAAAGTGATTTTTTTTTCTCCACCACTTTTAATTGTTTTATGAATGAATAATTATTGTAATGTTCCACAAATCTACTCTGAAAGATTTTACACCTGAGTTTACATTCTAAACTGATATTGCCCCAGGGTGCCATATCTTTTCCCTTAACATGAAGATTAAATGCTTGTTGGTTGAGGAAGTTTCTGTCTTTTTAAAATCTCATTATTGTGGTGATTATTTTGTACTGGTTAAACTGCCTTGGAAGATTGTAATGTTCTGTACCTTTATATGTTCTTTTATCCATTTCTAAGTTTTTGTTGTTGACAGTTTGTTCAAGTAGGTCAGATGGGAGGTTCTTCAACTGTGTATCATATCTTCTTATTTTTATTCTGATTTGGTATTTTTTTTTACGTTTTCCCTAACAAGTCAGGCATCTAATTGTACAGAGAGAGACGATTTGGGAATGACTCCCACATCAGGGACGATTCAATTCCTGCCAAGATATAGTCAATTTCATCATGGAATGTTCCTTTGTGCTTTCTATGTCCAATGCTTTCCTATTCTGTTCAGAAAGCATCTGTGATGTGTAGGTGTGAAACTTCTTTATAGTATATAGCCTTTGACCTCTCTAGTTTTTTATTCCTGAAACCTTGTTTTCCAATATATTTTTTCCATTATTTTCTATGCCCTTTTCAAATTGAAGTCATCCTGTACTAAAATGTATATTGATTTAATTTGAGAGGTCTCTATAAAGTTCCTAATAGAATTTATCTGCCTTCCAATACTCTTCAATAGGTGCTAATGCAGAAGTTGAAATTATCTTTCTAGTCATATTTTTGCAAGAATTTATCACTTGAATAAGAAATACTTAGCTGTCCCATTACATAATGTTTTTGGTTGCCTTTGGGCATGTGGTAAATCTAACTTTACCTTTTCCCTTATTTTCTTCTGACAGAAGAACCTATGAATGATCCTTCTATTCAGTAATAAATTTCTTTCATTGTCTGGCTTAATTTATAGCAAGAACATCAAAATTTATGATTCAGTTCCTTCAGTAGAAAAGCCATTACTTGGTCACTAGATAAGTATCATCCCATTAAGCATACAGATACCAGTTAAGTCAATAAGTATGGATGATCTTCACTGTGTGAGTCTTACTCTTACCGGATCTCTTCTACCATTCTGCCAATATCCCTTTTGAAATGTAAGGAGACCACCCAAACTTAAAGGCCATTTTGTGTTTTCCTTTGTTTCATGGATTGCCACTGCAGATGAATCCATCCCTAAATGGCCATTGTAGAGGTGGTAATCCTCTAGAACTATGCTTGACTGTTTTTCATAAATAAGATAACATTTACCACCAAGACAGTACCTGAAGACCAAAACTCCAGCCTAGATCAACATTCCAGACCTGGTACTTTCTTACTATAACTTTCAGAAACCTAATTTCACTTCCATGACATGATAAGGCATTAAAGTAGGACTTCATGTATACAAAATACCATATGAGATTCAATCTTCATTGTTGAATTATAGAGACAATTGAATTCATGCTTCCCAATGGATCTCCTCTATGGTTCATCCCCTCTGCGGATCTCATTCAGGGGCACGGTTTCATTATTTCGTTCTTGCTTTCCTGATGTTTAGCACCTAACTGTCTTGATCACAAGTACATAGCTCCTGGTAGTAGTCATTCTATTTAAATTCTCGAGAGGAGACCACACAATTAATATATGTCTTAAAAAAACAGGTTATCATAAAATTATTATTAATACTTATCAGTAGTCAGTCATTTATAATGCATATTAATAATAAAATGCTATCCTGGAGGTGTTTTTAGTGAGCCTACAGAAAATGGGCTTACTTGCCAGTACTTTATTCATTTATAAAAATGAGTCATTGGATATACCTTCGTAATAGTCCACAAAGCATTAAATATAGAAGAGTAATAGCAGGATAGCAACTCTGCCTGTGTCTATTTTAATCTAATTCCTTTGGGGGGGGAAGATGAGAAAATGAGATAATTATAATTTAAAGTAGTTTAACAAAACTTACACAGTAATTAATGATACATAAAGCCTATCACAATTAATTATCTGTACAAAGAATAATGTCTGGTCATCACAAAGGGAGAAGAAGGTTGTTAGCACAAATTTAAATAGGTTTTAAAATTTACAGAAACAAGCAGACATCACTTCATTTTTGAGTAATAATAAAGACAGACAATATTTACTCACTACTGAAGATGAGTATAGTCAGAAGTGTCTTACTTCTAGATCAGCGGTTCTCAACCTGTGGGTTATGTTGAGTTTGTAACAATGAAAATCCATCCTACATATCAGATACTTACATTACAATTCATAACAGTAGCAAAATTACAGCTATGAAGTAGCAACAAAAATCATTTTCTGGTTGGGGGTCACCACACCATGAGGAATTCTATTAAAGAGTCGCAGCATGGGGGCGGCTAGGTGGCACAGTGAATAGGGCACTGGCCCTGAAGTCAGGAGTACCTGAATTCAAATCCGGCCTCAGACACTTAACACAAAAACTAGCCGTGTGGCCTTGGGCAAGTCACTTAACCCCAACTGCCCTCCAAAAAGCAAAAAAAAAAAAAAAAAAGAGTCACAGCATTAGGAAGGTTGAGAACCACTCTTCAAGATGAAATCTTTTAAAAAGGTAACTAAGATCTAAGAATGGAATCAGAGATCTACCATATTCATAGGCAACAGCAACATGACTGGAAGAAAGGAAAAAGAAATGAGCACATGTTAAACATCAAGTTCGTGCTATGTACTGTGCTAAGCAATCTACAGATATTGTCTTATCTGATGCAAGAAGCATCAGACAAATGACTGAGTTATACAGCATTCATTTGCATAAACTGAGCAATTTATGATGACATTTTAGGATCCAGTCACTGTCATCAATAATTACAAAAGAGCTCTCCTTAAGGATAGGATTGTAGAGGAGCACAGGCTTGATGATCAATGGAAATTATTAATAGAATCAGTAGAAATTGTGCAGCAAATTCTCAGATATTCTGAAAACACAATAGCTCTGAAGTATCTTTGATAGTGTGACCTGGTGGATGGATATATATATATATCAGTCAGAGACATGCTATCACAAACTGCCAAGTAAGAAGTCCCAATGCTGTATATATCCTGAGCTCTATAAATCCTTGATAATTCAATAGATTCCTTAACTGGAATGTTATCCCAGAAAAAAAAAACCGTTGTACCAAATCACCAACATGATGTACTCATCTATAAAAATGTAGCAGTCATCTATAAAAATAATTTAAGAATAACATTTAATAGATGTAACCATCTCTAATACTCATAATCTCTAAACTACATGGAATCAGATGAGCCAGAAGAAACAAAAATCGTATGGGAACAGTGTCAGAATCATAACATCCTTGTTGCCCTGTTAGAGTCCTTTTCCAAAAGATGCTTTTATTGAGCTTACAGAAGATGATCTTAAATCCTAATACTTTTATTCAATTTCAAAATGCAGTTCCCCCCTTTCCCCCCATCAGCACTGTGGTCTATGAAAATTCTTTTAAAAAGCTGCATAGTGACTTGCCCTAGGAACACTTCTATCAGAACTTTCTCATACAAGAGGAGAATGAGATGGCAATAAGAACCACAAAAGGAAGAACAAGATAATTATAATGAATGTGTAACATCCTACTGAAGACTTCTACAGCTTAGCACTTTCTCATTACCTAGAGAGAGGCAATCACCTGTCCAGCATTGCACACTAAAACCAAATTCCACTGTAGAGCTGAAAGACATTTCAAAAGTAATCTGGCTCAGTACCCTTATTTTCCAATGAAGAAATCTAAGTGACTTCTCCAGTGTTAGCTGGGCAGGAATTGTTAGAGGCAAGATTTGAACCCTAGTGTCTAAGAGTGTTCTTTCTATGACTTCCCGTGACTCTTTTACCTGTGCTTTGGAAGTAGGGATGACAAACCACCCTACTACAAATACAAGCCTTCAAATATGCTTGAAAGTTCAGTCAATACACTGTCTTGAAACTAGAGCTTCATCTGCCCATTATCAGCCAGATGTAACAAGGATCCATTAAAAGGAGACGAATGTTTTTAATAGATGTCATCATCCCTAATTCTCATCATCTCCAAACTAGATGCAACAATAAGAACAACAATAGCAATTTTGCTGAAATGTAGACTTAGCAGAAGTCAGAACGATGTGGAAACAGAATGGAGTACATATCATCCCAGTCTGCTTATCTGCAGCTGGAATTGTCCCCAAGATGCTGTCAGTGGTTCTACAGAAGAGAAGCTCATTTACCAATATTTTTTATTCAAGTATAAAATGAAATTGCCCCGTCAACCTGGGTAACAGTCTCCTGAACACTAAACATAAAAAGACAAGAAACGAATGGTTATTCTTTTGAGATAATTTCTGTTTCAATATTGAAGATGTTTGTTTTGGATGATGATGATGATGATGATGAAGAAGAACAGCAACACCAATAACCCCAACCTCTCACATCTAGGAATAAAAGACCAAAAGCCATTTGTGGGAGATAAAAGTCTAGAAAGAAGTGAGCAGCAGGTACTAAGTTATGAGCTGAGTTGAAACAAGAAAAGCCAAGGACCTGACAGGCAGATGAAGCCTAGGATGAATCAGTGCAGACACTATCCTTAGGAATCATTCCTAGGACATAGGTGACCTGGGTTGGTTATGAGGAAGAAGATGGTGTATAGGATGGCTTATGCTGGACTTTGCTGAGGGTCCACCCACCCTCCCCTGTTTCTTAAAGAGACTCATTCACTAAGATAAAAGGAACATTTATACTGTGAAACATTCTTCTGCATTCTTACAGCCTGAATTTCCCATTTAGTACTCAATAGACATTTACCATAATATCAAAGTTGGAAGTGACCTCCAAAGCCATCCAGTTTCAGAAGTAGCTGGACAAGAATGCCTTCTAACAAATCACCTTGAAGTATACATCCATTCTTTCAAGATCTCAATGAATAAGGAGTTCATTGTTTCCCAATGTAGCACATTCTACTTTTGCATAGCTTAAATTATCGGGCAGATCTTTTCTTTTATATACTGCTTAAATTTTCTTTTTCACAAATTTAACCCAGTGGGGCTACGTTATTATTGTTCAGTCATTCAGTTGTGTCCTGCTCTTCCTGACCCTAGGAAATACACAGTCCATGAGGTTTTCTTGGTAAAGGTACTGGAGTGGTTTACCATTTTCTTCTTCAGTGAGTTAAGAGGTTAAGTGACTTGCCCATCGTCATATTATCTTGAGGCTGGAGTTGAACTCAGGTCTTCCTGACTCCAGTCCTAGTTGCTCTATCCATCTAGCTGCCCTTGAGGCCACACAGAAGATGTATAATCTGTGTTTCATACAATAGCTCCTAATTTACTTAAAGATACCCATGTATCTTCACATGATCCTCATAAATCTTTTCTTCTTTTCTTTATTCATCACTTGGTCCTTCTACTCATCGCATGACTAAATCCTATTCTCTACTAAAATGTCTATCTGAAAATGTTGAGTGTTTTCAAGAAAAATTCCTGTTATGTTCTATGTCATATTGGCTGATCCCCAAGTTCCCTGCCAACTTGGAGAGACTGTGATTTTCAGTTTATAGAACTAAGGTATATCTTAAAATATGGATCTGCACCTGTTTTGAGAATACTTTTCATAGTGATTCATTATAGATCAAGCACCCTAAGACCGGAATGATTGAAGAACTGGTGAAATTCAAGTGCAGTAAACTGAGAACACTTATGCACCCTGATGAGAACCTTGAGAAAAACTAAATGACATCTAGTAAATAAAAGGAGGAGAATATTCGACAGGTTTCAAAGATCAGGCCTATTCCTAAGACCTGGAAAGTGGTAAACACTGAGAGTTTTAAGAGACCTTAGGGTCAGTCAGATCCAGCTGCTGCTGAGTAAACTGAGGCCCATAGCAATCCAGAGACTTTTTGAAAAGCTAAGTGATGGAGAGATAATTTGATCTCCTGACTCCAAATTCATCATAATGATCTGACTACTCTCTTTCCTTCCAAGAGATAAAACAAGATGGATACAACTAATGAGCCAAATTCAAATGTTTGGGTACTGCATAATGAAGCCATTTCTTTATAATACATTCGCTAAACTATCTCTAACAGCCGAACTTCAAAGCTGTCTCTCCTTTCTATGTAAGGCAATGGGAAAATGAGATGCTAGGTTTCTCCATTGCCTTTCTCAACTATACCCTTTGTGAAGGCTAATGAGCTTCCCAGATTTAGTCAGAACTAGTGCAAAGGCAACTTGAGAATGATTTACAAAGAAATAATTGTCTTTTGAATATAAAAACCAAATTTTAATTTAAACATTTTCAATAAAATAATTTTGGGATTAATAACAACATTAAAGACAGAATGGTTTCATGAAAAGAAGTCTGGACTTCTTGTTATGAAGCCTCAAATTCAAATCCACTTTGGATACATCCTGGTGGTGTGACTCTGGGCAGGTCACTTAAACTCTCAGTACCTCCAGGCAACTCTAAGGTACTTCTTCACCAAGGCCTTCCTCCACCAGTCAAATCACATGTACCTTCTACTAAACATCTCTTAAACTCAGGATATATTTAGTCAAATGATTCTACCCCTAAACTCATCTCCTGCATTTAATTTTCCCTAAATCAGCTAACAGACAAGCATTTATTGTTTTCTTCATGTCAGGCATTCTATTAAGCATTAGCAATATAATGGCAAAAGTGAAATAGTGCCTGGCCTCAAACTTACATTTGAATGGGTGATAAAATGCTTATGTAGACATATGGATGTCTATACATACAACTTCAATTGTTTAAACTGCACTGAGACATTTGGGATATTCGGTCTGTACAAAATGAGTGTAAGGTAGCTTTGGGAGGGAATAAACTAGTAACAGGGAGGTTTTGTGTAGAAGGTGAGGCTTGATTTCAGTCTTTTTAAAAGAAACCAGCAGTTCTAACAGGCACGCATGAAAAAGAAGTGCATTTTAGGAAGAGGGGAAAGCCAGTACAAAGACACACAGGGGAACAATGAAGTGTAGTGTGCTCCCTCTCTAGTAGGCCAATATGGTTGGATTGAAGAGTACCTGGAGGAGGGTAATGGTTAACGAAGAGTAAAATGGTGGGTAGGGACTAGGCTGTGAATAAACGATTCTTTCCTTCCTTTCTTTCTTCCTTCCTTTGTTCATTAAGTGTTTCCTTCTTTCCTTTCTTTCCATCTCCTTCCCTTCCTCTTTCTTTCTCTCATTGTTTCTTTGTTTTCCTTTCTTTCTCCCTGCCTTTTGCTTTCTCTTATTTTTTTTCTTTGCTTCCTTTTCTTTGATTCTCTTTCTTGACAGACTTGAATATATTTATAGGTAGTGGGGAAGAAACCAATAGATAAAGGAAAAAAGCCTGAAGATTAAAGAAGGGCAGAGTATTTAAAATGGGGCAGCCTAAAAGAAAATGAGAGTGAGTAGAAAGCTGTGGTGTAGTTGACCTTGGTGAGGAGAAGGGCCACCTCTTTATTAGTGACTAGAGTAAAGAAGGAAATAGTCAGGGGTGATGCCAATGGGTTGTGAGATGAAGAGGAGAAAGAAGCATTTCTTGATTAATAACTTTATTTTTGTCTGCTTAATTATAAGCCAAGCATATCAGCCAGGAAGGTGAGTAATGGGCAAACTTTGGTAGTCTTAAGAGCTAACATTACTATAGAGATTGAAGTTTTATAAATCACTTTAATTATTTTATCTCTCATTTGATCTTAACAACAATACATGAAATTAGACAAGAAATTATAGCCATTCCTCCTCCTCCTTCAAACACTTCTGCTTTGAAACTAAGTCATTTGTAGGAATAGTCTACTTACCATAGCAGAAAGGACGCTGAATTAAATAAACAATTTGGGGCAGCTTGGTAGCTTAGTGCATAGAGCACAGGCCTTGGAGTCAGGAAGACCCAAGTTCAAATCCAGCCTCAGACATTACTGACTGTGTGACCTTGGTCAAATCACTTAACCTTAACTGCCTTGCCTTCCCCCCCCCATATTAAAAAAAAAACTCAATTGAAGAGAACTGGTCAGTGGTCCCGTGTCTATCTGCCTCTACTCAGATACCTCCCATTCTGCTTCTGACTAATCTTCATGCTTTTCCTCCCTCTCTTAAGATGGAGGCACAGCTTGAGCTGGAGGTGGTATCTATCCAAAGCATTTGTTACTCTTTGGGAATATACTTGTAATTAGGTAAGACTCAAAGTGCTTAGCAATCTATTTTTCCCATTGGTAGGAGTTATGATTCCTATGAGATCTCTTTACTCATGAAATCATTGGTCCAATCCTTGTTCCCACAATGAAGATAAAGTTCTAAAGTGCCCTACTAATTAATTCTTAAAACCTGAACATTCTGAGGCTCAATGAATGTAAACTGGCCTGGCTATTATGTTATATTTATATTATGTATGTATATATGTATGTATGTATTCAGTTATTCATTCCTTTACAATAACTGATTTTCAGTCTAATGCTAGATTGGAAAAATTGTCCAGAAAATTCAGGCCAATGGAAGTTATATCATTTGGTCTTAGTATCCCTCCTCTCTCTGGGATATTTCAATACTAAAGTGGATTTGGAAGCCCACTGATTCCAATAGTCTATCTGTTGGTACAATGACAACTTGACCCTTTTTATCCTATGTGATTCTTCTATGTGGGTCTTTCATAGATCCGTCTGAGGAGAGCCACCCATTGTACTTGATGCTGCCTTCTACTCCTCAGAGACTCCCTGCCTTAACTCCTACAATTCAGGCATCAATCAACATGGCATAGTAAGGAAAGTCTAGAATCTGAGTCAGAGAACCGGAGTTTGAGTCTTAGCACTCCTCATTATTAGTGGATTGTGTGACCTTAGACAGGTCATAACTTTTCTGGGTGTCAGTTTTTGTTTTTTTCACTTTTGAAATGAGGAAGTTGATCTGGGTCATGATAACAATTGACCTTTGTAATAGCCTATAGAAGATTTAAAAATACAAAGAAATAATATCAGGATAGTAACCTGTCTCAAGATCATTTCTTTATGAGCTCTATTGTAAAAAAAAAAAAAGAAGAGAAAAATGAAAATAAAATGAGCAACTCAGTTTTTTCTAGTGCTTTTGTATTTGTAAAGTTGTTCTCTCAGGTTCTTTCGAACTCTAAATCTATGACTGTAAGTTAGGGAAACACCAGGAACCAATGTCATAAGACTGGAAAATCCTGTGCCTTCTTGAAGGACCTTGACTTGCTGATTTATTCTATTATCATAGACCAGTGAAGCAGTTCCATAGACGTGGTTATAATCATGGAAGTAGAGAGGCAGTCATGGAGAAATGATTTGAAGGCACCTTGATGGAAATACCCAAAGCCAGAGTACAATTAAATCTAGAATTTGGGGGAGAAGAAAAAGAAATGGAAGCAGGACTTGATGTGAGCACAGATTTTTGTTGAAGCCCTTTAGAAAAGGCCACACTTACCCTATTGTTGAAGAAGCTAGCTGCCCACAGTGATTTAAATGGCATTAAGATGCCCTGCTCTCTATCATACTTTTCAAATATTTAATCAGGATTGATTTCATCTTTACCTTCAAGGTTTTTGTGCAACTTAAAATGAAAACATTTAGATATAACACAGTTGGCCTCATCAGTGCACTAATGCCTTAGTGTGAATGAGTTCCTGGAGGAGGAGAGATCCAAAAGACAGGTCCTTGTACGTGCGGTAGGCCCACAGCAAGGCTTTACAAGAGGAAATGGAGAGAAAGCACTGGATGTGTAGTGCCCATATTTGCAAGACCATAGATCCAATGAAAATTAAAGTCTCAAAACACATAGCTTCTTTCTGTCCTTACATAATGGGATATTTGATGGCAAAGGGGATGGAAACATCAGGAGGTCACTTGATTGTGGAGTAGGGATGGAGGTAGGGGGAGGGAGTACATTCTATTGAGTCAGAGACATTGGGCAGATCAGAAGGGATCTTGGAAGTCATCTGGTATTATCCCAGATGAGACCCAGAGAGAGCAGAGGGCCAGGAATGACAGAGGCCATCTAGTCCAACCCCCTTGTTTTTCAGATGAAACTGAAGCCTAGTAAAGTGACTTACTCAGGGTCACAGAGATAGTCATTGGAAGGGCTGGGATATGAATCTAACCCCTCTCATTCCAAATCCATTTTTTTTTCCCCAAACTGTTGCCTTTTAATACTGAAATAATAAAAGGGAAAGGTATAGTAAGAAGTGTGTAGAAGACAGACATCTGCCTCATAGCCTGGCCTGGGGCCAGTCCCGCCTGCTATGGATTAATCAGACAGTTACTATGGTGGGAGATCTAAAGGGATTGGACCATTTAAAATGCCCTGATAATTTTATTCCCACTAATATTTGTTGATGGGATGGATAAAATATTCATGGTAATTGAAGCTTAGTGCTTCAGGGATTGGGACATAAAATGATGTTCTATGGAGCCCATATGATTCTATCCTCTTCCCTTTCATCTTTGTATAATTTTATAAGCACATTACAAGGTTTTTGCCCCAATTAATCTGCCTATGGCTATTCAGTTTAGCTTCTTCTCATGGTCATTTTCACAAGAATGAATCTACAATTTCTTTCCAGAGTTGTCATTAGGGAAGAGTTTTGGTTTAAAATTTAGCCAACTTGGGATCATCAACAGGCTGAACAAGGTCCTTAGTTCACAGATTTCCTGGGCTCTCTGCTTCTCCCTTATGCTGGCTGATTAAAGCTCTTCCATTCCTTGTTAGCCCTTTCACCGGACAATAGGCAGGGCTGCACCACTCATTTGTACTGTTCCGGGGAAAGTTTGGAAGGAAGGTGAGAGCAAGGCTGGGAGGAAGATTTTCCATTTCTCTGTGGATTGTTCTCATTCATTCATTCATCCATTCAGCTCATCATCAGGGGAATGTCCCCACCAAGATCAGATCATAAGCCTGAGCCCCTTTTCTTCAGCCTGCAAATAAAAAATGGTGCCGCTCGTAAAAACTATCTGTTCAGAGAATGGAGAGGTGACACATCAGGTCAGACTTCCTGAAGTAGGTGATATTTGAACTGGTCTTTGAATTCTGGATAACATATGAATATATCCCCATTGATAAATGTTACAGACCCAGGGTAATATAATTTGTAAAGGCAAAAAGATCAGTAAACACAAAACATATGAACCTAGATTAAGAGCTTAAAGGGACCCTTTAGAAAACTGAGTTCATCCATTAATTTTACAGACAGGGAAACTTGAGGCCCAGATAGCATCATTGATTTAAAACTATAATGAACCTTAGAAGGCATCTTATACAAACCTCTTATTCTACATTTAAGGCAACTGACACCCACATAGGGTAAGAACTATGCCTAAGGCAGCACAAGCAATAAGTGTCAGAGCTAAGGCTTGATCTCACCCAGGCTGGTTGGTATAGTGGGTTTGCCTTGTGAAATAATTCTAGAAAGGCAAGTCTTATTCATGATCATTGGCAGCTGAGGCCTGGCTAGCCTATGTGGGATAGGGGTGGTGGCCTAAGAAGGGAGGGGGCCTCAATACAGTTTGAGAGCACTGTATTGTTTTTGCTGTGTAACAGTAGTTCTGCTGGAGGGTCTCTTAGTAATTAAATTACTGTGCATTTATTTCAGAGAAGCCTGGGACGCGGGAGCCTGGGGACTTGCCCCATTTCTGCAATAGAATACTCTGTAAGTAGAAGAGCATTTATCCTGTTTGTGTACTTTTTCTTAAAGTAAGGATTGTGTAGCCCATGTGTATAATTCATCACTGGAATGTTTCTCCATAGTTTTTATATTCTGGACAAAACCAACACAAAGAACTGACAGTTCCAGGACATTCAATGCACATAATGGCCAATCGGTTTCATCTCCTTGGCTCATACTTTCACAAACAGATTTTGGAGTCAGTAGGGGAGGACAAGAGTCACCCAATTTCTTACCTCCCAAGTATGGTATCCTGTACCTTTAGCAACAATAGCAGGCAGAGACCACCTGCTGCTATGATTAATAGATGAACCCAGTCTTCCATAAAAGCACTTTCCTCCTTCCCTTAACCCCAATTTGGAGGAGAAAGCTGAGACATCTCCTTCTGCTCATCTCCTGACCTAAGTAGAGGAGGAAACCTTCTCAAAGTCTATTAACAGACAGAGTTACCTAGAAACAGAGCAGAGAAAATTGAAGTTTTGCTTTTTGGTTGTTATATTTTGAATGTGGTGATTAAAAGTCAAATAATATTATTAATGATAACAATAATGACAATATTTAGCCATTTATATGGCACTTTAAGGTTTGCAAAGTGCCTCACATGATTTTTAGAGTCATTCTGTGAGTTCAAAGATCTCTAATTAGAAGCATCTTCAAGGCCCCACTTTACCTTTATTAGAGAGACAGGACAAGGAGAATTGGTAATTGATCAGGAATCCTTGATCCTCTTACTTCCTCTCAGGCCCTTGATGCAATTATAGGTTGTACCTGGCAAGCACCAATAAAAGTGTGGCTTAAAGCTGTAGGAATAGACATGTTAAGGGACTTGGCCCAAGTCTCAGAGGTATTTGGGATATGAACTCAATTAAAAAGCACTTCTTAAGCAACACGTTTGTGCCATGCATTGTGCTATTTGCACAAAATAACCAAAATAAAAATATAAGTGTCCCTGCCCTCAAGGAGCTTACAGTCTCCAAGAGGAGACAATTTTGCACATATAAGGCACATATAAAATAGACACAAGGTAATTTTGGGGAAGCACTAGCTCAAGTGGTATAGAAAAGACCTTATGTTAGAGATCAGTCAGTCAGTGGTTTGGCAATTAGTAGATATTTAGTAAGTGCCCTACTATGTGCCAGTCACTATGCTAAGTAGACAAATACCAAAAAGAAAGACATCCCGTGCCTTCGTTGTGCTTGCAATCTGATGGAAGGTGACAACACCCAAAAGGAAGCTGGAAAGAGGAGTGGGAGAGGAACCTCATTGGAGAAACCCACAAGAAGGTAGTGGGGTAAGAAATTAAAAGATGGTTGGCTGGGCACCTTCCTGAAATGGAGGTTTGGGGAGGGGCTTTCTTGCTTTCTCTAATCATAGAGGTTCCATGGGAATATGGGGCTGAAAAGGTGTGAGTACCAAGGCTTTGGGGATATCACAGGAGGAGGTAGAGGTTCCTGTAGACATAATGCCCAAGTCTAAAGGAGTACAGCTGAGTGGGAGATGGTAGAAAAGGCTTTGAAATTGGCTTTCCAAGAACCAGAGAGGGAGGTTGGGAGGAAGGGTGTCTCTCCCAGGCATGGAGGAGGACCTGTGCAGGGTCAGAGATGGGAGATGGAATGTCATGAGGAAATAAGAGGAAAAGGGACATACTTGTGTCCTTTAACTCCAAGATCAGTGCTCTTTCCACCCCCCCCACCCCCTATCCCCTACCGTCTGTATGTTATGGTAGAAAGAAAATTGGATTCCATCAGACAACATGGGTTCTAATTTGGGCTTGACAATTTTGCTATGTAATGAACTGTGGGCATGACCTGACCTCTCTGGGCCTCAGTTTCCTCAATTTCAAAAGTAAAACTGTTGAATTAAATGGCCCCTACGGCTCCTATCAGCCCTAAATCTATGATTTTAGGATCCCTTCCATCTCTGAGAACCTGTGATTCTGTGTTTGGCAGAGCTGGCAAGGCAGAGAAAACTGGAACTGGGGAGAGGCTGGGGGAGGACACAAGTGTCTCCTTGTCCCTTTCCATTAAGTCCATGTTCATTTGTTGTGGCTGCTGTCGTTTTATGCAGAGACACTGAGCAGGTATTCTACTGTAGGCAGTTGAGTTATTTGTACAGTGCCTTGAGCTCTTTGGATAAAAGGTGCTTTAAAAACCTCATAAAGTTTTATTGTGTTCCCTCTGTGTTTAGGCCCTCATATGAGGTGCTAGGAGGATGTTAAATCACTTCAAGGAGAGAGCAGAATCCCTGCCCTTAAGGGATAGATAGTACATAACCTTCACTGCCTTCCTTTGGGCCACATGTTAGATGGTGCCTCCCTTCTCTGTATCTCCTGAAAAATACCATTGTCCACTTCCTTAGTGGAAGAAATTGAGGGCTCCCCTGCATGAAATCCAATTGTACGGTAAATATTTTATTTTTGCTTTGTTCATTTTTGTTTAAATCTCCCATTTGCATGTCTTGCTCCCTTCCTTACCCCTTCCCTTTCCCTTTCCTTCTCATTTCCTTCCCTTCCCTTTCGCTTTCCTTCCCCTTTCCCCTCCTCCTTCCCTTTCCCTTTCTCTTTCCCACTACCCTTTCTTTACTTCTCCTGACACTTCTACTTACAGCCTGGGTAGTAACTTCCTTGTGAATCTGTGCAGTTTCTCAGGGGAAAGGCTTTGGAAACTTTTGCTCCATAGTTACATTCCAAGCTCAGCATGAATGGCTGAGAATCCACAGTGCTCTCTGGCATGAGTTTTTTCCAGAGGCCCCATCCATAATTCCTTCATGCCAGCAGCAGGGGTTTCCAGATGTGTCATTAGGGCTGTGGGCAGACATAGTTTGCTGGAACTGCAAACCTGAACCCTTGGCTCGTGAGACACTTGAGAAATGCTACATTGGAAGCACTTTTTCTTCCTCCATGGCCCTCCTTTTCCCTAGCTCTTGCATGCCTGTTTTCTGCTTGCACTAGCTTGGAGTCAAAGTGGAAGGTATAAAGTGTGGAGAGCGAGACTGATTTGGAATAATCAAAACACTGGCTCTGCCAACCGGGGCCTGGGGGCCTTTGAGTGTCTGGGTGAAGGCTTGGGAGACTGTTTGCTGGACCATTCCATTACTGCAAAAGGATATTCCAATGTATTTGCCTATTTGTGAGACAACCTCTTAATTCATCCTAAAACATTGATTAAATACCTATAAATGTCAAACCCTCTGCTGGGCACTGGGAATCCAAAGGTGGGAGCTGTTTTATATGCATTGGCCAGCATGGTAGTGCTATAGCATTGGAGAGATTCTGGGAGTGTAGACCTTGAGCTAGAAGGGTCCTTGTGGGAGCATCAAATCCAAGTCATCATTTACAGATGAAGAAACTGACACCCAGAGAGGGAAGTGAGCTGTCCAAAGTTCCACAGGCAGAACTAACATTTCGACCTGGGTCTTCTGATTTTCAATCCATGGCTTTTTCCTTGAAACCAGGCTGCCTCCCAAGAGCAGGAAAACCAACCTTTTATTTTAGTTCATGTGAATGTGTGTACCTATGTGTACAAACAATACGTGCTTACACATAGTAACACACATAGTAGCCCCACATGAACACATATGTATGTGTATATACATATATGTTTGCACGTGTATGTATATATTGGTATATACATACGAGGATATATACAGACATAGATGTATTCACATCTGTATTGCATACATAAGCATTCATATTTACAAATTCACTTATATAGAAATAGACTTACATGTATAGCTCAAAGTAGATTGGTATGTGTACACATATTTACATAAACTGATCTCCATCTCTCTGTATCCACATTTGCCTGCTAAGAGTGTTGATTAGCTCTGTGTTCCTTGCCCCAGTACTAAGGAAATTCCAGGCTGTTCCACATTCCTCCCCTTCATTGCCACCATGTTCCAACCAAACCGGCCCATGCTATGTTTCCGGCACATGACATTCCATCTGCTGCCTCCTTGCCTTAGGTCCAGGCTGCCTGCCATCCCTGGAAGTCTCTGTCTTTTCACCCTTGCCTCTTGGAAAAACTCAGCTCTGGCATTCATTCTTCCAAGTGCCTTTTTCTGACTCCTCCCTCCCCAGCTGTTAGTGATCAGTCTCCCCTACAAAACCATTTTAGATTTGTTTTGCATGGATTTCATTTTTTTCCTGTCCACATATGTGTTGATATACACAGTTCTGAGTTCCCACCCTGTCATTGTCCAAGGGAACTTCCTTGAGGAAGGACATAGTTACATTTCTGTCTTATTATCCCCAGCCTAGTACCACCCCTGGCACAGAGCATACATTTACTAACAGATTGCCGATCAATCTATTGCTTCCTTTGTGAAGCATGGTTGCTAGGCATTAGGGATCAAAGACTAATTAGAACAGTCCCTTTGCTCAAGGCACTTGCTTCCTAGTAGAAGAAGCAATGCGTATGTGTATAAGTCAAAACACAGTATATAAAGAGCAAATAAAAATATTTTAAATTGAGGGAGGTGTTAATCAGTAGAGGGACCAAGAAAGGTCTGGTATAGCTGATAGCCCCTGAATAATGCCTTGAATGAAACTCTGTACCTACCTCTTCATATTTGCTTCTGATATTTAGTCCTGTGGCTGTGATGGTGAATAAAAAAGGAGTAATCCTTTAATATTTCAGCTCTGTCATTCCCTTCATGTGGGAGCTTTCTTCTCTAATGGGATCATGAGCAGACACTGTTTAAGTAGATGAGGTGTC
>CM053597.1:19711218-19721294 GCA_028646575.1 Pseudocheirus occidentalis | reverse complement strand
GGGTCAGCCCTGCCCTCTTTACTTACCGCATTTGCGTACCAAGTCTTCGGTAGCCCAGCATCCCAGGCACCGGCCTCCGAGGAGGAATAACCAGACAGAGCACCCGAGGTTGAAGGAGGTGGTGTTTATTCGGTTGCGATCACATCCAGGAGCAAGAGAGAGACCCCGGAGCTCAGCCACTCCTTATATACGCTTATCTCCTCCCCTAATCCCTCCCTGCCAACTTCCCTAGCCCAATCACATAGCAACATCCACAACATTCCCTTAAAAGGCACAGCTAAACTTAGCGAGGCGCCCCTCCCCTGCCCCTCACACCTAACACCATTTTACACAATCAATACAGCTAAACTCAACGAGGCGCCCCTCCCCCGCCCCTCACAGCGATGGGACCCTGTTGTTGGGACCTAAGGCGAAAAGCACATTGCCCATCTCCCGGGAGGTCATTTAAAGGCTTTCCTATTTTGTGGGATCTGACAACACTGTGCTCTCTTGGCATACTCTCTGTTGACCCAGGGTCATTTCTGCATCAGGAAGATGCCTCATTGGAGAATGTGAGGGGCAAAATACAGAGAATAAACCTCAACAAAAGCAATATGGAGGAAGAGAATACTACCTCCTGAGAGGCTGCACTATAGATAAGCTGCATAGAACCCAAACAGTCTTTCTCTCAGCCGAACTCTTGGTGGTACCTCCCACAGGGGTTCTTAACTGGGACTTTGGGGAACTTTGTCAATATATATTTTAAAACTAGATTTCAATAGAATTAATTTCCTTTTGTAATCCTTACTGTATGCATTTAAAAACATTTTTCTGAGAGGGGGTCCATAAGCTTCACCATTCTGCCCAAAGGGCCCATGATTACACACACACACACACACACACACACACACACACACATACACACACACACACACACACACATACACACACACACACACACACACACACACACACACAGAAAGGTAAAGAGCTAAGGATTAAAAACACAGAACCAAGAGGGAAAAAAGTCCCATGGCAAAGAGAAGGCTAAAAGTTAGGAATAATTAGTTCAGTAAACATGGATGCCAGGCAGAAGGGAGCAATGACCTTTATTACCTCCTTCTCTTTGGGTCCCTTCTATACAACCTGAAGATGGCGGAATTCTAAACATTCCAACTTCAAAGTCCCCCCTCTTTTAGCCTATTGAGCTCATCAGAAGAAAAGCATGACCTACAAATGAGTGCACTCATCCCATGCACATTCTTGTTAAATTTGAAGGCAGCAGTTGTTTTGCTGTGGGTTTTGCACGTGCAGGGCTTAGCCCAGGCAAACTGAGTCTGGCTAGTCGTCAGTCAGCCAGTCAATAACTCTCTTATATATTAGATCTTTAATAATCACTGATTAATTGATTAAAATATGTTATTACCTAGGGACTGAGATAAATCCAAACAGCATTCAGACTTCCTTAGTCTAATTTTTCCAGCCTAGATTGCCTAACCTTATCCTCTTTACTGTAAGACTGAATCTATCAACTAACATAGGAGGTAGCCGGTCAACTGAAAAGTTCCCCAGATGTTTTCCACCAATACTCCTAAAAAGAACACATCTGGGATGGCTGCCACTTCTGTTTCAAGCATCAGGCAGTAGGGGTAGATATTGCAACTGTCTGTATTCATTTTCCATGTCTGTTCTAAGCTTATATATTTCATATCCAACAAAGAAACCTACCTGATGTTGGAGTTCTCATATTTTCCTGGTATGTCCAAGATAAGTTATTCTAACAGATATTGATGCACAAAAAGACAGAGTGCCATGCTCCTTTACATTCCTGGGGATCAGAAACTGAAAGTCTTCTTGAGAAAATTGATCTTGGGAGTAGTGACTCTTTATTCACTCCCTGTTCTATTTAAAATTAGATGATTGTGTAAGCCTGAAAAAGTGAATGTCATCATTGTTACCTCATTGGATTTGATCCATAGCTGGAAGGAACATTAAAGTTCATCTAGTCCAAGTTACTCCTTTTTTACAAATGAGGAAACTGAGGCACAGGGAGACACCCCCCCCCTTAGTATTATAAATTTTCATCTGCACAGAACCGTAAAGGTCATCTAGTCTAACCCTCTCATTTAATAGACTAGGAAACAGACAAAGAGCATTTGAGTGACTTGGAATTTGAACCCAGGTCTTTTGGCTCCAAATCCAATGCTCTGCCTAGATGAGAGAACAATAGAACTTTATTAGTGGGTTGTAGAGTAGAAAAAGCACATGATCTACAGTTAGAGAACTTATGTTTAAATCCCATCCTCTTTGACGCTCCCTTTGTGTCTTTGGCCAAAAAACTCACCCCAGAATGCTTCTGAGGTCCTCTGGAACAATCCTGGATCCCATAATTGCAGACGCTTCCAAAATACTTGGCATCTTTTTCTTCTTTTTTAAAATTTTCTACCAGTGAGGGAGCTCACTTTCAATGCTTACTTGGCCCAGCCCTTATCCAATTTCTGCACTCTGTTGGTACAATACACAACTCTTCTCTGGTAATTTTGAGAAAACCCCAGCCTTCTCAAGTCTGGGAACAGATGGAACACTGAACTCAACTCCATTTCACAACAGGGACATGTGTTACTATCTGCCAGTCTGTTTTCACTTTATGCGAGATGTTCAAGTCGGCAGAGTTATTAGATTTCTGTATGTACACAAAGCTTTTGAAGTGTACTTGCTGTACAGTTTGAGTTGAACGAAATAGGGGCCAGCAGTAACTCTTAGCAGTTTTCTATAATTAAGGAGACTTTTGGAAAACCCAGTAGTTTTAATTAATTTTCAAAAATTTGGTTGTAGCATTATAATCAAAAGTATATGTGTGTGCACACACATGTGTGTACGTGTGTATGTATGTTTGTGTGTGTACTGTACATACAGAGAGTAGGACAGTAGAAAGAATACTTGGGTCTAGACTCAGAGGACCTGGGTTCAAATCTTTATTCCAATACTTGCTACCTCTGTAACCTTGGACAAGTCCCTGAAATTCCTTTAGCCCCATTTTCTTCATATATAAAATGAGACATTTGGACTAGATAGTTCCTAGGTCTCTTTTAGTTCTTTAGATCTGTGACTTTATAATGCTATCCACTTTGCATCAGAATTTCAAAGGGTATCAAGACCAGTCAGTATTCAGTTTAATTCATTCATTAATTGGTCTCATTTTATACAGTTATCTGGGAGTAGTTGTATGCGTATGCATGCACATGTGTGTGATCACATGCATGTATGTAGTATAATTGTGATGGACTGCACATTTGGTATTTGAAGAATACTGTGATTGTCATTTTTGAGACTTCCATTGTCGATAGTCAAGAAAACTTGAATCATTGATCCTCAGCATTACAGAATGGAGAAGGGAAGGAGGATGAGGAGGAAGAGAAGAAGAGGAAAAGGAGGAGAAGGAGGAGGAGGAGGGAAATAGCACCCGGATCATGTTTTAAACCCAACCAAACAATGGAGTTGTAAGACACCTCCAGTACAAGTTCATCTGTATTTGTTTTTTTCTCAAATAATTTCTAAATAATTTTGCCTTCTATGAATCAAATTTTGAAGGGTACGCAAATATCAGCTGTTCTGACTAACATCTGGATCAAAGATAAGCCCTCAAATACAACTGTATCTCAGTTTTAAAAAACTTGATATAAACCCCACTTCCTCAACTAACAAAACCAGATAAACCAGGGGGCAGATTTTTAAGCTCAAAAGAAAGGATTTATAGCTTTATTTTAAAATAAAGCTCAAGAGAAATAATCTATTGCTTTATTATAAGATAAAGCAATAACAAAATAAGACCCCTCTTTACAATTTCCTTTAAATAGAAAGTTCTTCTAGTTCCTTTGAAATATGATTTGATTTACAAAAATAAAATAATTTGCACCCATTCTTTTAAGAAGCACTTCAAGTTGTACCTGGGTCTAACTTATTACCTTAGTCTCTGGGAAAAAGGGATTGGATTTTCAGAGACAGTCCTTGGTACAGCTTTTCTCCAAATCCATTTAGGGAGAAGGTAGTGTATGGTAAAGTCCTGAATGGAAATGACACATGGATTAATTCGGTGGCCAACACTCATGTTTGAGTATGCAAAATGATCCAATAAGTCATGTATCCTTTTCAATTTCCATCATTACAGTTTCTAAAATTTGGCCTAATTCTCTTCTGTCTTCTTTATCTGCAGAGGGCTCAGAAATGTCCATTGCCATCTGAAAGATCTTTTTCCCCCCTACCTGTCCACTAACCCCCAGGTGTTTTCATGAGCCCTTCCTGGTGGAGCCTACCTAACTTTCAGGCCTCCACCAAATGGGTGTTATTTTTTATGGAATGTTTTTTCAGAACTGGGGCAATTTGACCTTTTGATGGCATTTTGAATAGTAGGACCATGACTAAATCTAACTCTTGTGACTAATAAGATGTGTGTCCTGAAGTTGGTACACATACACAATGTAGGGCATTCATGCTTGCAGATGGTGGACAGGATATTGTGCTTGGAGAAACAAGCATCTTGGGCACTTTACACTCAGTGGCCTTGGAGGGAAGAGTATGGTTACTATTGGTGTGACGGACCTGATTGAAGACTTTCAGGCAACTAGATGCTACTTTTCTCTGCCTGGTTTTTATCAGCCCTTTCACTTTGTTTCTATTGCCTGGGCAGTATTCTTCTAATCAGGGAGTAATTTGGGTGGCTGCAACTGTAGGCTCAGCTTTCAAATGACGTTCTTATAATATTCGGAATAGAGTCAGTTCTAAGGATAATTATGAGCTAGACAGAGGTTGTCTGCAAAAGGTCCACCTGTTGGCTTCTCGGGGCTTTGTTTCCCCTTTGTGTAGCTCACTCAGTTTTCCCTTGAATAGCTAACTGGTATCTTTGAACTGGATCTGAAATCCGGGCATTCGAATCCTGCTTGAGATATTTACTAGCTGTGTAAACTTGGCCAAGAGATTGAACTTGCCTCAGCCTCAGGTTGCTTTTCACAGAATGGGAATAAATTCAGGCTTGGTACTCTAACCACTGTAACACCTAACTGACCTGAATTAATATGAGCTATTATTACTGCTATTACTGTAGCTGTCCTTGTGTTTCTTGTTGTTACCTTTGCAACCTTAGGTAAGTAGTGTCATCCCTCAGTTTCATAGAATATAAAGTCCTGGCTTTGGATTATTGAACCTATCCCTTCTATTATGTTTTCTTAAGACTTTTACTAGCACTGACTTCTCCATACACCCCCACTCCCACCTTCCCACCCTTCTTTCCAACATGGAAAATATATCTTTTATGTAATTTAGTGACAGAAGTATTGAAATGGGTAATAATAGCTAAAAGTCATTCTTCCATAATACAGATATTGGAAAAAACTCATTGAACCTTGCAATCAAGAATGATTTAAGCCCTAATGCTAATACTTTTAAGTTTGGGATGGTGAAAGAACGTAGAAGTTACTTTTCTTATAAATATCAGTTTTCTTATCTGCAAAATGGGACAATAAATTATTTTAAACTATTTCATAAAGTTGTTTTAGATCAAATAATGTGTAACTTTGATAGCCTTGCACACAAAGGCATGTGTTTTGCCTCTTTTTGTATCCTCAGTGCTTAACACAGGACCTGGCACATAATAGACCTTTCATAAATATTTATTCAATGAATGAATGAATTCTCACAATAGACATTTCATCCATATTTATAGACCAGTGAGGGATATGTCTTTAGGTAGATGGATCCTTTTGATAGATCTCAAATAATGAGGGATAGGAGGCTACTCTGCCTATCTAGAAGTGATTGACATTAGCTCATTGTCAGATTTCTTCGCCATCTCCCAGTAAGACCACATGCAACCATCTGAGATGAGCCTGCCCTGATTATAGGGATTCCATAGATTGTCTTTGATTCTTAAACTGCTGTTTAACAGCCCTGCCTGAAAATGACTTTTTAAAAAACTTTTCTTTATTTTTAGTTTACATCATTCATTTCCATGAGATTTTGATTTACAAATTTTCCCCCTCTTTCCCCTACCCACCACCCCAAAACAGTGATCCCACTGCATATCCCTTCTCCCAATCAGCTCTCTCCTATATCCTCCCCCATAACCCTTCTGACTTCCCAGTAGGGCAAGATGGATCTCCCTACGCCAGTACCTGTATATTTCCCTCCTTCCTATTCCACCCCTTACTTGTTCTATTTCCTACTCTGTCCCTGTCCCTTTACAAAAGTGTGTGTTTCTAACAACCCCCCCTCCCCAACCTGCCCTCTCCTCCATCATCCCCTTCTCATCCCCTTCCCTCCACTCTCCTACAGGCCAAGATACCCAATTAAGAGTGTATGTCCTTCCCTAAGCCAACTTCATTGAGAGTAAGATTGACCCTTTCCCTTTTGCCTTCCTGTTCTTCCCCTCCATTATAACAATTATCCCTTGCCTCTTCTATATGAGAGGATTAACCCTGTTCTGTCTTTCCTTTTCTCCTCTCATGCTGTTCCTCTCCCACCTCTCAATTCCATCTTTTAAAATATTATTCCATCCTATTCAATTGATCTTGTGCCCTCTGTCTTTGTACACGTGTATACATTCTCACCCATGTATTCATACATACATATATATATGTGTATATATATATATACACACACACACATTTATATACCCTTCAACTATCTTCATACTGAGAAAAATTTCATAAGTTATAGTTATTGTTTTTCCATGTTGGCAGGTAAATCGTTCAACTTGGATAAGTTCCTTATGATTTCTTTTGCATGTTTACCTTCTCATGTTCTTGTATTTGAATGTCAAATTTTCTATTCAGTTCTGGATTTTTCATCAAGAATGCTTAAAAGTCCTCCACCTCAATGAATGACCATATTTTCCTCTGGAACATTATACTCAGTTTTGGTGGGTAGGTGATTCTTGGTTATAATCCTAGCTCCCTTGGCCTCTGGAATATCATATTCCAGGCCCTTCAATCCCTCAGTGTAGAAGCTGCCAGATCTTGGGTTATCCTGATTGTGTTTCCACAGTATTCAAATTGCTTCTTCTTGGCACTCTGTAATATTTTCTCCTTAAACTGGGGGATTCAGAACCTGGCTACAGCATTCTTAGGAGTTTTCTTTTGGGGATCTTTTTTAAGAGGTGATTGGTGAATTCTTTCAAGTTCTGTTTTGCCCTGTGGTTCTAAAATAGCAGGGCAATTTTCCTTGGTAATTTCTTGAAGGATGCTTTCTAGGTTCTTTTTCTGATCATGGCTTTCAGGTAGTACAATAATTTTTAAATTGTCTCTCCTGGATCTATTTTCCAGGTCAGTGGTTTTTTCAAAGAGATATTTCACATTACCTTCTATTTTTTTTCATTTGTTTGGATCTGTTTAATAGTATCTTGATTCCTCAAAAAGTCATTTGCTTCCATTTGCTCCACTAATTCTGAAGGAATTATTCTCTTTAGTGAGCTTTTGAGATTCTTTTTTCATCAGGCAAATTTGACTTTTTAAGGCATTCTTCCCCTCATTGGCTTTTTGGGCCTCTTTTGCCATTTGAGTTAATCTAATTTTTAAGGTGTTATTTTCTTCAGTCAGATGGTTGATTCTCTTTTCATGATTTTCTTGCATCATTTTCACTTCTTTCCCCAATTTTTCCTCTACTTCTCTCATTTGGTTTTCAAAATCCTTCTTAAACTGCTCTATGGCTTGTAACCAGTCTACATTTTTCTTGGAAGCTTTGGGTGCCAGAGTTCTGACTGTGTTGTCTTCCTCCCATTCCATGCTTTGATTATTTTTGTTCCCAAAAAAGGAATCTAAAGTTGTATTGCTGGGTTTGCTTTGCTTCCTTTGCCTACTCATGTTGCCAGTCAATTACTTGACTTTTAGGTTCAGTAGAACTCTGCTTTCAGAGGGGAGAGCTTTGTTCCAAATTACTGGGGTTTTCCCAGCTGCCAGAGGTATTAGGAGGCCACCGTCTCTGAAGCCCCCACCAGCTTTGGTTCACTGAAAAAGCACCTCAGGCAGCTAAAGGCAAGAGCACTTAGCCTCTGAATGATCACATCCCCACCTGCAATCTGCATGCCAGGAGCTTCTAAAGAAGCTGAGGCAGCTGCAGAGCTGCCACTTCAGCCGATTCTAGCCCCGGTGCAGTTGGCTGCACCCTCTCCCCCAAATTCATCTGAGTTCCACTGACCTTTCACTTAGTTCTTATTTTTTATGGGTTTTATACCTTATTCTAGAGACCCTAGGCCTCCAGCCATGGGTTCATGCAGTGCTGGTCTGGGCTCCCAGTGTGCTGTAATGAACCCTTTCCCATCTGCCTGCCAAGCTACTTTCAGTTGGAGTTTGTTACTCTGTCATCTTGTGAGTTCTGGAGCTTTAAAATTTGTTTAAAGTCATTTTATAGGTATTTGAGGTGGTTATAGGGAGAGCTTTGGAGTTTTGCTGCTTCTACACTGCCATCTTCACTCCACCCACCTGAAAATGTCTTTTCAGCTCCAATAAATCACTTGTGGAACAATTTAGAAGCCTTTTCTCTTACTCTTTCTCATAGAGGAGTGATTCTCAACCTTCCTGATGCCGCGACCCTTTAAAACTCATATGTGGGTGTATCTGCATGTGGGCAGACCCAACTGGAGACATAGATGAGTGGTGTCTTGGTTCCTAAGACTATTGGAAATACGTGTTTTCTGATGGTCTTAGGCAACCCTGCTCAACCCCCAAAGGGGTCGCAACCCACAGGTTGAGAACCACTGTCATAGAGTCAAAATATTAGAAATGGGAAGGACCTCAGAAATTATCTAGTCCAACCTCTCTTACTTTACAGATGGGTAAACTGAGACCCAGAGAAGTCAAGTGACACAGTGTTATAGTTACGATTGGAACCCAGGTACTTTGACTCCAGATTCTGTGTACTTTTGGTATACCACACTGCTCTCTCATTGGAGATGGAAAATAACTGATCTTTTTCTTCTAGTAATTCTTACAATGAAGTTCATTTAAATTTCTCCTTTGCTCTCTCTTTTTCCAGCTAAGTAATCCATCTTGTCACATTTCTCCCTAGGTTTTTACTTTCCAATTAATCCACTTCTGTAATTAGAAAAAGAATTATGTCAAATAAAATCTCCATTGGTCAAGAAGGTGGAAAATCTACTATTTTGCTTGGGATACATTTGAGGTGGGTTCTGTTAATCCTCCCACGAGGTACACCATTTTTGCTCCAACTTGCATAGCCTTCAGAAATGTGAAGAATTATTTTGAAAAATGTCCAACAAATCTCCTCTAATTCATTTAATCCCCCCAGACAAATACCCATACATTGCTATAAGCCAAGCCAAGACTATCAGTAGGTTTTGGAAAGAGAGTTTTGACAAGAGTCATTTTGATAGGAGTTGTTGAAAGACTGGGTAGTGGAGATGCATCAAAGAGATGTTTACTGTGACTCAGACTATAGGAAGCTATCTAACGAAGACCCACCTTGCTATGTTTATTTTTAAAGATACTTTATTAGAATATGAGATGTAGTTTATAATGGTAATATATAAGGTCAATATAGTGGGTTGAGTTCTGAGCATAGACTCAGGAAAACCTGGGTCCAAACCCTCCTTCTAATCCACAAAAGCCATGAGATTCTGGGCAAGTAAATATTTTTTTTCAGCCTCAGTTTCCTTCTCTGGAAAATGAGGGTAATAATCTGTATCTCCTAGGGTTGTAGTGGGGATCAAATAAAACAGCAGCTGTTAACATATTGTAAACACTTTATTAAAGGACTTATATTAGTGCTTTTATCAAAGCCCTGTATAATTCAGCTCTTTGAATCTCTACTTGCTAGCTCTGTGGCCATGGGTAACAACTTCTGAGTACTTCAAGCATCTCGTTTGTACTTAATCCAGAGTCAAAGTGAGATTTCTTAGTGGAGAGAGGTCCCATGCCAGGAATTTCTACACTGTGACAAAATCACAGTTTCTTCTCCCATTCATATATTCTTATAATAATGAAGATGAAAATGACATTTTGAGGTCACCTAATATAGCTTCTTTCTTGTAGAACTTGTATCTAAACAGGAACAGGCCCATGAATATCAATTTTATTTTTAAAGACATA
>CM053597.1:19689891-19710718 GCA_028646575.1 Pseudocheirus occidentalis | reverse complement strand
AAGTCCATGCCTATGACACCTGAATCTAGGTAAACAGCTGAAGGGTCTCCTGTACTTTGGGCTCTACCGCCAATCACCTATCATATGCTTTCAGTTAAATTCCTCAAACTCAGTATCTCCAAAGCAGAACTCATTATCTTTCATGTTTTCCTTAGTAAACAACAGTCTTCCAAGCATTCTATCATTGCTCTATCCCCCTGAAATTACTTTCCCTATGTCTTGCATTCATTTATTAGGCATATATTGTTGCTATTTTATACCATCATATATCAAGTCCCACTATACTATGATATTTTATCTTATGTCTAATGTGTTATCACACTCTTTATTTCTACTATTTCTCCCCTCAAGTAGAATATAAACCTCAGAAGAACAGTCAGTTTTGTTGTTTTCTTCATTTCCCTGGGGAATAATCTAGTTACAGGGCTGGAGAACCTGTGGCCTTAAAGCCACATGTGGCCTTCCAGGTTGTTAGGTGCAGCCCTTTGCCTGAGTCCAAGTTTTACAGAACACATCCTTTTCTGAAGGGGATTTATTTTGTGGAGTTTGGATTCAGTCAGAGTCAGACTTGACAACCTGGAGGGCCACATGTGGCCTCAAGCTTGTAGGTTCCCCACTCTTGTCTTGGTGAATGTAGTGGGGGCAGGGGAGGGCTTACACTGTGAAACCAGAGAACTGATAATATTGCAGTTTGCTGTCAACATGGAGAAATCGAGTCAAATGAATCTGGAAAGGCAGGTCAAAACCAGACTGAAATGTCAGGCTTGGAGAATCACAGTTTTTGTTGTTGTTGTTGTTTTTTCTAGAGGTAATCGCAAGCTATTGAAAGGTTTTTAAGACAATGAGTGACATAGACCAGTGTCTCAGGAAGCTTATGTTGGCTCTGAGTGAAGGATGGGTCAGAGAAGGGAGAAAGTGGAGGAGAGAGTGGAGGGAGGAAAATCAATTAGGAGGCTGTTCAAAAATAATATTGACATTGTATGCACAGGCCTGAGGTGGCTATCCCAACTTAGCCATTAAATCGTTTCCATAGAGGTGCCAGTTGAAAGCTTTCTGAGTTTCTGTTTTCTTTGTTGTTTTTTTTCCTTTCTTTCTGAGATTGCCAGTAGGCTGAGTCTAACCTCTCTCTGTCTGCCTTCAGTCTCAGCCCCACTCTTCTAGGCAGCCAGTGGGAGCTGGCTGTGAAGGTATTGATTTTAGAAACATCTCCAGAAGGGATTCCATAGCCTGTGACAGAGATGAGGCCAGAAAATGCTGGCTGTCTCTCCACTGGTTCTGTGACCTTTCTCCTCAGTAAGCTGTGCTCCAAGTCTGGTTTCCAGTTCTAGCTGGGGACAACATTTGAGCTAAATAATAAATGAGCCAACATATGTGTTTGCTGTGTGCTGGCATGAACTTAGGCTTAATAAATAATATTGCATTCAGAGGATGGCTAAAGATCATGAAGCTTTTCTTTCCATCAGCCTCTCTGGCTCATCTGGTGCACAACAGGCAAGGCTTTGCCCAAGCTGTGACCCCTAGAACCATAGGGATTTTGTGGTATTTTTCCCTTTGGGTGGGATGCAGTATAAGAAATTAAATACCAAGTTTGGATTCTAGAATAAAACATGGGGCAAAAAGTTGAGCAGCTAATGGAAAAAAATACAAGGAGACGCAGCCCCTGACGTTGTTGATCACCCTCTTCTCCCAGGTCCTTTGTCCTCTCTAGGCTTTCATGAGGCTCTTCTATCCTCCTTCTTTTCCTCATCCCTCCTACTTAGTCTCTTTTTCTTCAGCTCACTCCAAGGGATCATGGGTATCCCTCAAGGCTCTGACCTCTGCTATCTTCTCTTTTTTCTATTGATGATTTCAATTGTAGATCTGATAAGGCTCCATGAGGCTCAGCTGTTATATCTAGGCAGATGATTCTCCAGATTTCCAGCCCTAATCTTCCTCCTGAGTTCCACTTACATATTATCAACTACCATTTGGGGCCTTCAAATCGGATGTCCCACATGTATTTCCAGCACACATATCCAAAACAGAACTTACTATTCAACACTCCCTCCCCCAGCCACCAGTTGTCTCTGGAACCAGGAGAAAGAGTTAAGAATGTCTATTCTCCAAATCTCTCATATCAGTTCTCCTCATAGTCATGCAGGCTGCATCATCACTTATTCTACCAATCTGGAGAGTCCTGTGCAAAATTCTCTGCCTCTGAAACTTGGGTTTGCAATATCTTATGTTAGCCAGATAGAACAGAAATTCCCAGAGGAGCAGTCAGGTTGTTTGTTTGGTCTTTGTATGCCTGGCACAGTTCCTTGGATGTAGTAGGTGGTTAATCAATGCTTGTATTGGAACTTTGGATCAAACATGGATGAGCAGCTAAAAATGCTGGGGACTATTTGGTCGTCTTTGAAAAGAAATGAAATTGCTGTAGCCTCTTTTTCTCTATTCATACATACATTCACATCCATCTTTTGGTATAAACACATACAAAGGAGTTCAAATAATAGATCTATTTGAACTGCTTAGATCCTTGTTTTATGCTTTTTGCTCAGGCTAGGAAGAGCGATGGTGTCTGATCCAGCCGCTATTATCAGCCAAGAAAAGGCTACATTTATAAGTGTGAAGCATTGTCTTTTTCCTTCTCATTTTATTCCACTTAGCTTCTCCCTATCTTTTTCTCCACTCCTTTGTGATAGGCCCAGCTGCCAAGAAGGGCACGAGATTTGCTGCCAGAATGACTTAGCATCCACCAGACCCTGACGGGAGCTCTTGAATCCACTCCCAAGTTCAGTTGGTTGTCTCGACTGGCACTTTGTTACTGTGGGTTAGAGTGGATATCACATTTCTAATGGATTAGCTTACTACTGGGAAAGCAGAAGGGTTTTTAGAGTCTCTTAACTTATAAATGCAGCACATAAATGCAGTTCTATGAATATTTAATTTGAGTGCAAGACCTGAAGTTCTCTGCAATTAGTTTAACTGTTGCTTTCAGGAGTGGGGGGAGGATGTGGGGGGGTGGAGAGAGACAGAAAGTGAGAGAGAGAGAGAGAGAGAAGAAAAAGAAGGAGGAGTAAGAGGAAGAGGAGGAGGTCAATAGACAGAGACAGAATGTGAGAGACAGAGATAGAAAAAGGGATAACGCAAAGAGAGCAGCATTGCCTAAACACCACAGACACGCATGGTACCTACAAAGCTTTCTCTGGCATCTGAACTCTGTATGAGACTGGTCCCTCCTACAGTTTTGTAGCTCACCTGTCTGCATTCTACATTTACACTATATCTAGCACATGTCTTGTCTCTTGGCCACAAGAGGCCAGGCTTGTAGGGACAAGAGCTCCTGTGTTTGTAGCCATCTGCCACCAGCACCCGTCTCCCCTGTGCATCCTGATGGTGTGTACAGGACGCTAGGACTGGTCTGGTGAGCTAGCAATCTGTGCTGCAGAGTTTGTTGGGCAGTCTATGAACCTGGCAGTAGGAATCAGGTTGGGTTATGATCTTATGTCTTTATTGTTATTATTATTTTGCCCAGAGAAAATTCAAACTCCCCCATTGAAATTTCTGTGAGTTGTAAATAGATCAGAGTTATCGGTAGCTGAATACCCAGAGATCAGAGCTTTGGTCTTGCCTCTGGCATAATTTGTTATGTGACCTTGGGAAAGAGATGTGACCCTTTGGGGCCTCATTCTCTAAAATTATTGAGCTAGAAAATGACTAAGATCCTTTCTATGCTTAAGATTTAAAGATGTGGCAAATGTGCATATATGTTAATCTATGTATCACACACGGAAAATACATACTGAAAGTAGTGTGATGTGGTGAGTCACACCCTAACTCTGCAGTCAGGGACTTGGGTTCATGTCCTGCTGCTAATTCTTACTAACTGTATGATGACTTACCCTCCCTGGGCCTCAGTTTCCTCATCTGTAAAATAAGGCTGTCAGACTAAATCACCTCAGAATTTCCTTTCAGATCAGTGATCCTATGAATCTAAGGACTGTTGATTTTGTTGGTGTGTAAATTCCTTCCACCAGTTTGGCTTGTGACCAGTCTAGGATTCATAGTCCTAGAGATTGACCTGAGCATCAGAGAAGTGAGTGACTTGGCTTCTCATCCAATCAAATGTAAGGTCATTGGAGGCAGGGACCCTGCCTTTTGTGTCTTTGGATCCCTAGCACCTAGCATAGTGCTTGGGTCCTTCCTTAATGTCTGCTCATTGACTGACCTGATAGTTAGATTAGATAGATAGGTAGAAAGACAGACAGACAGAGACAGGCAGGCAGGCAGACAGACAGACAGACAGAGACAGGCAGGCAGACAGACAGACAGATAGCTAGCTAGATAGATGATAGACAGATAGATAGATAGGATAGATAGATGATAGATAGATAAATAGATAGATAGATAGATAGATAGATAGATAGGACAGATTGTTATATCCATGGTTACCTGGTTCTTAAGTGTCAGAAGTAGACTTGAGCCTAGATTTCTTTGACGCTATACCCAACACGCTCTTTACTCGGCCATGCTCCCTCTCTTTGGCTCGTTTGTGTTACTATAATATTTGTATAAATACCTGGACTTCAGAATATACAGGGCAATATTTAATATATACATATATCTTAACTCTAAATGTGTGTCCATGTTGCTGCTGATGGTGCTGGTGCTGCTGTCCCTGTATATGATCAAAAAGATAGACCTTTCTTGGGCAGAAGTTGTACTGAGGCCCATCTTGTTGGCCGGGTCTCCATTTACAATATTCCTATTTCAGTCCATAGTCTTCTGGACTTACTTTCTTCAAATCTACCTCTCACTTTCTTACACCTGCCAGACAGAGCAGTTGGCCTGTTGCTATTTCCCAGAAGCCCCAGGGTTCATTATATGGCATTTAATTTTTTTTTCTTTTGGGTCTCTTGCAGATGGTGGATGGTCCTTTCCTCCTCCTACAAGTCCTGTTTCTCCTGATATTCATTTCAAAACAAAGGGGAAAAAACCCTGAGGGCATCATGATCTAACCTGCCTACCTTCTCTTCACCTTAGCTATCCATCTTCCTTGGGGATTAGTGGATTCCGGTGTAGTTGGAAGGCTGGAGATGAGTGGATTTCAGGGGCTCAGGGAACAGTGAAGAGAGATTGGTTGGAAGGGAAGAAATGGGAAGGAGAAACATCAGGCTGTCAAAGACTGTAAGAGGATGGAGGAGATGTAAGCAATTAACAGGGATGAGAAGTGAGGAATGTGTGTGCATGTGTGTGTGTGTGCACGCATGCATGTGTGTGTGTGTGTGCAGGTGTGTGTAGATCTAAGTGAGAGGAAGCCAAAGCATATTCATGGAAGATGAAAAGAGTGGAGAAGGGGAGAAAATGTCCTGCTAAGAAAAGGCAGAAATAACAGTACCCAGAAATAGAGAAAAAAGAATGACAATTGAATGAAGGAAAAGGAAAGTGACAAAGTATACTAAGGAAAACTTTCTTTCATGAATGTGTTTTGATGTTTGTATTGCAAGGGCAGCTTATTGGAGGGGAAAGTGAGCCCTGGGTCCTGAGAGCAAGGGCTTCCCTTCCTCACCCTCTCACCCCCGCCTTGAATCCTACCTCATTCACTTAGTGCCAAAGACATTTTCATGCTCTGACCATGTTATCCTGTCTCTATCAATGCCAGGTGCTCCAGGTGTTCTTTTTTTTTTCTCTATGAACAAATCTAAAACCATCTGTTTGGTTGTGAAAATTCCCACACAACTTGTCTCCTTCTTACTTTTCCAGTCTTCTTACATTTTGCCTTCATCCATTTATTCTCTGCCCTAGTAACTTTGGCTTCTTTGCTAGTGTTCACAAAGGACGATATTATCTCGTGATCTATGCCTTTTCACTGGATGGTCCCCATTCTTGACACATTCTTCCTGCAGGACTCTGTCTTCTTTGGCTTCTCAGCTCATATCCTACCTTCTCCAACATTTTCTTGCTTGCTTTCTGTCCCCTCCCCTCTCCCTACTGCCTTCTCTTCTGGTTACCTCCCATTTACCATGTATCTGTCTTGGATGTACATAGTTGATAGCATATTATCTGTCCATGAAAATATAAACTCTGATAGTTGGAATCATTTTTTAATTTAAAAAATGTGTTCATTTACAAAATAAATAATCATTTCCATAACATACTACAATAAAAAGTTGGTTGTACATGTAACTGCAAATCTACTATGCATAATTTGTTCTGCCTTTCAAATATACAACAAAATTTTATGGACATTTTTTTTCCTTCTCTCATTCTCTGCTCTATAGAAATGGCTACTATTACACACAAATAGGTATATATAGATAGATATAAATATAGATATATATGTATATATAGCTATGTATGTATATGTAGATATGTATGTCTGCATATATATACATGCATACATATGTAAATTATTCTATACATATTTCTATTTATCAGTTCTTTATTCTGGATGCAGATAGCATCTTTCTCCACATGTCATTTATAGTTAATTTGCATATGTATAATAAACAAAGTCAAAGTTGTTCTTAAAGCAGTATTGTTGTTACTGTATGCAGTATTCTCTTGGTTCTGTTACTTTTGCTCTTTGTTATTTTGTGTAAGTCTTTTCATGTTTTTCTAAAATCATTGCACTCATTATTTGTTAGCAGGAATCATTTTTGCCTTTTTTATCAGTAGTGCTGGGCCTGGCACAAGGTAGGTACTTAATAAACGCATGTTTATTGACTATGTGAATCGGATCAAATCACTTAACCAGAATTGCCTTTCCTCAGATGCAAAATGAGACTAACAGCTCCTGCCTTCCAAAGTTATTGTGAAGACCAAAAGATATAATATTGGTAAAGTGGTTTATAGACCTTCAAGTGTTAGAAAAATGTCAGATTTTATTCTTACATGTGACAATTTCAGTAACATGATAAAATACTTGCTGCTATAAATATGTTTATTATGTGAAAGCAGCAAACCCTAGTGGAAAATAGTCAGGAGACTGGAAGTTTAGTCCAAGGTCTGCTACTAACTAGACGTGGGATGTTGAAAGACTGATTATGACTCTCTGGGCCATGGTTTTCTCAATCAAAAAATGAGAAAGTTGAATAAGCTGATCTCTAAGCTCTTTTTCAGCCTGAAAGCTATAATTTATGATGCTGAGTGCTCAGAATTTTGGGGAATACATAGAACTAGAATTATTTTCCTTCTATAAAATGATAATCTTTTTAATGGGGGGGATTCATCTCTAGGGAGAAATTAGAAGAAAAAAAGAGAGCAAATATTCATATGTGAATATGAGGGTTAGACTTTAAACAGTCTGGGGAATCAGAGAAGGGGAAGTACTTTGTAAGATACAGGAAGGCAGTGGAGGAGTAGGACCAGAGCTGATTCCATGGTATTAGAGTTGGATTCACATTGGCAGACTTCTGTGGGAAGGCAGAGTGAAGAGGCATTTGGCAAGATCAGACGCATAGAGGAAGGAGGGAGAACTTGAGAAAGATTATTGAGACAAGAGTGTGAAAAAAACACATGAATAACCATGTAATCGAGCTGACTTTTGAGAGGGATCCTTAACTATCTGAAGGCAATGAAAAAACTTTCAGCAATTTTCCCTTAGAGGCTTTCTTCACTGATGTTGGACTTCTTGATGACGGACAGGTTTTATTGTTGTTTGCACAATTGGGAGAATTTTAAATGAATACCGGGAAGAAACACTGTAACCTTACATTCTCCTATTCACATCTTCTCAAATCATTCCCACTTTTGTCCATGGTCTCAAAGACATTAATCACCTTTCCTGATTGTTACCTTTAAGTAATTTTCTGTCTTGAGTGTGACTAGAGCTCTGGGCCTGAAGTCAGGAAGATTCATCTTCCTGAATTCAAATCTGGCCTCCAATACTTCCTAGCTGTGGGGGCCCTGGGCAAATCACTCAACCCTGTTTGATTCATCTTTAAAATGAACTGGAGATGAAAATAGCAAACCATTCAATTGTCTTTGCCAACAAAAAAATGGGTTCACAAAGAGTTGGGCATGATTGAACAAGTCTTACTTGGATCTCCTTTTGAAAATCCTTTTTTTCTCTTATCAGTGCCTCTTAATATTTTCTCTGTTTCCAGCATTAATCTTGTGAATAAATGTTCTAATGTATTCATCATGCCCCATCTTACCAATTTTATGCAATTTATACCATCACCATCTGTTTTCTTGAGTTCGTGAATTCTAGAAAATATCATGGGTAGCACTTTGCAGGAAAGTGTACACTAATTAAAGTCGTGTTGTGCCTTTCTTTCACAAGTCACACTCTCCACAATGAACTAGAAGAAGAGTGTCTATGAGAGCATCTGTAAGGAAGTGTGTTCTTTTAGGGAGGGAGGCATCTGTTTTCCATATACCTCTAAAAGGCTGGAATGGAATATTTTTAACCTAGTATATTATTTGTATAACAGAAAAAAATATAGGGGATAAATATGATAGAGAAATATACCCCATATTCTAAAACTTCCCCATATGGAAAAAGAATAATCTATGAGTGAAATGAGAAGATGGTTTTGGCATGTGACAAGATCAAGCGATCTTAGACACTTCATGCCCTCTACTGGTATATTTTTTATATTGAAAGAAAGTAGTGAAGGACCATAGTCTTAAAGCCAGAGAAGACCTTAAAGGCCATTGAGTCTAATTCCCCCATTTTATGAATTGGAAACTGAGGCTTAGAAAGACTTAGTAACTTGGTCAGTTAGGTGGCACACTGGACAGAGCGATGGAAGTGGAATCAGTAAGACTTGAGTTCAAATCTGGCTGTAGACACTTATTAGCTTTGTTACTTGAAAATTCATTTAACTTTTAACTGACTCATTTTTTTTCATTTGCTTAATGAGAATAATAATAGAGTCTACTTCCCAGGTTTGTGACTGAGAATGAAATGAGATAATATTTGTAAAACTCTTTGCAAACCATTAAGTGTTATATAAATACTAGTTATGAATGTACAAGGTCATATAGATGGTAAATGCGAGGTCTAGGGTTTGAATGTGGACTCTGGGTGACGGGTTGATGAAAGAACATGAACAAAAATCCCACAGGATGGACAGGCACCAGTGGGTTGTAATGTGTGTCATGGGAGGTAATGCCCACATTCATGAATTTGTGTTCATTTAAGTAAGAGACATCACAGAAATGTTATTTCTTCATTCGACTTACTGTGCTGCCTCTATGGAATTTGACCCGCATTCTGTGTCTTCACATTGTCTTTGTTAGGGCTCCCTTTCAGAGACCTTCAGGCAATCATTCAGGAAGGATTTGTTTAGCAGCTGCTATTACTCAGCCAGGCAGCTAGGTGGCAGAGTGGATAGAGTGCTGGGACTGGAGTCAGGAAGACTTCTCTTTCTGAGTTCAAGTTTGGCATCAGATACTTACTAGCTATATGACCCTGACCAAGTCACTTAACCCTGTTTGCTACAGTTGCTCATGTATAAAATGTGTTGGAGTAAGAAATGGCAAATCACTCCAGTATTTTTACCAAGAAAACTCCAAGTGGGTCATGAAGAGTCAGATGTGACTGAAGTGACCTGACGACAATGATGTTGCTCAGCATCTCACTCAGAGCCTGGGAAGATACAGAAGTAAAGGGGGCTGGGTTTTTTCCCCCTAGGGACTTTATGTTCTTGTTAGGAAGGTGAAATGAGAGTATGAAGTATTTAGATAACAATGTAGAACCATATATTTTGCTCCATGCTGTTTCATTCTTTCCACTTGTATCCCATTCCCTAACAGAGTGTCTGGCTCTCAGTCAATCAGTGAACATATTTTAAGAGCCTACTGTGTGCCAGTAATACACACCTGAAGACACAAAGATAGGAATGATACATTCCCGTGCGCTTAATGAGGCCTTGTTTGTTGATTGCTACAGATATTAAATCTTACATAATTAAAATCTGTTGAGTTGACAACCTATCTCAATAGCCTAGAGTGGTGGAAAGCACACGGGCTCTGGAATCAGAGATCATGGGTTCAAATTCCATTATTTGTGACCGTGGGCAAGTCCTCAAAATTCCCTGGGACTCGGTTACATGATCTGTAAAACGTAAAGATCATTTAGAACCCTTTAGTACTAAATCAATGATCCCATGGTCCTATCTTTGAATCCTTGTTTATGTGCAAACCATCAGCTTACTTTGCTGACACTGAACAGCCAAGAAGTAGGAGACCAGAAAAGAGAAAAAAAATGGAGAAAGCTTCCTTGATTACTTAGGATTTGAGCCAGGGTGTGAGAGATGTGTAAGAGATATATTGGTTATGGGGGAAAAATCTTCCCAAGGACAGTAAGTGTCTTTCAACTGATGGTTGCTCCTTCTCCAACTCCCCCCAATTCACAAGGCCAGGAAGAGAACTCGGCATAGCCTTGGTCCCCACTTCCACTTTCAGACTATTTCTCTACCACCATTCTTCAGTGCCCTTTCTTTAGAGAGTCATATTCTCTTTTAATATCATGCTCCTTTTCTTCCTTATTAGTGTCACACATCATTCTCTGAATTGTCTCAGCAACTTCAGTACCTGACATAATCTTTCTCTCTACTCCATCACCTTCCATCATCCTTGGGGCATTCAATATTTATGTTAATGAGCCTTCTAACAACCTGAGCACAAATATGTCATCTTTCTAAATTGTAATTACTAATACTCAATTTCACACACACACAGAGATGTATTTACATCTTAGAACTTGCCATCTCTCTGAATGGAAACTCTGACTGAAGTTTCCAATCATTGTATCTCTCTTGCCTGCTGTTGCCTTTACACAAAGGCTACCCTTTGCCCTCATCATGATTTTTAACCCCTTGGCTCATTGGTTATTATTTTGACCTTGATTTTATTTTTTTGTGTCTGTATCACTGATGCCTATCATAATGCCTGTCATGGAGTAGGAACTTAGTAAGTGTTTGTTGATCGAATAATTATTTGTTTGGCTCATCCCTATTTTCCCTACCCTGGCTTTACTTGCCTCCATTCTCAGTCTTGCCTAAACACTGAGTCTTTGCACGTAGTTGACACTTAATAAATGCTGAAATGCATGTAAAACAACTAGAGAACAATTATAAAGTCATTTAATTACCACCATTCAATTCTAAACACTTCATTGGTAAGTTCCCAATTAAATAGAGCCACCATTTCTTTGTTAACTTCACATAGGGATAATGCATCCTTCTCACTATAGTTTTCCTCCAGACTCTACCCTTAGTTTTTTTCTTAATTCTTCCTTTCCATGGTTTTTCTTAGAGCAATCATTTAGGATCATGACCATAAAAACCAGCCTGTTTTTATGTGGACTTTTCCAAATGTATTTATTCATTTGATTTTACCATCATTCCATTGTCTTGCAAGTAGCTCTGATATTTCTCTCTCTTCTATAGTCCTATAGTACTATCTTTTTTTAAATCAGAACTATTACTGAAAATTCAAAGTACTTAGTTGGGCAGGAGAGCCCATAGGAGCGGGGTGAGGTTGATGCCGCCTAGACCTGGGCACAGTAACAGCCTGGGAATACTGATTCCTAGCCAACAAGCCCATATTAGCTCTGGGGCTGAGTGTCCCTTCTGGGTCATTTAGTCACTGATAACCTCATGATATTTGTGTGTGTACTTTATCCACCAACCAGATGAGAAGTTCTTTAAATCAGCCTCTTACCTTTGACTTATATTTCAAATTAACACATTGCTTTAGCACAGTTTCCTTTACATGTTATTGTGGATACTCAGTAAGCATGTGCTGCCTTTTTGATGAAGGAATATATGTTGTAACAATACAGGGTCAGTGTTTAGGAGACACCTAAGAGGGAAGGGGGTAGGAATAGGGACTTTGGGGGTACATTTGTTACGGTGGGGGTTTCTTTTTTTAGGGATTGTACTAGATGGTCCTGAGGTTATTTCCCCCTCTCAAATCTTTGATTGGACCTGTGATTTTATTGATATAGGGAACTCTCAGGTAAGAAAAATCCCTTTACCAATGCAGGTAAAAATTTCAGTCTTAGGTAACTAGTACAATGAGGGTTTAAGTTATATATGTACCCAGAGTCACATAGCTAGTAGATATCAGAGGTCATACTTGAACACAGATCTTCCTCACTCTGAGGCTGACTCTTGATCTAGCCCTTCCTATAGGAGTAAGAGCTAACATTTATGGAATTCTTTAAGGTTTTCTTAGTGGGGGGGGTGTTAAAAAAAGAAAGCATTAGATTCTCACAATAACCTTGTAAAGTATATTACTTTCATTACTATTGTCCCTATTCCAATGTAACTGCATTATATTATTATTTTCATTTAACAGGGGAACAGAAGAGCAAGCAATAAAATGGTACTCATCAATTATTTCTGGTTCCATGTAGTGTTCTAGACTCTATGGACAAAAGTAACCTGCCCACAAGGAACTTACAATCTAGCCCTCTCCTCCCCTCTCTGTTTCACTTGATAAACTCCCCACCTCCCATGGATTCAATAATTAGGTCTACATAGATGATTCTCAGGCCTCTTTATCCAGTTCTAACTACTCTCTTGACCTTCAGCTTCCTGTTGGTTCTCCCCTGCCTTTCCAGTGTTTTATACTTTATCCCTACTTACTAACAACCCAAGGACACTGATATCCTTGCTGTTCCTGCCACAAGACAGTCCATTCCCAGACTCTTTTAATTGCATGTTCCTGAGAAGGAAGGGAAGGGAAAGGAAGAGACGGGAAGGGAAGGGAAGGAAAAGGAAGGGAAAGGAAGGGAAGAGAAGGGAATGGAAGGGAAAGGGAAAGGAGGGGAGGGGAGGGAATAAGTATTTATATAGTGTCTACTGTGTATCAGTCTTTGTTTTGAGTACTTTGCAAATAATATCTTATTTCATTCTCAACAGATTTATGGGGTAGGTGCTGTTATCCCCATTTCACAGTTAAAGAAAACTAAGGCAGACAGATGTTAAATTGTTTACTCACGATCACACAGCTAGTGGTCTAAGGATGGATTTGAACTCAGGTCCTCCTGATTCTAGCATCAGTAGACATTTTAAACTCAACATATCCAAAACTGAACTCAATATCCCCCCCCCCCGCCATATATATACAAGCCAACCACCTCCCTTATGAACTTCTCTATTACTATTGAGGGTACCTCCATCCTCCCAGTCATCTCCACCTAGAGGTCATTCCTGCCTCTTTGCTCTTTCCCATTGTCTCAACTCCTTATCCAATCTGTTTCCAAGTTTGGACAATTTTACCTTGATAATATCTGTTATATGAACTCTCTTATTTCCTCTAATACTGCTACACCCCTGGTACATGACCTTATCACATCATACCTGGACTATTGCCATAGCCTGCTGGTTCATCTCCCTGCCACATGTCTCTCCCTACTCCTATCTGTCTTCCACTTAGTTGTCAAAGGATTTCCTCAAAGTTTTGGTCTTAAACATGTCACCCCCTTGTCAATAAAATCCATCAGCTTTTTATGACTTCAAGGTTCAAATATAATATCCTCTATTGGCATTCAAACTGGCCCCTTTCTACCTTTCTATTCTTATTATTCTTTACCCCCCCATTTGTCTACAAGACAATACATTTCTAGATGTCATGCATTTTATATTTTTAACTTTAATAATATTTTATTTACTTCAATTTTATATAAAAACATTTCTAACATTCATCTTCTTAAAAAATGAATTCCCAAATTCCCCTTCCCTTGAGTCACTAAGCAATTTGATAAAGGTAAGCATGCAAAATACATTTCCATATTAGCAATGCTGTGAAGAAAATAAACCCAAATTTAAAAGAAAAAGACAAAAAAGGTAAAAATAATATCTTTCAACCTTCATTCATACTCTATCAATTCTTTCTCCATATGTGAATAGAATTTTTCATCCTGAGTTCTTTGCAATTGTCTTGGAACCTAACAGCTGAGTAATTCATGGTTGATCATTGTAAAATATCAGTGTTACATTGTACAATGTTCTCCCGGTTCTGCTCACTTCCCTTTGCATCAGTTTATGAGAGTCTTTCCAAGTTTATTTCTGAAATCATCCTAGTTATTATTTATGACACAATAATATTCCATTACAATTATACACTTACCACACAAAGAACTGGTATAAATATTTTTAATACAAATAGATACTTTTATTAAAAAAACTCTTTAGAATGCCGAACTTGTAGTAGTGGTATTGTTAGATTAAAAGGTATGTACAGTTTTATAACCCTTTGGGTGTAGTTCCAAATTGTTCTCCAAAGGTTGGATCAGTTCACAACTCCACTAATAGTATATTAGTTTCCCAATTTCCCCACATCACCAACATTTAATATTTTAACATTTTTTCTTTTTCTTTCATATTAGCCAACCTGCTAGAGTGAGATAGTAACTTAGAATTATTTTATTTTGCATTTCTCTAATTAATAGTGATTTAGAACATGTTTTCATATGACTATAACTAGTTTCATTTTTTTTCTTTGTTTGAAAACTGCCTGTTTGTGTCCTTTGACCTATGATCAATTGGGGAATGACATATACTCTTATAAATTTGACTCAGTTCTCTGTATGCTTGAGAAATAAGGCCTTATCAGAGACAATTATTATAAAAAATTTTCCCCAGCTTTCTACATTTCTTGTAATCTTGTTTGCATTGGTTTTGTTTATGCAAAAACTTTTTAAATAACAATCAAAATTAAACATTTTATATCTCATAATGCACTCTATCTCTTGTGTGGTCATATATTCTTCCCTTCTCCATAGATCTGATAATCTCTTCATAGCTCTCCTAATGTGTTTATAGTATCGCTCTTCTATTTAAATCATATATCCATTTTGATCTTATCTTGGTATGCAATGTAAGATTTTGATCTACACCTACTTTCTGCCGTACAGTTTTCTAGTTTCTTGGCAGTTTTTGTTGAACAAACTTGGAGCTTAGGGTTTATTAAACACTAAATTACTGTGCTTATGGTCATTGACTACTGTGTCTTGTGTATCTAGCCTATTCCAGTGATCCACCAGATTGTTTTGCTGATTATTGTTTTATAATATAATTTGAGCTCTTGTATGTCTATGCTACATTCCATCATTTTTTTCATTAATTCCCTTTATATTTTTGACCTTTTGTTCTTCCAGATGAATTTTATTTTTTTCTAGCTTTGTAAAATAATTTTGGTAATTTGATTGTTATGACACTAAAAATTAATTTAGGTAGAATTGTCTTTTTTATTATATTGCCTTGCCCTACTCATGAGCAATTGATATGTCACCAGTTGTTTGGTTCTCATTTTATTTGCATGAAAAGTGTTTTCTCATTGTATTTATACAGTTCCTCTGTTTATCTTGGCAGGTAAACTTCCACTTAATTTATATTGTCTATAGTTATTTTAAATGGAATTTCTCTGTGTGTTGCTGCTGGACTTTGTTGGTAATATATGAAAATGCTGATGATTCGTGTTGGTTTATTTTATATCCTGCAACTTTATTAAAGTTGTTAATTATTTCAACTAGTTTTTTTAGTTGATTCTCTAGGATTCTCTGCATATGCCATCATATCACTTGCAAAGACTGATAGTTTTGTTTCTTCATTGCTAATTCCAGTTCCTACAATTTATCTTTCCTATCTTATTGCTCTCACTAATATTTCTACTACAGTATTGAATAATAGTGATGATAACAGGCATCACTGCTTCTTATTGGGAAGACTTCTAGCTTATCCCTGTTGTAGTTATTGCTGGCTGATAGGTTTAGATAGATACAGCTTATCATTTAAAGGAAAGCTCCATTTATTCCTATGCTCTCTAGTGTTTGTATTTTGTCAAAAGCTTTTTACTGTATCTATTGAGACAATCATATGATCTCTGTTGGTTTTGCTATTGATATGGTCAATGGTAATGATAGCTTTCCTAATATTGCATACTAATTATATATATGCAAAATACATATTATAAATATAATATAAATAATATAATACTGCAATAGGAATTATAATAGCATTCCTAATATTTAACTAGCCTTGCATTCTTGGTATAAATCCCACCTGGTCATAGTATATGATCTTTGTGATATATTGCTTTATTCTCTTCTCTTATTTTTTTTATTTAAAACTTTTGCCTCAATATTCAAATTAGGAAAATTGATCTATAGTTTTGTTTGTCTGTTTTGGCTCCTCCTGGTTTAGGTATCAGCACCACATTTGCCTCATAAGATGAATTTGGTAGGACTCCTCATTTGCCTATTTTTTGGAAATAGTTTAGATATTTTATATGTTTATTATTATTCACTTGTGAATCCATCTGGCCCTGGGAAATTTTTCTCAGGGAGTCCATTGATGGCTCATTCAATTTCTTTTTATAAAATGGGGTTATTTAAGTATTCTTTTTCATCTTCTGTTAATCTGGGCAATTTCTGTTTTTGTAAATATCCATTTCACTTAAATTAACAGATTTATTGGCATATAATTGGGCAAAATAACTCCTAATAATTGCTTTAATTTTCTTTTTTTTTCACAAACCAGCTCCTAACTTTATTTTTTACTTCAATGGATTCCTTACTTTCAACTTTATTAATATCTTCCTTTGACTTTTGGGATTTCCAATCTGCTGTTTAATTAAGGATTTTAAATTTGTTCTTTTTTCTAGTTTTTTTTAAGTTACATGCCCAATTTATTGATCTGATCTTTCTCTATTTTATTGATGTAAGCATTTAGAGATATAAAATTTCCTTTAAGTACTGCTCTGGCTACATGCCATAAATTTTGGTATATTGTCTCCTTCTTGTCATTATCTTTAATGAAATTGTTTATTATTTCTATGATTTGTTCTTTGACCCAGTCATTGTTTAGGATTAGGATATTTAGTTTCCAATTAAATTTAAATATATTCAATTTATTTTTCCATGGCCTTTTATTGAATGTAATGTTTATTGCATTATGATCTGAAAAGGATGAATTTAATATGTTTTCCTTTCTTCATATTGCTGGGAGGGTTTTATGCCATAACCAATGGTCAGTTTTTGTCTAGATGCCATTTGCCACTGATAAAATTTCCCTTCTATTCCTATTTAGTTTTCTCCAGGGATCTATCACATCTAGCTTTTCTAATGTTCTATTTGGCCCTTAATTTCTTTCTTGTTTATTTATTTGTTTTTTGTTAGATTTATCTAGGTCTTAGAGGAGGAAAATTGAAGTTCCTCACTGTCATACTTTTGCTACCTAGTCCCTCCTCTAATTTAACTTCTGCTTAAAAAACAATCTGGAAGCTATAGCATTTGGTGCCTATATATTTAGTATTGAAATTACTTCATTATCTATGGTTCCTTTTAGCAAGATGTAGTTTTCTTTCTTATCACTTTTACTTAGATCTCTTTTTGCTTTTGCTTCATTGGAGATCATGTTTACTATCCCTCATTTTTTTTTTCCTGCTTGAGTTGAAGCATAATAGATTCTGCTCCAGGCCTTATCTTTACTCTGTGTGTGTTTCTGTGCTTCAAATATATTTCTTGTAAACAACATATTGTAGGATTCTGTGTTTTTATTCCACTCTGCTATCTGCTTTTGTTTTATGGGTGACTTCATCCATTTGACATTCACAGTTGTGATTATTGTGTATTTCCCTTCATCTTATCCTTCCCTGTCTTATCTATCTCCTTTCACTCTATCTCTCTTCACTATTATTTTATTTTCTGACTACTGCCTCCCTCAATCTGACTTTTCTCTTATCCCTCTCCCCTCCTACCTCCCTATAACGTAAAATGTATTTTTCTACCCAAATGACTGTGTATATCACTCTCTCTTTGAGTCAATTCTGATGAGAGTAAATGTAGAGTCTGTAATTCCCCCACCAAGGGAACCCTGTACTCCCCCATTTCCATGGGGTGTTCTTTTTATACCATAGGAAGTGGTCAAATAACTAGACTGAATATAGGTACTAGTTTATTTAGTTTGGGTACTTACATTTGAGGCAAGTATAGTGAATCTCTGCCAAGATATCAGTCATCCTTCATCAACTCCATCAGTGAATTCCCACAAAGAATCCCCAAAACCTCTGTGGTAATTAAGAAAATAAAGTAGGGGGATACTATAGGGTATCACTACTGATTGGTGGACATATTTGGTTTTCTGCTTAGTAATGAGCTTGAGAGTTAACCCAATGTTATGCACAAACATACATTTGCACATAATATGATATTGATCATGCCCTGGTCACATATAGGTAACAGTATTCTTGTTATGGTTTTCATAGGTCATAACATCTTAAGTTATGACTCAGCATCTAAAATATAATTCAGTATCTAAGTAATGATTGTTAATAGGTCACCATGTTCAGGCTTCCATCTTTCACAGAGTTTAAGTTTTTATGGATTTTCACTTATTACTGTATTTTATGGCTTTTTTCCCAATGGGAACCCTACAATTAAGTTCAAGCAATTCCTACCATTCCTCCAACTTTCTCTTTATTACAATATAACTTTTTGTACCTCTTCATGTGAGAGAATTAATCCCATTCTACCTCTCTCTTGTCTCCTCTCCCAGTACTATCCTCTTTCTCACCCTTTAATTTTCGTACTATCCTATCAAAGTCAAATTATATTCACAACCTCTGTCTATGTATACTCCCTAGTAGTGATAAAGTTATTAAGTGTTATAAGAATCATCTTCCCATATATGGATGAAAACCTTAATGAATCCCTTTTTTTCTCTTTTCTTTTTACCTTTTTTACTGTTCTCTTGAGTCCTGTTTTTGAAAATTAAATGTTCTATTCAACTCTAGTCTTTTCATCAGTAATGCTTGAATGCTTTCTATTTCATTCACTTTCCATTTTTTTCCCTGAGGGATTACACTCAGTTTTGCTGGGCACCTGGTTCTTGGTTGTAATACTAGCTCCTTTGCCTTCCAGAATATCATGTTTTAAGTCTTCTAGTACTTTAATGTAGAAGATGCTAAATCCTGTATAATCTTGACTGTGGCTCCACAATATTTAAATTGTTTTTTTCTGACTACTTGCAATATTTTCTTTTTGACTAGGAATTCTGGAATTTGTCTACAATATTATTTTTCAATTTCTTTTAGAATGTGATTGGTGAATTCTTTTGATTTCTATTTTATCCTCACTTCTAGGATATTAGGGCTATTTTCATTGATAATTTCTTGAAAGATAATATATTGGCTCTTTTTTTTTATCATGGCTTTCAGATAGTCCAATAGTTTTTAAATTATCTATCCTAGATGTATTTTCCAGGTTAGTTGTTTTTCAAATGAAATATTTCATGTTTTTATTATTTTGTATTTTTTTTAAATTTCCTGATATCTCATAAAATCATTAGCTTCTATGTGAGCCATTCTAATCGTCAAGGAATTAGTTTCTTCAGTGAGCATTTTGTACATCCTTTTCCATTTGGCCAAGTCTACTTTGTAAGAAGTTGTTTTTTCCATGAATGTTGTACATTTATTTCTACTTTTGTACTGTTTTTTTAACCAATCTGTTGACTTTTCACCCCAATCTGTTGATTCTCTTACATCACTCTCAGTTCTTTCCCCAAATTTTCTTCTGCCTCTCTTATTTGGTTTTTTAAATCATTTTTGTGCTCTTCCAGGGTTCTTTTTTTTTGGCCAGAGACCAATTCACATTTTTTCTTTGAGATTTCCCATTTAGACATTTTGATTTTGTTGATTTCTAAGTTTGCATTAGGATCTTCCCTGTCACCATAGTAACTTCCTATGGTCAGGTTCTTTAAAAAAAATTGCCCAATTTTCCACTCTACTTCATGACGTTTAAAGTTTGGCTCTGCTCCTGGGATGGAGGGGAACCGTCTCAAGCTTCTTCCTCTGAGAGAGCAGGATCACAGTACTGACTTGCTGTACTGTGTGTCCAGAGTTTTTCAGCTGGTTTGTTGTGCTTTGGGACCTGCTCAACTGGCCTGCTGGACCTTGAGTGAAGGGACACTTGACTGCCCTTCTGTACCAAGGCTACAAGGTCTGTACTATGCTTGTGTTTGGGGCCTTATCGCTGGCTTTCTGGGGTGCAGCCTGCTTCTGACTTGCTCAGACAACTTCTGTAGTGGACTGTTCTCCTGTTTTTATTCAGATGACACAGACCTTTCTTGCTGAATTTCTAAGCTGTCTTGGAGTGGAAATTTTTTATCCCATTTTTATCTTGGTCCTACAATTCCAGAATAAATTTTCAGATTTTATCTTAATTGATTGCAGGTTAATTTAGGAGATTTAGGCATTTCCCTACCTTATGCCCCTATCTTGGCTCTACCTCCAAATGAAAAGATGCCATGTTTTTTCATCAAATATAATATGGGCTCAGAATTCTTACCCTTTCCATCTCTGTTTCCTGATTGCCTTCAAAATCCCACCTTCTAAAAGAACTCTTTTTTACCTTCCCAACCTTCTATTGATTTTTTCAATTTATCCTGTATATGTCTTGTTTGTACATAATTATTTGTATGCATCTCCATTAGGTTGTGAGCTCTTTGAGATCACACACAGTCATTTGCTTTTCTTTGTATTCCTAGAATGTAGTTTAATGCATGGAACATAGTGGATATTTTATAAATATACTTGTTATCTATGACACTGTAAACATTTCTATCATGATAAGATGAACAGTCACTCAGTCAATCAGCAAACATTCATTAAGGAGTCTTCCTATATGCTAAGATAGGGATCCTTAGGATCCCAGTTCCTAAAACCATCAGAAATATGTGTTTTCTGGGGGGCGGAGCCAAGATGGCGGCGTAGAAGCAGCAAAGCACCACAGCTCCCACACAAACATGCTGAAAAACTCATAAAATGGGACGCTAAACAGATTTTCAAGCTCCAAAACTCTCCACAAGACAGAAGGCACATCTGT
>CM053597.1:19668975-19689391 GCA_028646575.1 Pseudocheirus occidentalis | reverse complement strand
AATTTGTAATTCAAAACCTTGTGGAAATGAATGATGCAACCAAGAAAATAAATTAAAATAAAAAAAAGGAATAATATGCTCAAAAAAAAAAAGAAATATGTGTTTTCTGATGGACTTAGGTGACCCATATGACCCCTGTGAAAGGGTCATTCAACTCCAAAGGGGTCATGACCTACAGGTTGAGAACCACTGGTCTAAGTTGTAGCTCATTGTTCACATATGAAGAACACTGCCCCTCACAGGTTCATATAAATTTGATTTCTGTTAAAATAATTTCCCTCCACCTCCAGGGTAGGGCAATTTAATGACCTCTAATAAGCCTTAAGCAATGTAGAAATGTAGAAAGCACAATGTTAGCTGTTGGGGATATAAAGAAAAAAGTGAAAATGTTCCTGGCCTCCACAGAGTTAACATGCCTTTGGAAGATTATGATGTATGGATTTAAATTAGTACTGTAGAGGAAAATGGTGGCATCGAGGTGGCACAGTGGATAGAATGCTGGGAGACTTCTCTTGCTGTGTTCAAATCTGAACTCAGAAGCAAATTGTGTTAACTTGCTGTGTCCCTTCACCCTTTTTGCCACAGATTTCTCACCTATAAAATTAGTTGGAGAGGGAAATAGCAAATGATTCCAGCATATTTGCCAAAAAAATTACCCCAAAAGTAGTCATGAAAAGTAACACATGTTTGAACATTACTGAACAACATTAGATGAAAATAGCATATGGGAGGTGTGGAGAATAGTAACATCTGGAGAGATCGGGGAGAACTTAACAGAATAGAGAAAATGCATCTGAGTTGAATCTGAAAGTTAGCTAAGACTTTTGAAACGTAGAAACTAGGAGGAAATTCATGTCCAGCAAAGGAGAAAGTCTAGACGCAAAATAAAGTGTCTGAGAGCAACCCATCACTTTGGCTACAACTCGTTAAAGGGAATACTTGGAAATGAGTTTGGAAAGACAGCTAAGAACCAGCAGGGTAGGCCCTTATATGCCAAATGAAGGAGTTTGTATTTTACCCTATAGGTAATAGAGAAAAGTTGAATAACTAATTTTTGTTTATTATTTGTTTGTGGGTTTTTTTATCATATGGAATAGCATGATGGTACCTTTGTTTTTTAAAGATTATTTTAGTACATATTTGGAAGACAGATTGGATAGTAGACTAGGCAGCAACTATACCCAGAAAGAGTGATTAGAAGGCTCTTCTGGCAGTGGAGAGGTAGGGACTGATGGAGGAGATTTTTGTGGAGATAAAAAGGGCAGGACTTGCCAACTGATTGGGTAGTGAGATTGACCATGATCATGCATAGTCACTACGTGTGAATTTAGGTGTAACCTAGGAAACATATTCTGAAATCTTTGTCTTCATGGAAAGGGAAAGCACTGCTTTGAATGCTTCCCTATGGTTACCTGGCTCACATTGTCTCCACACCAATGGAGCTGAGGGAGAAGAAATATTTAAGTATGACTGTGAAGTTACAAACCACCCACCTGGGTTATTAAGAGGATGGTGGTACCATCAAGAGAAATGGGAAGTTGGAAACGGGAAGAGAATGAGTTCCATGTTGAACTTATTGAGTTGGAGATGCCCCCTCCACATGTATATTTATAGATATGCACATATATACATACATACATGATGTGCAGGAGGCAGTTGATGATGAAGGGATGCGAGGCTTTAAGAAGCAGACTAGAAGCAACTAGACAGATTTGGGGGCCATCTCCATACAGATGGTTTATATCACCATGATTTTTTATGACTGGTTACATAGGTGAATGAGTATATATGGAAAGGACAGAGAGAATCAGACCGTCTTCCTCCTACCAGTTCCCTTTTTGCCAGTAAAAATCCACCCTCCATCCCCTGATTCCAGAAAACTTTTATTGATTATTTCCCTGAGGACTGGAGCCTATCATGTCTTGTATCCTCCATTACTCTCCACTACTTTGAAGTCTTCAAACTTAATCCTGATAAATTCAGTGCCAAGAATGACCATTTATTTTGAAAGCTTGTTTTCTGCTCATGTGGTGATGGGAGAGCTTACCAAGTGTGATTCAGTCACATTTCTGATGTGCAGAACTCTAGAAAAAGCCAAGGGAGAAGCATACTACCAGCATCCTGTTCTCTCCAAAATAACACACACACACACACACACACACACACACACACAACCTTGTCTTTCATAGAAAAGTCAACCAATTGAAGCTGGGAATGAGACATGGTTTTGGAAGAGTGACAAACAAAGATAAGGAATATGTCTAAGAAAAGAAATCCTTTTTCTATTCCTTCATTGTGTGGGTGGGCTAGGAGAGGACTTTCTCCATTTCCTTGTATAACCTCCTTCCCACTGAGTGTTAGTGATTTAAATTCATATACAAAGATTTATTTGAAAGAATTCTCTTTTCTTTCATGGTCAGTCTTCCCCTCTGCCCAATTCTCCCCTCTAAAACTTTTGTCAGTGAACAAAGTAGGCACTTGTCTCCCACAGTGAGTAATGAGAGGGTTGGTGTGGGTTGGAGTGTTCATTCATGCTCTGCTTGGGGGTTCCCTGTAAGTGAAATCTTTAGAAATCACCAACTGGGACGCCTTTGCTTGGGATAGGGGGTGGCAACAGAACTCTGAAAACCCTTTTTGAAACTTGGAGAGTGGTGGGGTGGAAATTGTTCCTTTGGACTTCCTAATAGGAAGCACAGCAAATAAATACACAGGAAATCATTTTGCCTCTTTGTGAACTTCATGTTAACATGGCATTTGTTAACCAAAAAGTCCTTTAGATGTTAATGTATGTGCGCGTACACTCACACACACACACACACACACACACACACACACACACACACACACCCCAGTAGCAGCAGCAGCAGCAGCAGCAGTAGCAGCAAGGCTCGTTTCCATACAGTAAGACTGACTAGACTGAAATGAATTGAGCAAGGTTCTTACCTGGGCATCATTATGGACATTTCTTAGTCTCACGAAGAAAAGGTCCTACAATTCCTCTCCAAGGCAACAAATAGGAGTGTGCCTTGAACTGATACTGTCCCTCGAGGCACAGGAAAAACTGACTTATGAGGCTTCCAGGGAAAAGGGTAACTCATCTCCCAGCAATGGAATTATTCAGGGCATGATCATATTACCCTAGTATCTGCTGTCAGGTTGTCTTTTTTTTTTTTTTTTTTGGAGCGGGGAAGACAGGGCAATTGGGGTTAAGTGACTTGTCCAAGGTCACACAGCTAGTTTTTTTGTGTTAATCTGAGGTCGGATTTGAACTCAGGTCCTCCTGACTCCAGGGCCAGTGTTCTATTCACTGCACCACCTAGCCACCCCCATCAGGTTGTTTTGTGCCTTGTTGTTTAATGGACTTAGAATCAGGAAGGCCTGCATTCAAATCTTACTTTAGGTGATTACTAGCTATGTTATGCAAGGAAAATTTTGTCTCTGTGCCTCATTTTCTTCATCTTTAAGATGAAGGGATTTGATTTGATGACCTATATGGTATCCTCCAGCTCTCATTGTGATGTCTGCCCCCTCCCCTTAGACTCTCCATAATACTTCTGTGCTCCCTCCCAACCTCTACTGAATTGGAGTAGGTCTTTCTTTGTGCAGCCCTTTTCCACTTAAATTTAATTCACTTGTACATCATGGCATCACCTCCCTTGTGTCATGGTCTTCTTCAAGACTTAAGGACAAACAACAACAACACAAACAGCCAAACATAGTTTGGATTTATTCTTGTTCCGTTGAAACCAATAGTGCTGATGATTCTATTCATCAAATATTTTTAAGCATCTACTATATGTGAGGCTCTGTGCTAATGACCAGGGGTATAGAGAGAAAAATATAATCCTTCTGTCATAAAAGGGTCTATATCATACTCAATTTGTGTGTTTTGGTTGCGGGAGAGTCTATAATGTGTATGTAGATATTTAAAAATCCATTTTATTATGTTCCTTAGCAAAATGTTGGGAAAACATGCCAAAACTTGCTTAACATAATATTTCATATATGAAAGCACTTCACAAAAACTAAATTCCATCCATTGCAAGTAATTTCTGTTGTTGCTGTTGTTGTTATAATTCTAATTATAATTTCTGGCAGAACATTTTCCAGACTGATTTTGTTTTAGAGTAGCATTGGGAATGTATATAATCAAATCCCAGCAATAATGTTGTAGAATCCCAGTATAATGTCTGGCTGATGGTTCAGGACCTGTCAAGGCCAGCCCAGTTCTTATTTTTCCCAGTTGAGATTCACCAAGTTGGTTTATCTTTTTTTTTCTCTTAACCTTATACTGCCACTGATTCCTAAACTTGAGTCAGTGACATCACGATTCAATTACTTTCACAGGAAGAAAACCTGGCTATTACCTTTGACATTTCTCTCTATATAATGGTATATATTCATTCCATCACCATTCCATCCATAACAGTTTTGTTAATTCTATCTAAGCAGGCAATATATCTTACATCAGTTGCCATCTCTCTTCTCTCACCACTTCTATACCAGAAAAGATCCTTGTTGCCAACAATTTAGATTATTTCAATTGACTTCTAGCAGACACTTTTACTTCTCTGCAATCCACCTTTCATACTGGTGACAGAATGGTCTTATGTATATCTAACCACATTATGTCATTCTTTTCCTCAAAAATTTTCAGTGCTTCCTTACTGCTGTCAGATTAAAGTTCATAGAAATTAGAGAAATCCCATCCTTACACTTACTGATAGATAAAATTTAGCAGCAGCCCCCAAATACCCAGAAGACACAGTCAGTACATCACTAAAGAGATGATTGATGAAGAGCTAGAAAGGTGGGATGGATTTACAAATGTGGATTTGTCAAGAAAAGATTATGTCAGAGGGGATTCTGGGAAGTTGGCAGAGTAGGTCAGAAAATTCCAGGCCCTCCAGATTTCCCCTAAAAATGAGATAAAATAGTACTTCAGGGAGAACATAAAGTGGTAAAAATAAATAAGAGCAGGGGCAGAACAATAATCCTCCTGAGACAAGTGGAGAAGATCTGAAGAAAAATCCCAAGTCAGGTTTGGTCTCTGTGAAGAATAAACACCTCCAGGTTAAGTCCACTTAAAGAATAAATGACATGCCCTGGAATTAGTAGTGTTTGGAAGCTACTTTGACCTCAGCCACAGGAACTTTTACCTCTAGAACAGTGAAGGGAGTTGGGCATCTGAGCCAGGGAAGACTGAGGGAACCTCTGATGACAAGGAAAGCCAGGTCTAGTTGTATTGTGGAGATGTGACCATGGGCAAGAAAGAACCATCACATGCCCAGTGAGTACAGAGACAGAGGGGAGGGAATACCACTGACTGTGAGCAATTACAGGAACCTGGAGGTCTTGGTTTTGGTTCCAGGCCAGAGGGGAAAAGTAAAGGAGGATCTAATAATGCCAGAGGCACCATCCTCCATACCCCAGGACCAGAGCTGATTACAAAAAAATATGCCTCTACAAATTAAAAAAAAGAACATGCAAAAGAAAAATAATCCAACCATAGAGAGTTACTATGGGAATAGAGAAAACCAGGATTTATCTTCAGAGGATAATACTGAAGCAAAGAAACCCTATTCTACCCCAAAGAGTAACATTGAATGGTCAACTTCCAAAAAAAGAATTCATAATAGAACTTAAGAGTTTTTTATGAATCTTTTTTTTATGAAATGAAAGAGATTGAGGAAAATACTTTTTTAAAAAAGGAAAGAAAAAAAAGGATTCTGAAAAGAAAGTCAACCAATTGGAAAAGGGGATCCAGGATCCTAAGGAAGAAAACTGCTCTTTGAAAATTAGAATTGGGCAAGGGGAAGACAGTGAAGTTATGAGACCAAGAATTTTTTTAAAGATGAAAAAAATAGAAGAGAAGGTGAAACATCTCATAAGAAAAACAGCTGATCTGGAGAACAGATAAAGAAGAGAAAAAATAAGAATAATCAGACTACCTGAAAGCTATGATTTTTCAAAAAAGAATCTTGATGCAATAATGCAAGAAATAATTAAAGAAAATTATCCTGAAGTCTTAGAACAAGAGAGGAAAATAGAAATAGAAAAAAAATCCATCAATCACCACCTGAAAGATATCCTACAAGGAAAACCCACGGGAATATCATGGTCAATTTCCAAATACCCAAATCAAAGATAAAATATTATGAACAACAAGAACAAAAAACAATTTAAATATGGTAGTGCTAAAATTAGAATCATACAAGACCAGGGGTAGAGGCAAAATGACAGAGTAGAAACAGTACTTCCACATTGCTCCAGCTTCCACCTCCTCCAATATGTGTAAAATATGACAGTAAACATACTTTAGAGCTACAGAACCCACAAAGTGAAAGAGAGCCCATTGAAGGAAGCCTGGCAGGCTGGCAAGCTGGGAGTTGCAGGCAGTCCCACCTAAGGCAGGGTTTTAGCCCCAGGGCGGTCCTGACCAGCTGTGACTGGGGCATCCTTTGCAAGAGTAAATCACCAGCAGCTGTAGTGGTTTCCAGACTTCTCAATCCATAAATAGCAAAGATAAAGTAAAAGGTCAGCGTGGAACATGGTTGGTTGGTCCAGAGGGATATAGATGAGTGTGGTCTGGGTGCTATTCCTGGAGCAAGATGCAGGGGAGGCACAGTGTCTGCAGCTACTGCCATGTGGCTGATTCAGAGCTCTTGGCCTGCAGATTGTAGGGGTACCAAGTGACCATTCAGAGGCTAAGCACTCTTGCTTTGACCTGCTCAGATCCAGATTGCGGTCTTGAGTGGTGGTCCTGAGGCGTGTGACCAGTGAGCCAGAGCATGTGGGGGCTGTAGAGAGGGTAACCATCTAATAGCTTCTGCAGCTGGAAAATGCTCAGTGATTTGGGACATAGCTCTTTCCATTCTGGAAGCAGAGTCAAAGAGCTCAAAGGCCAAGTAATTGGCTGCCAATATGAGCAAGCAATGAAAGCACAGACAATACAATCCTTTTTGGGGGGCAAGAAAAATTGAGGCATGGAGTGGGAGGAAGACAACAAAGTCAGAATCCCTGCATCAAAAGCCTCCAAGAAAAATCTGAACTGGTTACAGCCTATTGAGGAGATCAAGAAGGATTTTGAAAATCAAGTAAAAGAAGTAGAGGAAAAATTGGGAAGAGAAATGAGAATGATGCAAGAAAATCATGAAAAGTGAGTTAATGGCTTGCTAAAGGAGAACCAAAAATACACTGAAGAAATTAACACCTTAAAAAATAGACTAAATCAAATGGCAAAAGAGCCCCAAAAAGCCAATGAGAAGAATGCTTTGTAAAAGCCAAATTTGCCAGATAGAAAAGGAATTTCAAAAACACACTGAAGAGGATAACTCCTTCAAAATTAGATTGGTGCAATTGGAAGCTAATGACTTTATGATAAATCATGATACTATAAAACAGATCCAAACAAATTAAAAAGGCAACTTGAAATACCTCATTGAAAAAAAAAACCACTGACCTGGAAAATAAATCCAGGAGAGATAATTTTAAAATTATTGGACTATTGAAAGTCATTATCAAAAAAAGAACCATCTTTCAAGAAATTATCAAGCAAAACTGCCCTGATATTCCAGAACTAGAGGGCAAAATAGAAATGGAAAGAACTGACCAATTACCTCTTGAAAAAGATTCCATAAAGAAAACCCCTATGAATATTATAGCCAAATTTCAGAGTTCTCTGGTCAAGGAGAAAATACTGCAAGCAGTCAGGAAGAAACAATTCAAGTATTGTGGAAACACCATGAGGATAACACAAGAACTAGCAGCGTCTACATTAAGGGATTGAAGGGCTTCGACTATGATATTCTAGAGAACAAAGGAGTTAGAACTAAAACCAAGAATCACCTACCCAGCAAAACTGAGTATATTGCTACAGGGAAAAATATGGTCATTCAATAAAATAGAGAACTTGCAAATATTCTTGATGAAAAAATCTGTGCTAAACAGCAAGTTTAACTCTCAAATACAAGAAGCAAGAGAAGCATGAGATGGTAAATTGGAAAAAGAAATGATAAGGAACTTATTAAAGTTGAACTATTTATATTCCTACATGGAAAAATGATCATTTTAACTCATAAGACTTTTCTCAGTATGAGAAAAACTGAAGGGAATATGTGTGTGTGTGTGTGTGTGTGTGTATAATGTGTGTACGTATATGTATACAAACATATATGTTTATATAGGAGGATTATGTGTATATAAATATATATGTGAGTCTGGCCATATGGGTGTTCATGTATACATAGAGAGAAGGCATAGGATGAACTGAATATGAAGGGATGAGATCTAAAAAAATAAAATTAAGAGATGAGAGAGGAGTTTATCGGCAGAAAGAAGGGAGCAATAGATTAGGGTAAATTATCTCATGGAAAGAGGCAAGAGAAAACTTACAATGGAGGGGAAGTGCAGGAAGGTGAAAGGGAATGGGACAACCTGGTTTTCATTGAATTTGACCTAAGGAGGGAATAACATACACACTCAATTGGCTATCTTACCCTACAGGAAAATAGGGGGTAGGGGATAAGAAGGGGGAGGATAGAAGGAAGGGCAGATTTTGGGAGAGGGTACTTAGAAGCAAACATTTTTAAAAAGAAATAGGATCAAAGGAGAAAATAGAGTAAGTGGGGGGCAGCATAGGATGGAGGGAAATATAGGTAGTCTCTCACAATTTAACTACTATGTCAATGATTTCGATAACTACACATGTACAGTCTATATTGAATCTTCCCAATGGGGGTGGGTGAGGAGGGAACAAGGGGAAAAAATCTGGAATGCAAAATTTTAAAAACAAATTTTTAAAAATTTGCTTTTTACATGCAATTTGGGTATAGAAATCCATCTTGCCCTACTAGAAAATTAGGGGTGTGAAGGGGGAGGATACAAGAGAGAATAGATTGGGGGAAGGAGTATTCAGTAGGCTTGCTATTTTGGGGTGGGTGTAGGGGAAAGATGGGGAGAAAAAAATTATAACTCAAAGTCTTGTGGAAATGAATGTTGAAAAGTAAAAAAAATTAAGAATATAAAAAATTAAGTATTTAAAAATGTAATTAAAATAAGAATCACACAAGACCTAATAATGGTGATAGTAAAAGATTGAAGGTCTTTATATATATATATATACGTATATATACACACATACATAAATACATACAAATATATGTATGTATATACGTGTATATCTACCTATCTATCTATCTATCTATCTATCTATCTATCTATCTATCTATCTATCTATAGCTATATCTATATATCTCAAAGAGCAAAATAACTGGGGTTCTGGCTGAAAATATCACACCCAGCAAAGGTAATCACAACTCTGGATGAAAAAAAAGTGGAAATTCAATGAATTTTCAGTCTTCCAGAATTTTGTTAAAATAAACTGAACTTAATAGAAAATTTGACATTTAAGAGCCAAGAGAAATATAAGGTACATACCAAAGAGTAATTACCAGGTACTTGATAAGGAGAGACTGTTTACCTTTGATGTCTATAAAATTTATATTTAAGATTCTTATCAGTAATTGGGTAATTTATAAGAAAGATTGGGGTAGATCTGAGTATGATATGATTTTTTAAAACAAAACTCTTTAGGAACAGTTAAAAAGAGAAATTATATTATACAAATCACATCCAAGAACAAGAAATGACATAGAGGAATTAGATGGTGGAGGAGGGCTGATAGTTCTGGCTGATACTTTCATCAGGAATGATGAGAGAGTATGAAAGTATTTTAAATTCAGAAAGAAAACAATAAGGGGATAGGGAAGGGAAAAGGATAAGGGAGAGATCTTTAGAGGGGAGGGTGAAAGGATAGATCAAAGGGAGATATAGAAAGGGGTTTCAATTAATAGGAAAGTGAAGATAAGGGAGGGATCTTTAGATGGTAGGTAGGTTAACTATTAGGATGGCAAGGTATCAGGTAGAAGTAAAGCAGAGGAGTCAGGAGGGATAGGAAAGAAGAGATACATAAAAACATAAAATAAAGCTAGGAATAGAATTTGCTGTGGAAAAAGAAAGAGGGTGGTAATTATGATCTCAGACAATATTAAGGCTAAAATAGATTTAATTGAAAGAGAAAAATAGGAAAACAATACTATGTGCCATCTATATTTATCAATTGAATTTTGGACCATTTAAAACAATTAGACAATATAAGGAAGGGAGGGGATATTGCTGGGGTGTAGGAACTGATTAGTTGGTGGACTTGGAAAATATGGAAAGACCTGGATTTATGTAAAGCCAGGCACGAGCAGCTTTCAAGGTTCTGATTACATAATATATAGTGAGTTCTCTATTTATTCAAGAACAAATCAGAGCAAAACATTCATAGAAAATCAAAATACAGCATTCACAGTGTTACAACTTGTCACAGAAAATAAAAATACAGCTTTCACGATGTTACAACTTATCACAGAAAAACAAAATACAGCATTCACTATGTCACAACTTAACAACTTATCACTAAAAAGGCTACATAGTTTTCGCCTAAGTGGTCACTTAGTTTTCAACAAAGTACATTCATTTAGTCAATCACAAAGCACAAAAGTCAAAGTTCTCCACCCCTAAGTCACAGTAAATCATAATTTTCTCAGTCTGTACACAGTACGCAAGTAAAGTCTTATTTCAGCTTGACTTGAAGCTGGCTCTCAGCTTCCATGGTTTCTCAGATACAACTGTGACCTGGGTTCAAAGGCAGGCAGCTCCCCATTCCTTGTCCAGTTCCTATTCCATACTGAAGTTCACAGTGTCCAGTCCACCTCAAGTCCTTCACAGTTCGTGTTTCTGGGAAGACAAAGCTTGACAGAGCCACAGTAATATTCATATACATTGCTGGCACCATCATCAATTCACTATCTGCCTGTGAATTCAACTCAGATCCACTAACAAGGTCTGAGGACTCAATACAAATCATGAACATAGAAATCAAGACAGATCCACAAACAAAGTCCAAGAGGTCAGCACAAATCAGCAGTAAAATCCCAGGACCTCCAAAACCATCCTCCAGGACTTCTGTAAACATGTAACCAGAGAATCCTCTTTCAGGGCTTCCAGAAAGGTCCCAAACAAACATCAACAGAGAATAGAGTGCCAGGATACCACAAGTTTTCTCCTTCTTGACTGCCACCACAAGAGTCCTGTCTCAGTTCTTCTGTCTCTAGCCTGGGCCTCTCCTTATATGTGGTCATTAGCTCCTCCCCTTCCTGTTGCAGGGGTTCATGTGTTCTAGGGTTTATAACTTGTGAGTTTCACACATTCTATTTCTTAACAAACTTATACAAGGTTCAAAAGAAACTTGAACTGAAACAAGGTGTTAATTCAATAGCTGAAACAAGGTGTGAACTACTTATGTGCTTCCCTTTACACCACCTCAGAGAAACAGAGAATAAATAAGTAGTCTTACAGAGATTCATATAAATGTATATGTCTATATATGACTATGGTTATTGCTATCTAAGCATATCTATCTATATGTGTATGGATGGTTATATGTATATTCGTGTATATGTCTATACATGTATATATATTTGCATGTATGTGCATGCATGTATATATGTATAGACATAGATAAACATATCTGCACTTAATTGTAGCTTTCTGGGAGTGTGAAGGGGGGAGAAAGGGAGAAAAAAGAACAAAGTAATGACTGCATAGCAGAGAACAAAAGAAAACTTACAAAGAAGCAAAGAAATAATGGACAGCTCTCAACATAATGCATAGCATTTATTATATACGATAATTTGAAATATAAATTTATTGCTATATATTTTGAATCCTCTTTCCTGTTCTGCTGTGCACATAACAATGCTGTTCTCCCTTATTTTGTATTCTTATAGTTTTAGTGTTATGTTTATTTCATTTTTCTTTTGTATTTAAGTTTGAAATAAAAAAATACAAATACAAAAAAAAAATCATGCCAAATGAACCTCATTCTTTTTTGAAAAGATCATTAAGTAAGTGATGAGAGGAATGCTGAAAATACACTTAGCCCAGAGTTTATAAAAGTTTTTTATGAAGTTTCCCACACTATTCTTTTTATAGTATTTTAATAGTTTAATATTTTATTTTCCCAAATTACATATAAAAATTTTTTACCATTCATTTTTCAAAAATTTTGAATTCCAAATTCTCTTTCTATCCCTTCCTTCCATGCGTCCTTCATTGAGAAAGAAAACTATTTGATACAGATTATACATGTGGAATCATGCAAAAAATATTTCTCCATTAGTCATGGTGTAAAATATTACCAAAATACCCCCCAACAAGAATTAAGTAAAGAAAAAGCATGCTTCAATGTACATTCAGACTTCATCAGTTCTTTTTCTGGAGTTGGATAACATCTTTCATCATAAGTCTTGGATTTGTCTTGGACCATTGTATTCCTGAGAATAGCTAAGTTATTCACAGTTGATGATCATACAATATTGTTACTATTGTTTATAATGTTTTCCTGGTTCTGATCATTTCACTTTGAGTCAGCTCATAAAAGTCTTTCCAAGTTTTTCTGAGAGCATCCTGCTAATCATTTCTTATAACAATAGTATTCTATCACACTCATCTACCACAATTTGTTTATTCAATTCTCAACTGATGTACATCCCTTCAATTTCCCATTCTTTTCCACTGTAAAAAGAGCTTTTCTCTCTCCCTCCCTCCCTTCCCCCATATACACATGCCCCCCCTTTTTTTTTTTGTAAAATCTCTTTGAGATATGGACCTAGTAGTGTTATTGCTTGGTCAAAGGGCATGTGTGGTCTTATATCCCTTTACACATACTTGCAAATTGCTCTACAGAACATTTAAATTAGCATACAACCTTACTAACAGTGCATTAGTGTCTTAGCTTTTCCCACATGTACTTCAACATTTGTCATTTTCTTTTTCTGTCATATTAGCCAATTTACTGGGTATGGGATTGTAGCTCAGAATTGTTCTATTATTTTTTCAAGTATAGGCATTTATTGGGTATAACACAACACAACAGGCAGGCTCCTCTGCCCCTTAAGGGAGATACAGCTCAAAGGGAGACCCCACCTTAAGGCCCAAAGGAGAGAGGGATGACCCCAAGAGAGAGGGGGGATGCCTCCAAAGGAGGATGGGATGCCTGATTAAGGGGGACACCCTCCAATTAAGGAAGATGTCCACTAGCCAGGAGAGGTGAGGGATTCAGAGTTGTTTCAATTTGCATTTCTTTAATTAATAGTAATTTTGAGCATTTTTTCACATGCTTGTAGATAGATAGCTTTCATTACTTTGTCTGAAAATTATCATTCATATCCTTTGACCATTTATCAATTGAGGAATGGCTCGTATTTTTATACATTCAATTAATTTCTCAATGTATTTGAGGAATGATATCTTTATGAGAGAAACTTGATGTCATTTTTTGCAGTTATTATTACTGTGTAATTTCCTCCATCCTATTTTCCCCACTTATCCTGCTCTCTCTCCTTTTAACCTGGGTTTTGCTTCTGTCTTTTACTTTGTCCAATCCACCCTACTCTCACCCCACCCCTTTTGTATGCCTTTCCCCATTCCTCTTAATTTTATGAAGGGTAAAATAGATTTTTATATCAATTGAGTGTGTAAGGTATTCCCTCTTTGAGGTGATTCTTATGAGAGTAAGTTTCTGTGTTCTCTCCTATCTTCCTTTCTACTGTAAAAGCTCTTTCCCACATCTTTTATGTGAGAAAATGTATCCTGTTCTATTGCTCTATTTCCCCTTCTCATAGTACATTCCTTTCCCTCACTCTTTTTTTTTAGATAATCATTCCATCATATTCAACTTATATTCATGCCTGCTCTCTATGTATACTCCTTCTAACTGCCTTAGTAATGAGAATGTTTTTAGGAATGATAAGTATAATTTTCCCAGTGTGGAAATGTAAAAAGTTTAACCTTATTTAAACCCTTACAATTTCTCTTTCCTGTTTACCTTTTTGTGCTTTTCTTGAGTTTTGTATTTGGAAGTCAAAATTTCTAGCCAGCTCTGGTGTTTCATCAGGAATGCTTAAAAGTCTTGCATTTCATCAAATATTTTTGTCTTTTGGCCAATTTCTAATTTTAAGGAATTTTTCTCTTCAGTGAATTTCTGCATCTCCTTTTCCATTTTTACCAACTCTGATTTGCAAGGCATTCTTCTTATCACTGGATTTTTGTACCTCTTTTGTTACTTGGATTGTTCATTTTATTTAAAGATTTTATTTTCTTTAGTATTTTTTTTGTGTCTCCTGACTTTTTTCATGACTTTTTCTCTTCATTATATTTTCTCTTCCCATTTACCTTAACCTTTACCTCTCTTACCTCGATTTTAAAAATCCTTTTTGAGTTCTTCTATGACATGAGACCAATGTATATTTTTTCTTAGAGAATTTAGATATAGCAGTTTTGAGTTTGTTTTCTTCTTCTGTGTGTTTTCCTCTTCCTTGTCACTATAGTAACTTTCTGTAGATAGAGTTTTTTCTGATGTTTGCTCATTTTCCCAGCATATGTTTTGACTTTTAACTCTATGCTAAAGTGGGGCCCTGCTTGTGGGGTAGGGGGAGGCATACTTTCCCAAGTTTCAAGGCTTTTGTGCAGATGTTTTCAGAGTTAGTTGGGAATTCTAAGCTTTCCGTTCTTCCAAGGTGATATGATCTAAGGAGATTTGTATTTACTACTTTTCTGGCCTGTACTCTGGTCTCTGAGTGACCACAAGCACCCTTTATTTGCCCTAGAACTGTGACCAGGGTCCCTTCTTCCCTGTGGTTACAAGCTCTGATATGCTAGTACTCCTCCACATCCTAAGACTGCCACCCAGGAATGCAACCCAACTGTCAGTATGTGCGATGTGACAGAGCCCTGTCCCCACTGCCAGCAAAGGGACCCATGTAATTTCCTTCTGACCAGTTCTCTAACCTCCTTAGCATCTGTAGACTGAGGGTTCCAGAGGCAGATTTCAAAGACCTGTTCGTAGTTTGCTGCAGCATGGTCTTCTCTGGTGGTGCCTACACTGGATTGTGCTCTATTCTCACCCTGGTGTGAAAGACCTTTGCTGCTGACATTCTAAGTTATCTTAGAGTGGAAAATTGTTTCATCTCATCCTTTTGTAGGTACTAACACTCTGGAATTTGTTTAGAAGCATTATTTTACAGGTATTTGAAAAAGAATTTGGGAGAGATCAGAATGAGAGAGTATTTGTCTTTTCTTCCCCATCTTGACTCCACCTCTCTTCTTATAGTATTCTTGTGAAAAAGATAGAGAGATACGGTTTGGACAATAAATCAATTAAGGGAGTTTTTCAAAACTAGTAAGATGGCTAGATTCGAAGAGTCATTGCTGATAGTTTAATATTAATCATGGTCAGAGTAGCAGAGCACTGCATGGATCTGTGCACCGGTTAGCATTTTTGTCAATGATTTGAACAAAGCCATAGGTTGCATGGTTGTCACATTTGCAGGTGACATGAAACTGGGAAGGAAGACAAACTCACTGAAACAGAATTCAAAAGGATCTCAAGAGGCTAGAATTGTGGGCTGATATTCTTTTTATTGGAATAAGATACAATTCGGGGGGATAAATTCAAAGTCTTGAGTTTAGGTACAAAGAGTTTTGCAAGTGCAAAGTAAACAAGGTCTGGTGGGAGAGCATTTTTCCCCATGATCTTAGTCAACTGTGAGCATAATATGAACTAACAGCATAGTATACTAGTCAAAAAAGTGAATATCATCTTGCTATCTTCCATTAAAAAAACTCATAGTTTCTAGGAGCATGGAGGTAATCATCCCACTTCACTCTGCCCTCATGACATGTATAAAGAGTCTAATGTTCAATTTGGGGAATCATGGTTTGATTTTGGCAGAGTTTCCAGAGGAGGGTAATGGGTAGGGGAGACAGCCTTGAGGCTGCTTTATATGACAAAGGGTTGAGAGAACTAGGAGAAAAAGAGTAAGCTAAGGAGGAGAGAGCTGTATTTAAGTGTTGGAAGGGCTCTTACTTGAAGGATAAATTAGATTTGCTCTGTTTGATCCATGGTGTAAGAACTAGGAGAGTTGGATCGAAATAGAAAGGAAGTCAGTGGATGCTTGATGTCAGTAAAAGAGTTCCTCTTAATGGGAGCTGTCCAAAAATATAGTGGGCTATCTAGAATGGGATTGGTTTTCTCCTTGGAGATCTTCAGGCACAGATTAGATGACTCTGACACAAACCTCCCATCTTTCCTTGAATTTAACAATTTATTTGCTTTGCATTAATTCATTTGCTATTTAAACATTAGTGTCTTCTTATATAAATGTACATTCCTTGAAAATTAGTATTATTTCATTCATTGTGTTTCTATTCCAAGGTCCTAGTACAGTTTACAATATATTGTTGATTGATTTTCTAGTGGAGATGGTTATATTAAGTTGCCCTTGAGGTCCCTTCCAACTCTCAGGTTCTGTGATTCTGTGATGTGGCAAGAATTATATACCAGAGGTTTGAGATTCTTCATAAACTATCACATAACAAATCATTGTACTATAAATACAGATGTCACAACATCTCTCAGAATCCAAAGGAATCCAAACTATGTGGGAAAAGGAAGACACCCACATCATCCCTGTTACCCTGTTTACTAGAGAACTTGTCCTTATGATGGTTTCAATGAGTCTTAAGAAGAAAACCTTGTACTCCAATACTTACATTCAGTTATATAAATTCAGTCATATTAAGCTCCTGCAGAGGAGTCTGCCAAATGGAACACACAAGAATAATGGCAAAATAGTACTTGTCCTGGTACTGTTTCTGAGCTCTATTGGACAGAAAGATGACAAGATAATAGCAACAGTAGAGAGGCAGAATTGCATAATGGAGAACTGTTCTCAGAATCAGGAATAGCTGGGTCCAAGTCCTGCTTCCGGTGGCTGGCTCTCTCAGTGCTCTAGAGCAGCAGTGCTTAAACTGTGGGTTGAAACCCCACATGGGGTCATGAAAAATTTGGCAAGAGCAAAAGGTTTCTGAATGTGCAGTGACCAAAAAGTTAATTAAAATTCAATTGTGTAATAATTCAGAGATGTTCTGGCAACATCTGCCCGTGTTGCAGTGTGCAATTTCACTGCAGCCTTGCTTCTGAACACAAATTATGCCCACTTTGCACTGTGCATGCCCCCATGCCACAAAATGCCAACAAACAATGCCAAAATAGGTCACAAGTGGAGGAGGCTGAAGAAGCCCTGCTCTAAAAAACTCTCAAGTTACAGAAAAGGTGGAGATCTACATTGGTCGAGGGAATTTTCCCCCCTGGGAGTTCTCAACACTAATAAAATCCCAGGTTCAGTCCATATTGATAATGATGGTAATGATTATGAGGATTTCAGTGAACCTACAATAGATGAACTCACAAGCTAATACTTGTTTTCAGCTGAAAAAATGCAACCATTCATGCAATAGTCTTCAAAAATTAAAGGCAAAAGAATAACACCAGGTTAGTGCCTCATCCCTGAACTGACTTTAAATGAAATAAAAAGAATTATTTTCAATAACAACAATAATGGCAGCAACTGATTTTTCTGTAGCTCATTAATGTATGCTAAGTACTTTATATTACCCATTTCATCTTCACCATAGTATGTGATGGAGAAGCTACAGTTATTCCCTTTTTTTTAATAAATAGGAAACTGGGAATGAGAGCTCATGAGTTATCTGGGCCTCCACAGTTAATATGTGCCTATGGCAGAGTTCAAATTTGGATGTTCCTGACTCCAAATCCAGTGCTCTAGTCAGGACACTGGGCTGTTTCTCTTTCTATGTAGACATTCACTTGGAATGCTTTGCATTAACTCATTTACTATTTAAACATTATTGTCTTCTTATATAAATGTACATTCCCTGAAAATTGAGATGATTTCATTCATTGTATTTCTATTCCAAGGTCCTAGTACAGTTTACGGTATATTGTTGATCGATTTTCTAGTGGAGATGGTTATATTAAGTTGCCCTTGAGGTTCCTTCCAACTCTCATATTCTATGATGTGGCAAGAATTACATATTGCTTTTTTTCACGTTTGCTTTTTTTAAAATGAGCCTATTCCCTGGTGGAGATCAAGAAAACAAGACAAACCTGTTTGACATTGTTTAGATCACTAAAATAACAACTGAAGAATGATTGTGGAATATATATAGAAGCAAATAAAGTCATGTAGTAAGTTAGAGTATAGCTATTGTGTCTATCACCTATAATTAGATGTAAGCGTGATGTACATTCATTATGGCGCATTAGCATACCCAAGTGACACAGCTGTCAAGGAGAAGCATCGCTATTCTATTTCAGAGAGTATTTCTAATAATTCGCATCTCCTAAGAAATATATGTCCCATCAAATCACTAACATCTAGTATATGTTCATTTTAAGGTTATACATGAAATATTTTCAATATTCTCAATTTTCTTTCCTCTTTTGGCGCTGCTGGAGCATATTTCTGCCCCTACTTGATGCTTTAGAAAAATCCATTTGTCTATCATGTGAAAGAGGTAATTTCTTCTTTTCTCTTCTATATCTCTTCTACCCACCTTTCTCTCTTTTTTCCTTTGTCCCATTTTGGTCACCTTACTATATTATGTTCCCTTTCATGTTTCAAAGTTCTGGCTAGACAGGGCCCAGTAGATATTCCCGTTAAAACTCAGGAAATAATGTAATGAGTAAGAGAACTTATTTTCTTTCATTTCCACCTTCACTAGGTGCTACTGCTTCTCCTCCTCCTCCTCTTCCTCCTCCTCCTCCTCCTTGTCTTCCTCCCCTTCCTCGTCCTCGTCCTCCTTCTCCTCTTCCTTCTCCTACTGCTGTCTTGTTTCTATTTTTTTTTTTGTTCCCAAGGCCTGGCACAAAACCTCAGCCTGAACTGTACTACACACTTAATAAATATTATATAAATGAAATAAAATATTCCTGAATGATGGAGTCACTACTTCCCCTTAATTTCCATAGGATACTCAAACTATGTTCTAATATGAGCTATTCTCAAGATTTTCCACACCATAAAATCTAATCTAAGGGATCAGCACCCACCCCACCCCCACTTCTCCTAATGACAATGGCATCAACACATTTTCTCTTTAATCGAGTTGTTGGGACATTCAGCCTTAGAAAAAGAATTTGTTTGGAGTGTTATCATCCTATTTGGTTAAACAGTTATTTTTTCCAGGAGACACTGACAAGTGCTTTCTTTTTAAACAATATCAGTCTGTGCTGCAGAAATTTTTGAAAAAAAAAATCCTGAGGAAGATTAACCATTTCAAAAAGATCCTGAGGAAGCTTGACTATTTCACTGTTCTCCTTTATGCTTAGTTAGGCAAATAGCATACAAAAGAATTGAGGGTCTAATCATAACAATACATGGCTGGTATTTCTCAGTTCTGCTTTTAGATGATGATGGTGGTGGTGTGAGTGAAGGTCGCATTGGTAGTGTTGGTGTTGATATTGGTGATAGTGGTTATGGTGATGGTGGTGGTGCTGGTCATGGGGATGGTGATGGCAATGGTGGTAGTGATGGCAATGGTGGTGGTGCTGGTCATGGTCATGGTGATGGCAATGGAGGTAGTGATGGCGATGGTGGTGGTGCTGGTCATGGTCATGGTGATGGTTATAGTAGTGGTGATGGTGGTAGTGGTGATGAGGATAGTTAGAATTCAGAAATCATTTTAAGATTTGGAAATGACTTTATATACCTTACCTTTTTGATTCTCATAACCACTCTTTGATGAAGGTGCTATTATTATCCCCATTTTATAGAAACAATGGGAAGAAAGAAAGTAGGGGCAGTATTTCCAGGGAAAGGATGGGTAATATACTCTGTCCCTTTTTTAATGTAATAAATTTTATTTGTTTTCTTGTTTACATCGTTCATTTTCATGAGATTTTTGAGTTACAAATTTTCTCCCCATCTTTCCCTTACCCCACCCCAAAACAGTGATCCCACCGTGGAACCCCTCCCTTGGTCTGCTCTCTAGCTTTCTGGTAGGGCAGGGAGGGTCTCCCTATCCCAGCCCCTGTATATCTTGATTCCTAGTTGCAGGTATTGCAGAGCTTTAAATTCTAGATTCTTTTGGTTCCTCCCTTGTCACCTACCCCCGCTGGAAGGACAACCAATTCAATACAGGCTGTGTAGGTGTGATTATACAGGACATCTTCATAGTGGACATATTGTGAAAGTGATCATCTGTCTCTCCTTCCTATCCCTTCCCCCTTGTTCTGTTCTCTACCCTGGCCCTGGCCCTGTCCCTTTATTGAAGTGTGAGCATCCAGCATCCCTCCCCCAGACCCTGCCCTCCTCTCCATCATCCCCCCTCTCATCCCCATGCCCCCTGCTCTCTTGTGTGGCATTATGCCCATTTTAGAGTTCATGCCATTTCTTCCCTAAGACAGATTTGATGAGAGTAAATGAAAGTAAAGTTGTAACAG
>CM053597.1:19650274-19668475 GCA_028646575.1 Pseudocheirus occidentalis | reverse complement strand
GGCATTATGCCCATTTTAGAGTTCATGCCATTTCTTCCCTAAGACAGATTTGATGAGAGTAAATGAAAGTAAAGTTGTAACAGTTATCCCTTGCCTCTTCCACACAGGATGATTAGCTACATTTTGTCTCTCCCTGTCTCCTCTCATTCTAGTCCTCTCCCACCTCAGAATTTGCCTTTTAAAGTATCATCCCTTTGTATTCAATTGATCCTATGCCCTCTATAAACCCATATATACACATGCTCAGATATGTATTCATATGCATATATAGCCTCCTATATAGACATATGTGTGCATATATACATATATCCATTTGTATTCCCTTCAGCTATCCTCATACTAAGAAAAGTTTCATAAGTTACTATTATCATTTTTCCATATTGGTATGTAAATAATTCAAATTTGGTAAGTTCCTTATGACTTCTTTCCCATGTTTACCTTCTCATGCTTCTTGTGTTTGATTGTCAAATTTTCTGTTCAGTTCTGGTTTTTTTCAGCAAGAATGCTTTAAAGTCCTTCACCTCATTGAATAACCATATTTTTCCCTGGAATAATATGCTCAAATTTGCTGTGTAGTTGATTCTTGCTTTTAATCCCAGCTCTCTTAATCTTCGAAGTATCATATTCCAGGCCCTTCGATCCTTCAGTGTAGAAGCTGCCGCACCTTGGGTTATCCTCATAGGGCTTCCGCAGTATTCAAGTGTTTTTCTCTTGGCAGCTTGTTATATTTTTTCCTTTAGCTGGGTATTCTGGAATCTGGCAATAACATTTCTAGGAGTTTTCTTTTGGAGATCTTTTTGAAGAGGTGATCGGTGAATTCTTTCAAGTTCTATTTTGCCCTCTGACTCTAAAACCTCAGGGCAATTTTCTTTGAGGATTTCTTGAAGGATGCTTTCCAAGTTCTTTTTCTGGTCATGGGTTTCAGGTAGAAAAATGATTTTCAAATTGTCTCTCCTGGATCTATTTTCCAGGTCAGTGGTTTTTTCAAGGAGATATTTCACATTGCTTTCTATTTTTTCATTTCTTTGTAACTGTTTAATAGTATCTTGGTTTCTCATATAGTTATTAACTTCCACTTGCTCCACTCTAATTCTGAAGGAATTTTTCTCTTCAGAATGCTTTTGAGATTCTATTTCCATCTGGCAAATTCGAATTTTTAATGCATTGTTCTCCTCACTGGCTTTCTTGGCATCTTTTGCCATTTGATTTAATCTATTTTTTAAAGTGTTGTTTTCTTCTGTCAGGTTATTGATTCTCTTTTCATGGTTTTCTTGCATCATTCTCATTTCTCTTCCCAATTTTTCCTCCACTGCTCTTATTTATTTTTTGAATTCCTTTTTTTAAATTATCTTATAGCTACTAGGTATTCTTCAAGTGTCTTGGAAGCATTTGGTGTGGGAGTTCTGACTGGGTTATCTTCCTCCGGTTCCATACTGTTGATCCTTTTTGTCCACAAAAATGATTCTAGAGTTTTGTTGCTGTTCTTATTTTGCTTCCTTTTCCCCATGTTGGCCAGTCAATTGGTTTTTTTTTTAGCTTTGTGAAACTCTGCTTTCAGGGGGGGAAAGCTCTGTTCCAAATCGCTGGGGTTTTCCCAGCTACCAGAGCTATTGGGGGGTGTTGCAGTCTCCCCTAGCTTTGGCTTGCTGAAAGCGCTCCCCAGGACCACCACCCAAGACCACGCTCTGGATCCAGGGTGCTCAATGCAAGAGCACTTGGCCTTGTTCAATTGACTCAGTCCCCCTATGGGATACACAGGCCAGGGGCTCTGAAGTAGCCCAGTGGGGGCATCCACCGGTTACAGCAGTTTCTGCCCTTCCCCCACTGCTTCCTTGCCCTGGGGGCAGATTGGCCAAACTGCTTTTCCTCCTCCAAAGCTAAATTTAAATCTAAAACTCTAGGTTCTTTAGATCTTCTCTGAAGTAGACTCATGCTGTGGCTGTAGCTTGGGAGGCTCGGCTCCTCCTGGCTGCCCCGGAGCCTGGCCAAATGGTGGTTTCAGGCTGGGCTGGTCTCAGCTCCTGGCCTAGGATGAGCCCCTCCTGCCAGCTGCTCGTTCTCTAATCCCTATTATTCACACCTTGGTAGTTATAGAGTTGCTGGAGGCCTTAGCTCTTCTCTCTTGTAGACTGACTGTGGCTTGGCTTGGCTCCTTCCTACCACCCCATGGCTGGGGTTTCGTTTTCAAGTTGGGCAGGCCTCGGCTTGTGTCCTGCCGTGATGATCCCCAGCTGCCGAGCTGCCTTCCGGGAAAGATGCATTTTCTGTATTTTTTGAGTTTGAGAATCCTAGAATTTGTCCAGCATCATATTTTTATGATTTAGGGTGTTTAGGGTGTTTAGGGTGGCTGCATGGGAGCTGTGGGACGCTGCTGCTTCTACGCCACCATCTTGGCTCTGCCCCAGGAATACTCTGGCCCTTCTTCAAATTTCTGCTGATTTCTTTAAGGAGAGAAGATATGGATTTAGGCAATTTGGAGTTCCCATTTCCAGGAGAGCAGCCAGATTCTGCCAGTCTGTTGTTCTGTTCCTGAATCTCAACCTAGCCAACTCTCCCCTTTTTTTTTGGTTATTGCATTCCAGTGAAAGTAATAGTCAATTTCCACAGAGGGTACAGGAAAGCAAGAACATCCTTGTAATTGAAAATGTCACCTTTACAGACTTCACTAAACCATATCTCATTTTTAGGAGATGGAATTTTGTTGCAACTAAAGAAAACTGTTTGCAGTACTATCCATTTCAATTAGTCCTGGTGCTTTATGGTCTTGTCTCACTTCAAACAGAAAGAAGATGGTAGGACCGGTCTTTGATGCTCTCTTTATACCAAGTGAGTCTTCTGACTTTGTTAACAGAGTCCTAGGGTGGATGATCACACATGGAACACGGTAGCCAGGCGGTAGACACAGGACTTGACTAGAGATCTGGAAGCCCTGAATTTCAACCATGCTTCAGACACTCAACTGTGTGGACAAGGCACTTAAGCTGTCTCAGACTCAGTTTCATTTTTTATTAAATGGGCATTAAAAATTGCACCTATATCCTAAGGGTGTTGCAAGGTTCAAATTAGTCAATGTATATAAAATGCTACACAAACCATAAATTTTATCACAATATAAATGCTAACTATTTGAATATAATGCTAACTAGGGGGATTCACGTTGCTCAGTATGGCTGACCTGCAGTTGACTAGACTTCTTTTTACAGGCCATTTCTTTCTTCTTGATAGTCTAGCTCCACGGTGAGAACATACCAAAACAGTAAATCCAGAGTGACCATGAGTCCCGGCTTCAGCTCCCAGTGGAACAGCAGCCAACCTGCTTGGAACAGCTATACGTTTCCGAGAGCAAGCTTGCACTACCAGTCCCATGCCAGCTATACCTACTGTGCTGGACACCCTGCCGTAAGTCCCTGACCTTTGTGACACATATTAATGGTATGTGTGAGTGTGTGTATGTATGTGTGTGCACATGCACATGTGCATATGTGTGCATACTTGGGCATTGTTCATTCAGAAGGAGATGACTGTTCAGGATGCCTACCTAGACATTTAGTGTATCCCTCCTCTCCTACCCATTATCTCAAAGGCCAGGGGATGCTAAATTCAACGTTCTTAGGATAAACACTTCCTTCTTTACCCCTTTTCCTTTAAAAGAAAACGCTTAAATGTTTAAATGAAATGACATCTTGGAAAAGTGTCTGACTTTTAATTTGAAGCCATTGCTGAAAAGGTGCAGAAGAGGATGGCCTGTGAGGGGAAGGTCAGGAATGGAAGGTGGCTGTGAAATGACCATTTTCTGAATTCACTCTCCTCTGTCCCTCCAGGCCAGTGCTTAGTTAATGAGCAGATCACTTGTGTATTTGGGAAGAGTAACCTAAGAAATGGCACAGATGAATTAACTAGGCTTGGCGGTGATACCTGATATCCCAGAAGACCCTCCTGGCATTCGTGCTTTCATGGTCAATACCAAATATGTGAACCTTTCAGAACAAGGTGGAGAGCTGTCCTTCATGGCTTTTACTGCAAAGGGAAGAAAGACACACACTGGAAGGCTGCACATTGTAATCAGACAGTAGCAAAAGGTTCATGTGGAGGGTTCTTAGGACAATATTTAGTCATAACTGAAATCTTGAGTACATATCATGGGGTGGCTGGCTCTGGTAGGTTCATGAGAGAAATCCATTCACCTAGTTGGCCTCTACAGGCCCGTAGAACAAGAACTAGTTCTGTCTGTGTCTCAGTCAGCCAACAAACTTATACCAGACTCTGCTCTATTCTAAATGGCAAAGAAATCTAGGAGGGAAGGCAGTAGGTGAGTGATGAGGTATGTTAGATAGATGTATATGCATGTATCTGTAAGTGTATGTCTATCTGTTTCTAGATGTAGAGAGATAGATACACATAAAACACATGCATGCGAGTGCATCATGTACATGCATATGCATATATTTATATGTGAGTATCGTAAATGCACATGTACATAAACATATGCATATGTGAATATTATACACATACATACATTATCCACTCGTATGTATACACACACACAGTAGAGGGAAAGCAATCTCAAAGGGAAGGAACTAGCAGCTGAAGGGACAAGGAAAGGCCTCCAAAGTGGGTGGGTATCAAGGTGCCAAAGAAGGCAGGAGAACTCAGAGATGGACATGAGTGTGAAGAGCATTCCAAGGATGTTGGGCAGTCAGTCCAAAGGCATGGAGATGAGAGATGGAGTAACATCTTTGAGGATCTGCCCAATGTAGATGGATTCTAGAATGTATGGAGGAGAATAAAGAAAGGTAGGAAGGGAATGGGTTATGAAAAGCTTTAAGGAACAAAAGTAGGAGCTTTTATTCGATCCTATAGGTAATATGGAGTCACTGGAATTCATTGGGAAGGATGGTGGTGACATGACCATACTTATTCTTTAGAAAAATCACTTTTGTACCTTAGTGGAGGATGGATTAGAGACAGGGAGAGACTTGAATCAGGGAGACTAATCAGAAGACTGTTGGAAGAGACCAGATGTTAGTAGATGTGTCCACAGGGAGGCAAAGATTTTTGCTTGGGTTAAAACTGCCAGGGGGAAGAAGTGTACTGCAGGGTAAAGGACCGGTGCTCATGCCCTAATTTTAACTCTTAGTGGAAGAGAGGGCCCTTCAAAAGGAAGCAAAGACAAATGATAGTTGTAAAGTCAGAGGATCCTATTTGTTGTTCAAAGATTAGGTTTGGGGCCCTGTTTAAAACAGTCATACCCTGAAATAATTTGAAGTTCTTTTAATTAATAAAGAATCTTTCTTAAGCTATTCTGGTGTATAAAATGATCAGGTAATTGTTTACTAAGCCATCCTGTTTTTTCACTGATGTCTGCTTTCTCTGAATTCCATTTTTTCACTAGTGAAGGGATGAAGTTGATGACCTTGCTTTTGTGTTTATGAATGCACCCTAAGGCAGAAGCTTTTACCCTCAGGTACATGAACTTAAAATAAGATAAATGGATTTCAGTAGAAAAAAATGATTTCTTTTGTCACCCTGTGCATTTTATTTTATGCATGTAAAAACACCTTTTTTTGTTTCCCAAGAAGAGGCCCACTATCATATCTCCAAAGGGATTCATGATACAATGGAAGTGAAGACCCCTGGCCTAAGGCTTCCCATGTTGTCTAGTCAGGGCTGCACTGGTTCACCCCTGTGCCCTCCTCATTCATTTCACTGTCAAGGATAACCAAGTGATGACACACCAAGTGAAGCGCACTCCAACTGAAGGTTGTTAGAAATGCATATGGCTCGTCATAAAGTTGCATTAGAATTTTCCTACAAAATCCAGGACTTAAAAGCATTCACTTCTAAGAAACTGGGGCAATTATAGAAACCAAAAACTGGGGATAATTACAGTCTGTCTGGCCAGCCTTAAATGATTTCATCCTCCAGGTAGGTTCTTATTGAACATTTGTCCTTGTCATGGGCTTCTGTTCTACCTATTGGGATTCAACACTAGCAGTAAAAGGGGAACCATAGTTAAGATGACTGTGAATGTTACTATTGCAATTTCAACCTGCTTTCTGAAAAGTAAGGATTTTAATGCTTGATTGTAATTTTCACTTGACCTTTCTGGGTCTCAACTTCTTTTTTTTTTTTTTTTTTTTTTTTTTGCTTTTTGGAGGGGGAGGGCAGGGCAGTTGGGGTTAGGTGACTTGCCCAGGCTCACACGGCTAGTTTTGTGTGTGTGTGTGTGTGTGTGTGTGTGTGTGTGTGTGTGTGTATGTGTTTGTGTCAAGTGTCTGAGGCCAGATTTAAACTCAGGTCCTCCTGACTCTGGGCCAGTGCTCTATTCACAGTACCACCTAGCCACCCCATGGGTCTCAACTTCTTCATCCATAACTTTTGAGGGGATGGCTTAGATGGCCTCTGAGGTCCCTCTACACATTGATATATCTGATCTAGGACTCACAGAATTTTAGAATGCACTTGCCTCTCTTTGAAAATAAGTAGCTGATCTAAATCACTATTGATTAAAGAAATGCAAATCAAAACAACTCTGAGGTACCACATTTCACCAGTCAGATTGGCTAAGCTGACAAAACAGGAAAATGATAGATGTTGGAGAGGATGTGGAAAAATTGAAACACTAATGCATTGGTGGTGGAGTTGTGAACTAATCCAACCATTCGGGAGAGCAATTTGGAACTATGCTGAAAGGGCTATAAATAAGTGACCCAGAAATACCACTTTCTGGGCTGTATCCCAAAGAAATCACAAAAGTAGAAAAAGACCTGTATGTACGAAAATATTTATAGCAGCTCTTTTTGTGGTAGCAAAGAATTGGAAATTAAGGGGATGCCCATCAGTTCAGGAATGGCTAAACAAGTTGTGGCATATGAATGTAATGGTACTGTGCTATGAGAAATGAGGAGCAGACAGACTTCATAATAACTTGGAGAGACGTAAGTAAACTGATGCTGAGTGAGGTGAGCAGAACCAGGAGAACATTGTACACAATTACATTGTTTGTGTGATGACTAACTTTAATGGACTGGCTCCTCTCAACAATACAAGGTTAGAAAACACCTCCAAAAGACTCATGATAGAATGGAATATCCACATCCACAGAAAGAACCACAGTCTGCAGATTGAAGCTAACTATTTGCTCTCTCTTGTTTGTGCTTTGTTTGTTCATTGTTCAGCCCATGGTTATAATCCTTTACAACATGACTAAGGTTCAAAGTGGAGGTATTTGTAGAACCTATACTTGATTACATTCCACTATGGGGCGGGGCAAAGAGAGGGGAGAAGATTTGAAACTTAAGAGATTGTGGAACTGAATGTTGTAAACTAAGAATAAAGAAGAAGACATCATTTAAAAAAAAGGAATTAAGTAGCTGAAAGGAATGAAGTGATCTGTCCAAGAACACACAGCTGACCACTGGCAGAATGAAGATGGGACCCCAGATCTCCTCTAAAACCTGACTTTTTCATTTACTAGAGCAAACTTATGAGAAATGGGGACCATTAGAATAAATTGTGAGATCCTGATTTTAAACCTTGTTGTTGATGCTGTTGTCCTTGTTCTATTGTGTCTGACTCTGCACGACCCCATTTGGAGTTATCTTGGCAAAGATACTGGAGTGGTTTGCAATTTCTTCCTCTCCCTCATTTTTCAGATGAGGCAAACAGGGTTAAGTCACTTAGCCAAGGTCACACAACCAGTAAGTGTCTGAAGCCAAATTTGAACTAACGAAGATGAGTCTTCCTGACTCTAGGCTCAGCACTCTATGCACTGAGCCACTTAATTACCTGAGAAGAGACCTTAAAAAGTACTCTAGTCTGGGGGGTCTCTAGGTTGGCAACTGTAGCATCAAGTTCTTTTGTGAACAGCCAATCAGAGGATTGGAAGATGTGTCCTGAGTTGAAGCCTGCCCTGATGCCAGCATTTGCTAGTGAACTCTCCCTTCCGAAATTACTTGTTATTTCCATGTCAGTGTACAAGTTGCCACTCTGCCCAAAGCAGAATGTAGGCCCCCTCACAGAAAGTGCTGCTTTTTTCTGGGTTTTGTTTGTTGGTTTTCTCTTTGTACCGTTAGCCACCTGAAGAATTCTTGGTAAATAGGAAGTATAATACTGATGATAGTAATAATAATGTTTATTATTAGAGCTCACATTTATCTAGCACTGTATTAGCAACCACCCTAGCACAGTCAGGATGGCCTGCTGGTGCATATTCTTTAATCTGCTTTTCTAAAGGAAAGACAGCTTTAAAGGAGTTAATGATCTTACTTTATTCAACAGACAGATAAGTAAAAAGAAGGGAGTAGCTGAGAAAGAATCCAATAGACAGGGTTCCAATTGTCTAAACAGAATAATACAACCACCTACGTACACCACCAGATGAGGGGAGCACCAAACATCTGAGAAGGTGGGGGGTTCTTAACAAACTTCTACCCAGAGTCCCATCTAGTGTATCAAAAGCTCCAACTTATGAGTGAGCCCCCAAAATAAAATACCAACCTCCCAGTTTACATTGTTCTCAACTAATAGACTGAGAGCAAGAAGGCACCACAGCCTTCATGACTCAGTGCCTAATTAGCTTAGTACCAAAAGGTGTGAAAGCCTTCCTACAAGCAAGCCTCCCTGTAAGCAAGCCTCCTCTAAGCAAACTCCTCCTTTGGCAAAATTCCTCCCTATTGAGCTCTGTGTTACTCAGGATGTGTCACAGCAGCAAAATGAGCAAGACATCTGTGACTGAAATACCTGTGTACCCTTTGACCTGGGAAAATGGCTCATGTTCCAAGGGAAAAGGGGACACATGTGGTTACATTGGCCTCTTAGTGGACAGGGAAAATCTTCCTATTCCATTAACATGACAAGTAGTTACCCTGTGTGTGAGACATTGTGCAAAGTACTTTGCAATTAATATTTCCTGTCATCCTAAAAACAACCCTGAGAGGCAGGTACTATTATTTTCTTTATTTTACAGACCAGGAAATTGAGGCAGGCAGAGATTAAGTCACTTCCTCAGTTTAACGTAATTAGTAATGTCTGAGGCCAGATTCTAATGTCAATCTTCCTGACTCCAGGCTTTGAGCTCTATCTCCTGCACCACTGAATCAAATTGCTTAAAGTGACTGGCTTTTCAAACCACGATTGCTTTTAAAATATCCGGTTTGGTGCTCCTGTCTCTCATTTTTTCTATGCTGACCTCTCTTTCTAAATGTCTTATTTGAACTGGCTTGATGTCTACAATCTGGGTCAATTCACAGCAGCTGCCACAGTGAATAATTGCTTTGATTGATTGGTCAGTGTGGTGTGCTCACATCATCCAACAGAACTCTTGACCAGTATGTTGGTAGGAGATGCTGTTGCTGAAGCAGTGTAAGTAGCAGGAGGGGCCCATAAAGGTTTCTCTACTCCTAAATTTCTCCCATGATCTCCCTCGGCACCTGGATTTTCTACCATTTTGTTCACTCCCTGATCAGCATTCTTCTTCCCTAGTAATGCTCTGTGACTTTGAATCATAGTGCCCCACCATCTCAGAACTGAAAATATGGAAGATGTAAGCAGACAGAAAATGTTATCAGTGCCAGATTCTGGGCTAACAAGAAGCACAGGTATCACTTTTTAAAACTCTATTAGCCTGGCAAAAGAGACAGAAAAAATCAGATGGCAAGAAAAAAAGATAATGGATGGGTGGACATCCAGGAGGGGAAAATTATCTCCCAAGAGAACAAACTGAATAAAAGAAAAATCCCTGGTATTCTAGAGAGATCCCTAGTGGTAACTTTATAGAAAACCAGAGCCAACAGTAGCTGAAAGAGGGCTAAACTTTAGAGTCACAGGATGTGAGTTCAAATCGCAGATCTTACACTTCCTATCACTGTGACCTGGGATAAATTACTTGTCTGAGGAACTTAATGTATCTTAGCCATGTCAACCTCTTCAGCTGTTAATTGAGAAGGTCCAGATACATACTTGTCCCTTCCACATGGAGGGTTAGGGGTGTGGCACTCTTGTGATCTGAAAAATCTACATAAAATTTTTTGGCATTCCTTCATACCAGAGAAGTCTGAATTATTATGGTATTAAAAGATAAAATATGTTGATATTATACAATTTACACACATATTTTATACATTTCTGAGTTTCTAAACTTTTTTCAGTGTTGTCTGCTGGCTTTCACATGTCTGCAGTATCCACAAAACTCTCCCCAAATTCCCATTTAATTTTTTATGCCAAACCTGATATAGCAAAAGCCCACAGGCAAAGTCACAACATGGGAGGGATGCCAGTATTGCCTCTAAGGTCTCTCCCAGTGTAGATTTAGGATCCTATAATCCTACATTATTGAATGGTTGTGATTTGCATTGAAAGAATACCCAGCTTGAACGAATCAGAGTTCCAGCAAATTCATATTCTTCTCCCATTCCCTAATCTATATTTAACTAGCTTTCTCTCACTCCCTTAGGGAATGCTCTCAATGGCTTGACAAGGAATGATAATGGATTAATCAGCTATATGAATCCCTAATAACTTCCAGGAAGCATAATACCCTAAAACCAGTTAAATGAGGGGCCTCCAAGAATTGGGATATTGCAAAGGACGATGGAGGAGGCTACCATGATGTGGCGGCGTTCATAGGGCTTCATCTATTTCTTCATAATACATGGAGTGCTGCATTTGGAGTCAAGCACAACGGGGCTGGAATGCCACCTGTGACATTCACTGGTTCTGTGATTCTAGGGAAGCCACTTATCCTGTCTGGGTCTCAGTTTGTACATAAATTGAGAATAAGGATAACTCTGACACTCACCTTACAGGATTTTTGTGAAACCCCAATGAGTTCATCAACGTCAAACACTCCATAATAAAACAGTTCTGGGATTCGAGGATCATAGATTTAGGTCTCATGGCTGCAAAGGGATCTTGGAGATCATTTGGACCAAACCTCTCTTTACAGTAAAGTCACTTAGCACTTTGAGTCTTGAGCATGATCCCACATCTAATCCCATACCTTCTGTTTAATAAATGAGGAAACTGAGGCAAAGAGAGCCTAAATGACTTCAGTAAGGTCACACAACTAGCAAGTGGCAGAATGTAATGAGATCCAGCCGCTTCACGGACAGAGCCTTATCCTCAGAGTTTAGAAGACCTGGATTCAAGTTCTCCCTTCTACTCATTTTGGCTTTGTGTCCTCCCACAATTCGCTTAGCTTTAGGCAAGGCTGTAAATGGTAGATGAATCAAGCCTAATTATCTTCATTGGTGGAGGCAGTTTCCTTCAGTGGCAATTTCCCTAGGGGTTTAAATAATAGTTCAGATTAAAAATGCTGCTTCTACTACTACTAGTAAATTACATTTACAGAATGTTATATCAATGCCAACTATTATGGTAGAGTTTTTTGGGGAGCAGCAGGGTTATTTAAAGATTAGGAGGCACAAAGAGAACAAAAAGCCAAACATTACCTACTTCCTATTTTTCCTAATACAGATTCTATAGCCCAGAGAAACAGAGGAATGTCTTTCACTCCTCATGGTGTCCAGTAAGTTGTGTATTTGTCAGCTCACATAAGCTCCACAGAGGCTTTGTGGTCAAAACCACAGAAATTTGATTCTTGTCTCAATAGAGTCCCCAGGGATTAGTTTTGGCCATCTAATTCCATTGCTTTTATCCCAGCTGTCAAAATCCAGTCTGTTTATTTTTTCTTTTTTTTAGAGGCTCTAGCCCATTTTGTCCCATCTGTTTTAAGGGAATAGTTCTGCCATTTTGATTATGTTCCCTAGGATGTTAGGGCTGAAAGGATGACGCCAGTCTGGTGACAAGCCCTTGTAGGGCATTCCTGTTGACTTTAGGGAAGCACTGTGGGAATGGGTTCCAATCCCAGCTTTTACCATTTTACTAGCTCTCTGACTTTGGATGAGTCACTCTCTCAAGCTCATTCCCCTTAAAGGGGTTGACCAGATGGCTTTGGAGGGATTGGACCAAATGAATTCTGATTTCTGATTCATGATTCTGGGAGATGAAGTCTGGTATAATAAGTGTACCACTTGAGTTCAGGGCGCTAATTTAGCCAGGCCTCTACCAAATCCAGAAAGGAATTTTAGGAATCCTATTAATTGTCACATCTGGGGGAAGTATTTAATGCACAGGTGAGGTGTAAAAGGGCAAAAACTCTTCAAGGAACAGAAAACTATGACAGCTAAGTGGACTCTTAATGGGAATTCTCCAACGTAGCCCATGTAAGGCAGGGCCTCTGTATGTGAGACTGAAATGGAAAAGGATTGGGGGATTTCACCCGCATTGAGATACCCCAAGGCTGGGCTGACTGCTCTTTGGACCTTCATCTTATCATTTGTAAAACGAAATTATAATAATATAACAATATAACACCCCACCCCTGTCCCTGTTTCATAAAGAATCATTAGTGACCTAAGGTGCTATGGAAAAAAAAATATGTTAACTGGTTAAACTGTAATTTGGCAGCTCCTTGGTGCCAAGGATTATTTTTCTATTTGTTCTTACATACCCAGGGCTAAAGGTAATGCCTGGAATCTAGTGTCACTCAATAAACATTCCTTAATTTGATTTTACATCTTCTTGGCAGCCATTTGTAATGAAAGGAACTTAGGCCAGGAAATAAAAGTGCTAATAATGACAGCCCCTAGGATTTTTACAGCACTTTTTCATAGGGTTTTAAATATGTCATCTCATTTGGTCCTTACCAGTCTGTGAAGCAAATATTATTATTATCCCCATTTTACAGATGAGGACACTGAGGCTGAGGGAGATTAAGTGACTTGCCCAGGATCCCATACCCAGTAAGTGTCTGTGATAGAATTCAAACTCCCGTCTTCCTGATTCCAAATCACAGACTCTCCACTGTCAGATACTCTAGGTCAGATACTCTTGACCTAGAGTCCCCGGGTACATTTCAGGGGGTCTGTAAACTCAGATGGGGAAAAAAAACCAAACAAATAATCATTGTTATTTTCACTAACTTCAAACTGAAAAGTAGCATTCTTTAAAGGCATGATTCTAAGAAGGTAGCCTTATGTTCTACTAGATTGCCAAAGGGTTCTATGACAGATACATGTTAAGAACTCTTCATCAGGCTTTTGTATTCTCTTGCTTGCAGAGATTTACCCAGTGTACCAAAAACCTTGCTCCGGTTTTTTGAACTTGACCCCTTGTGGGTACCAGAATCATAGATGCATGGTTGGAAGGGGCCTCAGAAGTGTTTAGCCCAGCCTCTAGATGATCATGGATCTCTTCTATAATTCCCTAAGAGTTCCCCCAGCCTCTGATGGAGGCGTCCCTGGCTGTATCTCCTAAGCATCTCACTCTATTTTGGCATGTCTGTCAGTGTATAGGAATCTCAGAAGCTAGTCAGCTGTACAACGTCTCACAGCTTCCACTCTTTGTCACAAATATTGCCCTGCTGCACTCAACTTCTACCCATAAGGCGCCTCTCCATTGTTTCTGGATTCCCCCACAATTTTAAATCCTTGGCAAACGTAGTGCTCCGTGATTCTCAACCAAAGACCAGAAACCGAGAGAGGTTAAGTGATTTACCTGGTGTCACACAGCTAATATACACAGGATTTGATGTCAGATCTTACTGACTCTATATTCAATCCATTGTACTGCTGTAAAGAGGGAAGCCGCCTCCATTCAAGTTAGTAGAAAAACATACAAAGTACTCAGGAAAGGAGCTGGGAAACAAATGCAGGTCTGAGTCTAGTCTTCGCAGATAGTAAGCCTGCTAGAAGGTAAACTATAACAAGGCCCAAAGGAGAGTTTCAGTGAAAGGGCCCTAAGAAAAATATGAAGAGGGAGAGACCATAGGATCAGAGATACAGAGCAGGAAGAGTTTGGCCCATGATTGCCCAGCAGAACTGCGGCTGGAATGCACGTCTTCTGACTCCCAGTCCTGAGATCTTTCCATGGTTATCATGCCTCTCTTTAAAATAGGATTCAGAAAAGAGGAGGTAACGAAGGAAGTGGCTGCTGGCATTGATAGAAACAGGCACTTTCACCGCTGTGATAGGAAATGTAGTCTATTCCTGCTGTGGAGGAGAAGGAAGTGCAGTATCCTTCACAGACATGGGAGAGAGCAAAGAGAGACCAGAGAACAGTTTTGCTGGAATTGCTGAAAGGTTTCTGTACAAAATAAAGATGAAAAGGGAGATTCAAGTTTGGGTTGGTTTTTTTGTTTGCTTTTTGGCTAAAATGCTTGATTCCTCTGGCATTATCGTCATCACCACAATAATCAGAGTGAACATCTGTATAGTGTTTTTAAGGTGTGTTATTTAAAAAGTTTGAGAGACATAATTTCTGGGTAATTAGCCATTTTAGTAATAGTGCCAGCATTTTAATAAGAAGAGATCTGTGGCTCCCTGGAATGCTGAAGACAATAATGACAGTGGGCTCATGGCTTATATGCCCTTGGAGTGTTCCTTAAAGTGGTGATCAACTGTGTTTAACAGTTAATGAGAGGGGCGGTTAGATGGCACAGTAAATAGAGCACCAACCCTGGAGTCAGGAGGACCTGAATTCAAATCCAGCCTCAGACATTTAACACTTACTACCTGTGTGACCTTAGGCAAGTCACTTGGACTCAACTGCCCCGCCTTCCCCCCTTCCAAAAAACAAACAATTAATGATATGTGGAGTTTAGAAAGAGAAGTGAGCTCATTCCAATGAGGTGCTGACAGTGACATCATGTAACTCTTGACCAGAAAGACTATTCCTATACTTAGACTTACCTTCAGCCTAGGATAGTCTAAAGTAGACTCTTAGAGGAAAAATCTATATCCCCTACCCAAGCCTGAGGTACTAGGGTGGAGTGACAATATCCAAAATGAGGAGAATGCTAATCCTATCTTCCATCAGCCTGGTCCCTGAAATTAGAAAAGAAAACAGGACAGGGGAAAAAAACCTGGGGTTTCCCCAATTTTGTAATTGCCTATTAATATGTGAGAGAAATAATCATTTCTCCCAAAGGTTTGCCAACTGCTTAGCCAATTTTCGTTCATTTTCTCTTTACAACAAACTGAAGAGAAAGGTGCTATTAAGCTTTCCATTGTACAGATGAGAAAGGAGAGGCATGGAGAGGTTAAGTGACTTGCCTAGCATCTCATAGCAAGTAAGTATCTAAGAACATTCAAACTCAGGTATTCTAGCTTCAAATCCAGAGCTCTATTCCTTGGGGCACCTGGCTGTGTAACCATCAACCTGTATCACCTGGCAAAATGGAACATCTCTTAACTTAGCGCCATTTGCAGTACCCCCATACCCTAGTGTCTGATCTTCTAAAGCAGAGATTGTTAAAAATTACAAAGCTTTTGTTTGTGTCAGATTGCTTTGACAGTCTGGCAAAGCCTCCTCATCACTTCTCAGAATAATATTTTTAAGTAGTTAAATGGCAATACTTAGGATTACTAAAGAAACCAATTATGTTGAAACACAAATGTAATTTTTCCTGTCCAAGTTCATGGTCTCTTGAAATTTATCTGGAGATCCCTTAGGATCAGGGGACCCCCAGATTAAGAACATCCTGACAGCAAGGATGTCCAACGCAGAGAAACAAATTAAAACAGAACTGGAAAATGTCAAATGAAGTAAAAATACAATAGAATATAGATAACACATATATATATGCATATGTACATACACATACATACATACATACATCTTCTAAGTCAACAAACAGCCTCATGCAAAGTTCCTTATAGATGGTCCAGTGGTCCTATTTCTAATTGAGTTTGACACCACTGGTTGAAAATGTACCTGAGCACTGATATCTGTCTGAGGATTTAGCTTTCCCTCCTATATATTCTTCAGACACCAGGGGTAGGCATGGGACTGAGCATCCTAAGCCCAGTCTTGCTTATTTGGAGTAAGAAAGATAAAAGAGAGCTTGGAATCTTCAAATTGAGATTGGATTTCTCTTTTCTTTCTAGGAACAGCCTTTTCAGTTCCAGCCTGAAACCAGGCATTTCTGCTGCCTCTTTGCTTTCTCGTTTGCCTGGTGTAGAAGGGTGGGGGGTCCATCTGGTAGTTCCATTAGCTTGACCCTCCCTCTTTTACCTTCTCTTCCCTGCCTGTTTTGAGCCACGCCATTATGTCCTTCCCTAGTTCCATCATGTGTGGTTTCCTGATATTTTATTCACAATGGCTAGAATAGTTGTTTGGAGAAAAGTGTTCAGCTGGCCAATCCAGCTTGGTTTCTACCTCCTGCTGGTGGGAGCTCAGATTTCATCAACCACTATGGAAGCTCCAGGCAACAGAGATTCCGGGGGGCAAAGTGGGAGCAACACTGAGAACTACTCATTTCATTTATTTGATTTTTTTACAAAAAATTCATGCCTTTCTTGGAATCACCTGAGGCTATATATTTTTTTTAGGAGAAACTGCCTTTGAAAGCTGATATAACTTAGCACTAAAGTTAAATCCTACATTTCTAAAACTCTACCCTGAAAGTGCTACATTTTCAGGAAAGAAAAAATTATAAGATCAGTTTTTGCATGATACCTAACATTTTATGGGATTCAGTTCTATTCAGTATAACAAGCCTTTTAAAATCACCTCCCTCGTACAAGGATAGCTAAGTGGCAGAGTGAATGGTGTGCCTGGCCTGGGAGTACTGGGAGGCAGGAAGGCCTGAGTTCAGATCCAGCCCCAGATGCTTACTAGCTGTGTGACCCTGGGCAATGCATTTAACCTCTGCCTGCCTGAGTTTCCTCATTTGTAAAATGAGATGCTTGGGCTTCTCGGCCTCTAAGATGCCATACAGCACTAAATGTATTATTTAAAAGGAAAAATGAAATAGTATCTGCCCTCAAGGACCTTATTGGGGAGAGGGAGAAGGGGAGGAAAGAATACTATCAGTATGCTTTTATTAATTGCTTATTACATGACAGGTACTGTTCTAAACCCTGGCAATACAACATCAAAAGTAAAATAGTCCCTGCTCTTAAACATCATGTTTCTTCCTCTGGGGAAAAATACCGTGCGTGCAGATAAACACATTGAAAATAGAAAAGCAAATAAACATTTTAAGGATCTATTATATGATAGAACCTATGTTATGCACGGGGGGTATAAGGGGAAAAATGAAATCAGTTTCTGCCTTTGAGGAATTTCTGTTCTACTAGGCAGGTACCACACACAAACACACACACACACAAATATTAAATATATGTGAGCTTAAAATGTCATTTCAAGAGTGATACTAAATTGATGGGGAAAGTTGAGTAAAAGAAATGGGATAAGGGGGAAATGAACCATCAGAAACCATTCTAAAAAGTCAACAAGACAAAGAGGGACCTGTTAGAATAGGAATTCATGGTCCATAGAGATGCAGTGTATTCCAATGGAAAAGCCAGTGCATTTGGATTTAGAGGATCTGAGCTCAGTCCTGGTTTGTCTTCTTCCTCCCTGTGTGACCTTGAGAAAGTTGCTGGCCTTCTCTGGGCCCTAGTTTTCACATTTGTAGAGTGAGGGATTGGGCACAGTGATTTCTGAGGTGCTTTTTAACTCTTCCTTTGGTGCTATGAGATTTTCTTCTCTCATAGATAAGAGATGATGTCTCTCTTTTGCAGCGGAAAGGTGGTTTTTTTTTTTGTCTATTTGGTTTTGTGACCGTTCTCCTTAGAACCTTAACAACTGACATAAATTATTTATCAGGTTTGTCTGTGTTCAGCATCTCTGTGAATGAAACCTTCCCCAAAAGCATCCTATTAAAGAACCTTGCCAAAAGAATGTGAAACAAGCAGAAGTCTATTCGTCGGGGTCCCTTTGAGAAGAAGAATGGTCTCGAGCTTGGAAACAAATGCTTTTCCTAATTAACTCCCCTCACCCTGCACATTGTCTTGTCTGGAAGGCAAATTGTCTCGGCATCTCCTGCAAAGGTACTTTTCAGGGCTGCTGCCTCTCCAGGCCTCATTTTCAAAGCCCACCATCCTGTGTAGTTAATTCAGATCAGATCGGCTTATCACCTCTGTTCATTGTGGGCCTTTCATAACCATTCGTGTGTGACAGCCCATTAAAACATGGTCAGGCCTTTGAAAACATTGCAAAATCCACAAATGTGTTTTACATCTAGCCTCAGAATCACTTGGGCATATTTGTTTTGTGTATTAACCTTTTGAAATGGAGTGGCGTTCCCAGGTCACCAGGAAGGATCATTGGTATAGAGCCATCTTAATGAAGTAA
>CM053597.1:19579698-19650174 GCA_028646575.1 Pseudocheirus occidentalis | reverse complement strand
CAAAAGACACCCCAAACCTAAAACAAAACCCCTTAACTAGAAAACAAAACAAAAAAAAAACCCCTAACCTCCCAGGATCATAGAGCTATATCTGGAAGGGACCTTAACACCATCCAGTACAATCCTCTCCTTTTTATAAATGAGAACACTGAGGCCCAGGGGTAGTCAGTGACTTGTCTCTGAAGTCACAACAGTAGAAATGGCAGAGCTGGGGCTTCTCAACCTATATTCAGTCCCCCCCCAATTATATTCATGTTTATCCTGACCCATTTTTGATTTTGTTACATTCCATAAGAATAATAAAAGTATTACTATGTTAAGGACCCGAGATGTCTTCTGGATTAGAATTTATTCTTAATCCAGGGGTTCTTAACCTAATTAACAATGATATTTTAATATAATTAGTTTCCTTTGTAACTCTATGTATTTTTTATGCCTTCAAAAACATTACTCTAAGAAGGACTCCATAGGCTTCACCATACTACCAAAGGAGATGGCGGCACAGAAAAATTTAAGAACCCTGAGAAGAATCAATGAGATTTGGAGACAAGGTTTGAACTCAGGTCTTCTTAATCGCAAGGAACTGTTTATCCTAATGAAAAGAGCATTGACTCAAGAGCCAAAGGAACTGGGTTCAAATGCTGACCCTATACCTATTATCTATGTAATATTGGGTAAATCAACTTAAATCATGAGATCTCAGGTTTTATTTTTTCATCTGCAGCACAAAGGCGTTGGACTAGATGGCCTCTAAATTCTGAGCCATCTAACCCTGGATTTACTAATCCAGTTACACACAGTAGGACTTAATAAATGCTTGTTGATGTGACCTCTGAAATCCCTCCCAGCTTTCAGTCTAGAAATCTACTATCAAAGACACATGGAAAATGCAAAACAAAACAAGCAAACAAAAAAGTCAATAATTTCAACCTTTCTCCTTCTATGATGAAAAGAATCATTAAAAATTCAAGTTTGAAATCTTAGCAGTTAAATCAATAGTGGGACAATAGGCAGGTGATTTTGCATAAGGTGACTTGTGGACTGAATTCTTGATTTCTAAAGGGGCTGGCCCTCCACCCCACTTGACAGATGTGAACAGCTGGTGGATGGAAATTATTCTGATACTTTGCACCTGCATGGTCCCAAAGGTATTAAAGGAAACTTTGGAAAGGTATTATGAAGGAAAGGATGAATATCTGAATGAGGCAATGGTTATGGAAAATGTCTTGCAGAAAAGAATCTGGAAATGGAACCAAATGTGTGTCTCCTAAGCCTCAATTTGGCAGAGGCTTAATGTTGATAATGATTTGAAACTTCTCCAAGTGAGGTGAGTTCCTTAAACTCTCCAAAGTGTCCTGTTAAGAAGACCTGAGGGGACATACTAACAAACTGGTCCGCTGTCACCTGTTTGGACATCTGGTACATTGTGAAAGATTGATAAATTGGAAGACTATTAATTGTCACTCATGGTTTTAATAATTAAGATATGATAGAAGTTTCTCTGTGTGCCTGACTCCTTAGGGTGGGGAAATCTGACTTTTTAGCAGAAATAAAACTTTTTTTTTGGTTGGCAAGTTTATCTAAGGAGGAAGTAGCTATGGGGCCTTCAATCTGGAAGGTACAATACAAGAGCCAACTTTGGAACAGGACGGAAGTGGTGCTTCTAGGTTCTGGTGCCCTGGCAGAGATAGTCCTTCTGGTAGGGTTGTGAATACAATGATGTTGAGTAGCTCTAACCATGACAGTTAGTCTTTATGATGTAATTCTTCCAGGTTTTTATGTTCTCATATTCCCTTTATGATCCCAAAGTGGAAATGTCAGGGCTAGAGATGAATTACAGCCTCTAGCTCATCATTTTCTTATTTTGTCAGAGTAGTACTGGCTAAACCTGTATACCTAGAGGGGGCAGGTGTTGTAATCCCAAAACTGTGTGTACATCTATCACATTTCCTGCTGCTGGGAACTATTTCTTTCCTCCACATTCTTTGAGGGAAAGCACATTCCAGGTAAAACTCCAAGGTCTTCTGGCTGTTTGGGAATAATCATGGACTTTAATATGAGAAATGTATTATTAGTATGAGAAATGTAGTCTGAATTTTGGGGAAGAGTCACAGAGTCTGTGTTTAATGAATGAAGCTGAATTGTGGAATTAATCAGTTCAGAGCTGGAAGGTACCAACTCTAAATGAGAAGCCATAAACCTCCTGATTTTAACAATCAGGAAACTGGGGCCAGAGATGTTTTCCAGAGACATATAGCAAGTAAGCAACAGAGCCAGGCATTTAAATCCAGTTCATTTGACTGCAAAAAGCAGTATTTCTCTTCCCCCCCCCCAAGCGGAACCAGAATGCAGGTTCAATTTTAGAATTCCCATATAACTAAAATATGATTGATACATTTAATTTACTGTTTATTTAATAAAAACAAGTGTAGAAATAATGTTTTAAAATTCCTTTGAAAATAGAAAGCATTACAGTTGAAAGTTCCTTTGAGAGAAAAAGTAGTTCAAACAACTGTCTAAAATGAGATGTACCCCAAAAGATCCCAGACAGCTGGATAGCCTCTTGATCCCCCACTATACCCCCAGTGAAAAATCTTCATAACTTCCCTTTTTACTCATGGCAAAGTGAATGGTGAATGAGGAGCCAAATACTAAACTAAAAAAAAAAGCTGGAGATATCAAAAATGACCAAAACAGACACAAAATAAAAAAGGGAGCTCACAATCTAATGGGAGTTCATGGAGAAACAACATATAAGCATTCATTGCAACCCAGATATTTCTGGGTGTTATTGTTCAGTAATATCAGTCATATCCTACTCTTCATGACCCTGTTTGGGTTTTCATGGCAAAGATACTGGAATGGTTTGCTATTTCCTTCTCCAACTCATTTTGCAGATGAGGAAACTGAGGCAGACAGCGGTAAGTGATTTGCCCAGGGTCACACAGCTAGTAAGTGTCCAAGGGTAAATTTTCAGGATAAATTAGAGGTAATCTCAGAGAGAGGCAATTAGCATTGAGACAAAGAATGGACTGCTTTAGAATTTGGAATTGAGACTTGAAGGAAACAGAAAGAGAAGAAGTAGAGAATCCCAGTCCATTGATTATTGAAGTTACTAATGGGTAACAGTTACTGAAAATACAGGAAGTTTAGATATAGCTTGTCTTGTAAGCATTAGCAAGGATGCCAGCATCACTGGATTATAGAGTATTTGGAGGAAGGAAGATTGAGAAACTTGAAAAGGTAGGAAGGAACTAGATGGTGAAGGACTTTGAATACCCAACAGAATATTATATTTGATCCTGGAGAGGGGAGCCACTAGAATCCATTGAATAGTGGGGATTCCATAGTTTGACCTATGCATTAAAAAAGATCTCTTTAGTATTTGAGTTAAGGATAAACCTAAGTGGGAGAGAGACTTGAGGCAGGGGAATAATCAGGTTATTTCAACAGACTAAGCATGAAATAATAAGGTCCTGCATTTGGGTGGCCGCACAACCTATTGGGTTAGTGATACATAGGAGACATTTAATTTCCGAGGTCCAAATGGCAGTTGGTGATGTGGAGCTCAGAAGAGATGTTAGTGTGGGGCATCTGGGAAACATTTATCTAGAGAAGAAATTTGAGCCCATGGGACCTGCTAACATCCACAACTGAGCTATATACAGAAAAAAAGAGGGCAACCCAGACAGAGTCTTATCTGATGGGCCTTAGAGGTTTTTTTGTTAGAATAAAAAAATTAGCAATGAAAAAAATAAAGTGCTATATGAACCCAGTTGTCTTCATGACCCCATTTGGGTTTTCATGGCAAAGATACTGGAATGGTTTGCTAATTCCTTCTACAACTCATTTTGCAGATGAGGAAACTGAGGCAGACAGAGGTAAGTGATTTGTCCAGGATCACACAGCTAGTAAGTGTGTGACATATGTATGTATATGTGTATGTATCTATATCTATGTATCTATATATATGGAAATGGGGAAAGTCATGATGTGAAAAGGATAACTGTGTTTATGTAACTCTTTGAGTTTTGCATTGCTAACTTTTTGGTCCTAGCAAAAAATCTCTGAGGTCCATTAATGGTATATGTGTGTATTTGTCTATATGTGTGTGTGTGTGTGTGTGTTCTGATATATATGTGTATATACATGTATACATATCCATATATACATACATCACAACAGCATAAGAAATTATTAATTGAGAATTTTTGGAAGCTTTGCAGAAGCCATGGATGATACACAAAGGCTAGCAGAGAAGACAAAAAAGCTTAGAAACTCAGAAATGGGTAAAATAGATATGTAGCATTATATAATATCAAAATAAATAATTGATAAATAGTTTATCTTTTAATACCATAATAGTTTATACTTTAATACCATAATATTCAAACTTCTTGTCTGATATGAAGGAAGGGCAAAAGCAACTTAAGCAGATTTTCCAGATCCCTGGGGTGCCACACCTCTAACTCTGATGATGTGGAGGGATAACTGTTTGAGTTGTCGCTATCCTTGGCACTATTCATTGTGATTTGGGGATAACAGGAATATTGGAAACTCATTTTCCTTTGACTGTTGGTAGGGTGTAGCTCAACCTCATAGGATCCTCCCCAACTCCTTTTTTGATAACTGACTTATGCCTTTACTTAAATTTAAATAACTGAGAGATTTAAGTTATTCTCTAGAAAATATTGGTAGAATTTAGTCTAGACCTCGGTCTCACTAATCAGTCAGTCAAATAATATTTATTCAGCACCTACTATGTGGTAGGCACTGTGCTAAGTCCTAAGGATTCAAGATATCTAAGAACAACAACGACAACAAACCCTTAAAAATGGCCCTTGCTCAGGTTGCTCAGAGTCTAATTGGGAGACAACATTCCACCAACTATGTACAAGCAAGCTATATAGAGGGCAATTTTGGGGGTAGTCTCAGGGGAAGGGCACCAAGATTACAGAGAACTGGGAAAGGATTCCTGAAGAAGTTGGGACTTTACCAGAGGTTTGGAAGAAGCCAGAGAAGCTAGGAGATAGAAATAAGGAGGAAAGAATTTCAAGCATAGGGGATAGTCAATAAAAACACACCCAGTTGAGACATGTAAAGACCAGTTAGGCAGCCCCTATCACTGGTGCACTGAGTACATGGAGAGGAGTAAAAATTCAGAGCAGTAGAAATCCATGGAACAGCAAGGATGGCTCATTATTTTGCATTATTTTCTAAGCGTGTTACTTGGGTTTCTTTCAAAAGCTTCCTCTTTCCCTGTCCCCATTTGTTCATTAAAATCTTTTATCTGCACAAGTGGGACAGGCAATATTATTCACTCCTGAGACCCAAAGAATCAGGATACAGGAAATAATTCATATGCGGCATTGGCATAGGACAGGGGTAGAGAACCTGCGGCTTTAAGGCCCCATGTAGCCTTCTAGGTCCCTAAGTGCAGCCTTTTGACTGAATCCAATTAGGACTAAATCTGTCTTAATTTCTCTGGACTAGTAAATGCATCTCTTGTGATTTCTCAGAAAAAAATCACCTATTATAATCAGAGAAGAAAAGTTCAGAGCTTTCTACTTCTCAGCATTATATAAAAGAATATCATAGCATCAGCTGGAGCTACCTACAAATGCTGACATCAGAAACCTCTTCCCTAATGTTTTTGTGGACCTGAAACTTTACAAAGGCTGCCGTCTAACCAAATACCAAGCCAACTTTTCAATTCTTCAACAAAACTGAATGTTAAAATACACACAACAGTTTACAAAGAAGTCTAAAGCCATTCTTATCCTATGATTTGTCATTAAGGCAAAGAATGAATAGATTTTGTAGACCTATCTCAGCATGAAAAATATATCAGAAAGTATAAAATAAGTAATCAAGGCATCATATTCATATTTGCCATGACACATACAATTAAACTTAAATATATATTTTGGCTCATTTTCCACAAACTCCAAGATCATGTAAATTCTGTTTGTATTTCTTTCCATTCACTCTCACCCACTTACATAGTTCTGGCTTCCTCTGTTGTGGTTGGGTGTTAGCTCTGAGAGATTTTTATTACCCTGGGAATATGTTTAAATTCTATAAAGGTCCCCTGATGCTGACATGCATCTAAACCTTATAGTCTTTGAAAGTTTAGAAGCCAATTTCTGCCCCTCACCATGGAAACACGACTCCTATTTAAGTAAGCCATAGGGATTAAAATGAAGATTGATTAAAAGGTGCTGTGAATATGAAAACTGTGATTTAAATGCTTATTAGTTATTAGGGTAACCTCCCCCCTCTCAAAATGGAGCTCCTTTATCAAAAATTCTTTAGTAATGTGCTTTTTAGGATGTCTATTTAATTATACTTTCCTCTGGGCCTATGACACTCCACAGAATCATGCTGCCTCTTAAGTAGTTTTAAGTTGAAGTCCCTTTGCTCTATAAATTGCTTGAGGACAGGGTATGTTTTTCATTCTCTCTTGGAATCTTCAGCATCTTGAACACTCCCTTTCACATACTATTAAATACTTAACAAATACTTGGTAGGTAGAATTGATATTCTTATTTTTGAACACCTTTGACTGAATCTAGTTGACCAGGTGGCCCAGTGGATTGAGTGTCAGACTTGGAATCAGAAATATCTCAGTGCCTTTCCCACTTCACACTTAACTAGCCATGTGAAAACTTGCCAAGTGATATAAGCTTTCTCACAGTTTCCTCATTAACAAGATGGGAGTAGAAATGGCACCTACTTCACAGGACTATTGTAAGGACCTTTGCACACCTCAATGTAATGGATTAATGCTAGCTATTAGTATTGGTATTGTTGTGGTTGCTGTCATTAGGCACTTAATATGTGTTTAATTTTTATCATTATGCTCACAAAATCAAGGTTGCAATGGAAATCAGAAATCCTGAACTGAATCCCTTCTATAAGATGCTTAAAGAATGGTTCTTTCTCTCCCATCAAAAGACTTCCATCGTTGATAAAAGTATAAAAAAGTACTGATTTTGGCATTTAGGAGAACCTAGCTTCCAGTCCCACCTAAGTGTATGGTCTTGATCAATAATTGAAATTCTCTACACCTCAGTTTTCTTATCTGTAATATGGAATAATAATAGCCTCCATGGTCATCTAAACATGGTGATGATACAAGCACCTACCTCACAGTCATAAGAATCAAATAATATAAAATGATTCTGTTAGTCATGGGGGTCAGTATTTATGAAGTGCTCCCTGGTACCAGATACTATCCAAAGAGTCGGAGGGCAGGGCAATAATTAAAGCACAAACCAGCGATTATCCTCAGGTGGCTCACATTTTATTGAGGACAAAGGAGAGAAATAGCTGGGTACTTACAAGAGACACATAAAGAGGAAAGGGAGCTAGCTTCTGGTGAGACGGGGGAGACTTCCTGCAGAAGTTAGATTTAGTGCTTAAAGGAATCTTAAAGGTCATCGGTACAACCATTCATTTTACTGATGAGGAAAATGTGGTGTCAAGAAGTGAGATGACTTACAGATGAAAGTCACACAGACGAAAGTGTCATTGCAGGATTTGAACTCTGCTCCCCTACTTTAATTCATTTTGCAAACCATTAAGCACATTTACTTATATCAGTGCTTGGTGTGACTATTACCTCTTAGCTCTAGTTATTAGGAATCCTGCCTTTATACATAGCCTACATTTGCCTTAGTTACAATTGAGCAATATATGTTGGGTTTCCTATTACCTTGATCTCTCCCAAGAATGTAAAGGAAATCCTATTTGAGGGACATAAGAGAAATACATAGTTATTTTAGCAGGCCGTCTTTATCAATACTTTCCCCTTTTTCCTTGTAAACTTGGTGTTAGCCTCCTGAGTCTTGTTGAACATAATTGATTAGCGTACAAAATAGTGACATGAGACTCTGTTAATACATGACAGCAGACAAATACACCATTCCCCCACCACTCCTGTCCAAAGTCCTGATCCAGAATATTATTGAACAGAGATAAGAAGTTTTTTCCCCTAGCTCAGTTCTATTTTTGAAGACTTTAATTAGACCCTGGCTTTAATATGCTTTCTTAAGGCAGAAATTGTTTTCCGATAGATGGGTGGTTTTTGATTTTTCTGAGGTTTTGTTTTTGTTGTTTTTTAAAGTCTGAAAACAGTCTGCAAGGGCATTTTCCCATGGACTGGGCATGATTAAATATAGCAGGGGTTCCTTCTTCATAGAGTACGTTACCTTTGTCCCTTGTGTGTATATTGATATAAACTTTCAGCATGTTGGTTTTGTGATTTAACACAGATGGTTTCTCCTTTTGTTTAGGGTTTAAGAAATGGATTTCCTTTTTGTGCCCCTGGACTCCCTTCTCTCCTGAATAGAGAGAGGTGATAGCTTTTTAGGGAAACCAAATTGGTTTCACCATGGTATAATTTCAGAGTTTTGGCTCATAATTTTTATACCCAGGGGAACTGGCAAAGACCACGCCCACTTTGCAGTTAGGGGAGGGAGAAAAAGACTAGAGAGTTCTCTGAGGCAGCTCTGACCCCTCCCTCCACCAGGAATCTTGCCTGTGCTAAGGCCAAGGGTAGGAAACTTTGGATAACTTTCTTTGCTAATTATTTTTGCTAAAAAGTTGTTAAATTCTGTTCTTCTGCAGATAAAGGAATTAAAATAATGTCAATTTCCCTCTAAAATTTAGGACACAGGATAAAGCACTAGTTGCCCAGCCACACCCTTCTTTCTTCTCATACTTCCCCCAAACAACACACTTTAATGTATTTCAAAAATCCGGATACACCCTTATGTCTCAGTAGTTAGTAAACACATTTAAATTAATGTTCACTCAGTTATTTCCTAAAAAACAAATGGAAATCAGAGAATGTCAGAAAAACTACACAAGACAATTATATTTTTAAAAAATGTTTATTTTAAAGAAAATATGTAATCCAGTTGATATTATTACAGTAAGAAAATAATAAGATTGATCAAAATTAGTGTTAATTCAGGAGGTTTTTAGCACTGAGGAAAGTTTTGATTTTTTAATATCTTATTTTAGAGGGGGAAAAGCAAGGTAATTGGGGTTAAGTGACTTGTCCAAGGTCACACAGCTAGTGTGTCAAGTGTCTGAGGCACTAAAGTCCTCCTTGACCTTGAGCTGAGGTCCTCCTGGCTCCAGAGCCAGTACTCTATTCAGTACATCCCCTAGCTGCCCTAAAGGTTTTGATATTTAGTTTCTCTTTTATCAAAGCTATTCATAAAATAAAAATAATTTCTTGGTGAACAACAACTTTTGAAAGATTTCTTGGCATCAGGGATGATGGGTTCGACATTAGAAACACCTGAGTTCAAATCCCACCGTCATATGCTTACAGCTTGGGTGACTTAGCCTCCACCCACCTCAAGCAATGCCCGAAGATTTATTTATCCCTTAGCAGAGGGATTGTGATTCCTTTATGTGTCTGTGTAGGGAGTTCCTGATTCAGACGAAGTCACAGATTCTTCTATGTTCATGTAATTAAAGTACTTTAGATAATTGATGTTTTGTGAAGCAATATTTGTGGACATTGTTTAGGCATTTCTGGAAACCACAACCAGAGGTAGTTGTTAATGTTATTTTCATGATCTGATTTTTAAAAGAAATTCATTCCATCAACAAGCATTTACGAATCCCTACTTTGTGCCAAGGACAGCTGTGTGGCGGAGTACAAAGAGCACCAGGCCTGAAGCTAGGAACACCTGAGTTAAAATCTTGCTTCGGAAACTTACTAGCTGTGTGACCTTGGATAAGTCCATTAACCCTGATGGCCTCAGTTTCCTCATCTGTAAAATGAGCTGAAGAAAGGGATGGCAAACCACTCAATATCTTTGTCAAGAAAATCCCAAATAGAGTTACAAAAAGTCAGACATAATTTAAACAACTGAACAGCAAAACTATACGCCAAAGCATGACGTGTAGAAGGATTAGGTGATTTGCCTAAGACAGCCCATGAGGATACTGGCAGTTTAGGCCATAGTTCTAAAATATTCGCTTTTGTACACATAGGTCAGCTTTCTTCCCTAGGGAAGTCAAGTGCGTTAAGTCAAGTGCTATGTTTTTCTACCTAGGCTTCCCATACATTTCTGTGATCTGATTGACAGTGTCAGAAATGAATTTTGAGAGATGAATGACCTGAAGAACAACAACAAAAGTGCCCCTTGATAATAATTGATGATCTTTTAGGCCTTGATTGAAAATATTAACCTAATATTTATTAATCTAAGGATAATTAGATTTAACACTATTCAAAATACTTAAATTATTTAAATTTTGAGGACTTTTTTTTGTCTATATCATCACAGCTTTGAATCTCTCTCCACCAACCACTGGCAGCAGAAAGGCTGCAAATAATATTCTGAGGGGATCCCCAGAAGTTGTCATTCACTCAGTGTCTCATAACCAAATATGTCAAAGGCAAGAGTTAAATCCTTATCTCATTCCAGGGGTGGTCTACCATCTGCTGCAATATGGTGGCGCTCCTAAATTTAGGATATTATCAATTCCAAAGAAATTCATTAGGTTCAAATCTATGGGCAGAGACACTGGCATTGGACCAGTGATTTCCTTACTATAGAGAACTTCCAGATGAGTAAACCCCCTTCACCAACACAGTTTGACATCTTCTCAGAAATGTTTTAGATGTAGAGTTACCTAGATTATTGAGATGTTAAGTGACTTGTCTAGAGTCACGCAGTCAATATGTGTCTTTGCATTTAGAGTTTTCTTTGCATCACTATACAATATTGACTCTCCAGATTTAGAATTTGGGTGTTGCTAAACAAATAGAATTTTTTTTTTGCTAGGGGGAAGGCAGGACAATTGGGGTTAAGTGACTTGCCCAAGGTCACACAGCTAGTAAGTGTAAGCATAGAATTTCTAAAAATGAAAACCATAATTATGCATTTTTTGAAAATTTAACTTTGTGAATACAAAAGATTCTAAGAAAGCTTTCATAGGCGTAATATATAAGAAAATGATTTCCCTCTCTCCAACTGAGGTCCAATTGCCTTTTGCTATTTCTTCAAAGTTTTATTGATGCCTTTTTTTTAGAAGTTTATCATTACTCCCCAACCCAAAATAAAACTATTTCTTTAGGCAAGAATTAAAGATAACCAAAACCAATCCTCACATTGGTCATTTCCACTGTGTACACATCTCATTCCCCATCTACAGCTTACTAACATTCTTTTTTAGAAACAATAAAGATCCTTTGTCATTAGGCCTCTCAAATCAGAGTTTTTCAGTGCATTGATCACATTTCAAATGCTATTTAATTGTTTTTCCTTTACATGAAATTGGTTTCCACATATACTGAAAAATACTTTATATAAAATTACTTCATATATTTTTGCCTTCCCTAATATATCCATCTCCTTTTGCCCTCCCATAGAGTCATCATTTATAATAAAGAATTAAAAAAAAAAGACGGGGAAAAATCTTTCTTCTGTTGTCTTCTCATATCTCTTGTTTGGAGCCACTTTGGCCACAATAATTTCACAACATTTCATTTCAACTGCTTGGTTGTCTTTGCTCCTTCCATTCACATTATTATCATCATTGCATATTCTGGCTTTCCTACTCATGCTGGTTTTGCTTTCATGTTTTCCCAAGCTTTTCGGAATTCTTCCTATTCATTGTATCTTGTGGTTTGATAATACTCCATTGCCATCATATGCTATAAGTCAGTCAAACATTTCCCAGCTGTATTTTTGTTGTACTTTGTGTTTTTCCTAGCTTAGCTTTTTCCATCACACTCTCTCTCCTTCCAAATTAATTCCTAAACAATCCTATCCTTTTTTTGCTCCTTGCTTAACTTCTCACCACTGCAGCTGCTGCCTCTGCTTCTGTAACCTCTTCGTTGTCTCTGTGGACATCTAAAAATCTTTAAAGTTTCCAGATGCCACTTGATATGTAGCAGGGACTGAGTGGTCAAGATCAATACAGATCTGAATGTCAATTTCCAATGGGTCTGGGATGTCAGGAGCATGCTAGAAACCGAGGGGACAAACATGGGGTTTTTCTTCATGGATATTAAATGTGTGTGTGTATGTGTGTGTCTGTGTGTGTGTTTTAAAATTCACCATGCCATGTTAAGTAATATTAAGTCCTTTAACTTAATAGTAAACATCAATATCCACTGTTGAATCTAAAAAATCTACCAGGATTTCTTTTGCATTCTCTGTATACCACATCCAAGACTCTTTTCTCTAATGACCTTTTCTTGAATGGTTGGGATTTGGAAAATGGTTGGGTTGGAAAATACATCCTTATTCATTTTATTACTGATAGAATGATCGAATCAGCATCACAGGGAAACATCATCCATCAACAGCAAGTTATGAGATTTCACTGTCTATAATACATCGGGGCTTTCTTTTACCTCTAGAAGTTGTGTGTAAGTTGCTCATACTATCCTTCGCAAGTTAGTTGGTTGGCTTTATTTGCCTTTGTCCTTGCTACTGAAGAGTTCCATCATATTTTTATGTGCAAAATTCCCCAAACAAACTCTCTGCAGAAAAATATATGAAAACTAGTGGATGAAATTCCATTTTTTTCAAAATGACAGTACTGAAAAAAATCATGTATAATAATGCTTCTTCTGATTGTTGAATTAAGTGGTTCCTTTACTCCTTTGGCATCATTAGAAACTGACAGCAACAGTGGCTATGAGAGCTAAATAATACTAATTTTCACTTATAGGCAGACATGAAGGTCTGGGATTTTGATTTTCATTTCTTTAATTTTTGTCTATTTCCCATTGTTTTCTCTCTTTGGGTGAGTATTCTTGGCACCCACATCATATACATAAGTAAATGGATTAGGCTACATATAATTACCCATCACTATTATAAAGCAGAAAGTATGAAAACATTAAGAAAAAGCCCAGAATGTCTTTAAATACCTCTAGACTATTTAAAGCAGGGGTATAGTGTCAATACTGCTGGGGGATTTCAATCTCATTATGTACATGACTTTGAAAAGTTTCCCATAAATGTCAAAAGAAAAATGAGTCACAGATGTCCCTGTATTAAAAATGCAAGCCTCCTACTGGTCTTAAGAATTTGGGGCTAAATGAAGGGATTGTGGAAGCTTGGTGGCAGAGTTGGAGTGCATGGATGTAGAAGGGGTATTGGGATAATGTGAATGCATTAACAGAACTTCAGAATTTGTATCACTTAATGTTTAATTTCTTTGAACTGGCCCATGACCATCTGCATAGGAACTAAAACTATGTGATTGTAAGTAGGAGGTCATTAAAATAACTTTTGTAGTCTGGCTATCAAAGTCAGCTTGCGTCAATAGTCACAAAACATTTATCTAGTACCTACTATGGGCCAGGCATTGGGCTAAGTGCTGGGTATACAAAGAAAGGTAAAAGACAGGATATGTTCTCAGGGAGCTTACATTCTAATGGGGGAAGACAACAGATAGAAAGAAGCTGAAAAGCAGGGGTGGAGGTGGTGCCAAGAATGGGGTCATGGTGAAGATCTGCAGCCATTTTTAAATGATGAGAATGGATGCACTGGGTTTCTTCCTTAAATGGAGGAATTAGGAAGACCTCCCTAGTGCCCATCCTCTACCATCTCCAATCAGAGGGAGAAAGGGGTGCTAGGGTCAGGAAGAACTAAGGAGGTATAAACTCTGAGTTTCATAGTTGATGCAGTCTTACCTAACTCTTGGTATTTTTACCCACTGGTAGCTTTGATAAAGTCAACATGGTATATTTTGCCAATTCATTATGGTGTCAACCTTAGATGCTCTTATTATTTGTTAAGACCTTTATCTGATTTTCTTTGGTGTGATGCCAAGGCAGGAATCATAGATTACATGTTTAAAACTAAATGGGATTGTAGAGGTTAAGACCAACCTCATGACTTTACAGATAGAGAAACTGAGTCTTCAAGAGGGAATATGACTTGACCAAAATCACATAGCTAATTAGTGACAGAGCTGGAACTTGAATCAAGGTCCTTCAGTTTACAATTAAGAAGTCTTTCCACTCTAGCATGTTGTCTTCCCCATGAGGCACTAATGCTGATGTGGTATGGAAAGAGAAGCATTATCTAGATCAGTGGTTCTCAACCTGTGGGTTATGTTCAATTTGTAACAATGAAAATACATACTGTATAACAGATTCATGACAGTAGCAAAATTACAGTTATGAAGTAACAACAAAAGTAATTTTATGTTTGGGGGTCACTGCAACATGAAGAACTGTATTAAAGGGTTGCGGCATTAGGATAGTAATGTGGTGGGACTAGTGGACATGGGATATCAATATTCTCGAGTGTAGTCATTTATACCATCAGCGTTAACATGGGACATTATGGTTATCACCGCCATCATCACCATCACCTTCTCTTTTTCCTTCTTCTATCTACTTTGTATACATTTATCTTTTCTCCCACCCATCAGATCTACCATCCCTTTTCCCTTCTGTCTATTCATCTGTCTCTCCATTTCTCTATCCCTCCATAAATAACTACCTTTGGCATTTAAGCCTTGTAATTGATGGGCTGATTTTGGTGCACTATAAATAATGCTTCTCCTCCCCCACTTCTTTGAAGATCCATTCCTCTTTCAGTATTTTCCATAGCACTTGAATTATAAGAAAACTTTGAGACAAATCACTTTTACCAGATGCATCATTGTTCTTTTCTCTATTTCCAGGTCATCAATCTCTGCTAAGCCCCAAGCACCAGGCATTATTAGACTAAAATACTTCATTTTTTGCTGGCATCTTTTCTGCCTCAAACAACATCACAAGAGCACAGATGTGCCCACAAAGCCCACCACACAGCCTACTTTTGTTCTCAGCTGTTTTCACTTGGTTCTGTTGAAGGGAGGGACTTCCTGGCTGTATGCAAAATACAGGAGGGTTTATGACTTCTGAGATGGGAGATAGCAAAGCCCTACAGAAGCCAACCTGATGGAATGAAGACTAAGAAGCTGACATTTTCATATTAAAAACCTAAAAGCTCACTCCTTTCAATTTAATCTTGCCACAATAATAATAATTGTCCATATTTATGTAGTACTTACAGGTTTAGGAAGGTATTTACATATATTTTCTCATTTGAGCCTTGCAATAACTCCATGAGGAAGGTATTAAATATCTTATTGTCCCTGTTTTACAGGGATAGAAGCTGAAGCTCAGGGAGATTAAGTCACTTGCTTCCAGCCACAATCCAAACAAGTGTCAGAAGCCGAACTCAATTCTAGTCTTCCTTACGCCAAGTCCAGCAATGCTAGCCATGATTTAGTGCTAAGTCTTAGTTACGGACGGTAAGATTCTGTCCCAGAAGAAATAGACAAATCCTTCAAGGGGTAAACTAAGCCCTATTGGAGACCCATCAGCAATATGTTATCATTCATTAAGTGAGTGATCTAGAGTACTAATAATGCATCAAAATAATACAGAATAAGGTGAAGTAAGGGCAGCTAGGTTTCACAGGGGCACATAGGTGGTACAGTGGATAGAGTGCTGGCCCCAAAATCAGGAAATTTATCTTCCTGAGATCAAATCTAACTTTAGACCCTTCTTAGTTCGGTGACCCTTGAACAAGTCACTTAACCCTGTTTGCCTCAGTTTCCACATCTGTAAAACGAGTTGGAGAAGGAAATGACTAACCACTCCAGTATCTTTGCTAAATGGTCTCTCACAGAGAGTCAGACATGACTAAAACAACTGAACAAAAACAAAAGTGATGTTGAAAAAAAGTCTGATATAATCTAGAGATCTGGGTTTATGTCAGACTTGGACATTTAGCCACTGTGTAATATCACGTATTCACATGGATATTTGATGTTGTAGCTTCCTGAATTAGAGGTTGAGGATTGGGGTTTTTTTTTTGTATCCTCAAGGCTTAGCACAGTACAAACACTTAATAAACACTTGTTTGGCGGAGTAAATGACCCTCACTTCCCAGATCTCTAAAATGAGGAATCTGATGCCTTTCACCCCTTCTTGACATGGTTGTTGTGATAAAAACATTTTATGAACCAAAAAACACTTTAAATTTTTCCTAATATAAGATGTTGCATGCCCCAAATTAAACCATCATTTGATTTACCTTTCTGAGATGATGGCTGTAAAGTGTTTGTTTATGGTGTTCAAGGCCATGTGTTAAGGTACGGGATTGGGAAAAACAACAACAAAAAAAGATAAAAGAAATAGTTTCTGCCTACAAGATCACATTTAGGTCTTGGTACTGACCAGAAAATACATACAGTGCTTAATGTTTCTGCTGCTCAAAGTTAACAATCCTAAACTATTTTCCATTCAATACATTCTACTTTTTGGGAGGAATGCCCTCCCTATCTAGCCTAATGTTTTGTTTTTAAAATTAGTGAATTAAAGTTTTCTGCTTTTGAGGGTTTCATGATATGTTTTGAGTTTATTAGAAACATACTCTGGTGGTATTAAACTAGGGAATTGGTAGGGTATTCATACTTAAATTAGGTATTAATATCTAAGCCTCTGGAGACCAGAGGGGATGAGACATAGGACAGCTATGTTTTAATTGACAGGAGCCATAAAGGAAAAAAAAAGTCCAAGACTTGAAATGCTGCCCCAGAGGTAAGAACAGACTCACTGTGTCCTCATAAATTAGGGCCCTGGAAATCCACATGGCCTATAATGGAATTCAATGAATATCTGTTGCTGACCTGTAGGTAAAGGAATATGGGGATAAGTTAGTAGAAAGTGGAGATGAGAGAAAAGCAAAGACATACATGGTTCACCCAGGCTTGTTTCAGATACTTGGCTGGATGAGAAAAGTAAGCCTACTCTGCACTGACTCCACAACCTTGACCTTCCACCTCCTTAGCACCCTCAACATCTATCATATTGTCTGGCACATAGTAGGTGCTTAATAAAATGATGGGTGATTATTGTTGAAAATGATGATATGAAATTTGAACCCAAGTCCTTTGACATCAAATCAAATAGTCCTTCCTTTCTATTCTGCTTTCCCCCTCCCCAGTTAAAATATAACCTAACACAGGCACATGCCTGTGATGTCTTTGAGGTGATAGCCTCTATAGCTCCGTGTCATGCTTTTGGGGGGTGACCTGTTGTCTCTGTAAGTTACAGAAAGGTCAGGCTTGAGAGCAAAGTATTTACTGACTACAAGTCATTACTCTTGACAAGATTTGCCCTATATTTTGAGAAATTAAAACATATATATATATATATATACATATATACATATATATTTATTGTTTGTTTGTTCTTAAATTCAACACTTTGAAATCTCAAACAGGACATTGATTGTGCTATATTGTGCTTTTACAGGGTGTTTTTCAATGTATTTTATTTCTGCATCCAAAGATGGCCCTTATTGCTACTATGATCTGAGAGGGTATTTTTGTTTTTATCATTATTTGTTTTGGTTTTGCTTTTTGGTCTAGTGTAGTGTTTATTTTGTTGCTTGTTTTGTTAAACTGGGTTAGAGAGGAGGGAGTGTTTCCCAACAAATGAGAAATTTCATTCTAATGGAGAAGGCAGAGCTACCTCCAAAGAGCCGTGAATCAGAGCCTTGACTGGGGAAACATTCCAGGTGACATTCTCTACATATACACTCTCTCCAGGGTGCTTTATTCTTGAATGGAAGTAAATACGTCTAATCCTGAAGGGCTTTGTTTGCTTCAAACAGGATAGAAGGAAGCATGCATGGCATTTTTGCTTTATAAAATTCAACTTCTTTTTAACAACATTGTGTTATTGTTGAGTCTGACCCTTTAGAATCCCTTTGATCCTAACTTTACCATCTCAAAGTTCTGCTCTAGTCGGTTCCTGGAGGACTAAAGACTGGCAATGTGGTTCTAATATGTCAACATTCTCCATACTTTTTCACAGCCTAACCCTGATGCCTAGAATGTTCTCCCTCCTCATTCTTCAAAGCCTTAGACTCTTTCAAAGCCCAGTTCAATTGTCACCTCCTACTTGAAAACTTTCCTGATTAGCCTCCAGCCAGTAATACCTTCCCCTAATCCCCACCATGGATTTACCTTGTGCTTGCTTCTGTCTGCATTGGTTGATTCCCACCAATAAAATGTGAGTTTCTTAAGAGAAGGAATAATTACATCTTGGTCTTCACATCCCTAGTACCTACTACTCAATCAGCTATCTCTTAGCATTTATTAAGCAACTACCATGTGCCAGAAAATATTCATTAATTAATAAATACTGATTGTTAAGGTGTTTTTCATCTCTAGTACTGTCTGGCACATAGTAGGCATCCCTTAATAAATGAGTGTTTTCTTCTTTCCTATAGGCATGTGCTACTTCGAGATTAAGAAAAAAAGGGGTGATCCATCGGGGTCATCTAGTACAATTGCCTTATTTAACAGTTAAAGGAATGGAGGCAGAGGAAGGTCAAAGTACACGTAAAAGGTCAGAAAGAAAATATGAGGTTCAACCAGGATTTCAGTTCAGGTCCTCTGATTCTAAAATCATTCCTTTTCCTTCTATCCCCATCTGCCTCTCTCTATCTTAGAGCCCTGAAATCCTTCACAACTTCTGTAGTGAAATTCAGAGTCACATGAAAGAAATGGGCTTAATAGTGTCTCAGGGTCATCAGTTTAGTGCTAGAGGGGAAGCTAGGAGTAATCAAGTCACAGAATCTGAGAGACAGAAGGGACTCAGTGGCCAGCACCAATAGACCAAATAATCCCAGCTATCACCTACCAAAAAGTGGTTGACCAGTCTCTACTTGATGACCTTTTAGGAAGAAAAAGTCTACCATGTCTGGATGCAACTCAGTCCACTTTGGGACAAACTCATATTTAGGGAATTTTTTTTTCTGACAGCAAGCTGAAATTGGCCTTTTTACAAGTTCTATCTATTGGTTTGGTTCTGTTTCCTAGGGCAACGAGAACAAACCTAATCCCCCCCCCCCAAGTATATTCCTCAGATACTTAAAGAAAGCTATTAAAAACCTTTTCTTCTCTGGGTTAAAACAGCCTCAATTTCTTTACTCAATCCTTGTCTGAACTCTGCCCAGTTCATCAAAATTCTTCTTAAACTTTTGCATTCAGAATTGGATTCAGTGCTCCAGGTGAAGCCTCATAAGGGCACAATATAGTACTACTACCATTTCCCTGATCCCAGAACTTACTTCCCAGTTAATGTAGTAACAATTCCATTAGTGGTTTTTAACTGCTGTATTTTAATGCTGACACATTTTGACCACATGGTCCACTAAAATTCCCTTGTATTTTTAAAAATCAATTGCTAACACTACCTCTCTCCTATTATACTTGTGAAATTAAGAAGTCCGATCTCTTTTTTTTACATGTGGGGAAACTGAGACCCAGAGAGGCTAAGTGATTTACCCAGTATCACACACTTGGATCGGAGGTGGAAGTGTAGTCCATTTCTTCTTGAGTATAATTGAATTCCAGTCTAATTATCAACATTGGAAAAATTCAAATGATCCATGAATGCTGTTTGTTGGGCAGCCAGTAGAGTTTTCAGTTTATCTCTAGGCCTGGGTTCAAATAATTACTTCTCTATTTCTTATTACCCCCTATAACCCAGGTCACTTTATCTGTTTATGATGACTACATGGCTTTTAAGGTGCCTTCCAACTTTATGTCTATTATTTTATGACCTTTTAGACAGAGATTACAAATGGATAATGGCATAGGACAAGAGGAACAGAGTGGGTGAGATTATGTTTGGATAATTGATTAGTGTTTTTGGCAATTCCCAACTGGCCAGTCCTATAAAAGACCATCTTCAACAACATATGTTTCTAGTTGATTCTATTGATAGATAATAAGCATCTGATAATACTAACCATGTGTAGACTCAAAGTCGGCAAAGCACTTTCCATACATTAGTTTATTTGATTCTTGTAACAACCTTGGGAGGTAGGTGCTATTATTATTCCCATTTTACAAATGAGGAAACTGTTTTAAATAGATTAAGTGACTTGCCCATGGTCACACAGTCAGTATATGTCTGAGGTAAGATTTTAATTCGGGTCTTCCTAATTGCAAGTCCAGTACTCTTCCATAGCATCACCTGGCTTCCCTATGAAAACTACAATTCCATGAACTCAGAAGAATCAAATCATGGCAAGTAATCCAAATGGTCATGAAAAGATGCATTTCCTTGGAATATACACAGATATAGTGTGTGGACAATGGCAGCTAGCATATGAGAAGTAGTCTGAAAGGCATCAATAAGGCATGTATGACTATGGAGAAGGCAATGAATGGAGAATTACAATACTAGCTTAGATGGATTCTCATGATAATTAATGAGAAGTAATAATTATATAGAATAACATAATCATAAGAGTATGTGAATATTATATAATATATAATTTTATACTAATGTATAATCTATTAATAATAACTATAATAATAATGATAAATAATAAAAGAGACAGAGGAAAGTTTGGTTGATTTTTTTGTGGAAGATTTCTAAAAAAACACAGAAACCAGAATTCACTAGACTCCAATGGTTAAGGTCACAGGTTCATCTAAGTATAAATACATGGATTTTTAGTAACAAAAATTTCTGCTTTTCTGAGCAGACTTCAGTGTATTTGTTTTTTTGATAAGTGAAATCACCTGCATTCTTGTGAAAGCTCAAATCTTTTCATGAATACCAGAGAAGAGACACATTTCCAATCCCACCTGGAACGTACCAAGCCCTGCCCCCCTTCCCTTTTGGAAGGTAACACTTTACTCACTAAGTATAAGGCAAAAGCTTAGTGTGGCTTATTCCTATAATAGTCCCAAGTGTTACTAAACTGGTCATACTCTTTCTCTCAGCCTATCCTTTTGAACTGGAAAAGGAGCAGAGAAAGCAGCTGGCCCAGAATGAAGTCTGAGCTTCCTGCTTGGATTTTCCTCTGGCTCCTCTAGTAATGATCCCTATTAGCACGACACTCGGACTAAGTGAGCAGATTGGCCAGCCTGTACAACTATGCAGAACACACAGCACTATTTACTTGCTTGTTGATTTTAATTACACACATTTTGGGTGAGGCAAATAGATTCAGCTGCATCCTATTCAAGAAAGATTTATTAAGTACTTTGTCTGCAAGGAATTGTGCTAATGCTGCTAATAAGAAATCCCAAAATGAACAGTCTCTGCCCTCAGAGAACTTACCTTCTGACTTTCACCCAGAACTCCTGGCACTGCATTGCATTGCCTCCCTCAAAACTTTGCCAAAGTAGTTAATTCCTGGCCCAGTCCTCCAGGATCCAGCAGAGGAGGTACTCACCAGGGCAGTCAATAGAGCCAGAACCAGCAGGGGAGAGTCACACTACAGATGAGCAAATGGGTACCTTGCCTTTCCTTAGTTCTATTATTTATATGTTCTGTGTCCATTGAGGGAGACAGTCTTACTCTAGTGTTTAACAATTTTACAGTAGTGAATAGATAGGGAAAAGGTTGTAATAATAAGACATACAATGGTAGGAATTAAAGTTAGAGTGTGAGATGCACTCTGGCAAATTTAGGAACTCAACAAAGGGATTAGGAACCTAGTCTTACTTCACTGTCCAACTGCCATAAAATGGTGTAAAGCGAAAGAAATCTGTAATATGATTTTATTTTTAAAAATGCAACATTGCCCTTAAAAGTGATGTTTAATTTGGCAACAACTCCTTAACACTTGAATGAAAATGTCCTTCCCATGATACATTCTTTAAATACCAACCAGCTTGTGGAGGAATATATTATCCTTTCTCGCGCTCAAATAACCACCATTAATATCATTTGGATTGAGGCCTGGATTGCAAGAAAAGGAGAACTGGAAACCTGCTAGGAAGAATTAATAACATTTTTATTTTTCCCTCCTGAATTCTCAAAGCCTATGCCAGGAGAATGTAAGCTCTGGCAGGTCCTATCAAGATGGAGAGGCTCAGAGTATGGGCCTGGTGACAGATTGTCTCTTGTCCTAGGAACAGCCTAGCTAAGTGAAGAGAGGCCCATTACCAGGAGAAAGACCAAATTATTTGCCCCTGGCTACCCAAGAAATAGAACAAATAGCACTAGTCAACTATGGAAAAGAATTGTGTAGGATGAACAGACACGGCAGTATGGTGATCTCCACTGGTATGGAGGGAACTCACAATAGTGTGATCTACCAAGGCATGATAATGGATTTTATAGAATTGTCAAATTAAGAAGGAGGTTGGGAATCATGTAGACCGACTACTTCATTTAATATATGTATGATTTGAAAGATTCCTTCATACTTTGTCTTTAAACCACAGACTTTGCATTTTCTTCCTAGCCTTCTATTTAATGTTCCCTACTAACAAACAGAAACTGTTCAACAAAATGGACCAGCAGCAGTACCATTCTTCATAGCACAGAACGGTTCCACCCCGGTGATGTCTTTCTTTTCTCTCTGCCAAGACGGGGAACTTGGGTTTCAACTGAACTTTTTTTGGGAACAAACCTGGTCTTTGAGACTCATCTGAAATAGAACGCCTTTTAGCGTTGCTTCTGATTACGCTGTTGCAGAAGGGATTCTCTTCATTTTGCTTTTTCTACAATCAGTTCAGATAAATCTTCCCTTATTTGGCCAACTCTATGAATGCCTCGTGTGTATTGTTTCTTATGACACAGTAACATCACATTGCTATCATTTTCCAAGTTTATTTTTCAGCTGCCTCCGAGATCAGGGGTGGAGAACCTGTGGCCTCTGACCTCAAGGATGACCTAGATAATAAAGATCTTTTTGTTGTACTGGTGGTTTTCTGATTTTTACTAATGCAACCCAAAGTGCTAACTACAAACCTTTGGTATGCGTGGGATCTTTCTTAATTCCTTGGGGCATATGTCCATTATTGTGATTATTGAGTCAAAGAGTAAGAAAAGTGAAGTGATTATTGTCCTCACATAATTTCAAGTTGTTTTCTAGAATTAACCCTTTAGTTTTACAGACAAGGAAATGGTAGTCTAGAGATTTCCAATACTTTATCTCAGATCACCCTAGTAGTAAACAGAGCTGGGGTTTAACCCTATGTTCTCTGAAGCCTGTCCTATTGTTCTTTGACTACAGTCTGCCAACAAAGACACATTTTTAAAAAAGCTGTTTTCAATCCTCACCTAACGAAGACTCACATTTTCTCCATTCACTTTTCTATAGAATTTTTTTTTTAAAGGCAGCAGAGTTGATAGAGAATTTCTAGTTGTGTGACTCCTCAGACTCAATTTCATTCTCAATAAAACTGACCTTATAACAATAGCAACTTCCTGTTGTCACTTAATAACAGTGTCACTCTCCTGAAAGCAACCAAAAAATTGTTGTCCAGATTAAAGTTAATATGAACATATGTGTGTGTGTATTTATATAGGGGAGAGAGAGAGAGAGAGAGAGAGAGAGAGAGAGAGAGAGAGAGAGAGAGCTTTGCAAACTTTAAAGCTCTATGTAAATGTGGACACTTCTTATTATAGCTTTGTTGATGGGACTTGACCAGGGTGGCATCGTCCAATTTTGAGGCCATATATGGCCTTTTAGATACTTAAGTGTGGCCTTTTGACTGAAGGATCTAGAAGGTCACAAGTGGCGTCAGTGCTGCAGGTTCCCCACGCCTGGATTTGATAGTCCTCTATTCTCATGAACAAGATGAAGAAATTTGAGGCAAAAAGGAGGGCATAGTGAGGTGGATTTAGTACTGGCTGAATGATATAACCAAAGACAGGTGAGCAGCTGGTCAGTTTAGAAGGATATCAATCAACCAATCAATGTGCATTTATTAAGCTCTTATTATATGACAAACACTGTGTTCCTGGTTAGGCACTCAAGGATTTGCATTACCACAGGTTCAAAGTCTCCCCTCGACTCCTAATCCCCATGGAGCTAAGAGAGGGGTTTTCTGGAAACAGGCTACTCTGCTTTCTCAATATAACAATATTCATGAGTTCATTGTCTTCTGAACCATAACCCAGTTCCCTACCACTTCACCACTTCTCTTTCTTCTTTTCTTATCCTCTCCTCCCCACCTCGATCATTAGCTTTGCCCCAAGTGACAAAATTCTTCGATATTAATCCTGTTTAAAATTCCTACTTGGGAATGTGCAGAAACTATTCTTTCTCAGGCCAGATTTGGACTATAAGGTTTTTGAAGCCCCTTTCAAATCTGAGATTCTGTGATTCTATTGGCCAATGTTTTTCTTCTGAATGACTATGATGAATTAATTCCAAATATATTGGTTGCTTCTGAAGATCTTGCAGGTCTTTGTAAGAGCTGACACATATGGGCTCCAGTGAATGATTCTGCTGAAGGTCAAGGAGACTCTGGAATCTCAGGAAACTGGCAGCCCATTGCTGTCAATTACAAGAAAATCAAAAGTGTAAAGTGTAATTCCCATTGTGCTTCACCTTGTCACTGAATGCAACTTTCTCTGTTAATTCACTGAGGTGAATCTCTTGGCAAATATTTCTGTAGCTTATCTATTTACTAGAGCCATCCTGTAACTCCACCCAAACCAGCTCTTCTCTTGGAGAATCTTTAAACAGAGAAAAATGTTAAGCACCCTTTCAGCTGATGGTAGATTCTAAATACATAGAATCAATTCACTTTTCCAGTCTGGCAGCCCTACAAGGGAGTTCACTTGTGTTTTCCCAATTTCTATTGCAAACACGTTGTCACTAGCTTTGAGAGTGATAAAAGTACAAGGCAAATGGAATTTGACCTGGTCAAATAGAACATTTCTGGGATAGCCTTTCAGAAGCCTCCACAAATTGGATATCTGATTTAGAAAAGTCAAGATTCTTTCCTCTTTACCTTCCATTCTTTGGTGAGGAATTGGGCACCTGAAAGGTCAAATGAAGAAGAAGCATGTGGAACACCTTCCTGGGATAGATACCTACCACATGCTAATGGTGGTTTATTATTCAGCCCTATGGTAATTCACTCATTCACAGAGAAGCTACCTCCCAGTCTCCGACAGCACGCTGTTTCATTACAATTCATCTTGTTTGTTGAATAGCAGTTGAGGAAAACAAACAGGCATTGAAGGCATGTGGTGGGTGCACACGCGCACACACACACACACACACACACACATCAACACAAAACCAGACAAACCCAAATCTAAACAGGAGAATCAGGTAACATTACAGAAAATCATCTCATTTGTTATCAAGACCAGTGTGAAACCACAGAACCGTGCAGAATTTTGAGTTGTCCTGGATGAAAGATGAAAATAATTCAGAGTGATTTGTTGCAAGCAATGTGACAGGTCAGCACATTTGAATCTCATTTGAATGCAACACCTACCACCAGCAGAGGTGTAGGCAGCCTATCTGGCGGTGCTTTAGCAAGTCTCTATCTGCAGTGTGAAGGAAAAAAAAAAGCCAGATCCTAGAACTACACACAGCCAGGTATGCTGTGGAAAGCACACTTCTCTTTGATGCCTCAAACTTTGTGGCAACTATACATTTCTCTTTGCTTGATTGGAACCTGAAAGACAAATAAAGTCCATGTTTATTTTTAAGTGATAATTTTTTGATATTACTAAGACTATTAGCAAAATGTTTTTCTGGCTGGCTGTCCCTCCCCCTGTAAATTTGGACTTGTGGCATTGCTTTAGTAGAGTAGCAATGATGATGAGGAAAGTTCATGTGACCTTGAGGTCATCTAATCCATCTTCCTACAATTACAAATGAAAACAAGTGAGGTTGAGAGAGATGTGGCTTGTCCAGGGTCGTCTAGTCAGTAAACAGCAGAACTGGGATTCAAAAATAGATTCTCTGCCTGACTCTAGTGCTCTTCCCATGCTCCACAATGGACACAAGGCAGCCTTGGGTGATATAATGAGAAAAAGCTCTCACCTCCTAGGAAGAGACATGACCAGGGTCCTCAGTACTAATGGCAAATGATACAAAGAAAGTTATTATTTTGCTGATCGTATGTGAAGGACTGTGACTCTGGGCTACTGGTGTTCTGAGTGATAGAATTTGGAAGAGGGAACACAGAAATGCACACACCTGTGTGTGGGGCGGGGTGTAGGGGGGGCGGGGTGTGGGTGTGGGTGTGTCTACACTGGTGCAAATATAATGAACTGCCAATCACAGTCTTTGAGTTTACAACTCATCTCTCTTACTTATTACTTGTGCAACCTCTCTGGTGTCATCAGATTTTTTTTTTCAGTAAAATTAGAGAGTTGGATTAGATGCCATCTCTATACTTCCCTCTCGCTCTGGATTTCTAATCCTATGACCATCTGAAAACGAATGATCAAGTAGCTGGTGAATATAATTCCATTTCATTTAATAAGTTATGTCAGTACCTTTTATTAATATTATACAATCATTTTGGGGCACTCCTGCCACAGCATTGATCTTTCTCCTATGTAATATGGGAAAAAATGTTGAACAGAATAAACAATGACTACATAGGTAAATGTATGCAATGTGCTGTATCACTTTATACTAAAAGGAGTTAATAATATTTAAAATAATGATAATAATAATATCAAGCATTTACATAGTATCTACAATTTTTCAGTCCTCGTGATCATTTTTATCCTCACTTGGGAGTTAGGTACTATTTTTATGTTCATTTTGCAGCTGAGGAAACTGAGGCAAATAAGGGTTAAGTGACTTACCCAGACTCATACGACTTGAAAGTGTCTGAAGCCCAACTTGAACTCAGGCCTTCCTGACTTCAGGCCCAACACTCTGTGCCCTGTGCCAGGTGGTTAATGTCCCATCGATTCTACAGTACCAATATTGGGTATTCTGCTTTCTCAGAGTCCAGCTTCCTATGAGTGCTTGTGAAAAACTTTTGTTGCAAACTGTGCTTTCACCCACTGTGTGCTATGGGCAGGATTCTTCCTAACAGACTGACATCAGTTTCACTTGGGGATAAAATTGAGCTCATTCAGTTTCCCAAAATAAGTTGCCCTCTGCTTTTCTAGTAGATTCTTGACAGTCAAATATATTACATTCCGATCTTTTAATACAGCAGGCAAATATATTCCTGGTTTGGACTCATTATTTATTTATGAGTGTCATTCACATAACACAGATAATATAGTCTTTATGTATTATTATTCTTTAGAAAAGCTCTGAATAATCTACACTTACAAAAATGACTTGAGAAATCCAATAAAATGAAAGAAAAGAGAAAATAAGACTCACAGGATAATGGCTACTTTTCAGACAGAGATGAAATAGTTTGATTATAAAGGAGTTTTCCAAAGTGTTTCAGAATACTCCATCCTCTTTCCCTTACCTTATCTCCTGCCTGCAGTGATCTGGGTTAATGAGGCATGGGACAGTCCATGTCAGAGGTCAAGATAAGGAGGAGAGCACAATTGTGCACAATTGTCTAGCATAACAGTCTGGGCCCTTCCAGATAGTATTCCTGCCATGGAACCGCCAAACGTAGATGACTTTACCCAGTTATTGGACTTTATGCTTAATACTCTCCTTTTCTAACCTCATTTCTAGCTACTTAGCTGTCACTTAGCATTAACACACCTCTCTTTACATTGGTCCATGTTGACCCATTGATTCAAGAGCAACTTTCTTATTATAATCCTGCTTAATCAAATACATGCCTAATGGGCAAAGTCCATCCAATTATCTCTTTAATTAATTATGTCCCCACACTCCAGTGTACCCATGATTTAATCAGCATGAGATTTCCTTTCAGTGATGTAGATTATAATTCTTTCACACTTTTTCAACATGTGGGACTCTTGCCCAATCTCCTCCCCACCCCACTCCCACTCCCATCGCCACAACATATTCTCCGGAAGTGACAGTGATCAGAATCCTTCCTCAATTCCTCCTAACATCCCAAAGAGGCTTATTCTTTGATTATCCCATGTACTAGCCACTGACGAATCTATCTTCTTTTTTAAGCATACATTCTTTGATGATATCCAAAACACTACATCTCAAATTCCATCATTCTCTGCCTGTAATGTTCAATAACCCATTCAATTCTGGGATAGCTTGAATTGGGAGGAAGTTTTTCCCTTTCAAATGCATCTACAATTTCCATCCACTGTTCCTAGTTTTATCCTCTATGCTCGAATGGGACAAACCTAGCTCCTTTCCCACAAGACAGACCTTTAAATATTGACTCCATCTTAATCCAACCATTATTCACCTCTCTTCTTCAGGCTAAACCTCTTTGACTTAATCCCGCTCACCTTCACTAAGTGTCTTAAAATAGTTGCTTCCTAACATGGGTGTTAGTGATTTATCTCTTTCTATAAAAATAGCTACATAGCAGCATGGAGCATTGGGCAGAGGGCTGGACTTCAAGTCAGGAACACCTGAGTTCAAATCCAGCTTCAGATACCTACTAGTTGTGGGATCCTGAGCAAGCGACAGCCTCATCTGCTTTAGTGCCCTCATCTTTAGATGAGAAAAAAATAGCATCTATCTCCTAGCGAAGTGAAAAGGATAAGAATGTATATTTTTTCGAGTACTTTGTAAACCTTTAAATGCTTTATAAATTCTAGCCATTCTTATTATTACTCTTTTATCAAATAATTTTATGGAGTATAAAATTGAATGAAACATTGACATTGAAAAGGAAAAGAAAAAGAAAAAATGTCCCTTATTTCTTCTATCCTCCCTTTATTTGTAGCCTCACATGTTAAGGTTACATAAAAGTCTTTCTGCACTTCATTGAACAGTTTAAAAAAATAAATGGTCACATTTCCAGTTGTCATCAAGATATATATCCTGTATTGCCTAATCATGTATTGCTTTATTTCATGAAGAAGTTACTCTCAAAAATGAGATGTGTGATTAAAAACCTGTGTCATGAGAAAAAAATCTGTTGGAAGTGGATTATGGATTCTGAAACATGGCTTACCTGGTGATTGATTTAATAGTCTAGTTCTTTTAATCTGTATATGAGAAGAGGAAAAAAATAATAATGTAGGAATATTAGGAGTCAAAGGATGGAAAAGAAAATTTCCTCAGTTGGTGTACCCATGTATTTTTAGATTTCATTTCATTTATTTTTATTTTACTCATTTCTTCATTCCTTTTTTTACATTCAATTTGGGGCATTTCATTTCCCCCCCCAAATATTATTTTAGACTCAAATGCCAAAACACAAATTGAGAACAGAGAAAATAAAGAATCATAAACTTAAATATTGGAGCTTAAATCCGAAGTGAGAAAGAAATAAAACCATGTCATGTACATAGCAGAACATAAGAGAGGATTCAAAATATGTAACAATAAAGTTTCACAAAAGCCTATATGACAAATAATACTCCTTGTGTTGAGAACTGTCCATCTTTTCTTTGCTTCCTTTTGAGTTTTCCTTTGTTCTCTACTTTGCACTTTTTTTTTTTTTTTTTTACTATAATGTAGTAGAAAGAGTAGTCTGACTTTGCAGTCAATAGTACGTCAGCTTCTGGAGTACAGACTCTACTTAGTTCCTGTCTCTGTTTCCCCAGAATGTTGCCAAATCCTTTGTATAATGTCAATATTCCTGGAACTTTGATAGATGATTTTGTTCTCATCAGGCTATATAACCAGCCAAATGTATTGCTTTATTTCCATAAACCGGAAAAAATGTGGTGCATTTTCTAGGTTAGATAGATTTCTTCCTGAAGAGTGACTTCAATGTTTGGACGTCTGATCTGTTGCCTAAGTTGCTTACATCTTCCTGGGTTGGTATTTGCTTAGAGATGACTTGTCATATTTGACTTTCTGGCCATGGAGTCTTTTCAGAACTGTGACGCACAGGATTAAATTCTGGTGGCATCATTCAGAAAATGCCTGAAAATCTGAACATTCAGAGGTTGATGAGCATGTGTGTCCAAACACATAGGCTGGCAGGGTCTTTCTAGTTGGTAGGTCATAGGCATCAAAGGCTGTCATGCCTTCCAAAGGAGGCATTGAGAACTGGACAAGTATACCAAGAATTGTTGCCTCATTGCTTCATTTTCCTTGCACAGTGGAGATGCCATTCTTTAAAGATAAGGGTCAGTATGTGGATTGAAATCTGGAATTAGTACAGGTATTGGCAAGTATTTAGCCTGCCCCCTTCATTTTATGTACTGGGATGCCAAGACCCACAGAGCTTGGGTGATTTCCCCATGGTTATACAGTAATGAGTAGCAGAATCAAAATTTGAACTCGGGTCTTTTAGCTCTGGATACAGTTTTCTTTTTAGTATACCATGCCATCTCCTGCCCTCATCAGCATGAGTTCTAGTATGTACCATGAATGTTATTATTTATAACAACAAGCAATGATGCAAATGAATGTTGCATGTTGGAGTTGAGGGTTACAAAAAGCTTCCTTCTTCCCTCACCTCCCTTCCTTTCCTCTTTCCCCCTTCATTTCCTCCTTCTCTCCTTTATTTCCTGGTTATTTTTATCCTTTCCCTCTCTCCTTCTCACCCCTTCTTCCTCCTATCCCTTCAAGATATCCCCAGTCTGTCTGATATCCTCAATGCAAAGAAATATCCTGTGCTCTGCCTGCATTTGAACTACTTATCCCACCATCCCAGGGCATATGCTTTGAGTTACTTCTCTAAATCGAGTTGATAGATTTTCACTGATCCATCCAAATTCATCCAGTCCCACTTGTGATCAAGTGCCGGCATTTCTGAGCTGGCTGGCAACAGTCCATCCCCGTGGAAAGAGTAACGCTAATATTAACTCCCATCCATAGAGTGCTTCATCATTTACAAAGAATGAAACTATCTAGAGCACATGGGATCTGCTTGCATGGCCCGGTCTCATCCTCAGCACCCTGTTCTAACTGACAGAGCTCATCAGCTTTCCTGTTCTAGCGTGTCTTGTCCTTAGGTATCCCTTTCCCTAAAATACTAGTAACTGGCAGAAGCCAGTACTTTCTCTAGCCAATTTCACTCCTACAAAAAATTCTGCCATCCTTGCAGGCCAAAATGTGCCACACTCCTGCCTACTTATTTGCTTGTTACAACAGAGGAAAAGCCAGGGTGCTGAGCCATGATAGCTTGGCTCCTCTATTTACCCAGCTTTTTCCTTAGACTCTTCTGTCAGCTCTCAGTGCAACCTGAAACCCAGAGCCGGTGGACAGCATTCTCTCATCTGACAGGTTTTCATACATGGGGGAATTTTATTGGCTTTCTCCTGTGTCTCCTGTAAGGCAGGCTGAATTGTAAGCAGTCCCAAGTGCCTGTAGACTAGAGGCTTTATCTTTTTATTTTTTCCCCTCCCATGCTGCTGGTAATCTCTGCTGTTCTGACACCCGTATGGCAAGAGATGAGGTGGGAAGCCCAGAATGTAGTCTTTTCAATACTATCACAGAGTGATTTCTTGGAGGAAGAATTCCTGGCTTTGAGTGGTTCCCATATTTAAAGGAGGATTTGGAGAAGCTGAGAAGCAGTCAAAGATATACTATTAAAATGGACAAAGGGAGAGAAAATGGGACAACAAGGGGAAGGACAAGGCATTGTGGCTGTTCAGCCCTGGAAGACACAACAGAGGGGTAGCTTCTGTGAAACAGGAACAAAAATGAAAGCAAAATGTGATCATGGATCCCACTGAAAAGCTTTACTTATTCAGGCCTAGTTAGCATGTATCTGGAGTATCATGCTCACTTCTGGGCCCACTTCAAGAAGGTCAATGAGAAGTTAAGCAGCATAGACAAGGGCTCCCAGGATGATGAAGAGTGTGCAACCGTGAATCATAATGAAATTAACTTGGGCTCGTGTTCTAGAGGAGGTGTTTCCTTCTCTCCTACCATGGCCCCATTCACCATCTCCTTAACTTTGTAGATCAAAGTACTCTCCCTTCTGATCACTGCCCCTTATGTGAACTGCCCAGTTAGAGGGTAAAGTCCTTGAGAGCAGGGATCATCTTTACTTTTGTTTCTGTGTCTGATCTGTATCACGCTTCATGGCTCATAGCACTTAAAAGTTTGCATTCACTCAGTTGTCCCTGGGTGTCACTAGCCCCAATTTGCAGAGGTGATACGTAGCGGAGGAAAAGTTCTCTGTCTCAAAATTCCACCATATCACCACTTATCCAAGATCATACATCCAGTGAGTGGAAGAAATGAATTTTGTGTCAAGTCCTCTGACCTCCAAATCTACTCCCCCTTCTACCACACCATCAAGGTTCTGACTACAACATGCTGCCCCCCACCCCCATCCCCAGGAAGCCTTGAAAAGTATTTGATGAAGACATGACTTGATCAGAATTATAAATTTTGGGACTTCAACCTACTAGCATTGGGTAAGGTAATATTAAAAATCCTTCAGGTTAAGATAGACTAAATCACCTCTCTACACAGAGAATGGAAAAAGAAATGAGAGCTTAAAGCAAAGGATATCAAAGGATGTTTTTAAGTGTCCCAGTGATAGCATGTAGGATCAGGTTTCTGTAGGAAGCCATGAAAATGGATAGGCTTGTCTAGATGTTGCATGATTGTATGAGATAGAAATAGCTTGAGGTAGATTGGTTAGAGTCTTTCTAGATGACTTTTTTAAATAATAAAAGTTTGAGAGGGAGTATGGTTTAGTAGAGAGCAATTTGGCCTCAAAGTCAAGAACACAAAGTCAACTCCTTCCTAGGACACATACTGAGTGTATACTCCTGGGTAGGTGATTTAACTGCTTAGTGCCTTCAGACAACTCTAAGATTATAAATTGCAGAGAAGATTTAATTCCTCACTAGAAGCTCTGTTCACCAATGAAATCACAGATTCAATGTGCATAAAAAATTAACACTGAAATTTGACATAATCAATTTAATATGTTCCATCACTACTTACATTTCAATTAATTTCATTGTGTAAAATGTCCTAATAAAATTCTAGTCTCTCCTACTAAATTCTCATCAGGAAGGGTTCTCTGTACATTTTTCTCATTCAGGTCTTTTTTTCTTCTAGATAACTTTCAGAATTGTCTTTTAGACCCATGTTTGTCTGCCAGCTACATGACCCAAGCTTCTCACTAATAAACATAGTCTAATCAAAAGCATTGTCCACGAATGTGCTGAGTTCTGGTTAGGGAAGTTCATGCACACTATTGGACTCAGTATTGCCTGAAACTCTTCATGGTTCCCACTTGAATTAAGAGAAGGTCTCTGATTCAGGACCTATATGAATCAAGAGGCAGTGTAATACAGTAAGTACAGCCCTGGCCCTGGAATTTAGAAGACCTAGACTCAAATCTTCACTCTGATCATTTTTGTTGTATATCCTAGGACAAATCATTTGATGTATCTGAGATCATTTACTTATCTGTGAAATCCAGTGACTTGAATGAACTTTGTGTCAAGTCCCCTGATCAGGTCCTCCTTCTAGCTTGATCTTTTTGATCCAGATGTCTTCAGGATGCTTCCTCTTTAAAGCACTAGAAAACAAAAATCAAATTTCCCCATGATTTTCCCCTATTTCTTCTTGAATATCCTTGGTAATTTGGCAGTGTGAAGAAGATTTAAGCCAGTATTTTGATTTTCTAATCAGTTCTCTGTACCTCAAAAGATAGCTTCATTGACACTCCACTTGGGCCAATCATTTCAGTTACTTTGGACCAGGAAAATGTAGCTTGCTGCTGTGCACCTGTTGACCTGGAATTGTTGGAATCTTAAGGGAGAAACCATTTTCTCCCGATCCATGAGAACCTAGAGCAGATGTTCAATTTGGTTAGTCTCCAAAAAAAGTGTTAGAAAATCGGGGATGGGGGGAGGTGTGAGTGGAGCATCTGTTTTATAAAAATTTCTGTCTCACCCACCTTGAATGCTCACTCAGCTTTATGTTAGACAATTGTTTCACTAAATAACAGCTCTGACCATCTTTATTTTTTTCATATATATGTATGTCTACATATGTGTATATATATATATACATATAAAGGCAGATGGAGTCACATTCTGACATTTGTACAGTTATGCCAATATTTCAATGTGTAGCTTATAACAGAAGCACATAGTGTGGGAGTGTATAAGGGAACCTATTGAACATTGATTGGAAGTTCTTTGAGGACAGGGTCTGTTTCATTTTTATCCTTGCCTCCCTAGTACCTAATGCATTATCTTGCGCAATGTCAACACACAGTAAGTGCTTGATTTTTGATTGATTAAATAATAGGGATGATTTTATATTTTTCTTTAACAATTATTATTTCATTTCAGTCACATCAAGTCTATGAGTTTAGCACTGTTTCTAGCTCCATTTTACAAATGGGAAAACTGAGGCTTAGCGAGGTTAAGTGACGTGCCCAGGATCTCACAGCCAGTAAGCATATGATATGGCTACTCAGTTTATCCTGCCTCTGAGTTCAACACTCTAACAACTATTAAAGATGAGTAAAGTGAACTGCAGTGTGATTCAAGCAAGGCCATATTATAGTAATAGTAATTAATAATAATAAAAATAACAAATATTAAATAGTTTTTTGTGGTATATAAAGAGGTTCGCATACATTATTTCATTTGATCCTTGCAGCAGTATTGTGAGATATTTGATATGTATTAGTCCTTACCTTACAAATTATGAAACTGAGGCACAATTCTCAATGGATTACCTGATATATAGACGTCCCAGTGATAAGGTTGAAATTCAAACCCAGGACATCTGAATCAAAGCCAAGGGTTCTTTTTACCACCCTTTCATCTTTCATTTTTCAAATACCCAGGAGAAAACCTGCCCAATTCTTCCTGCTTCCAAGGAGACAATATCGCCTTTCATAACATAGCACAGGGCCAATAGAACCGAAAGCCTGATATGAAATTTGGAAGCTGAACTGCTCCTAGGAACACATCAGAGGTGACCTACATAAAGAAACTTAGCTCCAGCAATTCCTCCTTTGGGGAATCTGTCTTTGTTCTTTCTTGTTCAATTGAGGAGAGGGGGTAAAAATCTCTTGCCTAAAAAAATGCTGAGACAGAGCCCAGATGGAGGATCCCTTGATGGGACCAATTTGCATTGTGAGCAAACTCTCTAGTCGTGTGCATTCCAAGAGGTAGACCTTCTGATTTCTCAGCCTTTCTCAATGGCACTCTGTGCAGTTGGGCTTTGTCAAATGCTGATTTCAAAGGTGCTGCCATTATTCTCAGCTCTCTTTGGGTCAGGCCTGCAGGGATGTGACGGCCTTTGACCACTGATTGGATTGATTCCTCTGGCAAAAGGCAGGGTGGTGAAGCAGCTGGTAGACCCAGGGATCCATTGGAGACAGGAGCAGCAGTGGTCCAGTGAATTCCAATGATGATTTCATATCCCTTGGCTTCCTATAAGTAATTGCAACTCCAAAAAAGAAGCAAGAAAAAGAAGTGAGACCTACACATATATTTATTTTAGATTTGAAAGTACCTTTTCATATTTAGAAAGGAAAGGACTTGGAGTTCATTTGATTAGTCCTGATCCCTTTTGCAGAACAGAAAAATGAGAACTACCTAACTTCCTGTGCTTTTCACATTATTAAGCCCATGTCTTTGCTTAGGTCCTCTGAATCCCAGTCCAGAACTGAATCCAGGGATTCCAATGTCTATTCTGAGGATAGATCTAATTAATCTCTGCTATATAAAAGTGAATAAGACAAAGCAAAAGACGACGGGCAGTTTAAAATGAGCCATTCTATGAAACAACAGCAGGGTGTGCCTGAGACCCAGACTCATTAGCTTCATTAGTCATGTTCCAGGTCAGATAAGTGTGGTGAATTGAATGGAACCTGATAAGGGGCAAGAATCTTTTGATAAATCATCTGACTTCTTGGTTTGTGCTGTGACCAGCATAGTTGGGTGGCCTAGCAACCAGTTTGTATTCGATAGTCTGTTTATTCCAGAAGCATTTCATACAGAGCCAAAGATACAAGGATCTTACAAGGTTTATAAACCCCTAGTACAGTGGTTCTCAACCTGTAGGTTGCAACCCCTTTGGGGGTCAAATGACCCTTTCACAGGGGTCACCTAAGACCATCAGAAAACACATATTTCCAATAGTCTTAGGAACTGAGACACCGCTCCTCTATCCATCTCAAGGTGGGTCCACCCTTATGCAGATACACCTACATGTGAGTATTAAAGGGTCATGGCATTAGGAAGGTTGAGAACCACTGCCCTAGCAGAAGTTTTTACTTAATGGAAAAAAAATACAGAAGGATCCTCCTTGGGTCTCGACCACTCCCTACCCCAGCCTAAGGATAGTTATTCATTAAGACGTTATCCTATGACCACATACAAAGGCACAAACAAATAAGGAGACATAAACAAGGCTTGCTAATTAATTACCCTGAATCTTCCTTAGTTATTCATAGGACCATAGAGGCATCAACAAACAAGATTATGTTACCCCTGCATATCTGTCTAGTGACTTCATAGAAGTTTGTAAAGGAGAGGGGAATATTCCATTAGTGGGGTTGAGAGGCCCCTGAAAGTCTACTAGAGGTTCGCAGATTCCTAACCTATAAAATGGAGGGTACTGCAGTCAGGATTTTTGGTTTGTGAAAATGATCTGTCAGTATCATAATGGAGAACATTACGGAGAACTTCAGAATCTCACCTGTACCATTGATTTTAAGGTGAATGAACCCAGAACCAAATCCCAGCTCTGGTGTATGCCTGCATGATGTTGACCTAGTCATTTAACCTCTTTTAAGGTCCACAAATGGAGAGACTTGGGCCAGTCCCTTTATCTACAAATCTCTGATTCCTATGAGACTCAGAACAAGTCATACTTGAATATTTTGCACATACGCTATACTATCACTATTCCATACCTCCCCCCTTTGGTCATCAAAATTCTTGGCCCTTTAACTGCATGAGGTTGTTATGAGGACTAGGGAAAGTCAATTTTGTGAAACACTTGAGATCCTTCGGGGAAACTTTCTGTTTTAATATTACATATTTAATCTTTTATAAATCTTCCATATAATGCTTATTCTGAATGCTCTTGGAAAGATAAACAATCAAAATAAGCAAATACCAAAGAACTGAGAAACAGACAATTCCCCAAAAGACCATCACAAGGTCAGGAAGCTCCACATTTCTGAGCTTTTTGTTTTTTCTCCCACAAAGCTAGCCTCAGTTTTTGCATGAATTATGAAAGCAAAATATTATTGGCAGTAATAAACTTAACTCACAAGGCTAAAAGTTTACTTACCTGGCCTCCTACCCAGAATACTCTGTTTTTAATAAACCAAAAGTTATCATTACTCCAGTGGTAGAAAGAATGGTTGAGTGGTAATGATGGTTTGCAAACACACAGGACAGTGAATTAGAATCATAGAATCTGGAAGTGAAAAAAAAAACCAACTTGGAGATCATGAAATGAAATGGTTAACCCAGTTGAAAACCAAGATAAGTACAGACATGGTAGGAAAGCACTTGGCTTCCCTCAGGGGCTTCAAGCCATCAGACCTCAACAAACTCCACCCCAGGTTATTGGAAGAAATGAAAGATGTGGTTCCTAAGCTATTATCAGTAACATTTGAACAAATTTGGATAAGAGGAGATGTTCTACAGAACTGACACCAGGACTTTAATCTAGAGCTAGTTTCTAGATTCAGCATTTAACTACATGTCACAGGACCTTTCGAAAAATAATGCATCTAATATCTACTGGGAGGGAGGTCTCCAGTGTAATGCTTCAAAGTTTTATCACTGTCTCTATTCAGTTGAATATAGTTATCAGTGACTTAGGTTGCAACAAAGCTGGACAAGCTAGCCTCTGAGGTATCTTCCAATGCTAAGATTTGATGGTTTTGAGATATTGACACAGAATGCTGTATTTTTAGGGTTCATGAAACAGAAGGGGCTAGTGATGACATTTTCAATGATTTATAGAAGTCATAATGGTCATGAAAGGAAAAAGGAAGAAACGTGAAATATTGAACTGACTCTTTCCAAAAGTTGGGGCATGAACACTTAGTGGAGAAAGTCAGAGAATATGACCTTTTCACATTCATTTCTGATGCTACTTTCCTCCTTGCTGCTAATATAACCATAGGTAAAGCTGTTGACTTGGTGGATCATCATTGCACAGTGATTGAACAACGATACCGTCTATGCTAGATAATCATTTGGGGAACTTTTCTGGCATCCATTTCAAGGAAATTATTCACTTGATGGTTCAAAAAATCTGTTTCACAAAAACATTTTCTGAACATTACATTGTAATTATTTTTTTCATTTTTTTGTAATGAAGAAAATCATTGAGAAATGAGATGCTGTTTTTTTCCTGTTTCCAAAGGGTCAGCATGAATGGAAAAATTCACATTAAATAAGAAATGGTGATGTGTTGTTCTAGATGAGTGGCAGATACCTTAGTAAGAATTTAGATTTTTGCATCATTTTAAGATTTACATGCAAATGCAGCTTAGGTTCTGGACTCATTATCCAACTTCCCTCTCCCATTGGATTACAGACTCCCCTGAGGGAGGCTACTTCTCTTCTGAAGGTTCAAAGGGAACCTTGAGGGGATGGTGGTGATTTTCTACTACTGTTACTCATGAGCCCCCACTGGTATGTTCCTTTTATTTGTTAAAAGGTTGATATCAACCAGTCAGACAAAGTAAATTAGTTTATTTTAAATTAAGAATGGATAATAGATACAGTAGATATCAAACATTCCCCTCAAAAATTTGAGGTACACTCTCCCCAAAGTAGCTCAGAAGAAAGTCAGTTTCCCCCATCCTTGAGAATAATAATAATAATTCCTTCTTAAGACCTATACAACGATTGCTCCACTACTGGTATGATCTGCCAACTGAATATTAGATTTTTAACTAGCTCCTTGTTTTTACTCAAGTTCCACAGAGCCTGCTTAATTCTTTTCACCCAATCACAAGATATTTCTCATGGTATATCATTTGCTGTCCTCCAGTGGCTCAAAAATCACTTCATTCATCATTTGATTGTTCACTCTTATCTTATGCCTTTAATTGATTATCAATCCATCAGTTCAGTGGAGAAGGGCTATGGAACAGTTTTATCAGAGACATTATTATCCATCATAGTGGTGAATTTGTGTGGAGCCATGGACAGGAGTCTCACAGGATGGTCAGGCATGCATGGATGGAGTGTGTTCTGCATTATTGGAGGGCACTTCCAAATATAAGATCCCAAATTCATTGGAGTAATTGAATATATTATGGCCCTCATTTGAGAGGTGGAAAATGGAAGATGGGTACAGTTTAATGACTTGCCTGCTTTCATAGCTAGTAAGTAGCAAACCTGCAGTTTAAATCCAACCATAAGTTTAAAAGTTCTGGATCTGAAATCAACAGACCTTGGTTCAGTCCCAAACCCTGGGACTTAATCACTGTATGATAATTGGCAAGTAACTACCTCTCTGGGCCTTAATCTCCTAATCTAGAAAAAGGATGAGTTAAGCTCCATGATGTCTATAGTATCTTCCAGCTGGTGAATCTAGAGTAAAAGTTAGTATTGTTATTCCTCCAAACTACTTTTTCTTTCTTTCAGTTTCCTCCGTACCTTTCTCTTCTGGTTTCTGATTCCCTATCAATAGTAAACTCTGAAATATATTTAGTTCATTCCATTCAACAGAGGAGACATTTATAGGATCAGAGATCTAAAGTCCAATCCCTTCAGTTTGCAGATGAGAAAAATTGAGACCCGACCAAGGCAGGGGATAGGAGACAGAAGAGATTGATTATAGTGGTGCAGCTAGGTAGCTCGGTGGATAGAGCGCAGCATTTATTTGAAGTCAGGAAAATCTGAGCTCAAATTTGACCTCCGACACTTACTAGCTGTGTGACCCTGGGCAAGTCACTTCACTTTGTCTTTCTGAGTTTCTTCATTTATAAAATGAATTGGAGAAGAAAACGGAAAACCGCTCCAATATTTTGCTAAGAAAACCCCAAATGGGGACATGAAGAGTCGTACATGACTGAAATGATTGAACAAGAACACTGATTACAGTGTGACAGTGAGAGGGGGTATTTGACCCTCTGGTTCCAGGCATCATACTCTTCTTATTGTACCACGCTACTTCATAGTCTTTCTATTAAGCACCTACCAAGCGCCCAGCACTGTGATAAATATTGGGGATACAAATTTAAAAAAAGATAGACTGTGTCTGTCATCAAAGAGCTTACATCTAAGGGCGGAAGACAAGCGCACAAAAGGTAATTGAAAAGGGGGGAATAGGACGGGAGGCCAACGGAGGTACTTTGTGTGGGGCAACAGAGAAATGAAATGCAGACAGACAGCTGCTTGAGTCGAAGTAATTTATCTAGAATCATACACTCCTGACCCCACGTCCAGCTATATGTCCATTAAAATACTCTGCCTAGAAGTGGTTAAGTACATAAAAAAAGATAGACTCAGAAGGATGAGATTTTGGAAGGAAAAAGCTACCTTATGTTTCAACAGGTAGAGAAGTGAATGGAGACCATCTAGGGGAGTTGCTGAGGAAGGTCAAAACCATATTGCCACCATAAAAGAGTTACATTTGGAGGGGCGGCTAGGTGGCACAGTGAACAGAGCACCAGCCCTGAAGTCAGGAGGACCTGAGTTCATTTTAATTTTTTTTTTGTGCTTTTTTTTTTTGGGAGGGCAGTTGGGGTTAAGCGACTTGCCCAAGGTCACACGGCTAGTTTTTGTGTTAAGTGTCTGAGGCCGCATTTGAACTCAGGTCCTCCTGACTCCAGGGCCGGTGCTCTATTCACTGTGCCACCTAGCCACCCCAGGACTTGAGTTCAAATCCAGCCTCAGACATTTAACAGCCCTGTGACCTTGGGCAAGTCACTTAACCCCAATTGCCCTCCCTTCCTCCCTGCAAAAAAAAATTACATTTGGGAAATTTCTATGTATGTATGTATGTATGTATGTGTGTATGTATGTATGTATCTATCTATCTATCTATCTATCATCTATCTATTTATCTATCTATCATCTATCAATCTATATCTCTGTGTGTGTGTGTGTGTGTGTATATATATATATATATATAATATATATATATATATATATATATAAAATGTATGTATGTATATGTAAGACAAATAGTCTGCTTGTCAATGTCTCCCATTATTTAATAACATTTCCCCTCTGAAGCTGGGCAAAATTATTGACTTTAGAGCACTCCTAAGAAATCCCTTTTCAACCTTCTCCCTTGGCCTTGGCCATGGCTCTCCCAGGAACTCTTTGTGGCATCCTGTCTGCTGCTGGAGATATCAACTTGACCTACTTCCTCTTTTCTTAAGGAAGAGTGTTTTCTCCAGTGTCTACAAATTAACTCCTAATCAGACTCATCAGATTCTTTCTGTCTTCAAGGGTGGAGGAACTGACCACAGAATGTCAGCTTTGAGCTTGGCCTCAGAAGCATGTGTATTTATAAGATGTTTAAAGTATGACGGTCAGCAAAGAGTACCTTAGAAGGCTGGAATACCCGAGATCTGGACAATCCCTTAAGTTCCTTAACTCATTAAACTTATCCTCCTCATTTCACAGATAAGGAAACCGAGGCCTAGAGAGGTTAAATCACTTGCCTGACATCACATGGGATTATAGGAGTAAAGACTCAGAATTGCCAAGGACATTAGGAGATCTTCTAGTTCAATTCCATCATTTTATAGATGAAGAAACAGTTCCACTGAGAGAAAAATGACTTGCCCAAGGACACATAGGTAGTGAACAGCATGTTGGTATACAGATGAAAGGCTCTTCAGTTCCAAATCTAAGTCTTTTCCCAGTTGACTGTGATGCCTTTTGGTCATGAAATATTACAGAAAGTGGGCCCCATGGAGACTGAATTAATGTTTCATCCGGGTGTGGTACAGTGGAGGGAACTCTGCATATGTATTTAAAAGACCTCAGTTCAATCCTGGCCTGTTTCTTCCTTCCTCAGTATCACCTCCTTTCTCTGGATCTCATTGTCATCCTCTGTAAAATGAAATCCTTCCCATCTGCTGCTCTGTGACTAGTACCATGCTGACAACATGCCCACCTCCACAGTCCTGCATCAGGGATAGCTGGAGGGGATCAGCAGGTCAGGAACATGCAGGTACTTCCTAGAACAGGAAACCTAGAAGGTCATGGAGTCATGAATCTACAGCTGGAAGGGTCCTTAGAAACTAAGGTCATGAAGGTAGTGAGTGGAGGAGCTGAAAGTTCATTTGACTAAAAATCTAGTGTTCTTTCTATCTGTTCAGAGGAAACTTTGTGTGTCTGTGTGTGTGTGTGTTTTCTTGTACATTCTTTGCTTCAAATGGCATAAAAGCATTTAAAATGAGGCAGATGGCTCAGTGGAAAGGATCCTCAGCTGACATCAGGTGATTTGGGTTCAATTCCCAGCCCTGCCACTTAAAACTAGTATGACCTTCTTCAGATTGATCCTTCATCCAGTGATCCTATGATCCTTCTCCAGAATCCAGTTTCCACATCTATCAAATGGGAGGTTTGGATCAAAGGCATAGAAGGTCCCTTGTGACTCCAAATCAATGACCTCCAAACTGACTCCATACGCTGGCAGCCTTTCCTTCATTTGGGCAAGCTTATACCTACTTGTCTTTTTAATTATTAAAATGCTCTAACTGGGAGAGAGCAAAAATTCAACGAATGGGGCCTACATATGTTTGCTCCGTTTGAATTGAACTTTGGGGTTTGTTTTCTCCTACTGCTGTTTGCTGAGGCCAAAAACTGACCTGTGGGCAGAGCAGCAAGCTCTCCAAGCCTCCATCACCAGCAGATGCAAACAGTAATTGTTCAGGTAACAGAGCAAACTCACCTGGCTCCCCTCTTCTCTCCTTTTTATATTTTCCCTTCTCTGTTGCCTTTTCCTGCATTTCTTTCCCTGGCCCCACTACTCCAGAAAAGGGACAGAGGGTCATAGACATAAACAGTGGGTCATCCCCTTTTGTGATGTCTTTGTCCAGAGGTGAATGGTGGTTGCCAGCCCTTTAATCGTTGGCAGGAAAGGAAACATAAGGAAGAGAACATGGTGTGGAGTGACCCGCCCCAGGGAAGGGATCCTTCCACAAAAATGAAAATAAATGAGTTCCTATTTTGATAGCTGGAGCCTGTGATGTTATGGAGACAGATATGTTTCCTCCTTAAGGTTCTAATCCCACCAGGCTCATTAAGGACAAGAGGAAGTTTAGAAGAAAAGCTGCTAAAAAGAGGACGTTAGTGGACTTTTCAAAGTAATGAGTTGGGAGATTAAATCATGGGAGAAATGCCATACAAAATAGTGAATGAAATATTTATGCCTTCCACCAAAGCCCAGGGTATAGGGGGATAGGCCCAAGGGGTAGACTGAGAAGAGGGGGAGTCCTGTACTAATGGGTCTTCCCCTTTTCTCAGGTTCTGTTTTTTCCAATTGCTCTGATGCAGTTGTGGGTTTCACAATCACTTCGAGGTTGATTAGATTAGAAAGCGTAGGCCTGCCTGCTCAGCATGACAAGCCACCGCTCCGTATGTATTCCAGGCATGTTGTCTGCTAGTCGGAGATGGCTTTGCAGCATCAGGCAGGGCAGAGAGGGCCTCCTACATTGATTGACACTGGATCTGGCCATCCTTTGTGAGCGCTTCAGGGGAAGGGAGCATGTGGTCGATGCCCAGGCCTTTTGGCCAGTTTGGGAAAAGGCCACAGGTGGATGGGAACATCCCCATTCAAGGGGGTTACAGCCTAAAAGTGGTAGTTGAGAATTGCCTTTATGTCACTACACACACACATACACACATATACACTATCTGCCTTTCTGCCTGTTCATTCATCCATATTCATCCTTCTATCTATCTGTCTATTCCTTGATCCATTCATCCATCCATCCATCCATCTGTCCATCCATCTATCCATCCATCTCTCTCTCTCTCGCTCTCTCTGTCTCTCATCCCTCCTTCTCTTATTCCCTCTCTTCCTCCTCCCCCCCAGCTATCTCCTTATTGATTTACTGCCTGACTTTGGGGTACTTTTGTGTTTATGAAAGGTGGGGGACAGTGAAACCTAGAGGTACTGGAAGTTTTTAAATTATAAGGGTATCCTTGCCACCCTCAGCAGGAACATTCCCTGCTTTTGTTCAGAGGTATTATGAGATAGTACAGAAAAAAAAAGTGTTATAACTTTGAAGGACCTGGGTTCAAATTCCAAGACTCCCATATTTGTGACCTTAGGCCAAGTCATAAATCCCTTAAGGAAACAGGAACAAGAGGTTCAGCCCTTAAGCATCTAGGTCAAGAAGCATGTTTGGAGAGAGTCCTGGCCTTGAAGTCAAGGAGACCTGAGTCTGATCCTGCTCCCGACATGTTCTGACTATGTGACCCTGGACAAGTCACTTCACTTGTTTCATCATTTGTAAAATGAGGGAGTCGGATAGATGGACTTTTCATGTCTCTTCCACATCAGAGTTTAGGATTCTATGATCTAGGTTTTTAAAAGAAATTCTTTCAAATGAGCTAGGTTCCTTTTGGACGCTTAGACTGGTGGCAAAGAAGGCACTGCCGTTTGTATGTATTTTGTATGGTACTATTGATTCAAATTCTCAGCTATCAGTAATTTCACCAGTTCTGGCACTCCTGAAATAGGAACTCCCTCCCCAAGAGTGATTGCAACCTATCTGTGATTTGGTAGATGGATCAAGCAATCAACATTTATTAAATATCTCTTCCCTTGCCTGGCAATGTTCCAGGTGCCAGAATGCGCCTTGTAGCACATGGAGGTTAACAGAGAAGAGATTCTGAGCTGAATGGAATCTTAGAGGTCACTGAATTCTAAGGCCCAGAAAGTGATTTGTCCAAAGTCACCCCTTAAGTCACATGAAAGCACTGGACCTGGAGTACAAAACACCTGTTTCTAGTCACGTCACCCTGGGCAAGTCTTTGAACTTCTCAGCCTTGGTTTCTTCTACAAAATGGGGATAATAGCATTCCACCTCCCAGGGTTGTTGTGGGAGATAATATTTTTAAGTGCATTGGAAACCTTAAAGAGCTATATAAATGCTATTTGTCTTCAGGAGTGTCAAAAGAAGGATTTGAACCTTGGTCTTCCCTATGCCATGCCAAGATCATTATTTGCCATGGAACTCTGCCTCTTGCATTGTGGTTATTTCTCAAATGTCAATTGACAAGGATTGTTCTCTTAGTTGACTCTTTGAACCCTTCCCTGTGTCAGGGCATTTCCAAAGCCATGTTTTCTGGCATATTGCCACCCCTAAACACAGGACACAAAGCCACAGCCTACTTTTTCCTGATGACCCACCTTCAGTGGTAGCTGTAAACTGCTTTAATATGTGGGCATGGTGTAGTTTTATTTGATACCAACTAGACTTTCCTTGTTTTACATTCCTTTACTGTCCTGATTACATTGCACAGAGGTCCTCAGAGTGAGCTGGACACATTACATGAGATAGCTTCCTTTCCTTTTGATAAGTGCCAACCTTACATTTATTTATTTTCACTTTTTTGTTTTAATATCCACACTTGTAAGTTATTTATCAAACAAAGTTATTCCATAAAGGGAAGGAGGAAAAGGAAGAGCGAGTGAAAGAGATTCAGGGAGAGAAGAGAAAGTGAGAAAGGAAGGGAGGAAGGGAGAGGGAGAAAAAGAAAGAAATGGATGGCTTGCTTTAGGATGCTGGACAGGACAGAATGATCTGCATACAGAATTTCCCCATCAGGGCCCGGGAGACTTTCTTCCTCTGCCCCTTCAAATACTGCCCCAGGGCACTACCATATTTAGCCAGTCAAAGGAAGCCTTGTTATCATCTCCATTGGCCAGGTTTACACCATTAAGCTCATTTCTTTATTTGCCCAAAAAGGGGTATGGTCCAAGGTATATTCGTTTTCTAAGAGACTAGTGAATTGCCAAGTGAGATGCTTTAATCCAGTATGCCTTGCAAGGAAAGGCATTTCATAGAATCCTAGATTTATAAGGAAAGGACCTCAGAGACCATTTAGTCTAACTCCATTTGAGGCCAAGAGGTTAAGTGATTTATTTGGGACCACGCAGCTAGTTAAATGTCTGAGATTGGATTTGAACCCAAGTCTTTCTGATTCCAAGGTCAATGCTATGTCTACTGGGTAATCTAACTCTGAGTTTTCTGCTTTGTTGAATGAGAACAATAGTACTTTCAGTCCAATTCAATGAGCACTTATTAATTGCTCTCTAGGTATTCTAGACCCTGTTCTAGGCTCTGTTATTATAAGGATAAAAACAGACCAAAGTCTTCCAAAGACCACCATCCTTCATCCATAAAATAAGGAGGTATAAATGGATAACCTCTAAATCTCTGATTCCTTTCTGAGCCTCAGTTTCTTTAGTTGCAAGATGAGAAGGTTGAATGAAGTCACCTCTCTGGTTCCTTTCATCTCTCAAGCTGTGATTCTATAAGATTCTTTGTTTCCCTCTACATCTACAAATTCACTGATGGAGACAAATTTCAGAGCAGAAACTCCTTCAGTGATTGTGATCAGACACTCTTCTGTTACCTGAAGTCTTAGCAAGTTGACTGAAGCTCCTGAAAGTTTAATTAATATGTACTGGAGGCAAGACTTGAACCCAGGTCCCTGTGACTTCAAAACTGGTCTTCTATCTGTAGAGGCAGCTTGATGGTACCATAGTTAGAGCTCTGGACTGGGGGTGATAAAGACTTTGAACTCAGATTAAAATTGAACCTCAAACACTAGCTTTGGTATCATAGCTAAATCACACTTAATTCTCATCTGTATTTAAATGGAGAATGAAATAACATTTGGGCAGTGCTTTGCAAACCTTAAAGCACAATGTAAGAGCTATTATTGTTAAACATTGTTTTTATGCTTTGTCCTCTATATGATGCTGTTTTTCATGCTATGCTTTAAGGATATTTTTTTCAAAATATTGCATCTATAATATAGATGAGATAAAGTGGGACAGGAATAAATAATGAACAGCTCCAAGAGACAAAATCCCCCCAGAGAGACAGAATAAGAAATATCAGGTGAACTTGCATTTAACTTTTAGGATTGTAGATTGTAGGGAGGGTGTTGGGAACATTTCCTTCAGTTGGAAATATTGGTCTGGAACCAGTTAAAACTCTGCTAGTTTATTCTTCATTGAACCACTAAGATTAATTAATCCTTTGTTTGCTGGATTAATGAGTAATCAATATACCGAGAAGTAGGAAAAAAAAAAGGATGATTTTTTTTTCCACTTCAAGAAACAAAGCATCTAGGTAAACCAGTGATTTTTGCCTTTGATGTTTACAAAGCATACCTTTTTTGAAATAGAGTGTAGGAAATCAAGGAGATTTGAAGTATTTTTAAAATTAAGATATACTTGTTTTCTTCACGTGAGAAGAGCAGAGGTTAAGCGGATACTTTGTGAACAAAACATCTAGTACAAACCGGGAGTGGTATTCTTTGTTCTTAAGCTCTACTTCTTGGGAGCTGTAGAATGAGTTCTTGACTTCCATCCTAGAAATCTGGGAGCAAATGTCAACATTTAATTTATTTCCTAGATGATAATTGGAAAAGTCAATTGTTCCTCTCAAAGCTTCAGATTTCAAAAAATCATAAAATGGGTATGATCACGTTGTAGGAGCTTACCCACGCTGAGGCGATGGAAGGGGCATAATACACATCCCTTAAGGGGAGAGCTCATATTCTTAGAGAAGATTCTGGGCTCTTGGTATGGTTGGCGGCTTCATAGGATATGTGTTTGAACTGGAATTGGGTAAGAGAGATGTTATCTATGTCATAGCAAGGTTAAGGGAAGTCACATTCTACCTGGAATTCCAAGCTTAGTGAAAGTACAGGGGAAGGGGAGGGAGGAGATGCCGCATCAAGGCCAAAGCATAGCAAGGTTATTATCCTAGATTAAAGGTAAATGGAAGGGCATAGTGTAAAATACGTCTGAAAAACTAGGCCGGGTCCAGGGACTTTGTATCTTAGTGTACTGGCAATAGAGAATTGCTACAGATTTTAGAGCGAGGGAGTGACATTCAGAACAATTTTAGGGAAATCACTTTGGCCGTTTTCTGAAGGATGGATTGGAGACAGAGCTAGTCTAATGAGGATCTCTATATTACTTGTGTATGTGTGTACAAATAAAATACACATATATTCCCACACATCAGCTATCATAATTGTTGTTATTAGGGCTGATATCATTGTTGCTGTTACCAATGTGATAAAGGAGTGGGGTCATCTATACTGTAATGTCATTTTTCCCTTTCCCAACATGTTATAGGAAGCATCCCCATTACTTACTTATCTTAACAAATCCTGGGGCAGCTAGGTGGCTCATTGAATAGAACGCTGGCCCTGGAGTCAGGAGGATGGGAGTTCAAATCCGGCCTCAGACACTTAACACTTACTAGTTGGGTAACCTTGGGAAAGTCACTTAACCCCAATTGCCCTGCCCGCCCCATCCAAAAAAAAAAGCAAAAAAAACCTTTAAAAAATTCAGTCACAGACACATCATATGTATGACGACTAATTTTGAAAAACTGGACTCTTCTCAGCAGTTAAAAGACAACTCTACAAGTCTCAGGGTAGAAGAAGATGTCTACATTCAGAGAAAGATCCAGAAAGATCAGAGTTTTAAAGGGGACTGAAGCAATGCATGCTACCATTCTTTTCTATGTTTGGCTTTTGTTTCTCTTTTCTCACTGTTCACTCCATTGGCTACAACGCCTATACAACCAGACTATTTTACAATGTGAAAGAGTTTGCAGATCCTGTACATGATTGCACGCCACCATGGCGGGGTTGGGGGGTGGGGAGGAAGGGTAGAAAAATCTGAAACTCAAGTGATTCTGGAACTGAATCTTATAAACTAAAAGTAACCAAACAAGTCAATAAAATAAATTTTAAAAAAAACAGATCCTAAGCTAAGGTACTCCTGAACTTATTTCAATATAGTTCACCGTCTTCTGAGGCCAATACTATTTTCTCTTTGAGATAGCACTCACATGCCTGATGGTCAGCAGTGAACCAGCATGTTTCTGAATTCAGCAGTGGTTTGCTTATATAAGTACCATTATTATTTCAGTTTCTCAGCCTAAAAAAGGATGGACAATGCTTATTAGGACTCACACATGGAGTTTGAGTAGGAGGCTATGGTAGAGGAGGAAGGGTGTGTAAATGCTCATTGTTTCCTAGGTATTATTTACCCATGTTACCTGCATTATGACTTACCCTCCTGTTCTCATTACTCCATCTGAATATGCAGAGCTTGTAGCTCCTGCAGCATGATGTTGGCAGGATTTTGGTGTGTGTTTCTGAACTAAAGGATCCTGGAAGTCTGCTTCAATTTACCTTAATGACTGAGTTCCCTGTTGATGATGCACAATGAAGAGATATTTTTTAAAGTAGTATTAAGGACAACTGAGTAAGCTCTGCTTCTCTGAAGCAGAGGGAGGTTATGCTGTTATGGGAAATTTCCTGGATCTGGAGTCAAATAAATTGAGGCATGGACGCCGCCTCTGCCTCTTTCTAACTGTGTAAATGCAGCAGTCTCCAATCATTTTGCCTTTTGGCTTTCTTAGCTGTTCAAATCACATGATGATACAAACACTGACCACCTTGAGAGGTTGTTGTGAGCTTTTTGAACTGAAAGCCTGAAGAAATGTGAGGTTTTAATATTTAAATATAATTTTGGTTTCACTAACCTTCTGATAGATATTCCTGTCTCTAATCCTTTCATTTTGCAATTGATTTTTAAAATCATCAAACATTTTTTGTTCCCTCAAAACCCCTTGTTGGAGAAAATGGGGGGGGGGAGAGAATCACTTTTGTAACCAATGTGCATAGCTAAGCAAAATAGATTCTCTACACTGGCTAAAAGTTTATGTCTCATTCTGCATCTTGAGTCCAGCCCCTCTTTTAAAAGTGGGCAACTTGATTCATAATTTGTCTTCCAGAATCATGGTTGGTCACTGCATTGATCAGAGCTCTGAAATCTTTCAGAGTTTCTTGTCTTTATGGTGTTGTTAATTAGAATTGTCCATTTTGTGTTTTATGATTCTCTCTATCACTTGTTTAGCTATGAACTCTTCTCCTTACCATAGACCTCAAAATAATTTTTCCTTGCTAAACTGATATGTTTACAGTGTGACTTGTATCTAGACCAGCACCCCCCCCCCCCAATTTGGAGCTAATTTTGGTATATGGTGTGAGTTGTTGGTCTAAACCTAATTTTTGCTCTTTTCAGTCCATCTTACAGGCTTCTGACAAATTGGAATTCCTGTAAGATAGACTCCAATCTATCACTTCCCTACCAAAACGAACCAAAGCAAAGCACCTTTCTTTTTTTAAAATCAGCCTCCACAGACTCCCTGTTGATCCTATGATTATAGTACAGTACCCTCAGTTTGGCATATAAATCCCTACATAATCTGGCTACCACCTACTTTCCAGAATTCTTTCCTATCATTCCCGTTCTCGCATTCTCTTTTTTAGACAAGCAGACCTTGGAACTCTTCCCTAGATAGGACATTGCCTTGCTTTCCTCAGTTTCTTTGTACAGATGCTCCCATGTCTGGAATCACCTCCACCCCATAGAATCCTTAGCTTCCTTCAAAGCACAAGGAATAGTATATGACAGAATATTGAGTCACTATATCTGGTCTAACTCTGTCCTTCCCATAGGCTGTTAATTGGTGTGACTGGCTCACAATAAGACCAAAAATGATGCAGTTTGGATTAACTTAATATCAAACGAATATTGTTAGCTAAGTGATATTACTGAACCATTAAATAACAAGGATGAAGTTTGTGTACTGTGTTCCTGTCCCAGAAATTTCAAAGAAATAGACTCAAGATTATTCAAAGCTACCATGCTGGTGTATGTAGTGTTGAAGTTGTCATGAATAATGGCTACATATAATTTCCTGTTGGGCCATCATGTTACCATGAGATATAATAAAATACAAGCTCTTTTTTATCAGAATTCTGAATGTCATTATCACTACATAGTGTCCTTCTCCCTAATTTTCTGGTTGATAGATGGAAGTTGTTATGAGTTTTCAGGCGTTATTTGAAGCCATCCATATAGCTGCTAATATATTCAGTTCCATAGTACTGAGGCAGGTACTGGCCAGCCACGTATTTTGAGCGCCAAGGAAGAAGAAGTCCTCACTTCTTTATACTCCTATAGAAGAAGTCCCGCACTCTTTCTACCTACTTGTTGTGTCTCATCACAATATTGAAGTGACGCTGAAATCTTAAAGATATTTTCATTGGAGCAAAAGTCCTAGTAGGCTCTGCCAAACTGGGGAGTCTTGGTCATGAATTCCTTTGGTGACTGTCTGAAGTTCAAGTTATTGAAATTTAGGAAGGTCTATCAGTAGAGTATAGGGTGGCATTTTTTTGTCTGTAGCTAAGAATCCTTTTATATGGGGTAAAAAGAAAGCAAATAAGAAAAACAACAAAGTTAGGATACAGAAGAAGAGGTTGCGACTGTGGTATGGAGGATAATCTGACCAGTGCTGGGGCACGGGTGAGGGGCTTGGCTATAAGACAGGCACAGAGTGCAGTACCATCATTCATGGATGCAGTCACCCTGGGGTATGCAATGACCAGTTACCAAGATAGTACTCTCTCCTAGAGATCCCTGCAGATATTAAGTAGAATGGTGTTTACTGGGGCAGGGAAGCATGGTAGTAGGATTCTCTGGCTAAGGTCTGATGAGTGAATGGGGTTACACATGTCAGCAGAAGACCAGAAGGCAAAGGTTGTAGAGACATTCGACTCTGGTTCTCCATAAGGAGAATACACTCTGAAGATGTGCATTTCCCTAAGCAAAATCCCAGGTCATGTTATCCTAGTTGTAGCTCTGGTCTAAAGACATTAGGGAATTGAACACTACATTGGTAGTAGGAGAACCCACACTGAAGAACTCATGCTTCGTCAAGGATTATGTTGCTATAGATTTAGAGCTAGAGGGAAGTGCAGGAACTATCCACTTCATTTTGCATATGAGGAAAATGAGGACCAGGGAGGTTAATTAATTTGCCTAACTTCACACAGGTAGTAAGAAACACAGATAGGAGCTGACCCTCCATTCAGTGATTCCAGAGTCAGTACTATTCATTGAAATATTGAGAATCTGTTTTACTCCCAATTCCTATTGCTTTATAAAAAACTACAATTAATAGTTGAGACTCCTAATGTTTGGCAAGACATCTCATAATGCCAAATTCTAGAGAGAAGTGCTTATCCATTGCCTGTGTGGGAATCTATTGACCTAACTGTAATGATGTAAGGGCCTAATTTGAGAAGCATGTTAGTAACTTGGGAGACTTGGTAGCTTGTTGATTCGTGGTACTGTTGATATGGCTGCATTTTCATTATGGAGTCGTATAATCTTGGGGATTTTCTTTTCTGAGTTCTCTGCTATTCAGCCTAAGCACTCATATCTTTGGTTTATAGTATAGATAGGTGGCTTTTGTGTACATCCCGAATTTTGCCTTCCCTTATCTTCCCCATTTTTATTGGGTTTTCCGAACTGATATATGGTCTATATGCTATGGTCTAGCAGCTATCTATTGTTTAATATGGCCTCTGTGGGCTGAATGAGACCTTGCTACTTAGATGTACTTCAAAGAGAATGTGAGGCATTTTTTTAAAAGGTGGTCACCATTAATACTTGACATGCTTAAAAATGAGATATCTATCTCTCTTTCAGTCTCTGTCTCTGTCTTTCTCCTTCTTTCTTCCTAACTCCCCTTCTTATTGCAACCCAACCTTCCTACCAACCCTTTTTTCTTTCAATTCAATATAGCCTTCTTTTTAAAAAAAATGGTAAAATAGCCACAAGTCTCTGATGCTGCCTCTGTATATCATCCTTAAGAGAATCTCCTTGATTGCTGACATTCATTGCCCTAAAGCGAAGCAAGAACCTGCTCCATGATGTGGGAGAAGAAAAAAAGGACTGTTAGGTTCAGATTAAGATTCTAGGGCCAGTTGGTAGAAATGTTCTATTTTGAACTGGGAGTCATATTCCAGAAGTTAACTGACATATTAAAATTTGGTAGCTAAGTGGTCCAATGGATAGAACACTAGACCTGGAATCAGGAAAACTTGATTTAAATCCAGCCGCAGACACTTATTGACTATGTGTCCCTGGAAGATTACCTGATCTCCATTTCCCTCAATTTCTTCACCTGTAAAATGGGGGTATAATAGCATCTATGTTCCAGAGTTGTTGGAAGGAGATCATGAGATAATCATTGAAATGATGATAATGAGACAGTAATTGTAAAATCCTTAGCCCACAGTGCCTGGTTCCGAATAAGTATTACGTAAATATTAACTATTATCATTTGAGAGTTACTGTCCATGTTGTAGCTGCCCTTCAATATCTATGCATGTTAACATCAGGTTTTGTTAGTATCTACTGAGGAAGAGCTGAGTTCAAATTTCCCTTCAGTCTTGGTAGTTATGTGTCAGTCTTAGGCTTCTCCCCTTTACCACGCAGCTTTGTTGTAGGGTTCAGATGAAGCCATGTAAAGAAAGTACTTTGCAATCTCAAGAGCACTGAATGCAAGCTATTGTTATCATCGTGTCCATTCCATTCTGTCATGTTACTATCTGCGTTAATATCAATGAAATTTCTTTATGGAAGCCTAAGAATGGCCACAACCATTACCACTTGAGTTTCTGCTGCTTCATTGAAATGGAAAGGCTATGTTCATTTTGCTGCTTTGTTTATAAGTGACTGTTGTCCCAGCCAGCTTGTTGCTGCTGTCCAAATTAAAACTGATATGAATTATGGAAAGCTATTTGCCAAGGCCCCTGCTGTGGACAAAATTATGTCTTTGGTTGAACTGCCAGGTACAAAACAATAATGGTAAGGCTAAAATGATTTTCCTGAACATCATTAAAGGATTAAAGGTGGGTCCCAAATATCTATTGCCCTCACTCTTATTCCCTGATGTGGCCCAGGCATCTTTACTGCATGGGAAGTGGTTAATTGCAAAGGGAGCTCCCCAAATGGAAAATAAAGGGGCCAGCCACAGAGGCACACATTGTGTTTTTACCAAGCTGAGAGTCTATGGGGAGGCCAACAGGATAAAGACCTAGCTGTAGAATTAGAAAACCTGGGTTCAAATACTGCCTCTGATGCTTGTACTGATGGTACTTTGGACAAGTAATTTAACTTTTCTGGGTCTCATCTTCCTCATCTGTTAAAGGAAACAGTTGGATTAAATGGTCTCTGAGACCACTTTCAAATCTGTGCCTGCAATTCCATACTCTTATCCCCCTAAAAGACAGTGATCTTGATAGTCTAATACAGAAGGGAAGGGTCTATGATTTAGGCAGGTGTAGGGGGAGCCCTCAGTGTAGAAAATGCCTCCACCAACACAGTACAAACCTTGTCTGACTTACTACATTAGCCCTATGGACCTTCTTGAGACACATAGAGGTCAGATGACTTGTCTAGGATCACACAGGCAATTGTCCGAGATGGGATTTGTACCCAGGCTTTCCTTGCTCCCCATCCCACAGTCTATCTACTCCACCGTATTCTAAGGATTAAGCCATAGGCTGGAACTGGAATTTCACACGTGTCATTCGTGGTTTACTTAAAATATTTAACACAGTGACTTTTGATTCTATAACTAAAGTTTATATGGCACTTCACAGTTTGCAAAACATTTCCAAATACCTGAGCTCTCTTGAATCTCACATCATTTGGGGAGTTAAGGTCTGTAAATCCTTTTTTTACAAAAGAGGAAACTGAGGCTTAGAGGGATCAACTGATCATGGTTAAATCATTATCAAGCCTGTCTCTCTTGAATAGAAGTCGTGCTGCTGCTGTTGTTTCTGCTAGTGTGTGTGAGTGTGTGTGAGTGCGAGTGCGTGTTTGCTTTAACCAATAATGTCACATCTTTATTTGAAAGTCACAGCTGGTAGGACCTTAGTACAGTGTCTTTGTTGCTGTTTTGTTTAGAATAATTAATGCCAGAAACCAAGGAGATCTTCTAAGGATTATATACAAACATAACATATGAGACTTTTTGTGCATGTTTTGCTATTTAAAAAAATAGGTTGTTGAACTGAAAGAAAAGCAGCCAGAGGGATGTGATGCTCTCACCATTCTTTCTGGGCAAAGATGGTAAAGTTGCTGGTCTCCCCTATCCTCTCTATACTTTCCTGATCATGTGTCTGCCCAGCTCTGTCCCCCAGCTCTCTCCCCAAGTCTTTTTCATGGCCAAGGAGCTCAGGTCCCAGGGGAAGCAGTGCACAAACACGTTCCCCTGTCCTTCACATGGCCCAGTGTCAACAAAACATCTGTGCTGGCAATGATGCTGCTGAAACTTACTATCATTAAAGACAGACACAGAGCCTGCCTCTCAGTACTGAGTCACTTCTGTAAAAGTAGACTCCCCATTGGATAGGGCCTGAAATATGACCTCTTGAGAAAGGGGGAAAGAAGTAGCTCATTCCCATTATAGTGAACCTGTCTCCTCTGGTCCACTTGAAAGAGAGGATGAAGAAAACCATTGGTGAAGAAGAGTGGTTTCTGGTCTCTCAGGCCAGCTTTTTCCACAATAGCATTATGCCTTGGAGAACCCGAATAGCTTGAGAACTGAAAATACTGGGTGATGTTGCGTGACCATGACTGCCCAGTGGCAATACTGGTCTGATCCAATTCAGCAAGACTTCCTTCATTTCCTACTTTGTGCTGCTGTCATGTATGGCACCGTCATTGTCATTGTCATTCTCATTTTCATCGCTGTCATCTTCACTCACCAGGATCATAGTAGTTGGTATCTCCATAGAGACTCAAAGTTTCAAAGTGTATTACAAATGCGATCTAATTTGGACCACACGAGATACCGAGATTATCCCCATTTTATATATCTTAATACTGAGGCAAGCAGCAGGAAACTGACTTGCTCGGGGTCTTCCAGATTGTGTCTTCCCTATTTCAGTGTAACTATACCCCTCAGCAGCCTCTTGGGGCACAGTGAATAGAGTGCTGTCCTTGGTATTGTCCTCAATTCAAATCTTGTCTCTGATACACATGTGAATCTGGGCAAGCATATGGCTCTCAGGAGACTCTTTAAATGACAAAACTACCATGGATTTCCATGGGTAAAGGGAGCTTCTTACAGAGAGTTCACTATCAGTTGATCAATTAAAATGCATGAATTGCTTACGATAGACCAGGCTTTGCTCTAAGCGGTGGTCTGCCAATATAATCACAAACATAATACAAGAGGAAAAAAAAAAGTTGAAGACACTTTGGGAATACAAAAACAATAGAGAAAGAATCCTTGCCATCAAAGAGACTTCTTTTGGGAGGGATGGGAAAGATATAAGATATAAGAAGGTACTTATGTACACATCAGTTTAGGAGGAGGGACAGAGTGTTAAAACAGGACTACTTAAATTTTTTGTCATAGCTGTCTTTGTCAACCTTTTCAAACTTCAGGATCTGTTCTTAGAAGAATTCCTTAAATTGCATAGAACACAGGAAATTACAAATGAAACTAACTGTATTAAAAACAATTACAAAAAATAAATCAGAACAAGATTCTGGAACCCAGGTTCAGAATCCCTCCACTAAAAAAGCAAGGACCAGGAAATATTCCCATAGGAGGTGATCCAAGAGCTGAGTTTTGAAGGAGGCTAAAGCAAAATCATTGAAAAAGAATACTACAAGTTCAAGCCAAGGACAAAAGTTTCACCAAGAAGTGGATGCCAGGAAATGCAAGCCATGACTACGCTCTGATTAATTTTCTGAAATTCAGATGAGATCAAAACCAAGATTTCCCGTGGAATGTGTAATATTACATTATACATGCATATATGTGTGCACATATGTATGCATATAAAAGAGGCAATGATTTTAGAACTTTCTCCCCTGAAATTCAGTGTCTTATAGTAAGGAGAGGTCAAGCTAAATTGATCTTTCAACTTCTCAGCTAAGTAACTATATTATATGAGTGTATCCTGGCCCCTGTCAGTGTGGCTAAGTGGAAGGATACAAATGGCTATTTCCAGGGGGATCAATTTTGTATCTAAAGAAGTGATGTCTTTGAATTGTAGACCATGCAAAAGATTCATCTGGGTAGTTTGACCACTGAAAAATTAAAAGCAATGCTGTACTCAGGTCCTATCAGTTGTGGTTTTCAAATAAAGACAACACTGTTGGCTAATGCAAACACAGAAAGACACACACACACACACACAGAAAAAAGAGCATTGTAGATGTGGCTAGGTGGCACAGTGAATAGAGCACCTGGAGTTGGGAGGACCTAAGTTCAAATCTGGCCTCAGACACTTAACACTTACTAGCTGTGTGGCCTTGGGCAAGTCACTTAAGCCAGATCCACCCTGACTCCCCTCCTGCAAAAAACCAACCAAACAAACAAAAAAGCAGCATGATATGGGGGAAACGGTGAGAGACTTCTGTTTAGGAGTGACAGGTTCTCACCCCATATCTGATAATGATGTAACAATAAGTATCCAGCCCCTCTCAGCCTCATTTTCCTCATTTGTAAAAAAAACCAAGAAGAAAACAAAACAAATGCCCACCAATAACATAGATGGAATTCAAATTCAAGTCCTCTGACTCTAACTCCAGCTATTTTGCTGCATGTGGGGGACAAAGGCTAATGCAATCTTATATAGCAATGATATAGGAACACAGATGCTGTTGAACCACTCTGTTCAGCATTATGTTCATTCAATATTATTCAGACCCCATCTAGATACTCCCATAGCCATTTCTAGAAGCCCAGTTTGAGTAGGGGTAGCCAGGACACGACCTGGGGCAGCAAGGTGGTACAGTAGGTAGATGACTCCTCTTCCCAAGTTCAAATCCAGCCTCAGACACTTATGAGCTACGTGACCTTCAGTTCAGAGAAGAATTGAGAAGATGAGTCCAACCTGGCACATGAGGATCAGTGTAAGGGACTTGGGATTGTTAAGCCAGAAGAAAGAGCAATCTTCAGATATTTGTAGAGATGCCATGTGGAGGGAGAAGACTTCTCCAAGGAGGAGGAAAGTCAGAATAAACGTTGCATTTGTGAAAATTTGCTCTCAAGGTCAGGGAGAGATGTAACCCCAAAGGGCTGGTAAGGAGTTTTCTATCATCTAAGGCTTCATGTATTTATCAGTGGTATTACTTTCTTAAGTCTTGTTGTCCAGTTGTTTCACTCACATCTGACTGTGGTCTCATTTGGAATTTTCTCAGCAAAGATCCTAGAATGGCTTACTATTTCCTTCTCCAGCTCATTTTGCAGAAGAGGAAATTGAGGCAAGCAAGGTTAAATGACTTTCCCAGGGTCACACAGCTAGTAAGTATCTGAGGCTGGATTTGAACTTGGGTTCTCATGACTTCAGGGCTGGAGCTCTAGTCACTTTATCACGTAACTGCTGTACTTAAATTTAGATGGTCAACAAAATAATAAATCAAGTCCTGATTTGTAGCATTTGCTGATTTCTGAGGTGGAAGTACTCGTGCTGAACATTTAACCATCAGCTCTTGTGAGCTGCCACAAGCACACCCCAGCAATCATCCCTGAACTGTTAGTTTGTGGGGTCAGGTGGCAGAAGGTAGATTAAATGGCCTCAAAGGGACTTCCAATTCTAAAAATTACACTCTGTGATTCTCTAATAAGGGAGTGATTCAAGGGATCAGGAACAAAACCAAAAATATATTTTCTACTTCTGCCTTCATGAATCTCCTTTGAAAATGCCAGTAGAGTGTGGAGGGTTGGTGGTTATCCAGCAAAGTTATTATCAGCTAATGTTTTAATTATCAGTTCAGTAAGAGAAAAAAATTGAGAGCAAGAATGGGATAGATTTCTTTGATCACATTTCTGTGTTTTTGTGTGAAAGTGTCGTGGAGCAGGTAATGTTCTAAGATAAAATATTAAATCCTCTGGTTGGCATTCAAAAGCCTTCATAACCTGGTCCCTACCCATCTTTCCCATCTTCTCAAACCTCACTCCCCTCCACATAGTCTTTAATCCAGGGACATTGACCTCCTGGCTGTTCTTCAGACATTTTAGTCTATCTCCTGACTGAAGTTTCATTGCAGTCTCCCATGCCTGGAATGCTCTCCCTCCTCATCTCTCCCTCCTGACTTCCCTCATATTTCAGCCAAAGTCTCACTTTTTCCAAGAAGCTGTTCTGAGTTTCCCTTAATTTTAATTCTTCCCCTCTATTATTTATCCATTATATCTTAAAGTGTACTTAGTTATTTGCATGTTGTCTTCTCCAACAGACAATCAACTCCTTGAAGGCAGGAACTGTCTTTTTTTTGTCTTTGTATCCCTAGCACTTAGCACAGTGAATGGGGCATATTAGGTGCTTCATAAATGCCAGCTGACTAGCATTGACCCAGGAAATAGGTTCCAATAAAGAAACTCAACAGGTTCCAAATACAAATTAGCGCTGGATTAACTCTGAGAGATTTGGATCTCGCTAACTTTTATTACTTTTTTGACTTTTAACCCTGGTTTCAAATTAAGTGTACCTTCTGGCAAATTTAGGGGAGGTGAAGGGTAAGAATCTCACAGAGCGACTGGGCATGGATGACTAGAGGTCTCCTCATATGTGTTGTTGGAAGAGACAGCCAAATATACAGTGTTCAAGTGTTTCAGGTGTTACCTTAAGCAATTCACTTAAAATTATGACCCATTTTTCTTCATCTATAAAATGAGGGATTAAGACTAGATAATCTTCCAGTTCATTTTCTGCTCTATATCTTAGATTACTTGGAAGGATATTTGATGTCTTATCATCTGCCATCTGAAAATGGTATTGGATTCTTAGTGGGATGCTTTTATGGAAAGAGTCCTTTCTGTGGGACTAAAAGACACCAAGCCCATCATTTTGGCTACTTCAGGTCTTTTACTACTGCTACTATTACTACTTCTACTACTACTACTACTTTACTGCTGCCGCTGTTGCTACTGTTTCTACTTCTTGCTTCTGCTTCTCCCTTCCTGTCTTCATTCTCTCTGATTTTCATCCAGTTTTACATGTGGCTACCATATTTTTTCCCCTCAAGCACTGGTCCGACCAAGTCATTACTCTCTAAAGAGGACTCAGTTTTCTCATCTGTAAAAAGAGAGGGTTGCACTTTTATCCTATGACCCTATAACTAGATGGCATCTGATAGGGCCTCTTCTAACTCTAATGAATTCTCCTAAACTTTAGTCTTATGTCTAAAAGAAAATGCAAACTCCTCAGTTTGCCAGTTGGACCACGTCACAATCTAGTTGCAACCAGAATCATTCCATATCTCTTTCTTCACACCCTTTACCTTGCAGTCCGACTGGCTTCCCTTCTCTTTCCTATGCATTTCTTTCCGTTTCCATCCTCTCTAAATTTGTATAGATCATCTCTGGGTAACTGAAAAGTTCTTTTTCCACATGTCCATCTCTTAGAATCTATAGCAGCATTGAAAGGTCAATGTCAGGTGTACCTTCTACACAAGGCCTTTCTGATTCCCTGTAAGTTGTTAACACTTTCTTCAGTCCTGTGTATACTTTGTGTTTGTGTTTGTATATGTAAATGTACATGTACATGTATATGTATGTGTATGTGTATGTGTATGTGTATATGCAAGTGTATGTGTATATATGTTTATGTATGTGTATGTATATTAATTACTTGTTTCTTTGTATTTGCTTTCTATACATTTTTGTGCTTAATTATCTGTATGTATGTTGAACCTTCTGCTGCCTAGTAGAATGTAAGCTCTTTGAGGGTAGGAACTTTAAAAAAATCTTTGTATCTGTCATAACTAGCATAGTTCCTGTTATGGTATCTTGCAAAGAACACCCAATCTGGTTTCAGAGGAACTGGCTTAAAGCCTGCCTCTGAAACTTTGGGTGTTATCTTACCTGTCTGTAAAAGGAAAGGGTAGGACTAGGTATCTCTGAGGTTTCCTCCTTTGGCATTCTTGTTGAATTGAATGAAAAGTAGCAAGCTTCTTGGATACTGAGAAGTATTGAGTAACTCAAAGGGCTTAGTCAAATTCCCCAGAGCGTGATCGTACTCCATCCCTCTGTCATGCGTCTTGAGAAAGTCTACCTTGGCAAATAGACCATTCGTAGGGCATGCAATTCTTGTCCTCAGAGTTTGAACAGGAGGCCTCGATGGAGATATAAAAGAACAAAAAAAAAGGGAAATATATTCTGAGCCGTGCCATACAAAAAGTTCAGACCATACTTGCAGAGCCCCAGGGCTAGCTCATGATGCCAGGGACTCTCTTCCCATAGAGAAATTTACTTCAGCTGCTCAAGGATCCACAGGCGCAGGATCATGTATACTCCACAGCCAAGGTGCACGAATGGCACAAATTAGAATTCTAGTCATGCTGAGTGATACAGAGGCTCAAGCCTCCAGGCAGGTTTATGGTGACCCAGAGAAACCCAAATGAAAAGGAATCGGGACAGGCTGAACAGATACTTATAAATGTTATGAGACTCAGGGAATGGATTCTAAGCCATTGGTAAGATCTGACATTTACAGCTAAAATATTTAATGTTCCCGAATGCATACAGAAGCAAAATCTTTTTTCCTCCTTGCAATTTCCAGTTGTCAACCTAAAGCAGTCTTATGGTGTTCAGCCTATTCATTATTGGGGCACCATTGTGTTTGTGGCTTATCTGTCATATGCCATTGAGGAGTTAGTGGAGACAAGGACTTGGTGAAGAAATATGTCCACTGATGTTTTAGAAGGGAGAAGTCTGGTTTGTTGGAACTCACCCAAAGGACCTGGTAAATATGACCTATAGCTTTATGTATGTGAGGGAAAAAATGTACTTAGAGCATATAGAGTGAACCAAGAATTTGGAACCAGATGATTTGGGTTCAGTTCCCAATTTTAGCTGCTCAGGTGACCTTGAGGAAGTCAAGCTCCCTCTCTCGATGAGACATTCTAATTCCTACTCCTTTGCACAAGCTTCCCCCTATGGTGGAAATGCTTTCCCTCTACACCTGAACCTCTTGGGATCCCAGGCTTCCCTGGAGGTTTAGCTTAAGAACCAATTCCCACAGATGACTTTTTGGAACCTCCTCCCTCCCCCCCACCTCCCTTTGTTGTAAATGTCCTTCTTTATCCCAGAAATTACTTTGGGTTTTCTTCCCATATGTTTTATATTTGAATTTGGTATACTTTTTCCCTCCTCTCTCCTTAGTACCTCACCTTTCCAGTAGAATATCAGCTCTTTGAAGATAGATACTATTTAGTGTTTGTCTTTATTATACACATTGATTAAGACGCAGACCACACAACATAGATTTGGAGCTGAGAAGGACCTTAGCGACTATTGAGTCCATACCCCTCTTTTTATAAATGAGGAAATTGGGTCATATAGTCGTTAATTGATTTGCCCCAGGTCCTGGTGTGAGTAAATGTCAGAGTCAAGATACGTACTGAGCTCCTCGTGATCCCTGGTTCAGTGTCCTATCCCCTATACACAGTAGGCACTTAATAAATCCTTGTCGAATTTAAATAAATCATACCTCAGTTCCCTCATCTGTTAAATGAGGATATTGTGCTATGGGATGATACCACTCTAGAGCTTACATAGCATTTTTTTTTGAGGTGGGAGAGTGAGGAACGAAGATCAGTTTGGAACCTACTGAGTTTATTTTTGTTTTGTTTTGTTTTTTGCTTTTTTGGAGAGAATTTAGGGTTAAGTGACTTGCCCAAGGTCACGGCTAGTTTTTGTGTGCGTACCTGTGTGCGTGCATGCGTGCGTGCATGTGTGTGTATGTATGTGTGAAGTGTCTGAGGCTGTATTTGAACTCAGGTCCTCCTGACTCCAGAGCTGGTGCTCTTTTCACTGTACCACATAGCTGCCCCCTTACGTAGCATTTCAAGGTTTACAAAGCACTTTATAAACATGCTCACAATCTATCCTGACAACAACCTTGGGATGCAGGAGCCATTGGTACTCCCAGATGGAGACAGAGGTTAAGTGACTTGCCCATTTCAGTTCAGGTCTTCTTGACTCCAAGCCCAGCTCTCTATCCACTGTGCAACCTAGCTGTCTGCAGATGATGAAGGTTCTGGAATCATAGGGATTGCCTTTAATGCTTGTTATCTGTGACTGTAGGCAAGTTAATTAAACTTCCTGGGCCTCAGTATCCATATCTGTGAAATGTAGAAGTTAGGCTAAATGATTGTAAGCTCCTTGAGGGCAAGGACTGGCTTTTGCCTCTTTTCATATACCCAGTTCTTAACACAGTGCCTTGCACATAGTGGGTGTTAAATAAATGCTTATTTATTCATTGCAATGACCTCTGAGGTCTCTTCCCAGCTCTAGAGTTCTCACCTTATGATGCCTAAGGTCTCTTCCAGCCCTAAAGCCTATAAATGTATGCATTTCTATTTTGTAGTGTGACCTTTGCCCTTGCAAGGTCCCATACTTCCTTACAGGCTGCACTCCTGAGTAATAATGGTCAATTCAGTAGCATGACCTGTTATTCTGATCTTTGGCAGGATTCAAGTTTGGGGAAATTATAGAACTTATGGAGATAGAAAGGGAGACTTTAATAAAAATGTATTTTCCTTCTCATTCCCCTTTGCCTTTTGCCTGCATTTCATGTGGTCAGGTGAGTTAATAAACAAAAGCATCCCAGTCATACTTGCTTCTAGTATTTGTATTCAGCAAGAATAGCTAGAGTCCCTGCCACCAAAATGCGGCCACTTCTGGGGTGGAATGCACCAGCTGTCAAATAGTCTCCCATGGCCAGGCCGGACAGAGAATGGAGCATAATATCCCAGCCAGCTGAAACTGGAGGGGACATTTCAAGCAGGCAAAATGCAATTACCCAAATTGAAATGAGGCCAGGAGCACATCAGGACACACTCCCCATCTGTCGGAGAAAAGCGCCACGGGAGCCTTTGGTAGGGCGAGTCAGTGGTCAGGACCTTGGCCTTCCAGCTAATCCAAGAGAAAGGCACAGAAATGTCAATAACAGTACCTGGCTAAAAGAAAAAGAAAAAGAAAAAAAAAGACCTGGGCCAATGCTAGAAAACGGGGGACTGAGCTTTTAAAAAAGCTTAGCCCTGCCTTGCTCTGGAAGGAAAGCAATGTTTATGGTGCAGGAGGTTAAGTGTTCTCACAGTGGCTGCCTCAGTTTTGCAATGGCATAGTAGAATAGACAACTGGTTATACTGGAACTGATTTTAAAAAATTCCCCAATCCAATGTATCGAATTCCCTACATTTATCCCTGGTCATTACAGACAGAACCTGCCAGTTATAGTTTATGGAAAACAGATATTGTTTTTCCAAGGGACCTGACACAAGTGCTGTTATTACACCAACATTGGGAAAAGGTGTCCTGAATGGCTTCTGTGACCTGGGACATAAAATCAGGAAGAACTGGGTTCCAATTCTGCCACAGACACTTTCTGGCCGTGTGCCCTTGACTCCTCCTTACCTCCCACACCTCATATTATATATTGTCATTGTGCTCTTCTAATGCATTTATCCCATACGGTTTTGCCATAGTTATCAGTGGAGATGACATAAGCTCCACAATGGCAAGTATGTGGCCTCAAACTCATTGAGTCTCAGTTCCCTTATATGTACAGCAAGGGTCATAAGAGTGTCAACGTCACAAAAGTGTCAGGAAGATCACATGAGAGAATGTATGTAGAGCATGTGACCAGTTCTAAAGTGGTCTGCATTGTAGGGCCATCCCCATCATCATCCCTTGGGAGTTGGAAATAGATTCCTTAAAAAAAAACTTATTTTCATACAAAAGAAAATATTTTGCAAATTCTGACTCTTTCTAACCAACAGGCAGTTTACTAATTGAATGCCAGACTCTATAGTAAATGGCAGATGATTATTTCTGGGGAGAGAGCTACAGACATGTAGGAGAGAGGCAGAATCACAGATTCTAGAGGGGTCAGTTTGTTGGGGAAAGAATTTTTTAAAAATTAAATGGAAAAAAGAGGAGAGAGAAAAGAGGAGAAGAGAGGAGAAAAAGTTTGCCTAGCCTTATCACTGCTCATTCTTTTTTTGCTTCTTTATATTTTCCTTCCTTCCTTCCTTCCTTCCTTCCTTCCTTCCTTCCTTCCTTCCTTCCTTCCTTCCTTCCTTCCTTCCTTCCTTCCTCCCTCCCTCCCTCCCTCCCTTCTTCCTTTCTTCTTTCCTCCATCCCCCCTCCCTCCCTCCTTCTCTCCATCCTTCCTTCCTTCCATTGAATAGGAGAGAACAGTACAATCTTATGTGCCTTTTTTTGTTTGTTTCTTTGTTTTTCTTGAAAGAATTAATGGAATATTGGCTTCACTCAGTAATCATGCATTAAATGCCAACTATGTTTAGAGCACAGTGTTACACATTGGGAGAGAAAAAGAATAAAGCTAAGACATGGTCCCTGCCATCATGGAGCTTTCAGAATAAGAGAACATGACTCTGAGATTTCTAAATACAGGTGAAAGGCCACCAATAATGTAAAGGATGAATTAAAACATGGCAGAGAGTGGAGGTACAAAATTCGAGGCATTTAATATGGTGGTGCCGTTGGGGATCAAAAAGAGGGAATAGAGATAAGAATTGGTGTGGAGAAAAGAAATAAGTAAAGATTAAATATGGGTGATATGGCATAGTGGAAAGAATTCCAGATGTAATGCCTGAGGTTCTGGATTTGGAGTCTGCCTCAACTGCTTACTCCCTTTGTCTCTTAGGCTACGTCTCTCACATTACTTGGCCTTATTTTTTTCATCTGTATTATGCAAAGGTTTAACTTCGTTAGATATTCTTAATCTAGGTTTTATGTATGTGTTTATACACACACACACACACACACACACACACACACACACATATATATAGAGAGAGAGAATTACATTTACTACAATCCATTTCCTTTGGATTCCTTTGCATTTTATTTGATGTATTTAAAAACCTGATTCTCAAAATGATTTACTTGACTGCCTGCCTGACTACTCAAGGGATACAGCACACTCAAAAAATATAAGAACCTCTCTTAGATGATCACTAAGTTTCCTTCTAGATGTCATTACTATCATTCACTCTAAGAAAAAAAAAGAGCCAAAGACAACATGAAGCTTTGGAAATGGGAACCTGGGTGAATGATTATGCCATCCAATGAAGGAGCTATATCATCATTTTTATAATTTGCTTTCCTTTTACTGGTCTTTTCATTCATATTGCTAACTTCATCATACACATCATTCCTTTGGTTTTGCATCAGTTCACACAAATCCTCCCATGTTGCTCTGAATTCCAGATATTTTTTATTTTTTTAATTGCAAAGAATTTCCCATCACATTCATTCCCCCCAGTTTGTCTAATTCATTTCTTTTCAAGAAGCTTTCATTAAGTGATTACTATGTCCAAGGCATTATACCAGACACAAGGGACATAAAGATGAGATGAAGCATTCCTTGTCCTCAAAGAGCTTACATTCTTTCATAGAGAATCAATATTCATATAAAAAGTTTAAATGCAAAATAGATACACTGTACGTCATGGGCTGTGGATAGCATAGATCTAATATGAAGGGCTCTTTGATTTAGTCCTTTTCTCTGACATTAGATACACATTTGGAGTGTAGCTTTCTCTGATGCCACAACTTGTGTTATTTTGAACAGTTACATCTTTATTCCTCTGATAGTTTATTCTGTGGTAGTTTATTCTGCAGTAAAGCATTGTGGATAGAGTTGACCTTATAGTCAGGAAGACTTGGTTCAGATCCTGCTGGTGACCCAAATCATCTGTGTGACGGTGGATGCAGAAATCACTCAAACACTAAATAGTAAGGGATCAGGAAATTACCTAATTCCTCTAATTAGTAAATTTAAAAAATTGTGAATTGTTAGTGAATTCTCTAATTCCTCTATTTAGGGAATTATATAAAACTATAGATTAAGGAGCAATTGCAATCTGCATCAGAGGAAGGAGTTTCCATACTGGAAATTCACTATTACAGTGACTCCCCCCAAAACACACACACACACAGATTTGTTTCTGTTGTTGCTTTTTCTGCTGTGAGGCCTGTAGTGAAATATCACAGTCTGAGACATGTGGGGCAGCTAGGTGGTACAGCCAATAGAGCACTGGGCCTGGGGATAGGAAGACTTATTTTGTGAGTTCAAATCTGACCTCAGACACTTACTAGCTGTGTGACCCTGGGCAAGTCACTTAATAGTGTTTGCTTCCATTTCCTCATCTATAAAATGAGTTGGAGAAGGAAACAGCAGCCACACCAGCATCTTCACCAAGAAAACCCAAACAAGTCAGGAAGACCAATTAAAAAAAGCAAAGGGAATGTGTGGGTGTTACATACTGACCCCCCCCCTCTCCATCAGATTGTGAGCTCCCCAAGGGAAGAGCCTGTATTGTGCCTGTCTTTGTATCCCAGCATTTAGAGTAGTGCCTGGCACAGACGCACTTAACCAATATTTACTGACTCATTGGCTGGGTAGGGACATTCCCAACACAGGACATATGGGCTCCCTGCTGAGTCTTGACTCTCCAGCCCCACTCCCCAACCTCACGTTTTAACTTACCATTGGATCTTTCTACTGTATCAATCCTATAGTATTTTTTCATCACTGTGGGAGTGCCATATTACCCTAGGAGACTGTAAGCTCCATGAGGGCAGGGAGCAAGGTCTTGGTTGTCTGATAATTGTTTGCTGAATTAAATTGAGTTTGGGGAGGTACAATTTCTTTGGTGTGACTGTCTGCCTTTGTGCCTTGGTTTTCTTCCATCAGCAAGGTCAAATGTTTCTTTGTAATATTTCAGTTGGCATTTATTAAGCACGTATTTAATAAGTATTGAGAACTGTAATTGGTTCCGGGAATACAGGTTTTAAAAAAATGATACAATTCCGTCAATTAAGATACTTGCATTTTATTGGGGGTGTCTGGACCTACTGGCACATGGTAGAGCCAAAGGAGAGATCTGGACAAAATGCTTTATGAAAATTTGAGGAGCAACAGAGCAGTGGGGGGGGGGGTGGGCTGCGGGGGGAGTGAGTGTTTCTGCCTGACTGACCAGGGAGGTAGGAGATGGAATGACCATTTTAGAAAAAGTCACCCAGCTTTTATCCAAGAAGTGTGAGATGTATATGGGAGATAACGTGAAATAAGACTAGAAAAGAAGGTTTGAGCTAAACCATGGAGGAATGGAAAGGACCAGTTAAGAAGTACGCATTTTTCCCCTAAGGGAAATAGGGGGCTGTTGAAGGTTCATGTGTACTCTCACTACCACCATCACTACCATCTCCCATTCAATTCCATTCCCATGCCTCCTAGGTGTTCTCTTTACCTAGAGCAATGGTTCTCAACCTTCCCAATGCTGTGACCCTTTAATACTCGTATATGGGCATATCCGTATGTGGGCAGACCCCCATGGAGATAGATAAAGGACCAGTGTCTTGGTTCCTAAGACCATTGGAAATATGTGTTTTCTGATGGTCTTAGGCTACCACTGTTACCTTTGTGAAAGGGTCATTCGACCCCCAAAGGGGTCACGACCCACAGGCTGAGAACTACTGACCTAGAGTATCAATGTCATGCCTGAGGAATTTGTCTTTATTTCCTTGACCAAGATTCCTAACCTTTTTGTGGGTCATGGACGCCTTTGGAAGTCTGGCAAAACCCTTGGACCTCTTTTCAAAATCACATTTTAGATACTTAATATAAAGTTCATATAACTGCAAAGAAAACCAATTATAAGAATATATTTGTTTTTAAAAACCCATGAACCCCAGTTTAAGAACCTCATCCTAGAGGCAATAGAGAGCCACTGATGGTTCCTGAGGCAGGACGTATAGCAGTCTCTCTTTTTACCCAATATTCACTTTATTTTCTAAACTAGCATAAGGATATTTTATTTTTTTGGTCATGCTAGTGATCCTGAAAGGATGATACACCGTTTCCCATTGGGATGCAGGGAGCGAGTGAAGCCAGTAGCGTTCAGCAGAGAGCCTTTTCTGTCTTATTTATTTATTTTCTCGTAGGTCTTTGAGGGTGGGGCTATGATTTTATTTTGTCATGTTTGCTAAGAAAAAGGCAGAGGAGGCTAGGTGAATACTCACCCCCTGGGGAGATGAGGTAGGTCAAGGCTGTCACATTTAATGAGGATGGTGGGGGTTGGGAGGGGTGCCCTTACAGTCAGAGTCTCTGTGTCCTGGGGATTCTTTCAGGAACTCTGCAGCCCATCCAAAACCTTTACCAGTCTGAATGACAGCTCTGGTGAGAAGGAAGGGGCCTCAGTGAGGAGTCTGGTGAATAGAAGCAGCAATGTTCCACCTCAGCATAGATCTGCTTTTCCTCCCTCTTCCCATTACCTGGGAAGTCCCATCCTGACAATTTTTCACTTAAACATGCAAACACCCAAAAGCCAGTTCTGGGCACAGAACCATGTGTTACCAGTGGTCTCTCCTCTTGAACTGGAGTTCTGTCACTGGCTTTTTGTGTGGCCCAGGCCAAATCACTTAGCCTCAGTCTGCTAGTCCCTTCATTGGTAAGATGGGGATAATAAGATTTTTCTTTCACAGGGGTGTGCTGAGAACCAATTAGTTAATGTTGGGAAAGTGCTTTGAAAATGTTAACAGCTTGGTATGATTATTGAGAGGTTCAGCCTGGACTAATTACCTTCTCAGTGTTTCTGCTGCATAACCAGCTGCTTTCTGCCCCTTTTATGGGATTGCTGGTGTTCAGCAAGGAGAAGGCGTGCAGGGGGCAAGGGGGCAGGAGAAGGGGATGGGATTTATTTCCTCCTAAATAATTCTCTACAAGACGGGAAAACTTTTAGGAGTTAAATGGTGAAAAAGAAAAGATTTTGCATTACCGGTACAAATCTCAAAGTGACAATTAATTGTCTGTGTTTACAGTGTTTACGAGGCTCTGTAAACAGTCAGTATATTTACGTTTCCTCCATTACCTTCAGCTATAAACTTCCTTAAGGAAAAAAAATGAAAAATTAATCGTACTTCCTGACTGCGGAATGAACATATGTGTTCAGAATATCAAGAGGGACATTCTTAGTAAGACTCCAAATGGAATCTGGTAGTGCTGGAGTGCTTTGTAGTCATGGACATATCCATAGCACCAACCATTCGGGGTGATTTAGGGGTATTTGCAGAAAAATTATCCCAAGAAAGTAAATCATAATATGCCATAGTATACCTGTGATTTTGGTCTTTCCGGATCAGAGCTGCCAAGAATGGCAATAAACTACGCATCCTACAAAGCTCAAGGCCAATTGTCTGAATCTTTGTCTCTCTATTTATCTCTCTGTCTCTCTCTCTTCTTTTGTCTCCCCCCCCACTTCTCTTTCCTCCTCTGCTTTCCTCCCCTCCTCTGGTTTCCCCTCCCTCCCCTCCCCTCTTTCCCTTCACTCCCCTCCTCTCCTCCCCTCCTCTCCTCTCCCCTCCCCTCCCCTCCCTTCTGTTCCCCTCCTTCCCTCCCCTCTCTTTCTCCCCTCTCCTCTTCTTCCTTCCCCTCCCCTCTCCTCCCCTCCCCTTACCCTCCCTTCCTCCACTCCTCTACCCCTTTCCCCTCCCCTGTCCTCCCCTCCCCCTTCCTCTCCCCTCCTCTCCTCTCCCTCTCCTCTCTCCCATCTCTTCCATCTTCTGGCCTCCTCTCCCCTCTTC
>CM053597.1:19527885-19570445 GCA_028646575.1 Pseudocheirus occidentalis | reverse complement strand
TTCATAAAAGCAGAGGAACATAGACTTAGTGAATCTGGTACAATCACCTGATTTTTCTAGATGAAAAAATGAAGACTTAGGGAACTTTAATGACTTGTCCAAGGTCACATGGGTACTAAGCATCTTGGGTGAAATTTGAACCCAGTACTCCTACCTCTAAAGGAATTTTTTTTCTACCCTCTGATTGCAATATAAAAAATGTTAAATTTCCATTTTTCTAAACAATGATATTTTCCCGTGGGCAGTTTTCTGCATCTGTGGTAATAGGGATAATCCTTTGCTATGATCATTATCGGTGGCACGGCACTTACTAGCTGGGTGCCCCTGCACAAGTCAATTAACTGTTAGCCTGAATTCCTCATGTATAATGAGTTGGAGAAGGAAATGGCATATCACTCCAGTATCATTGCCAAGAGAACCCCAAATGGGGTCAAATGGGGCAGAACTCAACAACAGTATGGTAACCACCTTCCTAACCCCCCAAGGCTTTCCTTAGTCATATCCCTTCTTTCCTTTGCATTTATGGGAATTGATGAGAAATTCCCTTATGTTTATGGGAGTATATGAGAAATGCACTTAAATACTAGCCACTTTTCAAAAGATCATTCTATTATTGCATTTTTTCTTTATTTCTGTCTCTATTCTTCCCTCCCACTGCATTTTCTTCTCTGTGGTCCTCATCACATGCCCATCATAAGCTGATGTGTTTTCATTGCACATAAGTATAACATTTCAATTGCTTGACTGTCTTGGGGAAGGGGGAAGGGAAGGAGGAAGGGAAAAAAATTAGAACTCAAAATCTTATAAAAATGAATGTCAAAAACTATCTTTACATGCAATTAAAAAAAATAAAATACTGTTTCCAAAAGAACAAAATATAGCTGATATGTCTAACCCTGGTTCTGTATCAGAGTAATGGCTGAGTTGTCTTGAAATTATGCCTCTCCAGACCAGATTCTAAATCAATTATAACCAGGAAGAGTTGGAATTCTTGATCCACTTTACTGGCGTTGGATTTGTACAAGAGTTGTTGGTTAGCCTGCAAATGGAGCACAGCTGGCATCCAATTTAGATACTGCCTTAAACCAGTTAGCGCTTACCTTAACTTGATCATTTAAATGGAAAGCAATACTGTCCAGTAGAGCAGAAAGGATGTAAAAACTGACTGTCTTGAGTGATGGGGCACCTGGATTGCCATGGCTACTGGTATCAGTGGGAAAGAGACTTAATTTTCGCCAGTGAAAAAGCTGCATTGGATCTCCACATGTTACTTCAGCTAAGATTACAAAGTGGAAAGGGACATCTTAGGGTATGACAGTTGGTGCCTCAAGCATGCCAGTTACCCACTGGAGTCAGATGTGTTTTTGTGGAGTGTGATAGTTTGTGGAATAACTTACCATGGTGGTAGTAAAGTGCTGGACACTTTCTTGAGATGCTTGCTATGTGTGACTTGGCCTCCTGAGGCATTAGCAGATGTGTCAATGTCAAGAGCATTATGTGATGAGACCACCGACTACCGACCAAAGCAAATTAGACCCGTGGAATTTTGGCTCTTAGAGCTGGAAGTGACCTCAAGGAGAAGCAGGAGACGGTATTGATATAAATGTGCCACTGTTACTAGGTTCCTATTTCTATATGAAGACAGGTCAGAGGTCACTATCCCTATTTTCTAAATCAAATACTTGAAATATAGAACATTTAAGTAACTTTCCCAGGCTCACACACTTGGTAAAGGATGGAGTGGAGATGGAGGGGACTTTGCTGCATGCTACAAAGACATTAGATTACCATTTGGGGGGGTTGGGGGTTATGGTTTTGGTCTAAAGGAATTAGATCAATTCATCATTCTCCTCTCCATACCTAGAAATGCAAAGACACACACACACATATAATATATGTGATGCGTGTATATATGTGTGTGTATATGTGTATTATACATATATGTATATAGATTATATATATGTATATATATATTATACATGCTTGTTTTCTTAGAGAAATTGTACAGTGGCCTACAACATCTTCATAGACTTCCACTCTCTTATAAAACTCACTGTTGTAACAAAGAAAATCAATTAAGCCAAAGAAACTGTCAAGTGACTACATCTAGCAGTATACAGCATGCAACATTTTGTATCTGTCGTTTCCCACCTTTCTACCTTTAAACTAATAATTGCTTAGAAGACCAAAGGACTCCTTCGGTGATGGCAGATCTGTACGTTTGCCATGTCTATCTGTTCTCCTGCTTGTCTCCTCTGTTTTACTCAGTTTGGTGATGGGATAGCATAGGAACCTGTTCCCTAACAGAAGACCCCTGAGACCCTTCACTTTCTTGCCTACTCCCAAGAATGTAAAGCCCATTGGCGTGCCTATGCCACAGGCATGCGCCAGCACCCAAAAGCAAAACACAGCTGGTGGGTCTAATTTTAGCCTTGCCTGCCTTGAAAAGGGTCCCTTTAAGGAAATACATTTTCTCCTGAAACAATTTGTATTATAATATAGCAGCTGACTGTCATGTAGGAATATTACATATTATTAGTAAAAAAAATATCAGCCTAGTAATTATGATTTTTTTTTATTTAGAAATAATTGTCAGTGAAGCCACCAAATATCTGATACATGAATCAAATTAATTATGCAGGGATATAATTTGAGGAAAGCATGGTGATAAAAAAGAATTCAACAAACCTAAGAGATCTTTCTTTGGCTTTTCTTTTCTTGCTTAATGACTAAGAAAATCTGAAATCTCATGTTTCTATTGGATACTAACCTTCCAAAGTAGGCTTTACATTTCCACAACTCTTCTCAATCCTCTGGGCTCCCCAGGAGGTGAAGGGTTAGCCCCTTGACCTGAGCTTTGATTAAGGAAGCATCTGGTTCTAGTGTGCTAACAGGTTTATTTCTAACCATTAAGGCATCCCCCCACCCTGAAAGCAGCAAGGTTAGTCGGCCTCTCTCTCTCTCTCTCTCTCTCTCTCTCTCTCTCTCTCTCTCTCTCTCTCTCTCTTCCCTCCCTCCTCCTCTTCCTCTGTTTTCTCATTCTTTTCTCTCCCTTTCTCTCTTTTTCCTCTCTTTCTTTTCTTCCTTTCTTTTCTCCTTTCCCTCTCCTTTCTCTCCTCTCCCTCTTTCATTCTCTACTCCCTCTGTCCTCTGTCTCCTCTTTCTCTCCATCTTCTCTCTCTTTCCTTCTCTCTTCTCCATCTCTCCTTTCTCCTCCTTCCCCTCCCTTCCACAGGCATTCTTTCCAGGGTTTCCCTTTCCTCCTCCCCCTTTCCTTCTCATACTTTCTCCTCCTCCTTTCTCTAGTCTTCTCTATTTTACTTGGTTTTTTGGTTCTCCTAACTTACTGCTTTCTCCCCTTTCCCCCCAGAAAAAAAAGAAACAAAGAAAAAATAAAGAGGAGGCACAAAAAGGAAATAGAAACAAGAGGCTGGCGGCTCCTCTTTGCCCGGGGTGGGCAAAAGAGTCAATACTCCATTGGCTGCTGGCACTGAAGTTCCCCGGGCCAGCCCAGCCCAGCCCAGCCCTGCTCAGCCTCCACGGCTCCATCGCGATCAGCTCAGGCTCCAGCCGCTGCTGCCTGGAAACATGGCTTTGCTTTTCCAGACAGCCAGCAGAGGGAAGCGAGACTTCACTTGCAGCAGGGACTGAGGCGGGCAGGCGGGCAGGCGGGCCGGCAGCCTCTCTCCCCGTCCCTCTCCTTCCCTCTCTCTCTCCCGCCCCCCCTTTCCCCCCCCCTCTCTCCTCTCTTCTCTCTCCTCTCTCCTCTCTCCTCTCTTCTCTCCTCTCTCTCCCTTCCTCCCTCCCTCCCTCTCTCCCTCCCCCTTCCTTCCCTCTCTCTCCCTTTTTTTCTTGGAGGAAATACTGCAGCCTTCTGGCCTGCGTCTGCCTCTCCAGGGAGAGGCTCACTCTAGTTCCACCCACTGGCTGGAAGGAGGGGGTTTGAATGAAAGACAAGACAAACCTTAAACACCATGTCACTCTGTGAGGGAGACAGCGGCAACTAAGCTGGAGGAAGCTTCTTTTCTTTTTTCTTTTTTTTTTCCTTTTTTTTTCTTTTTTCCTTTTTTTTTTTTTTTCTTCTCCTTTCGGTGGTAGAAGAGAGAAAGAGAAAGAAAGAAAGAGCAAGAGAGGGAGAGACACACAGGGAGAGGGAAGCAGGTCTGCAGCTCGGAGTTTACAGTCTTCCAGATTCCTGTACCAGGACTTCCCACCCCCCTGCCCTGCCCTCCAAACTGGGGAACTGACATTACTACAGACCAGCCTGTTACTGGAGAAAAAGCCCCGGATCCTAACTGAAGGGGTTCAGGGGCGGGCAGGGGTCCAAGGCAAGATTTGGCGGGGTGAGAGTGGGGGATTTTTTTCCTGCCCCCGACTTTTTCTCTCCCTCTTTTGAAATTCTTGCTGTGTTGGAACTAGCGAGCAGTCTAAAGACAAGGGAGTCTCGGAGTTTCATCAGTCATCAGCCCTGTCAGGAATAGTGTTTTTGAGAAAGAAAGGCCCGGGGCACTACACCCTGACAACCGAGTTCCCCTGCATCGGAGATAAAGATTCCAGCTACATGGGCAAACGTTTGGAGCAACCACAAATGTACCCTCAGTACACTTACTGCTATCCTCACTACCTCCAAACCAAGGTATGGCACATGCTGCCTGCTGGGTCTGTCCAGTGGGAGCAATGTGATTGCATTATGCACTTAGTCAATTACTGCTTTCTCTCTCTGTGTGCCCCCTCCCCATCACTCACTTCCCTTCCTTCTATGCCTCACATCCAAGAGAATGCCAGGCAAAGTCGATGGGCAGAACAGGGGTGCTGGGGGTGGAGGACAGACCTAGCCAGTGTAAGGACTATAGATTTCTCATGCCATAAGGGATCTCAGTTTCAGTTCAGTCTCTTTGTTGTTTCCGAGGGCTTAACTTGGTTTAAAGGCTCACTTGTCCATCACAGGTAGACAAGGGTGGTTAAGAGGAAAATTTTTCCCCAAACCCCTGATCATCGGGGAGAGTGTATGAGTTCCAATTTCAGTGTTGCTGTAGATGAATCAAAGAGTTTGTAGCTTTGAAATCGTGGTTTCCACTGGGTAGAATGTATTGGGTTGATGGGGGGGAGGGGGTGGAAAGAATCTCAAACTTTGAGTCGCCCAAGTTTGGAATGAGGCAAGGATATGGGAAGGGCTCAGGAGAAGCTGGTCAAAAACACTGGGAAGTTGGATATTATTTTAAAATATGTGTTTAATATTTCATTAAATATTGAGGTCTGATCTGGACACTCCATATGACATTTAAGATACTCTGAAAATAGATTCTTTCTACTTTTAGAAACTGCTTCCCCTTCCTCAGTCAGCACAGTTTTGGAAAACAGGCCTGTGTCTTGTAAACAAATGGAATATAGTGGATGATAATTGGACACGAATTGGTTAAATACTTTAGTTTATGACTGTCTGTACCCAGATGATCCAGAGTGTACTGTGCTTAACTGCACAAAGGATATCCTATGTAACCATGCGGAGGGCAGTGCCAAATGTGAACTTTGGAGCCAATGGAGATAGCCAGACACAATTGTAATTCTCAGGTGTGACATCACACCTAGGAACTGCCAAATCAATTAGATACAGTCTCTGTGCATTTGTATAATACCAAACAACCAACAGTTTTGGGGGCATACTGGGGAAATGAGGATTTCCCTTTTTGAAAAAATACCACCCCACTTTGGAACAGTTTCAGTTTTTAGAGCTCAGATGACATTTCCTTCATAATTCAATTATCTTCCTGTTCCATTTGTAGCCTCTCTCCTCAGTCTTTAAAGTAAATAAATATGGGAAGAGTGAGTGATCCATGTTGTCCCTAGAAAGAACCTCTTGATAAGATGAGAGTCGTGCCCTTCATGATCTAGTTACCTTTCATTTATTCTCTATCTGATTGAACCCTGTCTGAGTGGATAGCCAGACTGGGTAGAATGTTAGTCCTGTGTTAAACATCATTGTTATCTTATTATCTATATTTTTCTAATTGCTTGATGGCTCTCCCTGCCCCTCCAAGGTCGACTTGCGTTGGATTTTACCTTTGTGAGCCCTCAATGCTCTGCCACCGATGCAGCAGCCGTCAGTCCCTCGCTCTCCTGTTCTCTTGCCTTTGACTGGAACTGCTTGGGGGATTGGAAACATTAGTTCTTACCTTTCTTCAAAATCCCAGAAAGGCAAGGACATGAAAAAATGTGTGTGTGTGGGGGGGGGATATGTATAGTCCATCCCCCTCAACCTTTTTTTTTTCTTTTTTTTTTTTTGAAGAAAAAAGCTTTCAACTAAAAAATATTATACATTCCATCCCTTTTACTCATGTAGCTACATTTTGCCAAATGTTGCAAATATCATGCCCTCTTTCTAGCTTTCCTTTTCTACTTCAGAAAAATATTCAGAAATGAAACTTCAGCTAGAGATGAATGAAATTCTCATCCATTATTTTTAACCTGTTACTATTGGACAACAATGAAGACCACACAGTTTACTAAAGATGTGTGTGAGATAATCTTTGCCAGTGAAATGTGAGTGCATGAAGAAGGGAGAAAATGAGACAGACAGACACCCATAGAGATTTTCTTTTCCCTGCTCAGTATTGGGGTCCTAAAGAGTTGAGAGTTGGGCAGACAGGCAGCATCTGGATCTTGTTACTTTCAAGCTAGCCAAAGCCATCAGTTTCTGGGACATTCTTAAAGACGTTAGATCCATTATACAAGCAAACCGATATTTGGGTAATCAAATAACAGGGTGCTGCTAGGATGCCTTATCAATTTCTTCCCTTTCCTGTTAATGCATGTTGCTGACACATTGTAGAACTATAAGGTCATAGAGTTCCTAACTTTTTTTTTTAATCCTGTTCTTAGAATCACCACGTGTAAAGACATCCCCCTGATTTTAGTACTTGGAGACAGGGGGAGGAAGGTAAAGGGTCATAATATAAAATCATATAAAGAAAGCCTTTCTGGAATGTTGAGTTGCATAGTGTGGAACCCAGAATGACCCCTCCCCCTCCAGCATAGGAAAATAATTGTAATGGTTCTATATTTTTTTCCTCTCAATTCTCTCCTCTCTCTTTTTCCTTCTCTCCTTTGGTGGGCATCCCTCAGCTTACTTTTACATCTTTGAAAAACTTTGGTGCAAACTGGAGTGAGACTTACTGTATTCTTCCAAGATTTGTCAATTCAATACAACTTAATGGAAAACTAATACCTATTGTAAATCATGCTAATATGTAAAGAATTTACAGCAAGGACATTGTGTGTGTGTGTGTGTGTGCGTGTGTGTGACATCATGTGTGAAGTTGCTTTCAGAAAAAAAAAATAAGGTGTCCTTGGATTGTTTGGAGTTCTTCAGTATTTCTGAGGAAATACTTTATGGAAATGTAAAGAAATCTTAAAACTGTGTGTCATTATGTTCCCTCCCCAAATGCAAAAGTACAATTTAGACACATGCCTCTTTTTCTTATCATGGAAGAGGAAATGAATGCAATTAAAGAATCCAAATCCCTCTACCACTCTTCAGAGTCAATTACATTTCAGGAGAACGGGAAAGTAATTGGGACCTTCTGTTGTGACCCTTCGCCTCGCTTCTCTTCCTCCATTGTTTCCACTTGGTGTTGATTTCTTTTGGATTCTCTTGACTTAGGTCACTTAAAAACAAACAGAAGACATATATGATTTCTTTGGAGCAGGCCACAAAGCCCGTGTGGGTGAGCAGGACTGTTTGGGGGGGAATTCATGCTCTCTTCACCCTGGGGCCCTGCTCCAGAAAGAGTCCAGGGCGGAGGCTCTACTTGCTTTCATTTTCTGCAAATTTATGGCACCTTTGGATGAATTTCAAACTGCTTAAAAAACATGCTATCGTCTATGGGAGGGAGGTGCATATGTTAGGGGATAGGATATAAAACCAGATGGATTGTGCAGCTAGGCATTGCTAAGAGATCCAGTTATAATGCACTCCTAATACCAAATGTTCACATCTTAAAGCTGGTTTGGTTTGTGTATTCTCTCTCTCTTTTTTTTCTCTCTGTCTCTCCATCTCTGCCTGTGTGTCTCTGTCTCTCTGTCTCTATCTCTTTCTATCTCTGTTTCTCTGTCTCTCTCTAATTTTCTCTTCTATCTCTTTTAAGAAGGCACCATGACTTTGGACAGAGAACTTTGAAAACTGGATGAAAAGACACATGATATTTAAAAATTGGAAATGCTTTGCTCAAAACAAAAGCAGCTTCAACCAAAACAAACAAACAAATAAAAAAAAAAACCATGGCCTGCCTCCTTTCCAGAGTTACTCGGCATAGGCCTGTTCTCTCTTCTATTTTGTATAGCCTCTGTCAGAACGTGAAGGTGAAAAAATTGATTACTGGGTCTAAAGTTAGACGGATGAATGGATGGATGGATAAGTGGATAGATTCGCATGTATGTTATACATGCATATACTTCCATATGCACATATGCATCAAATAATTCATACCCTTGACATCCTCACTCTAGGGAATCCTCAGCATAAACATGCTCCCTACAGATGCATGGCAGTGCCTCCTCTGTAATTCTTTCTTTTAGTTGCCTGGGACTCTAGCAATTTAATGACTTACTCAGTGTCAGATAGCTAACATGTGTCAGTGGCAGGATCTGAATCCAAGTCTTCCTCATTCCAATGCTAGTCCTTCATCCAATATGCAATACTGGTTCTTTGATACTATTAATGACTCTTAGGATTTATCATTGTCAGTTTTCTCATTGCTCTCCATTCCAATGTAGCTTTTTTCTGCTGAAGGAATTTTATCATTCAAACCATTCAAAAGTTTCCCAACTAACTCAGATTTTCTTTGAAACATGAGGTTGCTGAAACTGGGAGAATGAGAGAAGTTAACCAGGGTGGAGAACCTGCAACCTGGAGGCCACATGTGGCCTTCTAAGTCCTTAAGTGGGTTGGATTCAATCTAACGGAGAAACTTGAGGGCCTAGAGGGCCACATGTGGCCTCCAGAATCTAAGTTCCCCACCTCTGTTTTAAGTTGTGCCCTCATCTACCAAAGGAGCTCTGCAGAGTTTAGAGCATATCTTATTCTTAGACGAATGTTCTAGGCCATTCTATTTGCTTTAAACAACAGCAACAACAAAAGATATATTTTAAAACAAACAAGACTCCCCAAATAGTTTTCTTCTTTTGTCCTTTCCCTTTCCTTACCCTTTTGCTTCACTTCCACCAAGGCTTTCCCTATTTTCTGGTCGCCTTTCTCAGACTGCCTTCCCTACTTTGGGCCATCTGGTTCTCCAGAAGGTCCTAAAGAAAGGGTTTCAGATGCTGGGATGCCTGACAGGGCTTCTCTGGCTGGTGGTATTCAGATTGTGTTTGGTGCCTGGTGTGAAGTAGGGGTCAGGTGTAAAGAGTAATTCATCAACCGCACTCTGATTTCAGGCTGTATTTCCAACCATCTGCAGCCTGGCCTGTAGCCAGTGCTCTCGCAGTCTAGTTGGAGGCCCATGTGATAGGACCAAGGTAAAAGTCAGCAGTTAGGGAAGGAGGTGGAGGGGCAAGACCAGAGAAGACCCCCTCAAAAAAAAAAGATGTCTCCATAGTGGGAATAATGTTTGATTGTAGAAATTGATTGCATTCAAAACTACTAATAGGGTGCCTGCTTTATTTTGCCTCCAAAAATACCATGAGGTCAGCTTGCCAGGCCACATGTAAGCAGAGATGCCTAGTTGGGTGCTAGCATGGAGGAAAGACTTTGGAATTTCCATAGGATTTATTGACTTCTATTTGCCCTGGAATCTTTAGCTGGGAACTTGCCAATTGTTTTAAAAACAGACAAGGAAACCCTACATTATAGGTGCCTTTGAAAGTCTGAAACACAAGCCTATTTGTTTGAAAGCCCTTCTGGCCATAGATTTTTAGGGGTAAGTTCTATTTCTGTTGCTCTGAGGGGGAACACGATAGTAGGAAAGTATTACCCGTCTTCCTGTTGATTTTATTTCAGGGCATTTTCTTAATGCTGACCAGTTTAAGAAAGGGAAGAAACTCGGGAGGAAGGGCCTCTCTTTCCCTCCAAACTTTTATCCCTCATAGTGTCGAGCGTATGCTTTAACTGACACGTTTCTACTACAGCATATTCATACTTTTTTCTTCTCTCTAGACCAGATTTGGCTCCTATATATGTAGGAGTAATGGTGTTTGAAAAGGCCTGCTTGGTCTCTAGCATATTTTCAACTCTCAATTGTGTTCAGATTATTGATTAAGCCCATGCTGTGCATTGAGCATTGTACTAAAGGCCTGAAAGCTGATACCAAGTCTGAAAAATACATGGTAGCTTGTCTAGCAGGGATAGAGAGACAGAGCAGTGACATGGAAGTCAAGTATACCACAAGTTACTTAACCTGAGACTCAGTTTCCATATTTGTAAAATAGGTTATAATAATACCCATTGTATCTAACTGACAGGGTTGTGATGACACTCAAAAGAGACCATGTACATAGATTGTATTAAGCAATGGAAAGTGCCATGTAAATAACAGTTTATTATTACAGGGGGATCTGAAACATACATAAATACTTATGATAATATTCTGATGAATATATTAGAGAAGGATATTAAAGACATTCCTTTGTTATATGCCTATATTAAAACATCTTTTTTCTGTTTTTTAAAGAATTCATTCGGGGGGAAATGAGTAGAAATAGGACTCAGATTTCCAAGAGGGGACAAAAGGCACCCAACAGCAAAGAGATAAGACCAAGTGGGTGGGAGGTAGGTTCATTCTAGGTCTTGCTGTAAGAGGCCTGGATAGCATTCGCTTTGCACTGATATGATTTTACACAGGCCCTTCTGACGTTATCGGTCTTTCTGGCAGAGGCTATGGGCTCTGGCCCAAACATGCCAATTCCAAAGCTTCCAGTAAGTGAACCTAGTTTTTTTTTTCTTTAAATAAGCATCTAACCCATTTTTCCCCTTAAAAGAAAGCTTATTTAGTGGTAGAAATTTTATTTGCATAAAATGGTTGATGTTTATCCAAAACTGGCTTCCAATACTACATTAAAATTTTGTTTTGTAACAGTCTCATGAGCCCCAGCTGTATTTGATTAAATTGTGTAATACCAAAAGCATGTGCGAAGACACGCTTTTATGATATAGCTGGCTGTTCCATAACAAAGGGCTGCAGATGGGCATCGGAAAGGATGGAGGAGCCAAGTCACCCTACATACTGCATACTGGGGGTCTCTCTGTGTCTTTTTGCTTGTATTTTTCCTCCCCCCAATTGTATTCCATGCTCAAAAGTATCGAGAATTTTTAAAAAGTTCAAAACTCTCTATTTGAACATGGGCTTAAAAACAAGACACATTGAAATGAAGAGTGAACAATAGTTAACTACTTTAAAAACCGTGATCCTTAAAGATCGTCACCCAACTACAAACTCCCCAAAGTCTTTGTGCAGATTTAAGATATTAAAGCTTGAGCCTGAAGACTTTGGGGATACCCTGTACAAAGCACAAAATTTAAGTCTGGGCGAGATAGAAATAATGTAGACCAAGGGACAGTGATTCCTTCCCCCTCCCCCACCCCAGCCTAAAATTCAAGAAGGAAAACATGATTTAATATCGATTTGCATTTACAATCCACTTACCCTTCCCTTTCTTGGTGTTTTCTGTAATTTTAATAAACTGTTCCTGATTTGTTGACACTTTTTGAAAATCCACCGACATTCAGTAATTTAGATTTCTGTCTACAGGATATTTTATTCCAAAATGAAACAATGTTGTTCTTTCCTAAATGAGCACAGCTAGTGGTGATGAGAACCAGCCAGTGAGGGGCAGTGACTTTTTAACCAGAAAGCAGCAGACTGACTTCTTAGGAGGTGTCTGGAGAGGTATATTTCTTGAATCACATGCAGCTTTACCATGTTTGCTTTTCACAGTGTATACCAGCATGTACAGTGGTTGCTCCCGTTCACCCATTTCAGTTAGTTTGACCAAAACTGTTCATTTTCCCCCTCTCATCGGTTTCTTCAGTGCTATCATCTTGATTGTGTTAACTTATTTATAATCTGTAAATTAAATATACTCCGTAAATTTCAGCATTTATTAGTGAAAACGTAAGCATGTTTCATCATTGTGCATATGTCATCATTCCTCCCAATCCTGTCCAGGTTTATCTGTTTATCTCTCTTGAAATGATTGTTTTTCATTATCTTGTTTTTACTAATCAGCTTTTGTATTTTATCTTCAAATTGGGTACGTTGTAAAGTTCCTTGAAAGATTCTTTCGTTTTTTTGTCTTAATGCCCTTAGTACTTGGCAAGGTGCCTTGCCTTCATTCTGTTTTCGCAGGACTGGACCTCTGTGTTATTACTTCACAAAGGTGCTGGGGAGGAACCTCCCTCTTTCTTCACTTATGCTCCAGAGAGATTTAATAGCTTTCCTGTAGCCTCGTGACCAGGGTATCATAGGCAGGATTTGAACTTGGACCTTTTTGCTCTCCATACTTTACTCCCCACTATAGCTTGTCTTATGTTGGATATTTCCTTCTCCCAATGAGTTTAGAATTGAGGTCTATTAGGACAAATTTTATTTCAGGAGTTTTCAGAAGCAGTGAAGAGGTAAAAGTTAAGAGTGAGATTTTTCTCTTCATCTAGGGAAAAATTCTCATTCAATATTCATTTGGTAGAGATGTTAATTTCTAGGGGAATATTCCTGAGTTTTCTTCCCTCGGTCTTATTATTTTTTGATTTTGGGTCTCTCGAGTGGGCGAAAGGCTCTTATTTCCGAGTATTACTAATACAAAAAGGGGCTCTTGGTTTTGGTGACTGAAAGTTTTGTTCCATTATTCTGATGTCTTGTGGGACTGTGAGCCAAATTGTGTTTTGCCAACTGTCTGGCATAGTGGCAAATCTAAATGTATCCATGTTGCTCCATGGTTCTAGCCAAGATCACCAAAACAAGCCCATTTATCACTTGAGAGTGGGTGGAGAGGTGTTCCCAAAGTCAGAACAGAATGATAGCCTTCCTTTCATCATTATCATTTTTTTTTCTCTTTTCACTTTTTATGTTTTCTAATTTCTTTGCTTTGACTTTCTAGTGGTGGAGCTTCTCCAAAGGGCTTAATGTGGATAGTAATGGGTTGTTCTTCCTTTCAACAGGTGGCTTAAAGTTGAATGATTAAGTACCTGCTTTGCTAAAGCAGCAGTCTGTAGTCTCCTAGGCCAGGTAAACTGGACCGGTGATTTTTGACCTGAATTTGGCCAATGAGTCTGACCTTTGATTTATGCTCATAAGAGACTGAGAGGAAGATGGCCAATATTTAAATAGCTATCGATGGGCAGGGTGCCACTTTGACAAGGATTTTCCCAATGAACAAAGCTCTTAAGAAATTGAATTAGATCCCTGAGTGAAAGCTGGGATTAAGAAATCCTCCATGGGAAGGGAGAGTACTTAATAATGTATCCCCCTCTTCAATCCCCTCCTCCTTCCCCCACAGTAGAGTAGATGCTCCCTTAATGAAGGGACTTATTTTTATCTCTGAATCTGCAGCACCTATCACCATGCCTGGAATATAGTTAGGCAGTTAATACATGCTTATTCAATATATGAATAAGGAAATGAATGTATGAATTAAAAGTGGAAAGGGTCTGTTTGTTTCAGGAGGTAGGAAGTTTTGCCTTACTGGAGGTCTTCATGAAAAGGGTGAATTAACTTTTCTTGGTATATATATAGAGTAGATTCTTGTGCTGGTAGAAACTGAGTTTTTCAGACCCTTATGATACTGAAATTCTGGGATTTTCATTCTCTAGGATGCAGACACAAGACAATTAATTTCCTCTTATTTCTTACTAGACCCATTCACATCCTATTTTCCAGTTAAAGACTCCAATATACTGTGTTAAGCTATATATAAACTGAATTCATCAACATAAATATAGTCATGAACCCCTTACCCCTAATTTGGATAAATGCTATAGTGAATGAATAGAGGAGAAACATATTCTTAGATGCTAAGGTAAGGATTCTCTGAGGTCATATTTTCATACTTTCCTTTATGGAGAGGAAAGTATTTTAAAAGTAAAATAAATGCTCTACTATGCAAAACATTGGTGGTGAGGGCTGACCATAATTGACCTTTATTAGTAACGGACATAACTCTATGATATTTATTACTTTTGTTACCTTGGAAAAGTCATTTCCCTTCTGACTTTCGATTTCCTCATTGCTGAAATGAAGGGATTAGGCTAAATCGTCTATAAAATCCATTCTAGCTTTTAATTGATGATGCTATAAAAGGGTAATTTTCCTTTGGGCATATTTGTTTGAACTTTTCATGGACATTGATGCAGCATATTGGGTCAATCAGGCATGAAAGCCTTGTGGGAGAACATTGGCGGAATAGTGACTGGGCATGTAGAGAGCCTCATCAGTTAGTTACCTGGGCAGCCTTGGGCAAGTGGCTCAATCTCTCTGGACCTCTGTTTCCCCATCTGTTAAGAGCACTAGACCTCATATTCCAGCTGTCGGAGGAGCCTGCTGGACATCCAGGAATTAGGCCATGTGGCCTTGAATTCTTTGGCCATGGCCATAAAGAAAAGTATAAAACGGTCCTAAATTATGCAACCCCCCTTCAGTTTCTCCAGTGAGGGTGGTAGAGGTAGAAAAGGGAGAAGATTCTAAGACAACCTATAGATGTTAATTTGGGGAAAGACATGGATGGATGAGATTCAGAATGGACAGACAGAGATGTATTACAATCCACATCATTAGAAACAACTAACTAACCTCAGTTAAAACCGTAATTCTGTTGGAATATACACAAGGATTGAATTGTTAAAGGTAAAGAAAGGAGTATACAGATCAATGAGATTTCTGAGATATTAAACTAGAAAATCTAGGCCGCTCTCATGTCATGGGTTCTTTTTCTTCTTAGCCTTTATCTGACATGGAATTTTGTGGTTGTGACAGGTAGCCTATGATCGTCTATGAAGTTTTGGATTTAGAGTAAGGAAGACCTGAGTTCAAATTCTGCTCCTGTTATTTGCTCTTGTGAAAGTAGCCCTTTTTCTGAGTTTTAATCCCATCATCTATAGAAGAGGATAATGATAGCTTTATAACATGTCTCATGGGCTGTTGTGAAGTGAGTGCTTTCTAAAACGTAAAAGACTTTAAAAATGTGAGCTGATTTTTTTAATAGGAGACAGAGAATGGGGTTTCATATCACAGTATGATTGTAGTTCATCTTTCCATTTGATTCTGAAATTCTTGTTTCCTATGCAATTATGAAACACATATAGGATCCTAGCATGTGGCAGGAACGATGCGAAATTCTAGGGATTCAAAGAAAGGCCAGAGATGGCACCGGCCCTCAAATAGCTTACCACCGATGAGCGAGGGCGATAGCACAGAAAACTGTGTACAGACAAGATTTCTCTGCCATCTCAGCTGGAGACTGAGATAAATTCTAACATAGGATATAATAAAGAACAAATTTTCGCCACTTTGTTCATCATTCAACAAACCCTACTATTTGCGATAAAGTCAAGGAGCATGTTTCCATTAACTTGATAACTTCCCCTAAATTATATGCAGTGTATCTTTGTAGTAGGTAATTGGAAAATCCTAGCTCCTGCCCCTCCTTTTTCCCAGGTCATCCCCCATACCTGGAATGATATCCCTACTCATATCTACCTCTTTGGAACCCATAACTTCTTTCAAAACTACTTATGCTATTTCCTCCATGAGGCCTTTTCTGATCCCCTAGGAGTGAGATTTCCCTGTCCCCAAATGACTTATTTACTTTCTACCTACATGTATACAAGCATATAGAAAGCACACATGTTATACCCTGCCCTCTCATTTCCCTTCCCAATAGAACAGTGGTTCTCAGCCTGTGGGTCATGACCCTTTTGGGGGTCGAACAAACCTTTCACAGGGGTCGCCTAAGACCATCGGAAAAGACATATTTCCGATGGTCTTAGAAACTGAGACCCTGCTCTTCTACTGGTCTCCAGGTGGGTCCGCCCACATGCAGATATGCCCACCTATGAGTATTAAAGGGTCTTGGCATTAGAAAGGTTGAGATCCATTGCAATAGAAGATAAACTACTTAGGATCTGGACCTGTCTTCATTTTTGTCTCTGTATCGGCAACATCTGACATATTTCGTTGTAGATAGTAGATACCTAATCAATGCTTATTTAAATTGATGGTTGAATGATCTAATGAATGAAGTTGGTTTTGGAGGGATAGGAATAGGAGCTAATTTTTTAAATTTCAATTGTATAGGCAGTTCTTGGGGTCAGGGGGTTATTTTCCACCAATATAGGTTAGTACCTTCTCTTTAATACCTAAGCTCAGAGAAATGTCTAGAACCCAGTCACTCCTAACTGAGGTCAGCTCTTTATCTACTTTGTAACACTGAGGTTTAATTCCCTGCCATCAAAAAGCTTATCATCTATAAAGGATTTCTTAAATTAGAAAAGGGCTCACATTCAATGGTACATCTATGGAAATTTGTGTACTTTTTGGGACTGTAGTTTGGTAGGTGCCTTCTTGGGAATGTCGTTGCACTTTGATATTTTACACAGTTTTCATAGTTTCTCTGGTTCCCAATTTCTCCCTTGGAGTATAATTCTGAGCACTCCTGTCAAACAGATAAGTCGTTTAATTCCTCTTGGACAGATGAGAAAACCAAATTACATTTCTTCTGCCTTGGCCGGGATCGCTAGTAAGCATGTGACAGCTCCAGGTTTAGAACCCTTTGCCCCTAAATTCCCAGTCTGTTGCTGAGTCTGTTGAGTCATAATGTATCTTTAGCAAGAAGAATGTTATATTTTTAATCTGAGCCAAACAGGAAATTCTGGCTTAAGAAGAAAACTGAAATCTTCATTTGCCTATTCTTTCCAAAATGTTGGCTCTTGTATTGAAGGTTCCTTATTCCACCATTTTTATGGTATTTCCCCTGCCCCCACTCTACGAATGGAAAGTTTTTATGCTGGGGAATTTGTTTTATTTTGCTTTTAAAGTCATTTCAGGGTCCAGTCTAGAGTTGGAGAAAAGAACTGAAGTGAACAATGAACATAGAAACAAGTATGTCCCTGTCCCAGTAACTAATAGTCAAGCATGAGACCTAGAAAAATATTGTCCCTATCATAACCACTGTGAATATAACAATCAAAGATTTATAAGTGCTTTCTATTACCTTTCTCATTTGAATGCTGTAAGGAACACTACTGTTAATCTTATTTTTAGAGACAAAAAGCTCTGGTGAAAAAAACTTATAGATTGGAATCAAATAGGGTGAACAGCCTGGTATCAATTGTATAAGCCTTTGCGGGTGAGAAGTCCCAGAACTATAGAATTTGAGCCTTGGAAGAATCTCAGTGGCCATGCAAAAGTGTGCATGAAAAGATCCCACATGGTGAAATCACAGGTCCATTACTGTGTAAGACCAGATGAGGAACTCAAGATTCGCAGAATGTCCGAAGTAAGATTTGAACTCAGGTCTTCTCAAATCCAAATCAAATGCTTTGTTCAGTATGCCATGCTGTTGGAACATTTTGACATTTTTAAAAGGGCAGTGGATTCATTTCCAGATTTAACTACCTAAGTTTCCTGAGAGTGAAATTCAGTGAAACAGTCTTTTGATGAAACATCTGAGAAGTAATTCTATTGGACCAGCCTTTGGGAAATCACCTGGGAGTTCTATGCCTGGAAGCTGTGCCCACAGAATGAGTTCACTGCAGACAAACGTATAGACTTGCTTCCCAGGGAAGAGCATAGGCCTAAAGTCAAGGGGCAAAGGAGGTTCTCAGAAATGTGGAGTCTTTCAGCATCACTCTAGTGGTTTTGATGTTCTTTGAGGTCAAGTGATCTACAGGGGGATTTTGATGGACTAAGTGGCCAAAGTAGACTAAATTCTTTTTGTTTGTTTGTTTTTGGAAACTGGAGGTCAGGAGGCCCTCCATGGACCTTAAATAGTAAAACGGGGAGAATCATTTTCCTTCACTCAACCACTTTCCATGTCCAGGAAGTCAGAATATCTTTCCACAAATTGAGAGAAACTGACAATGCATTGATTAAGAAGTGTGACTCTACTGTTTCATTTGTTTTAGATAAGTACTTTACATAAAGCTTAGTGATCCAAAAATTTCCATTTTTCTCAACTTATTATATGATAGTGAAATAAGGATTAGTGCTTTTACAACCTTTAGGTACATATACTTTGGCAGTGTCATTTAACCCCCTGTTCTCCACATCATTGTTCCTGTCTGTGTAGAAGGCATTGGTGTAATGAAGTGGTCAGAAAGAAGTGAGATGAGGAGTGGGGGAGGGGGAAGGGAGAAGAGAGGGAAAGGAAGAGAGAAGAGAAAGAAGAGTGGGGAGGAGAGAGGAAGATGTGAAGAAGAACAACAATGATGGTAATATTAAAGTGGCTGACAATCATATAGCACATTAAGATTAGCAAGAAACTCTTAAAGGTATTTTCTCATTTGATAATAGGAGAAGGAAGAGAAGAGAGAGAAAGAACAAGGACAAAAGTTACTTTCTGGCCTGCCATGGAGAACCCAAGTTCAAAATTTAACCTTTTTTGTAAAGAATATTTAATAATTTGTTAATGGATGATTGATTTTCTCATTGAATTGAATTAATATTTACTAGGGGATGTTAAAAAGTAATGTTATTAATTTAACTTTTTTTCCAGAGTAGGAAAGAGTATGATTGGGGGACATGAGTTATTTTATTAAGCACGTATAGTTAGGAACTTTTTTGTTCATTTCTTTTCATTTGTGTCTGTCTCTCCATGAACCCATTTTTTTTTGCAAAGATATTGGAGTGGCTTGCATTTTCTTCCCCAGCTCATTTGACAGATGAGGAACTGAGGTAGACAGGGTTAAGGAACTTGTCCAGGGTCACACAGCTAGTAAGTGGCTAAGGTGAGATTTGAACTCAGAAAGATGAGTCTTCTGATTTTATGCCCAGTACCCTGTCTACTATGCCACCTAGCTGCCTCTTTTAAGTTTTTAATATCTGCTTATTTAATGATTATATGAATTTGTTAATTTTGGAATGAATGTATGAGCTAAGCATTGTACTAAGTGCTAGATGTAAATATAAATATATACATTACATACATTATAAATAATATAAATATAAGAAAAAAACCACAACCCTTCCTCTTAAGGTTCTTATATTTTAATGTAAGATCTTACATTAAAGATCTTACATTTTAATGGAGGAAGATAGTATTGAATATTTGGGGAAGTTTCTTAGAGACCTGTTTAAAGGCACATACACAAAGACCAAAACTTCCCTAGCAGAGCCTGGACTTCCTGGGTCTAAGTCCAAGGTTGAGGTGGGGTTTGGGGTTAGTGAGGAATTATGGGAGAAATGGTGATAATGGCCTGAGAAAAGGCACCTTGGTTTGGAGATGGGCAGGAAATATAGTTTTAGTGGAAAAGGGACTAGATTTGGAGTTAGAAAAATGAAGATCTGCTTCTTCTGACTGCATCTCCTTGGACAAGTCATGTTATCTCTTTGGCCCTTTGTTTCCTTCACCACTAATATGATGGCGTTGAACTGGATGGTGCCCTAGGGCTAAATCCTATTTTAGATCTAAATTCTATATCCTAGGGTAGATAGAGTCAAATAGATGAATTGCCTCTGATATTTAACTCTTATTATTAGAATGTGACACAATTTAGTCAGGGAGCCTGACTTATTTAGCCAATAACCATTTTGTGGCATCAGATAAAAGTGAACCTTCATTAGAACCAGCCCCCAGAGTATTTTGTGTGTCATGGAACAAAACACCCTTTGATATTTGTTTTTCTGGCTTCTTCATAAGGTCATTGGTGCAATGCATGGATGTTGCTCTCAATTCCATTTGGTCGCGTTATTGGGAAAGGTCCTTATTTTCAAGAAACAATTATTGGGATTGTTTAGGATGTGGGATGTGGGAGTGATGAAAAGTGACTTTTAATTTACATGTACTTTTAAAAAACTCAATCTACTTTTATGCTCATATAAAACTTTCATGTGGCATCCCCACTGTGTTTCCAACAAGAAAGAACTATGATAAAAGACAGATCAGAAGCTTTGGTGGCCATGAGATTCAAATGCAGCTTAATTGAAACAATAGGGCAAATAAGTCTTAGCATCATTTATCTTTAGGTCCCCTAAATTGGTCTGAGAATAGGATGGTGCTTGGGAATTAAAGATGAGTGAACAAGATAGTCACATCCACAGAATGTAATAGGCATAAACAGTGTGGGAGGTGGTAACTTTGCTTTGAAAGATTGGGAAATGAATTGGATCAGAGAACTTAGCTTGTTTTGAGTTAGTCTTTTCTACCATGAGGGTTGAGTTTATGAAATTCTATATTATTTTCAATGATCCCACGCTACTCTTTTGACACACCAGTACTATCTCTTAAATACCAATTTTCTCTGGTGATCCTACATGACTGTGAGTCACACAAAAACAGAATCTCTGAAGGGTCAGAATCTCACATGACTCTAATAACAAAGGAAAATTCAATTTGCACATGAGGAGGGTACTTCATACTACCAACAAAGACTTAGATTGGTGTACATGTTATTATTGAGATAATGTAGGGTTAACAAAGGAGGTAGACTGATCATCATAGACTCATGGATGAAAAATGGGTAGCCCAAGTTTTTCACTGGTAGCAGAGTGCTTAAAAAACTAGAGGAAGGCTAGTATCTTCCCTCTATTGATTATTACTGATTGATCATGTATTTTTTATGTAACTCTGCATATTGGCTCCACCACTAACTTAGTCTGTAAGATCCTTGGAGACAGGGACTGGTGTTTGCTTTTTTTTGAGTCTCTGGTGCTTAGTCGAATGACTGGCACATAGTAGGCATTTAACTGGAGAAAGAACTTTAGTACCACATTCTCTGGCTTTTTCATGGGTAGACAAGAGTCACTCATGAAGAAAAAGCTTAAATGTGTCATTTGGGTCATGGATGTATCAAAGTACCAAATATCCACTCTCTTCAATGATATCCTGTTTTCCTTTTTAGGTAGCTAATTCCAGTTGGTTGGCTCTCACACCATCTTCTACATTCCTCCTTGCTCTTGTGCCAGATTTCCTCTTTTCATCTCATGTACACTTCTTCTTATCCTTTGTCACTTTGCTCTTTGCCTTCTAGTATTGATTGTACTACTTCGTCTCTATTGCCTCCAGCCCTGAATTTTTCCTGCATTCCTAATACTTGCTATGCCCTCCATTCTCCCCTGGACCCTAGCCTAGCTAACTGTCCTTTCCCTTTTTCAGGCACATGCTTGGTTGATCTTTGACTTCTTCCTTCCCCTCTGTCGTGAACTCCAGATTTTTATTTTCCAAACTGCTGTTTTGTCTCTCCTACTTTTCGTCTTTTGAATCACCTTGTAATGCCTCACACTGCTGGTGTGCTCATGTCAGGGGTCTTTAAAGGGAGGATGACAGTGGTATCCTGACCTCAGAGTTGCTTTCTTGCTGAATGAGTGAATTCTGGAGATTGCAATCAGTTTGACTTTTCCTAGACTATGAACACACAGGCCAAACTGAGTGGGACAGGACAGAATAGAACAGAATAGAACAATGGGCCAGTTCACCCAGAGCAGCAGGGCCCTTCAGGATGGACAGAATCCCATGAAGACCTTTTGTCCCAAACTAAATGCGTCTTTCCAGGGGCCTGGACTTGACGGTTCTTTGAACTCTTTCCTAGAAATACTACTCACTGGTATTTTATGATAGCCATCATCTGCTGAAATTGTTCACTGTGACTTGAACAGGGGGAAAAAAAAATCAGAGCTATGACAGATCCATTGCTGGGGAAAAAAATATCTTACACTAAATGTGTTCTAATCTGGGTTAAGTCCCACTGCTTCCATTTTTCTCCTACATGATTCTCCCTCTCCTCTTTCTCTAGAATTATTTCATTAAGCTCAGAAAAAAAGGATCATGAGAGTAATTTTAATTTTCTCTTTCCTTTATATGCAAGAAAAAGTAAAAAAAAAAAGTCCTCATATGGAAAATATTTCGATTTTATTTCTTATCAATATTATTAACCAGAGTTGTAAGTAGGTAGAGTAACTGGGGCTTTTCCCTGGGTGCCAGCATTTAGAAGGTGCCAATAGGACTGGCCTGCTTTCTGTAGCTGAGCCTAGAACTTAGGAAGAAAAATTAAATAAAATAGTCAATTTTTAGAAAGTCTCGGTTTTTTTTTTCACCCCTTATCTGCTCTCCTGTCCCCAACCCATTGCTCCAGGAAGAACATCGTGAATTGTGACTCAGCCAGTCCTTAAACAACTACATGTTGTTTAAAAAGCTGGCTGGGTTTGACGTTAGCAGGTTTGGGTTCAAATCCCAGAAGTGCCGCTTACTACCTGGGTGAAGACTCATGATCTCTTTGAGTCTAGGTTTTTATAAAAATGAAGGGACAAAAATTTGTGACTTCAATATGTATTTTTGTTGTTGTTGATTAGTCATTTCAGTCATGTCTGATTCTTCATGACTCAGTTTGGGGCTTTCTTGGCAAAGACGCTGGAGTGGTTTACCATCTCCTACTCTAGTTCATTTTACACATTAGGAACTGAGGCAAACAAGGTTAAATGACTTGTCCAGGGTCACACAACTTATAAATAGCTGAGGCTGGTTTTGAATTCAGGAAGTCTTCCTGACTTCAGACTCAGTGTTCCATCCACTGTACCATCCAGCTGCCATTCAGTATGTATAAAGAATTTTTTTTAACTTTGACTTGTTTTAAAAAATGCAATACAGCGAATTGGCTTATAGTGTACGTTAAGCTGAGTTTTTAATCTGAGGACATAATGCAAGGTTTCAAATCCTAGCTTTGCCCCTCACTGCCTTTGTGATATTAGGCAAATATTGGGCAAATCACTTACCTTTGGGGGGGTCCTTAGTTCTTTCATCAGTAAAGGTAAATGCAATAGCCCCTAAGATACCTTTCAGTGCTAATTCCACAATCCTGTAACCAGAAATAAAACTAAAAAACAAATCCTGACAACAGAAAAGCTTGATCCAGACACATATTTCCAACATTTCATTCTTGCCCCAGCTTGGCAGAGAAGCAATGGGGAACAAATCTGCTTCTTTGGAAACATAGGGTTGCTTATTTGGTCTTTTTTTTTTCTTCCAAAACAAATGAACTCTAACATGAGCACTTTCTTCTGTTTTCTTTCCTCTCTGTGTGTGCACGTGTGTATGAGACATTTGGTTGGTTAGAACAAATCTGAGTGAAAGTAGCCTTTTCTGTAATATGTGGGTGATTTGAAGAATATTTCTAGTCACTTTTTTATTTTTGTGAAAATTAATTATATTTACTCTTTAACTGGCCTTTAAAGCTGACTGAAATTGTTTAACAGTGCCTGGCAGATGGAACTGAATTTTCAGTGATTAATAAAAATTATACATTAGGGTGAAGAGAGGGCTGGCTAACAAAGTTCTTGTTGGTAGCAATTGCTAAATCTAAGCAAAGAGCCAAATGTGGGTTTGATTCCAGAAAAGCTTCTGAATAATTAGAACTTTCCATCCCCACCCTTGAAGCAATGCTGTTCTCTTCTCTGGAGAATACCAAGCGAAGGTTGGATGGCCAAGCACTAGTGATGTTGTCTTCAAGCTTCCTAACTGGGGAGCCACCAAGGCGGTCACAGATACCCATGACAACAAAAAACCCTCTGCTTTAGAAGATAGAGTTTCCAATGTGGAGTCAAGAGAACCTGTATTTAGATTTCTGAGACATACTAGTGTTATGAACATGGACAACTTACTTAACCTCTCAGTGCTTCTAAGCTGTTTAAAAGTAAACAACAGGGGCAGCTCGGTGGTACATTGAATAGAGCACCGGCATTGGAGTCAGGAGGACCTGAGTTCAAATCCAGCTTCAGACACTTAACACTTGTTAGCTGTGTGACCTTAGGTAAGTCACTTTACCCCAGTTGCTCTGCCTTCTTCCCTACAAAAAGCAAAAAAAAAAAAAAAAAAAAAGAGAGAGAAAACAACAGAGGACTTGTTGATTTATATAAGTAAAGGGAGTTTCCATACTGAGAATCTCCTACATCAATAAAATCTCAGTTGTGGATGCAGATTTTTTTTTCAATGAGTGTGGTAAATACAAATAGAAACTATTCATTCAAAATCAGAGTGAGTGTGGGTCAACTGAATTTGTTAATAAGGACATCAGATGAACTTTAGATGCACATGTAAAGGAACTCACACGTTTATGGTCATGCAAAATAATGACATTTATTTGCATATTATTTCTCTCAGTTACGTCTTCCTTTTATTGGTTGAGTAGAGAAAATTTATTTTTGTTTCTTATAATTCTCCTATAATCTTGTGGTGCTTCCTGCAGCACTATAGCCCTTCCTTAGCTCTAATCTGAAGATGTCCTACTATAATCTAAATCAGTCAACAAACATCTATCAAGCAATGATGAACACTGTGCTTAGCTCTGGGGATACAAAGATGACCAAAACATGGTCCCTGGAGCTTACATTTTAACAGCCAAAACTTGTAGGAAGTACCTACAAGACAAAGAGAGTATAAATGGAAGATCATTTCAGGGAGAATACACTGGCAGTGGGGAATGGGAAATTGGAAAGACCTTTAGTGTTAGATGAGAATTGAGCTGATTCTCGAAGGAAGCCAAGAAAGTAGGGTGGAAGAAAGGAAAAGAGAGACCATTCCTCACTTGGGATACAACTGGATTGTCTTATGTGAGGTGGATCTATAAAAAGATTAGAAGTGATGGGTTTATTGTGATTTTAAGAGGGATTATTTAGAGCTAGAAGAGACTTCTTAGAATCTTGCCTTTCCTTTTAAAGATAAGGAAATGGTAGGTTTGAAAAAAGTTTAAGTGACTTGTCCAAGGTCACCCATAAATGGTAAGAGGGCAATAGTGGACTTTAAATGACGGTCCATTATTCTTTCCACTGTACCATTTTTCTTCCCTTCTTAAGTGAAACACACATTTTTTTTTAACTGAGGAAATTGTGAAGACGAGTAAAAGAGAAATGTCTGCTTCTTGCAAACAGTTCAGAGAATCTTGGTGTTTCCTTTTCCGTAAACAAAGCGGATGTTTGAGAATGTGTTGATGTCTCCTTGACTGCTTTGGGTGTGGCATATTGCTTTTCCACCAGATGTTTCTGCAGACTCTCCATCTGGGATTCCAAGTTATTAACTTTTGCATCAGTTTGTCCATTTGGGATTTGGGGACTTTCCACATCACTCTGTCCTTCTGTTTTCATCCAGTATGGCTCTGACAGGATGGCTGGCAACCTTTTGTGGTCTTGGTTCCTTTTGCCTGTAACTGAAAAAGAAATCATTCCTTGCTCCATTATACCTTTCTCCTTCAGCTGTCTTTATTCATCTTTCTCTACAAAATGGCCTCCTCCAAGGCATTGTGCTTTTACTGAAATTTAAGCAAACAGTAAATACTAAGCTCTTCCCCTTCCCCCCTTTCCCCAACACAAGATGATGATGATCATTATTATTTTTAACAGCTCCTAAAGGTTTTATGAATTTGCTGAGGGTGGCTCATACATAACTATTGGGTTTTCCACATTTTATTTTCACTAGTTCCACTTTTCTTCTGCTCTAAAGTCAACATTGATCACCCCTCTTCAATAAAACATGTTTCCTAATTCATCCCCATTGTTCAGGACCTTTGTCAACACTTTGACTGAAGAGATTTAGAAAATGAAAGGAAATGGGATTTTCATGGTCTGTGAAATGTGGAATTATAGTGACATGCAGCCCAGACAAAGTTTAATATAGTAACTGTACTCATTCTCTGGTTTTCCCATGAATGGCGTCATGGGCTAGTGGAAAAAAGCACAAATGTAGGAGGTAGGAGGCCTGCATTCTCATCCCAATTTGGTCACTAGCAGTGTGACCTTGGACAAATAATTTAACATTTTTCTCTTCATTTATAAAATCTATGATTTTTAACTAAATCTTCATCTCTAAGAGCCCTTTAATCCCCCCAAATTGTGTGCCTCTGTGCCAAATTAAAGATGTCATATAAAGGAATTGTTTGAGATTTGACTCACTCCAGGTGATTAATACAATTTAGTTAGTTAACAAGTGTTTATTGATTACATTGTACACATGTAGGTCTTTGGGAGTTGCTCATAGAGATAGAGAAAAAAGATAGAATCATAGATTTTTAGATGAAGAAGAGACTTTATATTTTAGTTTAAACCTTCATAAAGAAATTAAAGATTAGAGTGTTCAGGTGAAGAAGTGGTACAGTGGATAGAGCATAGGACTTGGGAAGTAAAAAGATCTGAGTTCAAATCCTCTCTCAGATATTAGCTGTGTGACTTGGCCAATTGACTCAGTTTCCCCATCTGAAAATGTGAATAATAACTCTTAACTAATAGGGTTATTGTGAGGAACATATATATGTATATATATACATACATACATACACATACCTCTATATATCTATCTATATCTATATCTATATCTATGTATCTATATGATTTAGAAATCTAGAAAACAAAAGGTCAGAGCTAATTCCAGACTTTCTGGTCCTGAAGACTGATATCCATGTGACCATGGGGAAGAAATGGGATTGTTTTTGTTTGTATGTTTGCCTGGGATGTCTTGAATCCTAGGAACCACGAGAATAGTCAAAGAGAAAACTACTATAAATGGAACATCTATCACTTGCTGCTTGGCATTGTTGATTTTATATAGAAATTCTGATGATTTGTATGGGTTTATTTTACATCCTGAAACTTTGCTAAGATTGTTAATTATTTCAACCAGTTTTTTAGCCAATTCACTAGAATTCCCTAAGTGTACTACCATATCATCTGTAAAGAGTGATGATTTTGTATCCTCATTACCTATTTTAATACCATCAATTTCTTTTTCTTCTTTTCTCATTTTAACCAAAATTTCTAGTATACTATTGAACAATAAGGATGATAATGGGTGTCATTCTCCACCCCTGATCTTACTGGGAAGTTTTCTAGCTTATCCCCACTCCAGATAATGCATGGTGATGCTTTTAGTTAGATACTGCTTATCATTTTAAGGAAAGCTACATATGTTCCTATGCAGAGAGAAATACTGTAGAGGGCAGGATGTGTAGACCTGAGACACATGTGGCCAGGGCTAGACCCCAATTTGGGAGTCACTATTAGAGACCAGATGATCTGAATTAAAATCTTTCCTTTAATTTAATTTAATAACTAGCTAAGTGACCATAGGCATGTTACTTGATTTGAACCTGTTTCCTCGCTGAAATATGTGAATATTAATAAATATTGAACCTTCTTCACAGTGATGTTGTAAAATTCAAGTGAAATAATGTATTTAAAGGGCTTTAAATTGGGACTGAACTTTTTTTCCATTAATATTGGGGAAATCCCAGTTTGGGAACTCCCTCCATGAAGGCAGATCAATAACCCATTTGTAACTTACCCCCTTTAAGCCTTGAATGGATCACTAAAAGGTTAAATGACTTGTCCATAACCCCAAAGCTAGTATGTGACTGAAGGAGAACTTGAACTCAGGTCTTTTTAACTCAAAGGCCAGTCCTCTATCTACTACCTTGTTCTCTCACTTTGTAAACTTGACAAACTTTAACATTTTCAAAACTTATATACATAACTGCAGTATGTCCCTAAAGTCCTAATGCTTAGCACTGCACTGAACCTTTTTGGGATACCCTATAGATATCAATCTACCCATCCATTCATCTAGCCATCATCCATCTCTCATTTATCTAACTTCCTTCTCCTCCTTGTCCTCCTCCTTCTTTCCTTCTTTTCTTCCTCTCCTTCTCCCTCCCCCTTCTCCCTCTCTCCCTCTCCTTCTCTCTCTCTCTCTCTCTCTCTCTCTCTCTCTCTCTCTCTCTCTCTCTCTCTCTCTCTCTCCCTCCCTCTGTGTTTACATTTCCCTGTTTCTCTGTCTTTGTCTCTCTCTGTCTCTATCTGTCTGTCTGTCATTATTTCAAACCAAGGAGGTTTTTGTTTTGTTTTGTTTTGTTTTACCTTCCCAAGGATAGTCTACCTAGCAAGCAAACAGCAGCCTAAGACCAGGTTCTAGCAATGTTAGCCCAAGTCTATAGCACAGACTGTCATTCCAATCCTTTGCCTACACTTGCTCTGCTGTTTACTCCTAGCATCAATATATTTTTGTTTTCTTTAGCATTTACAGTGGTGTTAGGGTGCTGGTTACCTTACAGGATCGTGCATGAGAGGCAAAACAAAAATCACTAAACCTTCTACAAATCCAGGAGAAACAATTGCAAACATTTTGTAAAACTTTTGCAAACATCTCTAGCTGATGTTCTCTTCTAAAAGTTCATCCCACACAAGATTCTCCTCCTCTAACTTCTTCTCTTGCTCCCAAGAATCCTGAAAAACTTCCTATTCATTTTTAGTTGCCCATTTTCTGAAAGCCATCAGATTCAAGCTGATGAGACGCTTCTGCTTCAAAGGATGCATGGGTAGATCATGTGGTAGTTTGGTTGCTGATTGGTGAGCTAAGGAAGGAACATGCTTTTTAATATTCATTTCATTCCTTCAAAATGTTTTCCCAGCAATACATTCACACTAGTCATGGTTGTACTGACCTCAGAAGTACATGTGTTTTGATAATTTAATCTTGAACTTTTTCTCTGATCTCCCAGCTCGTCTTCTGCAGTCTACTGAAATGTGGGTCAAACTTGTATGCTGGGCCCCACGGTGTTTTATCCTTTGCCCTAGGAATCCTGAAAACTCAACAGTAGTACCTGATTCTTTTTATCTGCTATTTCTTGGAATGTAGCTTAAAAAATGGGGCCTGGCAGAATGGAAAATTATTTCTTCCTTAGCTTTGTATTCCAATTATGACCCTAAGAGTTACCACAGGTTTGAACATTTCATCTTTATCAGGATAGAAAACGGGTGGAATCAAGGGGAGAGAAAGGCTAAATCTAAGGCCACAGAGGAAACTCTTCAATCTTGTTCCAAAATATCAGTGACCAAACTCCTACAACTTAAAAGTGGCAGGCATGAGTAAATTCCTGAATCATATCCACAAAATGGTAGGCTGGGAAAAGAAGCAGGTAATATGCCAAAAGAAAAAGAAAAAAGAAAAAGAAAAATTATCCCTCTATCAAAAGTTGGGGAAGGTCAGAAGAGGAATTTATTTAAAGAAACTCTTAAACATCTTAATATAATTTCATTCTAAACACCTGACTTTTGGTAATTTCATTTTTGTAACCTGAAAAAAAGGCATTCTCAGCTTTGTCCTTTCCAACCCAGTCTCCACACAGCTGCCAAACTGATCAGCCTCAGTCCCAGAGGTGACCAAGTCATTCTTCTCAAATATCTTTAGTGCCTCCCCCCATTCCCTCTGAGATAAAATGCAAAATCCTCAGCTAGGAACAAAAAGTCCTCTACAGTCAGGCTCCCATCAACCTTCCCAGTAATCACTAGGGTTTTTTGTTTGTTTGTTTTTTCAATAAGCCCACCTGTCCATGGTCTCATTTGAGTTGTCCCAATCAGTTACAAAGTCTAAATCACCTCATTGTCCACTTAGATGACTTATATTGTCAGAAAAGTGGTTTACCTCCCAAATAAGACATCCTCATCTCCAGGTGAAGGTGGTAAATGCCTTCTCTGATTGCTCAGTCAGTCAGCTAGTAGGTAGTGAGTGCAGTGTTTTACAGAGACAACAGACGTAGGAGTCAGGACACCTGAGTTAAAATCTTCATTTTGTACTGCCTTCCAATGTGACCTTATTAAAGTTGCTTTACTTAGCTCATCTGTTTCCTTCTTTGTAAAGTGATGATATCAGATTTGATTCCTTCTACCTCTCGTGGTTTTGTGATTGAGATAAGATTTGAAGTCTTGACTGTGAATTTTCCTTTCCTTTAATGTTTGTAAAAGATTGAAGGTCATGGTGCAGGAATTCTTTTTTTATTTTTTTTACATATGTTATTTATTTATTTTTCTCAATTACATGTAAACAAACATTTTTAACATTTTTAAAGAAATTTTTTGAGTTTCGGATTATTTCCTTCCCTTTCCCACTCCTAGAGAAGGCAAGCAATTTCATGTAGATTAATATGTGTAGTCATGCAAAACATTTCCATATTAACTATGCTGTAAAAGAAAACAAAGCAAAAAAAATTCAAAACAAAAACCCCAAGAATAATGAAGAAAGTAAACAAGTATGCTTAAATCTGTATTTGGACTCTATCAATTCTTTCTCTGGATGTGGATAGCATGGTTTTTTTATATTATAAGTTATTCAGAATTGTCTTGGATGATTGAATTGCTGTGAATAGCTAAGTCAATTATAGTTGGTCATCATACAGTATTGCTGTTAATGTGTACAATGTTTTCCTGGTTCTACTGATTTTCCTTTGCATCAGTTAATGCAAGTCTTCCCAAGTTTTTTCTGAAATAATTGTGCTAGTCTTTTTCATAGTATGATAGTGTTTCATCACAATCATATATTACAACTTGTTCAGTCATTTACCAATCGATGGACACACTCTCAGTTTACAATATTTATTTGCCACAACAAAAAGAGCTGCTTTAAATATTTTAATACACATAGACACTTTTCTTTTTTCTTTGATCTCTTTGAGGTATAGACCTATTAGATATTGCTGTTTCAAAGGGTATACACAGGTTTATAATCCTTTAGGCATAACTCCAAACTTGTGCAGGGTTTCTTAACGTGTGTGCAGAAAGACATTCCTAAGGGGTCTTTTAATTTCTTTCAAGGGTTCTCTGAACTTCAGTGGGGAGAAAAACATAATTTTCACTAACCTTTGGTTTCCTTAGTCATGCTATGTCTTATTTTATGCAGTTAAAAGCATTCTAATAAAGTGTCCATAGACTAGACTTGTAAATAAGACCATGAAACAAGAAAGGTTAAGATCTCCTCCTTAGGGTTTAAGAATTTCTCCTGTATCATAATTCACAAAGCATAAAAGAATTTTAGATTTGAAGAGATATAGTAGAGGGCCTCTAGTTCAGTCTATTCAAGGACATGACCTTGAATTTTTAATCTAGTTCTTGGTGGTCTACATTGACATCTGCTCCCACTGGCAATACCCCTCTCCATTTGCCCTCTGGGTAATATGCCTTTTTTATTCTTCAGAGCCTTTACAATTCCATGCTTTATAGCTATATAATAAAACTGGTTGAATAGCAATATTTAAAAACTTGGTACTTTGCTTTGGGAGAAGTTTGGGATCATTCAAAATAGTTTTGATGCCAAAGTGGCCCCTCTATTTTCTATAGCAGTGGCCTTTAGCCTTATTTATCTAAGGGACCCCTTTCACTAGATGGTAAAACCTATGGACCCCTTCTTAGAGTAATGTTTATCAAATGTGAAGTAAATCTTAAAATTCAATTAGAGGTTAGAGGAAATAATGATTGCTTCACAGTGCTATCCATGGACCCCCTGAAATCTGTCCACAGAGCCCAAAGGGTTTGCATCTCCACCCTTTGAGCTCCTGCTCTAGAATCATGCCTACAGTAAGTAGATGCAGACTTAATGGCTTTGGGTATGAATCTGAAAGACTTTGGGACTTAGCCTGGAAATACCTGAAACACAAAATCAAGTCCAAGGTGGCAGGGATGAGTCTTGCCCTGCTTGTCCCCAGAGGGCAGGAGGAAGAGCAAAAGATGGCAGTGGAGGCTGCAAAGAGATTTACCCTCTATTTAAGGAAATGGTTTCCTAATGATCTGAGAAATCTCAGATTTAACAAGGCTGCCTCAGGATATAGTGGATACCTGGATGATTGCCTGTGGTATGCCTGGTAAAGCTGACTCCTTTTTAGTTTGGGGTTAGATTAGAAGGACCCTGAGGCCTTTCTAATGCTGAAATGCTGTGATTTTGAAGGTGAAGAAATCAGGACTGGAACAGAACTATGAAGCTAGCCAGCAGAGACTAAGACTGGAAAGAAAATGACCCCTTCTTTGCCAGATGGCACACACCAGGGTGAGGATGTCCAAGAGAGCTAGTCTAGATTGGGATGACTAGACAGAGAAGGTTTGGGTCTGAATGTCAGACAGGCCCAAACATGCCAGGGCTAACTAGTGGGCCTTTGTTGGACAGCAGGAACTGGACAAGGCTCAGCGGTCAGATTAGAGACAGTGTCACAATCTGTCCTCTGTTTCATCAGACACTAAGAGGAAGAGCCAATAATTATTGATGCTTTATGACGATATGACTGGACACACAGAATCCATCCTTTTCCATGTATAAGGAGTGAGATGCAGAGTCGATCCTTGATATACGATACCCCTAGATGAGGTAATTGATGCATGTGTATATATGCATGTGTTTTTGTGTGTGTGTGTATGTGTGTGTGTGTAATATGCCTAAGAGAAGAACAGTATAAAAGTCTGCTGTGGCGAAATATTCATCATTCTGAAGCACAAAAGGTTTCTGCAGATTGTGGCAGTCAGGCAGCCTAGTGGGAAATGAAATCAGGCCTGGGTGATCCTTCCAGTCCCTATGTTTTCGGTTAACAGAGGTCTGTGATTGAACATGGGCGTTCCTCAACTTAATTCTCTGTGAAACAACAAAGAACCATCTTATTCACAAGATGTTCAATGAAAGGCAGCATGGTGTGGTGTAGGAGCTCTTCAGCTGTGTTCCTTAAATATGTGTGTTTTGATTTTCTTGACAATTGAATTTCAATAGGATTGATTTATTTCATTATCCTTGATTTTATGTATTTAAAAACAGAATTCTGAGAATGGGAACCTAGACTTTTATCAGACTGAGTGTCCCAGATGTGGGGCAAGTTCATGACATCAAAAAGGTTAAGAATTCCTGAAATAAAACATCATCTGGTGTCAGAACCAAGAAAACCTGGGTTCAAATCCTGCTTCTGGTACATAATGGCTGTGAGACTTCGCCGAAGTCATTTTATCTGTCTTACTACTCCTTGAATTTTTGAAGACATTAAATTGCAGAGCTCTTGCTGAGTAAAATAACCAAATATAAGACATTTGAAGACTGGGACTTTTGTCTTCACACCATCAATTCCTAGTACCATGACTGGCATAGAATAACAAATGCTTGTTGATTAGTTAGTTGAGGCAGCTTCTTATACCAATGACACCACAGTTCCAGACCAAGGTGTTTTTCAAAATATGATTGATCACTATGCCATTTATTTTTAGGGTAGCCCAAGAGGCTTCTTAAGAGGTAGCCCAAGGGCATGAGGGAATGGGCCAAGATTCCCTGACTCTTGTTCTGTCATATTTCTTTTTCTCCTATATTAAACATACTATGTTCATTTACTTTATGGGAGAAGGGTAACTCAGGCGGATCCCTTCCAAAAAGTCCATCCTTCAAACATTTGAAACAAATTGTAAAATATGTACACATACTGTGTGCTAAATATATATTTGGTAATTGATTGGTTCTGTATTTAATTTTTGCTGTGTCTGTTGTCTCTATCAAGAGAGCAGATTCTTTTTACTCTCCCTTTGCTACCTGAGCATCTGGCATAGTGCTTTGCACATAGTAGGTGTTATTGGCTGAATGGCCACTAGCTATTGCAAATACTTTTGAGTACACAAAATGTTTTCTTTCCTTATCTCTTCCTATTAGCAATCTCCTAACTGAGGTTAGCAGCCCTTCCACAGCTTCTTCTTCCCAGCCCTACACCTTATCAAAAGAAATTATGGGCATCAGAAGGAAGGAAGGTGATAGAGCTTGAAGTACCATACTCTATATTCCCCGGTCTATTGTGTTTGTCTTGGATAGTGTGAATATCTCATTTATGGAAAGTGTGGAGTCAAGAACAGATATGAGTCTATATATTTTATATACAAAAAGAATTCTCTTTTCTCTGGACTGCTCTTTTTGGGAGTGAGCTTATTTTGTGGAGAACAGTGTTTTGAAGAGGGTACACGAGGGAGTTACCCATATTGAGATGCAGGAAGAAAACAGAAGTAGATGCAGGAGACTTCTGCATTTTCCTAGATTGCTGCCTTCTTAGTTCCTGGAATCATTTTGGGAGAAAGGTGATTCTTGAGAATGATTAAGTTAAAATTTCACTGAGAAAACCTAAGGAAAGAAAAATGGCTAGTCGAGATAGAGATAAGAAAGTCAAGAAAGGCAAAGTCCTCTTAAGTATTTGAAGGGGTAAACTGAAATAATCCGATAAGCATTTCCTCATTTGTTGAATGGCAGGGAACAAAAATAAGGACCCTTGTGAATTAAATTGTTTCATCTATGGTGGAATTTGCCAGGGAAGAGGAAAAATGAGACTGAATAAATGAGGCGGGCAGAAGGATTGTAGCATCATAAAAGCTATAACTTACACTTTGAAATCAAAATGAATACAGAAAAGAAGACCTCGATTATTCTTTCCTCCCCAAGAAGTAGAGGCCACTCTGATTCCTGGGAACTGACAGTGAGGGACTGTGGGTTCAGGGGCTCGGGATGAAGCCTTGAAACTTTGAAACTCTGAGCTCTACTCCAGAGGTAATTGTTAGTCAGCCATGAGCAGGTGAAGTAAAGGAAGACATGCCACAGGATCTTTCTTTCATCTGCAAATGATGGGTATATTATGACATTCACCAAACCTTGCCAGAAAATGGCATGTCTTATAATGCGCAATAATCTTCAAAGGAATTTCAAGACAGCTTGCAGTATTATTAAACCGGCATTTGAAAAGAACCAACATTCTGGATTTAACTGTTCTCTGGGGATAGATCATGCTTTTGCTGATACCTGACCAAACCAGCAATATTTTTTCACAATGCTGACTTGTAAGAAATTTAACTATGCTATCTTACACTTATATAGTGTTTTATGTGCCTATGTCTATACATCTAAGTTAATATCATTCCTATGCCTGTACTAGTATATGTTTGCCTATATATATATATATTTATAGCAGATACTCTTAACATCCTGGAGCTCTTTGGTAGTCTGGTAAAATCCATGGAGCCCTTCTCAGAATATACATATATATATGCACATGCATATATACAAATACACATACACACACACATACATACATACATGCATGCATGCATATATAATTCCTAGTTGAAGGAATGTTAGATTTTTGTTAGGTGTTAATGAAAGTAAAGCTATAGTTTTCCTCATCCAAATTCACAGATACCTCCCCCTTTAAAATATATGAATGGAGGAGCCCAGCTTAAGAACCCCTGATATATAGATGGATAGAGAAGTGTATAATGGTGTACGGGCAAATATTTAACATTATAACTTTATTAACATTGTGCTTTCCAAAGGGCATAATATATTTTAAAATTTAATCTTTATTATTAACATTTTCTAGACAATCAACAAAACAGTCCATGAAGCCTTTGGTAGTGTTTGCTGATCTCAGCAATATGAATCCTCTGATAATTTAACTATTCATTTTGGAAGTTAATTGAAATCGGCTTCAGTACACTGCTGTGTGTGTGTGTGTGTGTGAACACCTCAACACATGTGTATATCTACAGATGTACATATGCATATATATACATATACATTTATATGTGCTTACACACATACATATATTTTAAAGTTTCTTTCATAACTGTCATATTGGTTGTTCATAAATATATATATATATATATATGTTAGAATATATTTACAGAACCATATAACTATAAAAGACCTCAAAAACCCTTGATTCTAATCTCCATGGCCTCATGGGAATTTGCTCTTCTGTTCCACTTCTGATAAAAGACCCTGTTAAGAACATGTGATGAGAGAAACTGAGCTGTCCTGGCTTTCTTGTTAGTCTAGTTCATTGTATTTTGAGAGAGGTCATCTTCAGCAGAGGCAGGAAACTCATTCCACAAAGGGTAGATTTGCCAAAATGTGGGCAGTGGCTATGGGCAACAAAACTCTGTGTGGATAGCTGTTCTAAGAAACCAGTCTGGGGTGTCCATCGTTGACAGGAAGGGATTTAGTAAGGAATAGTGGTGATGTGATAAGTTATACCACTATCGAGAAAAAAATATAGCATTAAAGAATTTCTGTGCATTACTCCTGGTTGCTTTTTGTATTTCTATTCCAAAAGTACAAAATTGTTAGATTTTTAAAAGTTTGTTTTGTATTTTGCTCAGAAGTCAGCAATTAACTTCCAACAAATGTTTATTACCACACAGCACCCTGGCTCCAGTTTCTCCGTGTGTTTGAATGGCATGAAGCCCATGGAATGGATAGATGTTTTCTCCAGGGTGTGTAGTTGATGCTAAGCAGGTGATGGGTTTATACATGGACAGCTTGCTTAATATGGTAAATCTAGTCTCCTTTGCTGAGGTTCTCTCTTGAGGAGTTGCCTTCAGTTTTGGCATAGTAGCATATGGTATATTGGGCCCTACCTGTGGACACTTCTGCCAGAAGGAAAATACGTTGTTTCTAGAGAAAATGTGGCCTACTAGGCATAGAGAAAAGGGAAGGAAGGAATTGAGTATGTGGATCAAAAACTCCTCTTAGTTTCCATGGATCTTTGGGAGCTACTTTACTGGTGATTTAATTATTCCAAAGCCATTATGATTTCACGTGTGGAGGGAGGAGTAAGATTAACTCAGAAGAACTCTTGTTCCTGAGAGTTAAAAGAATTTCTCTGTGATCCTTGTTTTGGTATAGATATTATGTTTTCTAGTTGGCTTTGGCTTCCACCAAACCAAGTTATCCACAGTAAAGCTAGGGTGCTGTAAAAGCTGAAGACCTGAGGAATTTGACTGAAATCAGCATATGCCAGACATATGCACACATCTCTAGTGATATAGGCTTTTAAAAATGGGCTTCTCATAGGATAGTAGGACAACTGTGAATTGGCCCGGTGATTCTGGAAAAGAATTATAGTAGGCAGCTCATGCATTGCCTAGAGAAGAAAGTATATTCCTGATTACTTATATTAAAAAAGGAAAAAAATATGACAAATAACACAAATTAGCACAAAGTAAGATGGTGAAAATTAAAGGAGAGAGAAAAGTGAAACAAAAGTTAATAGAGTTGGGAAAACTAAGAGCTGTTAACAGTAACATGGATGAACCATTAGCTTCTGGTGGAGATAAGGGCAAAAGATAAACTAAATGACCAAAATAAAAATATAAAAGAGAATTAATAATTAATGGAGGTAATTAAAAACATCAGTTATAGTACCAAACTTTATGCTAGTGCAACTGAAAAATTTAGTAAGTTGAAATAGATGAAACAGATGAAAACTACCTGATTTTAGAAAGAGTAGTTAAATAAGTCATCAAAGGACTTTGTTGTTGTTGTTGTTCATTTTATTCGTGTCCTACTCTTGGTGATCTCATTTGGGTTTTCCTGGCAAAGACACTGGAGTTGTTTGCCATTTCTTCCTCCAGCTCATTTTACAGATGAGGAAACTGAGACAAACACGGAGAAGTGATTTATCCAAGGTCACACAGGTAGTAAGTATCAAAGACAAGATTTGAACTCCTGAAAATGAGTCTTTCTGATTTGAGGCCCATTCCTCTATCAATTTTGCCACCTATGGACTAATTGTGAATAAAAGTCCTGATCCAGGTAATTTACAATTTAATTAAATTAAAATTTAAAGATGATAACTGCACTATATGTGCCCAACAAATGAGCAGTGGTTGAACTACAGTGATCTGTGAATGTAACAGAACATTAGTCTGCTTTAGTGAATGATGGGTATGAAAAATTCCAAGAATCAGAGGAAAACTTGGACAGAATATTGCAGGGAAAAGAAAGAACTAAGTGCTCCCCACCCCCACCCCAACCACTGTAACAATGGAAATAAAGTCCATATGTAGAATCACTATGAAAACACAGTGGTCCACATTAGTAATGTACTATCACAGTTAAAGGTCACATCCTTTCCTTTAGTGAATGATGAATAAAATGTTCCTTTAGCAATTATACTTAAAAAGGGCCATTTGAATGCTTGTTGGAAAGTGTTTCCTCAAAAAACAATTTATTCAATAAATTTTTAAAAAAAGTGTTCTTCGCTCACTATCTTTACAGGATGAGAAAATCTGGTCTTTGGAGCTATGACGTGATATTCTAATAGTGATTCTTCTTTGACATTGCCACTTTAACCAATCAGTCTCAGTAAGCCACACCAGTCCTTAGCACTTAGACGCTGAAAAGAACTTAGAGACCATGTCCTCCAAATCCATTTTCTGTATGATCAAAGTGAGGCCCAGTAGATTTTAGATGATCTTGCTTAGGAGAATGCACAGAAGAAATACCAGAGGTGGGATCTGAGACCAGTTCCTCTGAGACAAAATGTAGAGATACTTTCATTGTGCTATGTCCCCAGTACTCCTTTTCAGAATCTTGAAAACTAGGTGGTTGACTGGTATCCCTGTGTCTATTTGCCTTACTTCCATTTATTTATTATGTCCTCAGCCTCCTAATTTGTCCTCCTGGCCAGATATTATGGATACGTGTGTATGACCTATATTTGGCAGTAGAATCTGCTCTCCTTTCCATGTATGGGATTCTAATCCAAATTCCAGTTTTATTTTTTGTCATACTCAATGTTTTGGAGCCAACTTCACCTCAATCATTGCTCTCTGTGGCACCTGCCAATCTCCCACGGAAACGATATTGTACTTCATGCTTTCTTCATGGGAATGTTTCTGGTTGCCCAATTCTTTGTCTCCCACTACCCACAAAAGGAATTTGAGACTTACAGTTTGAGGGACATTGACAGAAGGGAGCAGAAATTCCTCTGTCTGCCTCTCCAACTTTGGCTCCTATATTGAACCTCAAAGCCCAAAGTCACATCTACTCTTCCTCAATGGTCCTGGTTATGTCACTTGTTGGTTGCACTTTGTTCACCCTTCAATCCCACAAATGAAGCAGTACATACTTTTCCATCAATATCCTCAAGCATGATCTAGACCTTGGCCTTTCCTCCTTTTACACCCATGGTAAAGTTCAGTGGCTCAGCCTTGGCACTCTTCCAGGCTTTGGAAAGTAGCTATTTTCCTTCCTATGGTTTCATTCACGTGTACAAAAATGGCTATGGAGGACTTCCCCTTTTAAATATGAAGGGCAGTGATAAGGTACATCAAGGTGCTTGGGACAAGCAGAGCCAAAATGAAGGACTCGGAGAATATTTCTATACTTTGGACTTTTATTTTCATACTGACTGTGTTTCTTTGTAGCGTCTTTGAAAGTCAGAGTCTGACCCTTCCCTCTGCCTATTAGCAAAAGAAAAAGAACCTTCCCTTTTTTGACTTCTGTCACTGAAATGGCCTTTCCATATCTATTAAATCTTGTTATTCTCCAATGGATATGAAAATACACTTACTTATTTGATTATTTAATACATCTATGTATGTATGCACGCATTTAATTAATCTTTTATTCTAAAGGCAGTGTGGTCCCTATCTGGCCTAGTGTAAAAGTGAGAAAATTCTCACTGGCCTGGTTCCACTCTAATCAATACGGGAGTGTTGACCTATCCCATTTCTGATTGAGGCCTGTTCTCTCCTTCAGTCATCCAATCAGTCAGCCAGCTAACATTCATTAGGCATCTAATATATGCCAGGCATTCTGCTAAGGACAAAAAATAAATAAAAAAAGACAAAAGTCCGTCTCTGTTCCTAATCAGTTTACATTGAAGGTTTTCTTCTTTCTATGCTTTTCCTTTAGCTTAGATTTATGATTTCATTAAAATAAAGAAATCCAGTACTAAAACTCCCTCTATTAATTCAGATCATCTATAACTTATCTTAGTTGCCTGAGTCATTGAGACCATAAGTGACTTGTCCAGTGTCACACTATCAGTAAAGGTATGTCAGAGGTATGTTTTGAACCCAAACCTTTCTGACTATAATCTGTACTCCTCTTCCTCTAATACCTTTTTGATGATTTATTAAATAAGGACAGATATTTACATCTAGATTTGAGGTCTAAAGTGTCCAAAATATCTAAAGCTATATGTTACAAATGGGTTTCCCCATGTGCATTTTATATCCAGGAACTCCCTGGTTAAAAGAAATTGCAAACAGTAAAAGAGTGATTATAATTAACATTATCATTGGTAGTAATAAGAAGGTTAAAGGTGCTTGTTGAAATAACTATTGTTTGACAAATTCATAATAAATGTTACAGGGGGTACAGGGATTGGTCTTTGTCTTTTTTTGTGAGTAGCTACTTTTTCATACAACATTGTCTGATTTGTTGATATGCTGAATCCCCCAGTAGAATTTTTACTTCTTGTGAACAAGGTATTGAGATTTGGGGGTTTTCATATTTGCTTTGGCTAATACCGTGCCCTTGCTTGTCATAGTCATTTAATAAATGTTTATTGATTCGAATTGAAGTTGGCATGTACATGGCGAAAGTGATAAAAGAAATAAACATGAAAAGACATAGTATTTTCCATAATCATTTGCACAAAATACCTTCCCCTGAATATGGGCTATAGATATTTTGTAGACTAAAATTTAATATATGAATACTTATTTTTAAAGAATTATTATTTTATTTTACTTGCTTTTTGGAGGGCAGTTGGGGATAAGTGACTTGCCCAAGGTCACACAGCTACTTTTAGTGTTAAGTGCCTGAGGCCAGATTTGAACTTAGGTCCTCCTGACTCCAGGGACAGTGCTCTATTCACTGCTCCACCTAGCTGCCCCTATGAATACCTATAATAAGTGAATAAGTAAGTGAGCAAATACTTGTTTGTGAATAAATATTTACTGACATATTAAAGTATGTCAGTGAATATATGAGTGTGTCTATTGAGAGAGAAGAAAAAAAATCTGTTGTTTCTTCCTAAGCTGAATCTGTTCACAAGCTTGTTATATCTACAACGTACACCTAGTGCTGGTCTCAACTAGGCTTTTCTGGATCTGGTGCTTCTTTCATTCCTTGGCATGGGAAGATGTGTTGTCTTGGTTATTAGAATGCCAAAGGCTGGCACCTGAATTAGGCAAAAGCAGAACCAAACATTGACTCTCATCTCTGCATGTTATTTTGGAGGGAATCCAAGTTTGGGAAGGACTACAAAAAATTGACAGGAAGAAATATATGCAAGAGATTGAATTTTTATTAATCAAAATGTTTAGAAATAACATAGTGGTCATCTTTTGTCTAACCCCCAATCTTTCCTTCTAGAGATAGCATGGTCTGGTTGATTGAGAGAGGGAATGAGAATGAGGGAAAATCTGATTGTGCTTCTTGCTTTTGATACTAGCTAGGTGACCCAGGGGATTCCTTGAGCATCATTTTCTGTATCTGTAAAAAGGCAACAATCACCCTTGGCTTTATGGTTTGGGTGTGAGACTCAAATGAAATAATATGTACTGAGCATTTGGCAAAACATAAAGACTCATAGAAATGGGAGCACTTACCATTTTCATTATCATTTCACAGTGGAATCCATTTTACAAAATAATCCAAAATAGCCATAAAAGGTGAGATCTATACATCAAAAAATCTATTCATTTTTAATGAAAAGATCTCAGCTTTTTATGACTGTTCTGGATTATTCCCTAAAATTAATTCCACTGTGAAAATATTCTTCAATTTGAATTTTTTACAAATTGTAGATTTTCCAGAAGAGAACAATCAGGATGGGGAAGGGCCTTGAGTTCATGTTATAGGAAAAATCAGTCTAAGGAAATGGGAATGTGCAGAAAAGAGGGCACTGTTTTCAAGGCTTTGAACGGCTGTCATATGGAAGATAAATTAGGCTCTTTCTGCTTGGCCTCAAAGGGCAGAGCTGGGAGAAATAGCTGGAAGTTTTAAAGAAACAAATTTATGCTTGATAGGGGGAATCTAATAACTAGAGTTAACCCTAAATAAACTGGTCAGCCTCCAGAGGTAGTGTATTCTTCTTCACTGGAATTCGTCAAAAGCCTGCTGACCTCTAACTTTTTTGGAGAGGTCCCTTTTCAAGTAGATCATACTAGATGGTCATGGATGTGCCTTCCCACATTCATAATACTGTTTTCTATAAATACCGTATGAAGGTAGAATAATGTTAAAAGATTACAAAAGAAAGTCCAACACTGAGCATTTCCTAGTGATGCCAGTCCTTGGTCAGTCTGTCTTATTGACTAATTGGATTGTGGTTTGGTCAGTCAATCAAAACCCACATATTATCAGGCAATATATTAAGCTCTGGGGGTACAAAGGAAGACAAAAACAGCCCCTGCTATTAAGGATGGAGCTCGCATCCCTTAATTCGTAGAGAAGTTCACAGAATTTGGAAAGGAAACTCAGATCAGAGAATGAGACAGGTATTTCTTGGGTACTTTAGTGAAAATATAATAAAATGATAGGTCTGGAAGGCACTTGAAAAGATTGTCTAATCCATCCCCTCCCCCCTCCTTTTTTTTTTTTACAGGAGAGAATGGACTTCAAAGATTGATAGATTAAAATTTCTTTCCTACAACTTTTTTTCCCCTGAGGTAACACTAAATCCAGGTTATACTAAATCCATATTTTAGCAACAAGCCAGGAATCCTTTGCGTGCTCTCCTATTACTTTCCCTTCCTGATACAAAATACCTTTTAAATACTACTCTGTGTCTATAGAAATGGATGCTCCTTGAGGACAGGCAC